>CM076584.1:311972791-312572791 GCA_034641835.2 Pinus albicaulis
TTGTGCCTGCTGAGTCATTGCCTTCTCAGTCTTTGTCAATAGATATCGTTCAATCTTCTAACCCCAAAGGAAATCAACAATCCGAGGGGAAGAAGAAGGGACATAATAAGAAAAAGGGCAAGAATGGGAAGGGTAATGCAAAGTCTAACGAGCAGGGTGGCGAGCGGAAAAAGGATAAAAATAAAGTGAAGTTTCCATGCAAGTTATGTAATGGAGACCATCTTACTCACCTTTGCCCTAAGATTCAGGATGCTCAGCGCTTGTTAGCTCAGCAGGGTTCTTCTAGTTCCCAGGCTATGTTGACTAACCCTTTTCCCCAAGGGCAAAAATTTGTTGTTGGCACGAATCAAAATCCTGGGGCTTCCTCGGGGGGCACCCAGGAAGGGGAAATTCCATCAAACATATACATGATGAGTGCTCACGCAGATATCGCTACGAGATCCCATGATTATGGCGAAGCTGAGGCTTCGAAAGCCAAGGGTGTTCCCGATGCTACTGAGCCGCTTCATATTATGAAGCCTACTATTGAGCCTATGCCTCGGATGCCAAAAGCATCTACTAGGCGGGTGACGATTAATCCAAACGCTAAGGCTGCCCAGAACTACTCCATTGTAGAAGATTTGGTGCGGAGTCCTTATGCCATGTCTACTCTTGAGGTGCTCTAGTCTTGTCCGGCTCATCGCAGTGCTTTGCTCGCTGCTATTGGAGCTGTAGATCCAAAGAACTCTCTTATGATTACATTCAATATGTCTAATGTTAAGAAGAGACTTCCCCATCATATGGCTTTTCATATTAAGTCATCATACGAGAAATGCAATATTTTTCAGACGGTCGTTGATGAGGGTGCTTCCACATGTGTGATGTCTCTCACCTGTTGGAAGACAATTGGATCTCCCGCAGCTGTTCCATCTACCACTATTCTGACTGTGTTTGATGTTCATTCTCACAGACCCCATGGTATTGTCCCAGCTTTGCCCATCTGTGTTGGGGGAAAAACTGTGAATATAGAAGTTGAGGTAGTTGATGCAAGCTTGAACTACAACCTTCTATTGGGGAGGAATTGGATTTATGATATGGATGTTGTTGCATCCTCATTATTTCGAATTATTTGTTTCCCTCACGAAGGGAGGATTGTTACAGTGGACCAACTGGACTGTCCTCCTGTAGACCCGAATGCATCTACTGACTCAACTGTTTCAAAATTGGATAATACCAAGGCACCTGTTGAGAATTTAGGAGTTGGGATGTATTCTTCCTTGATGGGTACTTTCGATATTCCACCTCCTACCGTTCATATAAATGTGATTTCATCCTCCAAGACTCCTATTCGAAGAGAGTTCTTCAGAACTCATTATTTCTCAGATCCTTGGACCTTACCTTCCCCTACTGCCACATTAGCGGAAGGTCAAGTGGGTGGAATGGCATTTCCAATGTCTACAGCTGAGATTGCATATCAGTCTATTGTTGACTCTGCAGAGTCCATTCCAGCTTCTCTTTCACTGGAGGATTTGGATGGCGATGTGGCTCCGGCTTGGACACTTAATTCTTCTTCTGCCCAGGATTGCCTTGATACTACTCTTCCATCTGAAGAGGCCATCCTGGAAGCTATAACTGGTGTAGAGAGACCATGGGATGATTTGCATCATCGGTCTTACTTCTTACCTGATTTGAGCGAAGTTGAGTCAATTTTTCCAAGTCTTGTGTCTCCTGGTCCTGTTCGCCCAGTCTTGAACCCTTTAGCACCAACACAGGTATATGCTGAAGGGAACATGGCTATGATTTCTCCAACTATCCCGGTGAACATTTCCAGGGATCCCAATGTCATAGAGAATGTCTTCATTGGAGTTGAATGTTCCCCTAAAGAGATTCAGATTTATACCGATATCTTTAAAGAGTATAGGGATGTGTTCGCTTGGTCTTATGAGGAAATGCCTGGTATAGATCCATCTATTGTCTAGCATGAGATCAAGACTTACGAAAATGCTAAGTCTGTGAGGCAGAAGCTTCGTCCGGTAAATCCTAGGAAGGCTGCAGCTATCAAAGCCGAGGTGGAGAAGCTGCTCAAAGCGGGATTTGTTTACCCTGTTCCTTTGACTGAGTGGGTTTCGAACCCTATTCCCGTCAATAAAAAACAAGGAACAATTCGAGTTTGCATTGATTTCAGAGACCTTAATAAAGCATGTCCTAAAGATAATTACCCCACACCATTTATTGTTCAGATTATCGATGAGTGTGCCGGTAATGAGATTTTCTCCTTCATGGACGGTTTTTCCGAATATAATCAGATAACTATCCGTCCTGAAGATCAGCATAAGACTGCCTTTATTTGTCCCTGGGGTACTTTTTCTTACAAGAAGATGCCTTTTGGTCTTAAAAATGTTGGGGCTACCTTTCAGCGGGCCATGTCATATGCCTTCCACGACATCAAAGAGATTATCGAGGCGTACTTGGATGATTTAGCTGCTCATTCTCGAAAGAGAAGTGATCATCTTGCTCACCTCCGTCGAGTATTTGAACGGTGTCGTTTCTATAAGATTAGGTTGAATCCGAACAAGTGTATTTTCCCGGTCACATTCGGTCGGTTGTTGGGATTTATCATGTCTAGGGAAGGGATTAGGGTAGATCCCTTCAAGGTTGAGGCAATACTTCAGTTGCCTCCCCCGTCATCCATTCGTCAACTTCAAAGTCTACAAGGAAAAGCTAATTTTCTGCGGAGATTTATCGTAAATTATGCTGAAGTTACAAAGGGATTTATGAGATTGTTGAAAAAGAGAGTTCCATTCTTTTGGGATGACTTCGCTCAGCGCTTATTCGATGCTTTGAAAAAAGAATTGACCTCTGCTCCTTTATTGAGTCCACCCGATTATAGCAGGGATTTCCTTTTGTATCTGGCAGCAGCAGAATCTACCATCGGTATGGTTTTGGTTCAGGAAGATGATGCTCTTTTAGAGCATGTCATATACTATCTTAGTCGAGGCTTGGTAGGACCTGAACTCCGGTATACTCCGATAGAAAAGCTAGCTTTAGCAGCTGTTCATGCTGTGCAGTGACTCCGGCATTACATTCTTCTACGCAAAACCTATGTTTTGGCAGTTTCCAATCCATTTCAGTTTGTCCTTAGTAGGTGAGTGATTGCGGGCAAATACAATAGATGGATTGTGATTTTGCAGGAATTTGATCTTGAGTTTATGTCTGCCAAGTCCAAGAAATCATTGGTTTTCGCAGAATTGATCTCCGAGTTTCCCTGTGGAGATGAGATAGTCTATGATGAATCCTTTCTGGATGAACATTTGTTTCTTATCTCTGCATAGGATCCTTGGTATGGAGATATCATTGTGTATCTTCAGACTGCGAAGTTTCCCTCTACTTTTTCGAAAGATGAGCGTCGTAAGTTGCGTCACATGGCTAAAAATTACTTGATTATTGGTGATGCTTTATACCATCGAGGGGTTGATTCAATCCTGAGACATTGCTTAACTCTCGAAGAAGCTGAGGCTGTGCTAAATGATTCCCACAGTGGAGCTTGTGGTGGTCATCTATCTGGGCTTGCTACAGCCCAAAAAATCTTGCGTGCTGGGTACTTTTAGCGTTCGATTTTCAAAGATTGTGTTGAATCGGTCAAAAAGTGTCATCTGTGTCAAGTTTATACTCGAAAAATGCGCGCTCATCCAGCTCCGCTTTTTCCAGTCATCACTATTGGTCCCTTCACAAAGTGGGGTATTGATTATACTACTTGTAACTCGCCTTCGACTAAAGGTACATTATTGTAGCAGTAGACTACTTCACGAAGTGGGTCGAAGCTATGCCTACCTTTGGGAATGATGGTGAGACTACAACTCTTTTTATTTTCAACCAGGTTATTGCTCATTTTGGTATTCCTAAAGAGATTGTCACTGACCATGGCAGTCATTTTCAGAACAACATGATGGCTGAGTTGGTGCAGAAATTAGGTTTCCGGCAGGAGCATTCATCTCCATATTATCCTCAGGCCAATGGGCAAGTGGAAGCCGTGAACAAATCCTTGAAGACAATTCTTCAAAGGACGATTGATAAATCTTGGTCCAACTGGCATATCATGCTATATCCTGCACTTTGGGCATACAGGACGTCAGTGAAAACTGCAACTGGCTTTACTCCGTTTCAGCTAGTTTACGGGTTAGAATCCGTATTTCCCATTGAATGCGAGATTCCTTCTCTTAAGTTAGTTGTTGAGCTTCTTCCAGACACTTCTAGGCTGGCAGAATGTCTCCTTCATCTGGAACATCTTGATGAGCAGCGTCGGGATGCTGCCATGATGAATGAGGCGCATAAAAACCGAGTCAAAGTTCAGTACGATAAGGCGGTCAAACCTAGGGTTTTCTCAGAAGGTGACCTTTTTTTGGTCTATGCCCATGACAAGGATGCCTTGGGGGCAGGAAATTTTAATTCTATGTGGTATGGCCCCTTTATCATTAAAAAAGTCCTTAAGAAAGGAGCGTATGCCTTAGTTTATTTTGAAGGAAACGAGTTGCTGGAGCCCAGAAATGGGCTCTCTTTGAAAAAGTATTATGTCTAGGCCTTGGCCTGGCATGTTGCTTTTTGTATAGTAGTTTTTTGTTTTGTACATATCTGGTTTTTAGGTTTTTGGTGTGATGGTGATGTTTTTGATCTGCTTTGGCAGGTTGTGTCAAGTGTCATGAGTCATTATGGTTTCGCCGATGGTGCTAGTAGACACACCCGGAACTTGGCTTCCACGGCTTGGGTGCTTCATCATCCATCCGGTCAGCTGTTAGTATCAAGAGGAGTCTACATTGGTCCTGCTTCCAATAATGTAGCGGAATACACTGTAGTTGTTCATTTACTATCGGAGGCAATATCTTTGGGTGTTGATTCGTTAGTAGTTTTCTTGGACTCCCAGCTGGTGGTGTCGCAGTTGAACAATATTTATCGGGTGCGAGATCCATTTTTACTTCGGTTGTTTTTGAGGGTACGTTTGTTACAAAGATCATTTAAATTTTTAACTTTCATTCATATTCCTCGAGCTGACAATTGGATGGCAGACTCATTAGCTAATCAAGCAATTGATTGGCATATTAATCATTCAATACATTAAAAATTTAATCATCAAAAAAATCATGCATTTTTATCATACATTTATCACATCATATCATAAATCGCTGTATATATCATCAGAGTGTTTCAAAAAACTATACAAAATTTGGATCCATAAGTCATACAAAATTTGGGCTTATGCCCGATCATGTTCAGTATCAAAAAATATACAGTCATCTAGTAAATAACATCTAGCTACTCCTGAGTTCCCTGCCCAGAAGCCGTGTTCCTATAGAATATGATCGCAGTCGCGACTCGGTGGAATAACCGCACCCAGTCACGAGGTACCCCTACTACTCGTCTCTGGATGGCCTCCGGCAGATCTTCCACTGCAGCCATAGGAACATGGTGGGTCAAACCCTCCAAGTTCCTCTGTACAGCATGGAGTGTTTTGTCTGAGTCTACTGTATCCGCTTCGCCTCTGCGGCGCTTATGTCGTGGGTAACCCTCAGGTCGGACTGGTCCAATATCTGCATCATGATCGTTTATAATATTGTAAGTCATTGGAATCCAATCAAAAACATGTTTTATTTTTTCATACATATTGAAAAAAATCCAAAAAATCACATAATTAAAAAATCACAAACTTACCGACTGTGCCCCATGCCGCACCAGCTGGAAGAACGAGGTCTGGATCACCTCTGAAATCCATCCCGGCATAGGGATAGTCGCCCACAGCGATGATTTTTTCTCCCCACCAAAGGAAAAACTCATCATCCCAGGTGGTTCGGGGGACTTCACTCCCCCCCAGTCTCTTCATCAGGTCTGCCCAGTGGGCAATTCTTGGGTCCCTTGGGCTGCTGATAGAAGAGATCACTTTGGGTCTCAACCCAGGAAGCTTCTCGAAGAAGAATGTCATCAAAATTGTACCATATCCAAAATGTTTTGTTTTTACCTTTCGGATGGAAGTCAACTGTTGCTCCATGTTCATTAGAAGAGATGTGCACCAATCATATATATGAAGTTAAGCATTCTACTGCTATACTCATTTGAGTCCTAGACGCCTGGTGCAGGGAAGCTGATCCTGCTACCCTGCCAATGGTGAAAAGGAGAATTTTCATGTGCAAGTCTCTTATATCTCTTATGGAAATTTGGGTTCCAACTTTCTTTGCCCCCTCTACGCAGTAGACGTGGACGTAATCTTCCACGGTAAGCCCCCCCAAAGGCTTGCTGTGCAAATCCACTATGTCTCCCCTCCGGGAGATTCCAATGATGAAGTAAATATCTTCTACTTCTATGCGTATTGGAATTTGATCGATCATGAAACAATCTTCTTCCGATTCCCAATAATTCACAAGCATTTCCAGTAACCGGACATTACTCTTCATATTTGGCATTTTGAAAAATTTGAGTAATCCACAATTCCGGAGGATATTAAGTGATGCTCAATCCTGCATCACTTCATTTTCTATAGCACTGTGCTCACGTTCCCTCCATGATATATTTATCTTGTAAAAATTTGTTAATTTATCTGTTAGATACACATTTTTTCACTTCGGGTTGCGCATACACGACTTTTTCTGTACACAGTCGCGTATATACGTGGCTTTCTCCATATAAACCCGTGTATGCGCAAACCCGTGGTTTTAAACAAGCATTCCTACGGTGAAATCTCAAAATTTTAAACTTCTAAATGGACAAAATTGATAACGAGGATGAATTAGGACCTTACCTGACAAATTCGGGGAAGTTTGACGGTCGATTGCTCCTGTTTTGATGAAAGAGGCTTTTTCTCCAGAGCTCTTTTTCCCAATTCAACAAGTCACAATGAACCAAATGTGAGGTAACTTGTCTATTTATGCCCAAAATTGAAAAATTTTCGCAAAATTTTGTTATGCTTATTTTTTTTAATCTATTTAAAGCTGCATAATATGGATGCCTGGAAGTGCCCAGATTGGTATGTTTTCAGGTACATTTTTGATGAAATCGAGATTCTGTCCAGTTTTTGATCCATGACTGCTAACCCATCATGGCAGGTATATGATCTTCACTGGCATATAGGTTAGGAAATCCACTTTTTCATTGCATTTTTCATACTAGCCTCCATTCTGATCACTTGCCATAGGGTCGATCCCATCAGGTCATGACTATTACACCCATTTCACTCGCCGATTATTTAATCATGACTTGATGGTAGAGCCTTCCTTTACATGGGCTTCTTAGTTAGTTCCTCGCTAGCACTTGTTGCCCATGCTGCGTTTTATGTAGGCTCGGGAGTCCTCTTTAGTTCCCGCCATGACTTATGTGTTGAAGCTTCATTCTTCTTCTTCTTTGCTATCATTTTTCTGGCTATTACCCTAGAGGCTCCCTGGTGTTGTTGAGTTGTATTACTGCATTGCATATTGGCTACTTGTTTATCCTAGCCTTTAGCCGGCTTCATTTGGACTCGATGTTTAAGCCAACTTTTGACCTTGATTGTCTGTACAAGTTAACCATTGCATGCACTTAGCTATCGCGACTTGACACCCTTTACCCATGGATGGAACATTCCTCTGAGTATCGCTTACCAGTTTCCGCCACCTTGCATTGAGCATAGGATTGTTCCTATCCCAGGAACTAGTGCATATGTTTCTGGATACTCGTTCCGTCCATTGTATCATGGCATTCTTTTATTCTTTTTCAGGCTTATATGAAAAAAACAAAAAAATCAAATATTAAAAAAAAAAAGCGGGAACGGGATGTTACTTCATTACTTTTATGGCAGTACAGTTTGTCGCCCTTGAACAAATCACATACACTTATATATTTCCTTCGTTTTGGATGGTTTTAGTTTTGACCTAGGTTCAGCCTTATCCTTGTTTCACTGGTCAATCCTCCCCCGGTTGGTTATCTCTTCCAATCATATGGAGAGTTTGTTCTGCCTCCTGCATAACAGACTTATACAGTGTCATTGTTTACTGCCATGGTCATCACGAGTCGTGCTTTTGTTCAAGGGAAGTCTAACCAGAGTCGGCCATTCTGCGGTGTCTCTTGACTCATATTCAGTCGGCCTTCCCGGTCTGGTCAATTTCTTGTTCTATCACATCAGATGTTTTGGTCTTCTGCTTGTGCTGGTTTGGGAAGGTCTCCATTGACTTCTCGCTGGCTGGTTTGTCTCTTATCGACTACGACACATTGCTCTGAGAGCAAACCTAGAGCCGCACCCTGGCCCTATTTCCATCATTGATAGGTGACCTTGTGCTCAACATTTGATCATCATTATGGGTCTTTGACTGAGTGGTTTTCCTTGTGTTCAACGTCAGCATACATTATCACACTTGGGATTCGTGCAGTACCTTAATTTCCATTTGACCCTATCGGTGGATATCCCGCCTTTGTGTCAGCTTTCATTATTGGTTGGTTCAGAGGGTTTCTTCTATGCACTAGCTTCATCTTGTGCATGTCAGAAACGTACTTCGGTTTGGTTTCGTCACTTTGCTTCGTCCGATTCCTTCCAAATCTTGGCCTGCGGGTTACACTCGCACTAGACTAATGTGGGATGCCTTAATGGCTTCCTTCCAGTAGATCTTTTCCCATCGACTCTGACTCATTGCTCTGGGAATAAGGTCTAGAGTCTTTTTCCAGTACCTTAGGGTTTGCAGTCATCAGTGGCAGACTCTTCACTATCGACAGTGAGGAATCATTATTGTCTGCTGATTGGTAGATTCTTCCAAGTGTTCGACTTCAACTCATTTATTCGCACTTGTTAGACTGTACTAGAGCACCTTGAAACTCATTTTCATTATTGTTGGGTTGTCTCGCGTTGGTTAACGGTTTACATCATTGACCAGTAATCCAAATATTTCTCACATGGTCGACTTCAGCTCATTTATTCCCATTGTGTAGAATTGTGCCATAGTGATCGGTGAAGACCTCGGGTTGCATCAGCATTTTTCGGTTCACTTTTTACAGTCCATTCATTTTCTGCCAGTGATGTCATCCACCCTTATATGTTGCAGTTTCAGTACAGTAGCATCCTATATGTTGGCTCCCGAGTTGCGTGATTGTACCATGAGTTCCACCCCTATGATTTGGTACTTGGAGATTCAGTTACTTTTGTGATCAGACATCTATTTTCAGCATCCTTGATCAACTTTCTATATGTGATACTTGGACATTGATTCCGACTTCTACTTCCAGGCCCTGCTCAGATGATTCATTGTGTACTTTCAGTTCAGCTATACTTGTATACATTCTGGATCTATTATGTACTCTCTATATACATATATTTTGACTGAGCATGGGTATGCCCGCCTCAGATATGAGTTGACTCTCTGTTTCCTTTCATTGGTTTTTGGCAGGCTGAAATCTAGTGAAATCCTCTCTTGTCCTTGCGAAGTTCCTTCTATGTGCATAATACATTTCGGCCATCATGTACCCCTTCTGACCTCATATATTAGGGGGCATCTGTTATAGCATCATTTTTCACCCTCATATGATTCATGATTTCTTTTATGGCCTTGGGCACCCATTTCCATAGACTTGGACAAAATTCACTAAAAAACAGTGTTAAAAATCCCATACGCAGTTATGCCTAGATTTTTCCGCGTGTATACGCGAGTCCATACAGACTTTTCTGCGTATGCCATTAAAATCATTAAAAAATATATAAAAATTCCCTAATTTCTGGCTGGGTTGATGGTTACTCTAGTAGTTCAACCACCCTAGCACGTGGCCAACTGTTTCCAACTGACTGAAACTACTTTGAGGGAGTATAAAAGCCCCTCATGTGCATGGCCTAAGGGAGAGAGAAATTATTGATATTATACTCTGTTGGAATCCCTAATCCAAGTTTGATTTCCCATGCCTCCTGCACTTCCCAAGTTCATTACAGGAAACCTTTGTTTCTTGGAGATGTTCATCCCTCTATATGTCATCTCGTGTGCACAAGTTCTGAAGGAATCTTAGCGAGGCAAAGGTGGGACGGATCCGGACGACAGTCTGCTCGAAGATCGTGGAAGGGTCAGGGGATCTCTCCACTTTTTATTACTATACATGCTATTCATAATACAGAAGAACCATCTTGTTCCCGAGATACACATGTTAGAATCTGCTTGCATATGTGAGAATGTTGTTATTTAAGCATTTATTATGGTTTATTTAATGTTTCACATGGATTTCACTAACGTTTAGGGTAGATATATATTGTACAACCAGTTCTTCGTGCTTGTTTCTTCTTGGTTTTCAGGTTAAGGAGGAAGAAGGGTTGCTGGGGGTTTGGCCCTCGCTGGATCTACTACAAACGTAGGACCTATGAGTATGTTCCTCGATCTATTCTATCTAGTTTTTCGTGAACAAATATGGTTGTGTGAGTCCTTCTCGAATTGCATGCCCTGATCTGTGGAGGTTTCAACCCAACAAACCTCTAGGGAGTTATTTCCCGAAACAAATGGTGTTCTAAAACTTTTTAGGTGATAACACTTCTAATGCTTTGAGCTTTGGGAGCACTTCAACTATGGATTATTTAATAAGTTTAGCTTTCAAAAGCTTCTCATTAATAGATTCAATAATTTCATTTGTTAACCTTGATGCCTTTGTCGTTGCCTTTTCTGCTTGTCTCAACCGTATTTCCAAATCCTTAAATAAAATCTCTTGTGAAATTTATCTATCTTAAGGAGGCCAGCTTTCTTTCCTGTGTCAGACCCTTGCCACTTAATGAACTCATTAATATTCTTTTCAATTCTTTCACATTCAAGCCTCCTATTAGCCACTTGTTGGATCAGAATTTTTCTTGTATCACAGAAAGAGCTGGTGATTGAAACTTGTTGACAAAAGATTTCTTGCTGCTACTTTAGCTTTTTGTTCATTTCCAATGCTTATTTTATGAATAGCTCTACTCGAGGCTAGCTTTTCAATTTGTCCATTTCTACTTCAAGTTGTGTTTCTTTCTCTGTAATCTGCACCTAGTGTTGTAAATTCAGTCTTTCAAAATCCTTTTGTAATTGAGACTTCTTCATTTCAATCTCCATACTAGAGTTAAAATTTTCTTATTCTAATAATCTCTCCAACTCTTGTACTTTGTCTTCTTTTTTCTTCAATAGAAGTTGTACCTCTGTGGCTTTTTCAATGGTAGCAGTAGCATATGCTCCTGCGAACTATGATGACTTAGTCAAATGTTCTGTAGGATCAGCCAAAGGTTCCTTCCATAGAACGTCTACTGATTCATCCATAATATTTGAAATTTTTTCATCCATTCTTCTTCTCTTTCTTCACTTAAATACAACCTTACAACTGGGATTGTTGAAGACATCAAGTGAGGGTATCTCTTCAATCTCTAAAACAATATGTTCTGTAGGGTATGCCAGAATGATCTCTTGATCATGGATTTCAAGTACCTGCTGTAGTGGAATTGCAGTTTCCACTAAATTTTGAGAATGCTCTGGAGTTTGGAAACTCATTGATTCATCAACATTAGGCTTTGGCGGTGGTGTTATTTCTAGTTCCTTGAAAAAATTCTCCCATTCTTTCTTCAATTTTTTTGATTGAGGCTTCTCTGTCTAGTGAGGTGTATTCTGGATATGTTGAACTTCTTGAGAAGATGATTCAACTCCATTAATTTCTCCTTATGTTTGCATCTCAATCCCTTTAATCACTTTATTAATTATTTTCTCTGGACTCTCATTCATGCTCTCGGATTCATTTTTAGAGTGATCTGAATTCTAAGAATTATGTTGTGATTTCCCTAAACTGTGATTTTATTTCTCTTGGGATTCATCTTCAGACATATCCTTGGCTTCATTATCCAGAATAATGCTTGGAGTTGGTCTATTGAAATCTTCAATAAATAACAAATCCAAATGGATTGTTGACAGCCTTTTATTTCTCTATGCTTATAAGCCTCAAATTCTGTTTTACTGATCTGACTGGATGCATTTTTCAATACATATGTGAACTTCTCCATGCCTTGAAATAAATCATCAAACATATCTTTCTCGCTCAAGGAATTTTTCAGTTTAAGCTCAGTGGTGAAATTATTAACCACATTTATTAGGATCAAATTACCTCTTTGGCATTAGATCCAAATATAATTAAGTAACATTTGAAATCTCTTTGAATGCATGACCATTGTCGAAAAGGGAAAAAGTGTTTCACTGTAAAGGGAAAGTAGGCCAGATGGTATTCTTGGCATCTTTGAGTTGTTTGGAAATGCCACTTACTAGAAGTTGATAGGCAATTTCCTTGGCTAGGAGCTTATCAGGAACATAATAGGGTAAAACATTGGGAGAAGAATAACTCCCAAAAACTATGATATAAGTGAAATTCTCTTCAGCAAACAATCTAGCAACTGGTAAAATGTTTGTGCTAGCCTTCTTAGAAATTCTAGGGGATTTTTCATTAAAGATAATCTGATAGATGGGTAACATAACTCCATTGCAAATTTTATAGAAATGTAAATGAAAATCAGATTTCCAAAAGGATCTGTGGTAAATATGGATTGGAGTGGAGTCTTGGTTTGTCCATTTCTATCCCATGATAGGAAAGCTTGAATAAAAGAAAATTGCATCCATAATGTAAGCACTCGTGTAGAAGCGAGGTATTGTTATATAGGAAATAGTTATTTTACTTCTATATTCCGTAATAGTTCTGGCCAAATTATCAGACAAAATACTTGCCCAATTCATAATAGAGGAACTGAAGATTGCGTCAATTAAAGGGACCCAGTAGATGGAAAACCTAGTGGTATCTTGTTTTGCAAAAAACCTACATAGCATTCCAGTAGCATAATAATAAGGGGAGGGTAATTGTTCTATCGGGTACATACCAAGTTTGTCCCGCTTAAGCTTGCCTTGGTCATATTTCCATCCCTTTATCACTTTCATGAGGCCTGTATTATTCTTTGTAAAGATTTGGACAAAAGGTTTATCATAATTCTTCTCTGGCATGGGCAAGTGGTACATTATCCGTAAATATTTTGCGGTGAATGAACCAATATTCTCCATCTTTGAATTCTTGAATGATCTATATTCTATGTTAAAGTGGTAAATTACCCACTTTACCATATCTGTGTAGGGTAAAATCTTTGGTATCATTGCTATTATTTGAAGAAATGAAAATGCAACGTCAAAGTAGGATGGGTCTGAGGAAAATTTCGCATTTGATGTAGCTATTTTAACTATTACCCTTGGCTGTTCTTCCTAAAAAAGTGTTGAAATTGCAACAAGATGATGAGCTTAGTGAAAATATTTGCCTTCACTAAGTGGGCCCGCAAGCTATTTTTGGCGCAAGTCTATTTTTAGACTATGTATATTTTTAGACATGTCGATCATATTCTATGAGTTGCAGGATGCTATTTGTGGATGGTTGGTCAACTTGGAAAAATAGATGGACTTATATTTTTAGACATATTGGGTGGAATCTATTTTTATATTGCCAGTCTAAAAATAGATATGTCGAATAGTATTAGCTAGACTTAATAATATTTGGACTATAAACATTATCTTATTCTCGTATACTGGCTTAAGTAATGATGTGGCACAAAGAGGTTTCCACATTTCCAATTATGCTATCTCTGGGAGGTTTAAGTGGAGCTATCGCATGGAGAATTCAGTTAGAACTCATGACAGAGTTTGTGGAGTTATTGAGGTAGCTGGTGGAGGTTGTGTCTTGCTTTAACTCAGCAGAAACATAAAACATACTTGAGCTAGTTTTATCTAGTCTAAATGATTGATACACTGTTGAGAGTGGTGTGAATTAATAATTTTTAATTTATTCGCAATTTTTAAATCATTAATCATCTGAAGAATACATCAATTAACTACAATTCATGGCAGTTTCAGTGGAGACCAGTGGAGAGATAGGTGAAAGAGCAAGTGTGACTATCAGTTGTGACTATAGTGATGCATTGATTGCATCCAACACTCAGTGGAGATGCCAATGAGGATTGCATGAGCAATGCTAGAGTAATTCGAACTCATTCAGAGCCATTCTTCAACAAGGATTGCGCAAGAGAGTGTGCTAGCAAGTGCGTAGGACGGCATGGGATTTGCTAGATCGTACTTCGATTAGCGTGGTGTAGCAATTGGAGATTGTACTCGAGAGCTTGTGAGGAGCTTTGTATGATGATTGTTACATGATCTCTATGACATATAATATACAGATAGTTGTGGGTTTTCAACTTTAAGCTTTCCCATAAATTACTGTGTTCATATGTGTGAATTTTTATGGTTTTAATGTGTGCATGCAATTGATTTTATTTCCACAAGTAATGATCAATAGTAGAAGAGATTTTGTATTGTGCATGAATTCAAATAGTGTGCGATCAGGAGAATCTCGGATGTATAACATATCAATTATATAATTTATACAAAAAGGTGGTACTTTTCTTCCCATGTACAACTGCCACAATCCTTGTTGCATGTTGTATTTGAGAACAATGGAGTCATGTATGAGTCTTCTACAATGGATGTTTGGCCAATTTCCTTGCCTTTCTTTTTCATTCCAATTACTCTAACTCCGTTAGGCAGTTTCCTGAATTCAAGTGAAAATAGTAAACCCAGATCTGAGATGAATGGAGAGAAGTATAGAGTTAAAACATTATAATAAAAATCCAGCGCTCAATTATTCAAAACACACTTGAAGTAGATATCAATTTTTCGAACCTTACTCCCATTAAATGTCGTTAATAACCCATAACTCTTTCTATCAAATCTCTTACACACCTTTATGTAATATGTCTAATCTATCAATATAATATGTTAGATCTTATAACATGTTGATTAGATATGAATCATTTCACGCACTTGAGTAATAAGTGTTAATATCTCACATCGCAACTTTAGACGGTTACCACTAGTTATGTTTTTGCTGCCGATGAATCTCACGAATTGTGCAAATCGCACATCACAATTTTTTGCGGTAATACAACTTTCCATTTGGTTTCTCATTGAGAAACCAGAAATGCACTAAAGACTCACATTGTTTCACTTTATCGAACCTTTAAATAATCATAATTTTTTCTTTATTGTTTCGTCAGGTACGACTCATCACAATTTTTACCGAATTGTTATAAGATTGTTGTTTTTAAAAGGAACGATGCGATTTATTTTTAAAAGGATTTTTAAAGCATTTGAAACGGTGATTTTATATAACTCTGAAAAGGTTGAAGTGAATATCACAATTCGCAATACTTATATATGTTTTAAATTATTCGGCTTATAAGTTATGATATTTGCGATGAGCATTTATGAAATCAAAGCGAAAAGGGGAAAACAAATTATTCCTAAAAGTTTTTTAGTCTTAGGCTAAGATGAAACCAGGCTCATAAATTTATATTTATTTTTTAAATGGTCCCCATTTATTAAAATAAATCGAGGGTGCTGTATAGTACAAGAATTGACGATTCACTTGGGAGAACCAGCTATCTCTGATTGGTTTTTTGAAATTTATAAAACTTTTCAAAATAAAAATAGTTGCAAGAATGAATTTCAATGAATAATATCTCACTAAGAAATAAAATCTCTCTTGATTATAATTCATAATAATTCCTCTTTAAAAATAAAAGTATGAATATCTATATCAGTCTTTACTAAGTTCAAAAAGATGTAGGAGGTGGCTCTTTTAGATTAGCTTTATAAATATATACTCTTTTATCACAGGTAGAGCCTCTGATCCAATAGGCAATTTAATCTTTTGGTGGGGTTACCTTTTATCTAGCAATGAATCACTGTCCCATCCATTTACTCTTACAATCTTCAAAAATAAGTTCAATTTTATATACTTTATCTCTTTTGGAACTTTTTTTTTTTTTTGTAGATATTTTCTTATGTATTTTTAATCACTTAAAAGCCATTGTATTAGCTTGGAAACCAAATATTGACAATTCCATTCACTAGTTGTAATTAAACTGATCAAGCTGGCTCTTGATGAGACCCCTTGTCCTTTTGATATAATCTCAAGTCATTACCCTGTTTTGGTAGGAAGTATTGGTAATTTCAGTTCAACTATTTCCCTATGAACATGGTAAACAAACTCTTGATGAGAGTTATTATGTTCTAAGATTTTGAGAATAATTTTTTGAATTACTTTCTAAAAATTGAAAAGTTAGTGGATGGGGTGAATTATTGGTCCTTTTGAGGATTCTAGATGATAATTTTTAGAGTTTAAGATTTCTTATCTGTAAAAGAGTCTTTACTATGTTAAAGATTATTTTCTTGACTGATAGAAAAATAACCATACTTTATAAGTATGAGAGTTCATCAAACAATAAATAACTTCAGTGAAATTGCATCTTTCAGTAAAATAAAATCTATTTGATATTCTAATCTTTCAATTGTTTGCTTAACAATTCTTATTTCTAGAAGTGAAATCAAAAGAGATTTGTTGAGATGTTTTATTGAAAAGCCAAAAATCAATACTATTCAAATTTTATTTTCCTAAGGAAAAGAAAAGATAGTAATATATAGAGAATAGAAGGGGTTACCTCCTATGAAAAGTATTTCTTTAAATCCTTCCCATTAATAGGCAAAAAATCTATTTTGCCTGATAGATCTTGTAATAAAAATGTTAATGGACCTAGCCACAATCTTTGGAATTTGGTGTGTTTACCTTTTTCCTCATGTGCTTTATCCCATTTCAATAATAGATCACCAATTTGGAATTTTTTTGGAGTGAAAATAGTTGTTTCAAATGAAGATTTAACTAGATGTTGATGATGTGCATGAGTAACTTTAGTTTTTTCCGTTTATTCTTCAAGCTTAAGGATTTGAAATTGTCTTACTTGCAAAGAAGAAGAAGATGATTTATCAATAAATTGAACTAAGGAAAGAGAAGGAATAACTACATGAGTAGGAATAACAACTTATTTCCCATAAACAAGATTAAGTGGAGAAGTGCCAATGGAGGCCTTCTGAGTTATTCAATCTGCCCAAAGAGAAAATGTCAATGACTTGTGCCAATTTTGTTTGTTTTGGTCAACAGTTTTTTTGATGATTCTAATAAGGTTTTTATTTATGGATTATGCTAAACCATTTCCTTGTGGATAATAATTATCAGAATATTTAATTTTAAAACCTCTTTTGATAGCAAATTCTATCATAGCATCTCTTGAGAAATAAGATGCATTATCAAACATTAAAGTAGTGGGTAAAACAAATCTAGTTATGATAAACTGGTCAATGAACTCAATAATATTCTCATAGTTGGCTACCTTTAGTGGAATTTCTTTCACCCATTTAGTAAAATAATTTGTAGCTATGAGAATGTATTTATGATGTTTGGAAGAGTTAGGAACAATCTCACCGATTAAATCTAATCCCCATTTTTCAAATGGTTGTTCGATATTAACTAGTTGTAATGGTAAAGCTGGTTTCCTTTGTCTTCCAGCTGCACTTTGAAAAAAAATTCATTTACTTTCATATTGATGAGCATCCTTGAAAAGTGTTGGCCAATAGTAACCCGCATGCAGGATTTTATGTGTTGTTGTATTCCCTCCAAAATGTCCTCCAGCTGGTCCGTCATGGATTTCCTGCAAAAAAAAATTTGATTTAGTTTTCTCTAAGTATCTTAATAACACAGAATCAAATTTTCTTCTAAACAATACATCGTTTATCATTTCATATTGCTTGGCTTTCAATCTCAAAGCACATTTTGTTTTATAACTGAGTTGTGTTGGGGCATATTCATTTTTCAAATAGAACATGAGATCAACATATTAAGACTGAGCATCATTGAGGCTTACCTTTGACACTTGCACATCATTACCTGAAACTACCTCTGATGATAAATAGGATGATCCTGTTAGCATTCTGCAAAAACCTTGACCTCTAAAAATTATAGAAGGTCTAATTTCTACATCATATTCTTGTAAAGCAGTAACCCAATTATCCCTTTTCACTCGTATTTCTCTTTGCATCAATAATTGTCTTACTGCAGAGAATGGAACTATTACCTTGGTGTCAGATTTGAGGATAAATGGCCTAAAATGCTTTATCTCTTTAAAGAAAGAAAATGCTTGTTTCTCAACGCATGAATAGTTTAGTTAAGCAACTTGCAAATTGGAAATGCAAAAATGATATTGTTGCTTTAATTTTTTGGTCATTGAGGTGTGTCAGAACAACAACGTAAGATGTATCTGATGGGAATGTATAAAGTGAAAGGATTAAGAAAATTGGGAGTAGTAAAAAATGGAGCATTGATAATAGATTGTTTGATTAAATCATATGCTCCCCTTTCATTATGTCCCCACTTAAAGACTAAATTTTTCTTTATCATGTTTTGTAAAGGCAAAACTATCTCCGAAAAGTTAGGGACAAATCTTTTTACAAAAATTGTCTGTCCAAGAAATGACTGCATAGTTTTCTTATTATGAGGGAAAGGAATTCTTTTAATCTCTTCGATTCTTTCAGGATCAATATAGATACCTTTTCTGGACACAATGAATCCTAAAATTCTTCCTTCATCTAGAGAAAAATATGACTTCTTTGGGTTTAATGAAATTCCATACTTTTTACATCACTCAAAGACTTGCTTTAGGTCATTCGCATGCTTGGTTGTTTGTCTAGAAAGGAATGTAATGTCATCTAGATAAATAACCACTAATTTGTTAATGAGTCCTCTAAAATTTGTGTCCATGGATATTTGAAAAGTGACACCTGCATTGATTAACTCAAATGGCATCTTTTGATAGGTATAAGTTCCCCACTTAGTCGTAAATGTAGTTTTTAATCTATCATCTGGATGTACCAGGATTTGGTTATATCCTGAAAATCCATATAAAAAATACATAATTTCAGAACCAGAAATACTGTTTGCAGTACTTGTTCCATGGTTGGTAATGGAAAATTATCTTTCTGACATGCTTTATTCAAATTTCTAAAATCAATAAAAATCCTAATGTCACCATTTTTCTTCCTGACATGAACCAAATTTTAAACGCATTTAGAATGTCTAATTAGAAAGATGATATTAGCTTTGAGGAGTTTATTCAACTCTGTTTTGATTTTATTTTCAAGATTAGGGTGAAGTTTCCTCAAATTTTGCTATATCGGTTTCTCATCTGAAATCATAGGAATAGTGTGTTGAATAAAAGAAGTGTTATATGTTTTAAGATCAATGTAATCCAAAGCAAAAACACCTTTGTGAGTCCTCAATAACTTGACAAATGATAATCTTTCTTTAGAAGGTAGACGAAGACCTAAATTGACATTTTGTGTTTTATCATCGGTTCCGAGATTTACTAACTCAAATTTTAAAGTTGAAATTTGAGTTTTAGAATTAGTAACTCAAACCTATCTGTTAAATCATAAAGGTCTTGTAATTTGACAACTGACTTAGGAATTTGATTTTCATCCTGTTCTTCCTTTATCTGAGTATCATGTTCATTTTCATAAAAATTTGATTATCATATGATCTCTCAGATGTAAGGAATTTTATAATATTAGAATCATGATTAAAAACTCTCCAATTAGTAGTATTATCAGGAGCATATGGTCTAAAAATCAATTCAATAGAAAACCTATCGGGATTAAATTCTTGAGATGGAATTAATTTCGATGCTATATTAGCCAAGAAATTTGCGCTAGCATTTTATATTCTAGATATAGAGGAAATATTGAAAGCTAAGAAATGAGAAGTCAATTCTTGGACTAATGTTTGATAATTTTTAAGATGTCCAAAATGATAATGGATAATATTCCTTACTTGTTTGACAATTATTTCTGAATCTCCCGGTACTTTCAGATATTTAATGGCAAGGTCAATTGCTTTGTAAAAACCTTGAATTAATGCTTCATAATCTTCTATATTGTTTGTGCAATCGAATTCGAGTCTACAGGCTAACATAGCTTTTTCTTCTTATAGGCTTATTTAAATATAGCCAGCTCCCACACCATCTTCTGATCTAGAGCGATAAAAATAAATAATTAACTACCGGTTTATTTACAAAATATTTACACTTAGAAGTGTATGTCAGGGAAAAAATTTCAATTTGAGAGATAACTGCATTATCGAAAAAGGGTGATGGGCGAGCATTAAAATTTCCAAGAAATGATTCTGTCGAGTAATTTCCAATAATATTATTATTGAATGCTACTGGCTCATTGATTCCTTCAAGATCAGTAACTATATGTTTCATGAATTTTTCTCAGTTTGCCAGAATTTGGGTTGGCTTTCCATTGTGGGGTAGCCACATATGTGAAAATTTTGTTGCGAAATATCCATGAAGCTTCTAAGACCAGTCTCTGCTTAACAATAAACCATAAAATTTAGGAATATCTGCCACCAATATATCAATTATCTGGGAAACCTTAGGGTTTGATGACATTTTGATAGAGACAAAATTTATTTCTCCTACAACCTCTAATTTTGTTCTATCAAGTTGTACTATATGAATAGCATAACTGAGAGGAGCTATGTTCAAATTAGCACATACTTTATTTGGCATGATATTAGAGGAAGCTCATGAGTCTATCAAACAATTGTGGACATTTTTATTATAGATCTCATAGGTTAAAATAAAAGGAGGAGCATAAGATATGGATCAATCACCTATCATAATCAAATTTGTAGCATCTATTTTAGTTGAAGGAGAAGGATTTTTACCCATATTATTAGCAGCTTTAACTACTACTAGAGTAGGTAAGGTTGAAGCAGTAACTGCATTCAAATCTCTAAGTAAAATTTTTTGCTGTTTTTTTAGCTTAGTAAGCTAATGAATTGAAATGTTGGCCATGGTATTTTTCATATCCTGAAATACATTATATTTGATGGTGTCAGACACTGCCATTGTCTTTGATGTAGGTGGAACATTTGAAGTATCAAGGTTAGTTTGTGTAGCCTTAGATGTAGAATTTGTACTTATTGTTTTGTCTTTAGCAAGCATTGAGTTCTTCTATTTTTGATTTGGCTACGTTGCTTCAGTGGTATTCTTGATCCTTGTACTTACAGGTAAAGCTTCTTGTTGTTCATCATTTGGTAGGATAAAATCCCACATTCCATTTAGTTCAACTTCTTCTTCGACTTCAATTTCTTCTTCTGTTGTTTGCTCTTCATTTGTATCTTGATCAAACTCAACATTAGATATGATGTTGGGAGGATAAGAATTAGAAGATTGATTTTTCCTGAAGGGCCTGAAAGTCTTCTTTGAACTAGAACTTTCGACAACTTGTTTTTTGATATCTGCCATTTCATTTGTCATAGTCTTTAAAACTTTCTAAATACCTTCTACATCAAAAGGGTATTTTGGTGGTTTCTTCTTTAAATCATCTTTGAAGGATACTTTCTTAGATTTCCTATCTTCTTGGGAATTCTTATTTTCAAGAGTGATTATGAGTTTCTCTACAAATAAAGATTCCTTCATATTTTCTGTCAATGTAGGAAACTTTTCTCTATCAATAAAATTGGCTATATTAGATGGGAGAGATGAAATATACCACTCAGTTTGAAATTATGCATCGAGAACTGATGTAGTAGGAATTTTATTGAGTAACTTATTAAATATTGAATTGAAGTCTTTTATTTTATCCCCTATTTTAGCCTTTAGTTTTGATAGATCATTGATGAGCGATGCAATGGTTCTGTCATCTCCAAAATTAGCTAAAAATTATTCTTCAAACATATTCCAGCTAGTTATAGAGCGGGAAAGTAATGGGAAAAACCAGGATCTTGCAGATCCTATGAGAGTATATGGAAATAGTCTTACTACAAAATCTTCTTAAGTTACTTCTTTTAATTTGATGACTAACACGTAATTATGGATGTGTTCTTCATCTGGAAGAACATCATCAAGATTAAATTTAGGTATCCATATTTCAGGGTATTTTAGAAGAGGATGAAGAGGAGCAGGAATTTGTACAACACCTGGATTGTTCCATGGTTGTACAGTTGGTGGAGGCACTTGGCCTTCCATTGGACCTTGGGTCGAGGCTATGGATTGAGTTTGAGTTGAATAAGAGGCAGGCTGAGTGCTAGAACTAGTTTAAGGAGTAGTAGTTTTTGTATTGGAACTAGTTAAAGTAACACTGATTTTTGGAATGGAAGTTATGGAAGT
This sequence comes from Pinus albicaulis, assembly GCA_034641835.2. NCBI lineage: Eukaryota > Viridiplantae > Streptophyta > Pinopsida > Pinales > Pinaceae > Pinus > Pinus albicaulis. Next base: position 311,994,846 of record CM076584.1, read on the forward strand.
GAGTGGAGGTAATGGGGTTGAATCAGGTGGATTATTAGATAATACCTCGCTGGTGATTGATTCTGATTTAATCTTATTTTTTTTCCTTCGAGAAGTGTCGATAAGAAATTCAAAAGGAGGGATTCTTGTCTTCTGAGTTTCTAATCGAGTTAATATTTGTCTAGGTTGTAAAGAATATGAAACATTAATCTCAGATGATTGAGAATTTTATGGATTTCTAGCAGAAATAGATACTCTCTCTAAATTTTCTATCAAAGACTAAACTTCTAGGGGATTTTGATGAAAACCTTGAGATAGTATTGGTTTAGTTTCACTAGGAGACTTAGGAGAGTGATGTTCAACTTCTAATCTTAAAGATTTAGATCTAGCTCATGTTATTGAATTTTAAGGGGATCTAGAGGGGGGTAGACTCTTATATTGGCTTTTATATTGATTAGATCTTCTTGCCATTCAAAATTGGCCATCCTTTTAGCTGCAAAATGTTGAAGCCTCAGAAATTTGTTGCAACAACATGTGGGAAAACCACCCAATCTAGACCTTATAGAAAGTCATTTTCCATTTGGTGTGGTGGCTCCAACTGGGGATAAAGGGACCAGTTTCCCAATAAGGATGATGTTGGGTGTGTTTTGTTTATATAACATGAAAATGGGAAATGATTTAATCTATCATATGAATTTATCTAAACTATATATTCTACTATATACTTGAGGTGTTCATTCCTTTATGTGATCTAAAAAGATATCTTCCAACTATTAGTAATCAAGATTATTTAAAAGTTGAAAGAGATGAAAATTATATAAAGATAATTGTTTAAAAAAAATAGTTTAATAAACATAATTGTGAAATGTATATTGCATTTATATGTTTTATTATATATAAGATAATAAATCATAAACAAATATCAGTACAGAAGTGATTTTAACATTCATTTATGATGACAATTCCAATATATAATGCAGATAAAAATATAATTGTCAATCTAAAAAGAAAAACTTAATATAACATGTAGAAGTATCATATATAATGAGGTTCTACTCATTCAAACTGACAATAGTTTTCTGCTCCTCTTCACTTTCAAGCAATTTAAATAGTACAATAGTGAAACTTCAGGTAAACAGCTTCAAATGTCAAAAGATAATAGGTTTCATTCCATTAATTCATCAAGGCATTCACAAAAGTCTACAAGTGCATTCTTTGCAAATGTTTTGGACAAATTTCTAGACCCTTCTCTAAATGCATGAGAAGGGTTTAAATACTAAACTACAATATGTTTAAAGTAGATTATTACATAAAAAATGGAGTATGTTTCAAACAACCATCCTCGTAAGGAGTAAACTTAAAATACAATATAGGAAATAAAATAACAACATGATTATGTGGGTTGATCCTCTTTGTGCATTTGATCTCGAAGCTGACAAATATCAACCATTGGCTTTAGATGAGATGGTTGTGTAATCCCTAATCTGATCTGGCCTTTAAACACTGCATTCAAAAGTGTTGGTTGCAATTTCCTTATAGAATCAGTTAATGATTATAGAGTTAAGCACTGATGATAGGGTTTGATCAGAAAATTCCAATAATTTTCTTGATCAAACTTATTTATCTTTTTAATAATTTCCTCATGTATCTTTGTACTTTCCTTCCACTGTGCTTCTAACGGTTTGAGCTTTGGTAGCGCTTCAGCTGTGGATTCATTAATAAGTTCAGCTTTCAAAATTCGTTCATTAATAGATTCAATAATTTCATATGCTAACCTTGATTCCTTTGTCGTTTCCTTTTCTGCTTGTATCAGTTGTATTTCACAATCCTTAAATGAAATCTCTTTGTGAAATCTATCTATCTTATGTAGGTCAGCTTTCTTTCCTACATTAGATCCTTTCCACTAAATGAACTCATTAATATTCTTTTCAAGTCTTTCGCATTCAATCCTCCTATTGGCCACTTGTTGGATCTGAATATTTCTTGTATCACAATAAGAGCTGGTGATCTAAACTTGATGACAAAAGGTTTCTTGCTGGTTCTTTAGCTTTGCGTTCATTTCCAGTGCTTATTTTATGAACAACTCTACTTGAGGCTAGCTTTTCAATTTGTCCATTGCTTCTTCAAGTTGTGTTTCTTTCTCTCTAATCTGCACCTTGTGTTGCAAATTCGTTCTTTCAAAATCCTTTTGAAATTGAGACATATTCATTTCAATCTACTTACTGGAGTTAAACTGTTCCTGTTCTAACAGTCTCTTCAACTCTTGTACTTTGTCTTCTCTTTTCTTCAATAGAATTTGTACCTCTGTGGCTTTGTAAATGGTAGCAATAGCATATGCTCCTTCGAACTGTGATAAATTAGTCAAATGTTATGTAGGATCAACCAAAGGGTCTTTCCATAGCACGTCTACAGATTCATCCATAAGATATGAAACTTTTTCATCCATTCTTTTTCTCTTTCTTCTCTTAACTATAACCTTATGACTCAGACTCTAGAAGACATCAAGTGAGGGTATCTCTTCAATATTTAAAACAATATGTTCTGTAGGGTATGCCGAAATGATATCTTGATCATGAACTTTAGGTACCTGCTGTAGTGGAATTGAATTTTCCACTAAATTCTGAGAATGCTTTGGAGTTTGGAAACTTGTTGATTCATCAACATTAGGCTTTGGCGGTGGTGTTGTTTCTAGTGCCTTGGAAAACTTCTCCCATTCTTTCTTCAAATATTTTGATTGAGGCTTCTATGTCTGGTTGGGTGTATTATGGATATGTTGAACTTCTTGAGAAGATGATTCAGCTCAATTAATTTCTCCTTCAGCTTGCATCTCAATCCCTTTAATCACTTTATCAATTATTTTCTCTGGAATATCATTTCTTCTCTCAAATTCACTGTCAGAGTGATCCAAATTCTGAGAATTATGTTGTGATTTCCGTGACTCATGATTTGATTTCTCTTGGGATTCATCTTCAGACATATCCTTGGATTCATTATCCAGACTAATGCTCGGAGTTGGTCCATTAACATCTTCAATAAATAATAAATCCAAAGGGATTGTTTCCAGCCTTTTATTTCTATATGCTTGGAAAGCCTCAAAGTTTGTTTTACTGAGATGACTAGATGCATTTTTCAATACATCTGTGAACTTCTCCACGCCTTGAAAGAAATCATAAAACATATATTTCTCATTCAAGAAATATTTTAGTTTAATTTTAGTGGAAAAATTCCTAACCACATTTATTAGAATCAAATGGCCTCTTAGGAATTAAAGCCAAATTTAATTAAGTAACATTTGAAATCTCTTTGAATGCATGACTAATGTCAAAAAGGGAAAAAGTGACACTGTAAAGGGAAATTAGGCCATATGGCCTTCTTGGCATATTTTAGTTGTTTGGAAACACCACTTACTAGAAGTTGATAGGAAATTTCCCTCACTAGGAGTTTATCAGGAACATAATAAGGTAAACATGGGGAGAAGAATAACTCTCAATAACTCTGATATGAGTGAAATTCTCTTCACCAAACCATCTAGAAACTAGTAAAATGTCTGTCCTAGCCTCCTTAGGAATGCCACGATCTTTTTCATTAAATATAATCTGATGGATGGGTAAAATAACTCCAATGCAAATTTTATAAAAATATAAATGAAAATCGGATTCCCATACGGCTCTGTGGTAAATATGGATTGGAGTGGGGCCTTGGGTTGTCCATCTCCATCCCATGATAGGAAAGCTTGAACAAATGAAAATTGCATCCATAATGTAAGATCTCATGTAGAAGGGGGGTATTATTATAGAGGAAACACTTCTTTTACTTCTATATTCCATGATAGTTCTGGCCAAATTATCAGACAAAATTCTCGCCCAATTCATAATAGAGGAATTTAAGATTACATCAATTAAAGGGACCCAATCTATGGAAAACCTAGTGGTATCTTGTTTTGCAAACAATCTACATAGCATTCCAGTAGCATAACAATAAGGGGAGGGTAACTGTGCTATCGAGTACATACCAATTTTGCCCCCCTTCAGCTTTCCTTGGTCATATTTACATCCCTTTATCACTTTCATGAGGTCTGTATTCTTCTTTGTAAAGCTTTGTACAAAAGCTTTATCATAATTCTTCTGCAGCATGGGAAAGTGGTACATTATCCGTAAATCTTCTGCGGTGAAACAACCAATATTCTCTAGCTTTGAATCCTTGAATGATATATCTTCTATGTTAAGGTGGTCGATTACCCACTTTACCATATCTATGTAGGGTAAAATCTTTGGCCTTTTTCTTATTTTGTGAAGAAACAAACATGCAATGTCGAAGTTGGACAGGTCTGAGGAAACTGTTGCATCTACTGTAGCTATTTTAACTATTACCCTTTGTTGTTCTTCCTCAAAAAGGTGGTACATTTCTTCCCATGAAGAATTGTCGCAATCCTTGTTGCAGGTTGTATCTGAGAACAATGGAGGGATGTTTGAGTCCTATGCAGTGGATGTTTGGGCAATTTCATTGCCTTTCTTTTTCATTCTAGATATTCTCACTCCGTTAGGCGGTTTCTTGAATTCAAGTGAAAAGAGTAAAATCATATCTAAGATGAATGGAGAGAAGGATAGAGTTAAAACATTATAATCAAAATCTGGTGCTCAATTATTCAAAACACGCTTGAAGTAGATATCAATTTGTTGAACCTTACTCCCATTAAAGGTCGTTAATAACTCATAACTCTTTCTATCAAATCTCTTACACAACTTTACATAATATCTCTAATCTACCAATCTAATACGTTAGATCTTATAACAAGTTGATTATATATGAACCATTTCACGCACTTGAGTGATAATTGTTAATATCGCACATCAAAAATTTAGATAGTTACCAATAGTTATGTTTTTCCCGCCGATGAATCTCACGAAATGCGATCTGCGCAAATCACACATCGCAATTTTTTGCGGTAATAAAGCTTTCCATTTGGTTTCTCGTTGCGAAATGAAAAACGCGCTAAAGACTCACATTGTTGCACTTTATCGAACCTTTAAATACTCATAATTTTTGCTTTAATTTTTCGTTGGGTCTAACACATCGCAATTTTTACCCAATTGTTATAAGCTTGTTCTTTTTAAAAGGCGCGATGCGATTTTAAAAAAAAAGGCTTTTTAAATAATTTGCAATGAGGATTTTATATAACTCTAAAAAGGTTGAAGCACATATCACAATTTGCAATACTTATATATGTTTTAACTTATTCTCCTTATAAGTTATGCGATTTGCGATGAGCATTTATGAAATCGAAGTGAGAAAGGGAAAAACCTTTTTTCCTAAAAATTTTTTAGACTTAGGCTAAGATGAAATCATGCTCATAAATTTCTATTTATTTTTTAAAGGGCTGCCATTTATTAAAATAAATGGGGGGTGTTTTATATGACAACACATTCCAAAAACCTAGTTAAATATTCAATGATGTCTTTGCGTATCCCAAGCCAAAAATAATCTTTTCTGATGGTTGTTAGCATTTTCTGATTGCCAAGGTGTCCAAAATATGAACTTCGATGATAGTCATCTAGAATCATATATTTCAAACTCATTTGATTAGGAATATATATCTTTCCTCGGAAGATCAATAGCTTTTCATTATTGATGGCGTAGTCTGATTTATTTCCATGATCTTCTGCAGCTTGTGTTTACTGCCATATAAACTGATATTCAAGATCTTTTGTTGCAGCCTCCTTCTCCTGTTACTGGAATTTGAATTCCACATGATTAAATTATAACTCATATACATAATGCAACTTTTTGCTTAATGCATCGGCTACACAATTTTACTTTCCCTTAACGTGCTGAATTTCAAAGTCAAATCCGCTTAAGAACGCATTCCATCTAGTGTGAAGAGAATTTAAGTCAGCTTGTTTAAAACAGTTGGTCAAGCTGATATGGTCAGTTTTCAGCACAAACTTCTTTCCTAATAAGTATTGCCTCCATATTTTGAGTGCATGCACTACTACGGTCAACTCCAGATCATATGTGGAGTATCGTTGTTCATGATCTTTAAACTTTCCTGATTCATATGCCACCACTTTTTCATATTGTGACAACACTGCTCCTACTCTGCTAGCATTGGTGCGCACTTCAAACTCTAAATTTGGATCTGCCACTTTCAAAACAGGAGCTGTGGTCAACAATTGTTTTAACTTTTCGAATTCAAACTAGATTGGCATTCACTAGTCCATTTAAATACTCATCCCTTTCTTTGCAAAGAGTTTACGGGAAACACAATCTTTGAAAAACCTTCTAGAAATCGCCTATAATAACTAGCCAGTCCAATAAATGATTGTATATCTTCTACATTCTGAGGCACCTTCCATTCCATGAGAGTCTTTATATTTTCAGGTTCTACTGCTATTCCTTCAGCTGAAATGACATGGCCTAAATACTAGATTTTCTCTTTATAGAATTCCATGGAAAATTTTAGGGGCTAATAGTTGCAGGTGGGCTAATTTTCCATGATTTTTCCAAAAAAAATATTTGCCAATTTCCATTTTTTTCTAAAAATGATTCACCCAAATTTTACAATATAAAATATTTTACCTTTAAAATAGCCAACATTCTATAGAGACTACATAAAAATTCATTATAAATTTGTATAATTTTACAAACATATCAATAAAACTTTATAGTTCACATGTTAGGGACTACTGAAATTCGCCAACGTTTTAAACTTCAAGATAGTTTTCCATCCTTAAAATTAACCCTATAAGAAATCACACTTGCTAAATTTTGCGTACAACTGATGGTCTCCTAACATTTTCAGTAGTATGTGAAAATTTTCCTTATGTTCCTCCATATTCTTTGAATAGATTAATATATAATCTATAAAAATAGGACAAATTTACCCAAATATGGGTGAAATATGCCATGCATCAAACTCGTGAATGTTGATGGTGCATTGTTCATTCCAAATGGTAAAACCACAAATTCATAGTACCCATACCTCGTTCAAAAAGTTCTTTTGTAAATGTCTTCATATTTTATCTGTATCTGATGATACCCAGATCTTAGATCTATTTTAGAAATGACAGTTTCCCCTTTCACTTGATTGAAATTATCATCGATTCGAGGTAGTGGATATTTGTTCTTAACAATTAATTTGTTAAGTTTTCTGTAGTCCATGCAAATTCACATTGTACCATCTTCCTTTTTCACAAACAAAACCAGTGCCCCCCTGTTACACAACAATTTGTCACTGTCCGTGTAGTCCCCTTCCCTGATCTTGGAGACCCCTAACAGTGACTCCTATGTCTATTTTCCATCATAAAAATTTGCCATTATATCCCTTACATCATAATGATTAAACTCTCTATTGACCATTCCTTAAGAAGCTCCTTAAAAACATGGTTATCTGGAGCGACACACCCTCTACGTGTCTTGCTCGCACCAATGGATATTTTTTGGTTTGGCACAACGTTGATCGGCGCTAGAATGAGGATCATACCTACATTGATCCTCTTCTAGAATTTTTTTAAAAATATTGAAGTGAAGCTTCGAGATCTAGAAGCTTTTAGCGGAGAGCTCGTTGTTTGTTCTTGGGGATAGAGACGAGCTTCTCACTTTGGGATGCTTGTTCCTACAAAAGTGGAACCAACCAAAGGGATAAACCATTTCCCTACCTTAAGTGGATCCATGTTCCCTCTTCCCTTATTATAGAATGGACATCCTCCAATAGCTCTACTAGTTACAACAAAGATAAAAGAACAACATAGAGATATTTTTTGCTATAGGTATCGAGAAAGAGTTGAGACCTTTTTCCCTTCATATCAAGTTGAAAAAGGTGCTTTGGATACGTGCCTAGATCTGGACCCATCGAAGGAGAGCTGCGACATCAAGGCATAGGTTGTAACTCCCCCTCTCTATTTTAATATAATACAATTGATTCTTACTTTCCATTCTCGTCTTCAATGTATGATTGGATTCTTAGTTCTCCTAATTCAACTAGGTAGAATGTTTATGTGAGATATTTGTTATTCTTTCACATTTGATGTTGTTTGATACCTTGTGCAGGTAAGAAATCACCGAATATTGTGAAGATCTGACTATGGAGCACAAAGGATCAAAGGATTCAAGCAAGGAACAACATGAGATAGAGGTAGTTGATATATTCACAATCTACATACATTTACAATCTAGGAAAGTAGGCTTCTAATTGTTCCCTGTTGTTACTAGACCCATCCGAGGGCTAGAGGGATGGTCTCTATCTGCAGAGAGGATCTTATTGCATAACAAATTGGTGACTCCACTGGGGCGTGCTAGCCTTTAAGACTCCTATTTTCAATTTTTTATTTTTTGTTTTGTCATCAATTTTCGTCAAGTGTCCATCTCCTTGTCTCTGTAGCTCCTGTAACTCCTTATAGACATTTATATCTATGTTGAAGTGATAAGAATGGTGTGAGTTTAGAAACCCATTTTATTTTTAAGTCTTCTCCTCAATCAGCACTAGTATTGCTCTGGCAGTCGCGCCGATCGGCGTTGAATGCATTTGCACAATAACACTTTTCCTCTTCCAGTGGGGGTTGCAGCTTAATAGCCGCCATGAGCTTTATTTTTTGTTTGAATAACTCTTGTTCTTCTCTGTTCAACCACATTTTTTATTCAAGTTTCACATCTTTGGTTGTCACTTTTGCAAAGCATCCTTGTAACCCTAGGGTTTCTAGGTGTTTTCAGGTCATCTGAGCAGTTGCTTTCTTTGATGATTTCCATACTTCTCATTGAATCAAGTCTTGTCATATCTTTTAGACTTTTCGTTTGTTTGAGTTTGTGTTTTGGTTGGTTCTCACGAGTAGAATTTTCAGGTGACAACCTTGAGTGTATATGATTTTCCTTTCGCTATCAAGCATAGATCAAAATTTCTTGTTTTCAACTGAAGTTTATTTTCTTAATTGAGTGATTAATCAATGTGTAAATGAAGAGTGTCTTGTTTTGATGAAATTGGTTTAGGTATTTCGTTGATTTTCGAATCTTTGCCTCTTGTATGCATTTTGAAATATTTCATTAGTACTCAAAGCATTGTGGTTGGTTTACATTCTACATTTTTCATTGTGCTTATAAGAAAAATACAAAAATATTTTTCAATTCGCTTCTAAGTGCATTTAGTCAAAGGAAAGAAATTGTAAATTTTTGTTTTTCTTTCATATCCTGCACTTGAAGAGAAAAGTGAATGTCATTTTATGTGTTTGTTTTGTTTTCTGTGTTGATTGCATAAATTTTACTTATCCTTCATTCACATAGTTTTCATCAAAATGAAGGGTTTCTTCTCTCATTTAGTTGGATCTTAGGGATTCAGGTGACATCGATAGGACTTTAAAACCGAGACATAATTCAAGATCAACCTTAAAATTTACTGAATCAACCTAAAGAGCATTTGGAACCTAACAAATCACATTTAGAGGTCTAGGCTAGAAACGTGTTTTGACGTCATTAAGCGTAGGAGTTGTCGCTAACAGTCGGCGTTACAGCTAGGAGGAGATATCTCGTACCACGTACAGAAGTATATTGATGTATGAAATTATATTTTGGGAGGATCTCATTGAACGGTTACACATCAGAAGACACTACTAAGAATTTGTACTCCCACGTACCATTGCGTATATTTTGGGAGACACCATTAGGTTGCAAACCTACCATAGGTAACTGATTCGGCCGCCTTGTAGATGTGAGACACCGAAAACAACATTCAGGGAGATTGGCTGTCCTACGTTAAGTCCTTGGTAATTTCTCTTTCATTTGATCACCAAGTTTTATATTGCAGTTCACGGCTACCTGGTAATCCTTTCACCTAGCTTACCCTTATTTATTTATTTATTTATTTATTCTAAAACTAATTTCCCACGATTACATGAATTACCTGTTAGAACATTTCTGGGCCACATCATGAGTAACTCCTTATAAAGATATTGTTTAAAGCCTTGAATTAATCATCTTTTTCCTCTTCTATTTTTTTAGACAAGTTCATCGTGGCTAAACCATCAAGTTTAGGTTCCTCTACATAGTCATCTTCCGAAGAGACATTGTCAAATGTCTCTTCTAATTCTCTACCTTCGACTGGGACTAAAACTGAGGAATTTTATACTAATATTTCTCTTCTCAATAATGAAATCATATTTTATAGTCAAATTTTATTTGATACCATGAGGCTATGTTCCTTAGAATCTCACAACCCAAATCACCATCCCCCATAAAAAATAATTTTGCATATTCCAAATTTTTTGCACCTCTTTTCCAAATACATAAATTTTGGCATCATAAGGACCATTCAAAGGTCTCAGATCCTCTGGCCTAAGGGGTTCTATAGGGAGAGATTCCAATGAAATAAAATAGAAGAACTGCAAAAGAAGGAATTTATAAATTGGTATTAAAAAATAAATAATTGAATTCTCTACTTCCTTTCCCTGCCTTGCCTATATAAAAGGGTAAAATTATATTTATATTTAAGAGAAATACATAAACATCGTAAGTAGGGTTCCAAATAAAACCCGCAAAAGTGGATGAAACTTTCCATAAGAGTCTTTCACAATTGTCTGCCGAACGATTCCACCAAATATAGTTGACATGGGATTCACCACTTAATGGGAACCACTTGGAAAAGTTTGAATACATTTTAAAAAAAAAAATGTAAGGAAAAATAAATTTTATATGATTTTTGATAACAATACATAAACAAGAAGTTAGCATTAGGCTACTAGTAGTAACCGAAGTTGGTCCATTCACTCTCTTCAAGAAAAAAAATGGTGGAAAGAGAGAAACAGGACAATGAGTCATGCAAAAAAATATCAACAATGAAATCCTTCCTTGAATAGTTATATGAAAAGGTTTAGTCTCACATGATTATTTTCTACAACTAATGTGATACTGGAGATTTTGTGATGAAATCTACCATAACTTCACCACAACATGATGTGACCAGAAAATTTGAGCCTTGCTTTGAAGTGAGTTTTCGTTTCAATGTAAAAAACACCTGTAACATAATGGTTTTTTTATAATAGAAAGCAATTTTCAATTTAAAAAAAGGCATGAATTTTTATGCTTTTGTAATGGAGATTGTGGTGTTTCTGAATCGTAACGGTTGATAAAGTAGACGTGAAAGAGGTGGATAATCTTTGTTTTCATTTCTTTTGAGATGTGTACCAAATTATAGAGAAATTGTGATGTAAATCTCTTATAAGTTGAAACTCCTACCTCGTGTGTCTCTCTCTATGTTTTTATGACAAGTTGTGGCTTCTACACATAATGAGCTTATACCAAAGTTATAGTAATTTTATTTTCCAAAAGCATTACAAGCATTGATTTTACCCATTATCAATAATTTATGTTGTATATATTATTTTAATGATAGAAAGTACTTTTTAACCATTACACAACGAGGATATTAATAATTTAAAATGCTCAGTAGTAATTTAAAATAATAGCAATATGGCTCATGCAAAAATAGAGAAACAATAATCATACAATATTGTGGGTTAAATAATGATGATTATATGTAGCTATATCTATGTTTGGGATGTTTTTACGAGGTCTATCACCTTCTTATCCAATATTTCTCCATGGTTTGGAAAAAAGGTGTTGTAAATCAATGTGTTGTGGAATGACACACTTCAGGAATCCAAGCCTTTACCTTGGAACCATCCCAACAGGGATTTCATAGTTGGATTTCCATGTATGACCCTTCGGTCCCATTGAGACCAGATCAGATTTCCATGTTAGTTAACTACGGGGGAAAGTTTAGAAATAGAAAATAGAGGGAGTGCCTAGTTTGTAAATTTTTTACGATAATTTTTAACCTTGTGTCCTAATTTAACCTCATAAAGTTCCTAACATACTAGACGAGTGGCCATGGAAGTTGTAGTTGCAATAGCAAGAATTATTATGCTAGCTATGAAATTTTCCTTGATCTTATCCACCTCAAGTATGTTATAGCTCCTTGCTCGCATATTAGCAAGTTTAGCAATAAGATCCATGTGATATTTTTTATCATCATCCTGCATTGCGATGAAACAACAACCAAAATTTGAGACCGAGTTTTCTTCCAATGGATAAATTTGAAATGAAATATTTTATTTGATGGAGGATAAGTTGTGTAATAAGTAGAGGATAATAGGGATCATTAATGAGGAAATTTAGAGAATACCTTTTCAAACTTAATACGATTCACGTGAAAGCCTAAAATTAGTTTTTGAACACCACATTACAGCGTGGTGATCAATTTTCAATGTGTTCAACATCATCATACAATGAAGAAGAAGATTTAACATTTGTATCTTTCTCATTTGTGACAATATTCACCCTTTTTTGTATAAAAAACTAGAATATGCACTTTATGAACCACCTGGGCCAAACTCCTTGAATTTGTAATTGAATCCAATTGCGAATGGGAATGCCATATGTAATATGTTTTAAAATAGAGGTTGCAAGAATTAGGGACATGTGACGGGGATCATGGGAACAAAAGTGAAGGAGATTTGGGAAACGCTTGGGAGAAAACCAGAATGGTGCACCTTCTCTTGTAGTTGAATCCTTAGGGAAGTTGAAATTAAGTTGCTTCACATGATTTGAAAATAAATCCTCAAACATGAATCCTCAAATGATTCAATGATTTGCAAATCTAGTAAATAGTGAAATTTTATCTTTTTGTAACCAATAAATTGTGCAAATATTTTTTGGAATGAATGATGGAAATGAAAAGTATATAGTCATAGAAAAGGGAAGGGAAGGGAAAAAGGAAGAGGATTTCATTAGTTACTTGACTCTATCCCAGGAGACACAATTATTAAAATGTTAGACATCTATGTGAAACCAAACATTCGACAATATTCCAATCTTGAAAGAGGAATTGGCTACTAATATTTCTCTTCTCAATAACGCCATCATATGTTATAGTTAGCTTTTCCTCGATACCATGAAGCTATGTTCTTTAGAATATCACAACCAAGAGTACCATCTGCCATAAAACAATAATTTTTCATCTTCCAACTTTTTTTGCACCTATTTTCCAAATACATAATTTTGGGCATCATAACGACTATTCAAAAGTATTGGATCCTTTGGCCTAAGGGGTTCTACTGGGAGAGATTCCAATGAATCAAAATAGTAGAACTACACAAGAGGGAATATAGAAATTGGTATTAGACAATAAATAATTGAATTATCTACTTCCTTTCCCTACCTTGCCTATATAAAAGGGTACAATTCCATTTATATTTAAGAGAAATACATAAACATGGTAAGCAGGGTGCCAAAGAAATAAAACCTGCAAAAGTGGATGAAACTTTCCATAACAAGCTTTCACAACTGTATGTCCAATGATTCCACCAAACATAGTTGCATGGGATTCAACACTTGATGGGAACCACTTGAAAAATGTCTGAATACATTTAAAAATATATATATGTAATGGAAAATATATTATATATGATTTATGATAACAAGACATAAATAAAAAGCTAGCATAATACTACTAGTAGTAACCGAAGTTGGTCTACTCACTATCTTCAAGAAAAAATGGAGGAAAGAGAGAATCACGACAATTAGTCATGTACAAAAATATCAACAATGAAATCCTTCCTTGAAGAGTTATATGCAAATGTTTAGTCTCACATGATTATTTACTGCAACTAATGTGATACTGGACCTCTACTGTAACTTCACCACAACAGGATGTGACCAGAAAATCTAAGCCTTGCTTTGAAGCGATTTTTCCTTTCAATGTAAAAAACACCTATAACATAATGATTTTTTTATAATAGAAAGAAATTTTCAATTTAAAAAAGGCATGATTTTTTATGTTTCTCTATTGGAGATTATGGTGTTTCTGAATTGTAACAGTTGATAAAATAGACGTGAAAGAGGTAGATAATATTTGTTTTCATTTGTTTTGAGATATGCACCAAATTATAGAGAAATAATGATGTAAATCTCTTATAAGCTGAAACTTCTACCTCGTTTACCTCTCTCTATGTTTTTATGATAAGTTGTGGCTTCTACACATAACCAACTTATGACAAATTTATAGTATTTTTCTTTTCCAAAAGCATTAGAAGTGTTGATTTTACCCACTATCAAGAATTTATGCTGTATACATTATTTTAATGATAGAAAGTAGTTTTTAACTCCTGAAATGTTAAAGAAAACATTGTTCAACTTTGATAATATTTTTTACACAACAAAAAGTACAATGGCCTTTCTTAGTGGCATTATTGCGCATGCTATGTATGATGGTCTTCTGTAGTTGTCCACTCCTCCATACAAATTGAACAATTCATAGCATCAACATATCTTGTAAGAAAGAAATGATTTCTATAAATTGTGCTCTCATCTCCACTCATATGAGAACCCCTTCCCTTGTTACTGATTTGTTGATAAGGTTCCATTATCGATTGTTGAACACATGGACTAATTATCGACATAAATTGTTCAATTTTCAATATAAAGCATGTGTATGTGTATATCCTATCAGTTGCATCATAATACAAATAGTGATTAATTCCATCTTAAATCTCATTCCAATTGAGAAATTGATATTCGTTGACTCCATATATTGATCATAGGGAATTATAAAATCTAATGGGTTTGTCCTACACAAAATGGCCAATCGATGTGGAAATCAATACCTGAAAAAAAATCAATACAATGTCAACAATATAACGCATTTTTTGTAACGTTGTTCACCTCAATATAACATCAATCCAAAACTAAAAAACATAAAAAACTAGGAGAAAAAAATCATTGAATAAGACTTTAAAATGCACATTACAAGAAAATTCAGATGGCAAGAATAACAAGAAAGTAACACCCATTAATTTTTTTCTTCAAAATAAAATGCATAAAGCTAACCACAATTAAAAGTCTCTAGAGTCTATAGTAATAATGAACCCACCAAGTTCATGCTAGTTTAAGGCTATTGTAGCAGACAATAATCCTACCATGCACTGATAAATCGAAAGATGAAGGTAATATATTTGGTGGATGCCTCTTGCCCCTGGATACTGGCATAAGATTTAATCCACAAGGAAATTCTCTCTACTTGGACCCTCTCCAACATTTGGATGGATTTTTAGTACATTAGCTTTGGATATAGAGTTGAGGCTCGCTTTGTTGTCTATCAGTAACATATTTTTAATCCTCAAGGACTTGGAAGAATTTCTCACAAAATTATGCTTCATATCTTGCAATGTGAGAAAAACCCTAGCAAAGGAAGAAGATTTATTATTAGATAACTTTATCCAACACCTAAGACGTAATGTTCGTTTTCTTCAAAAATTGAGGTTACTAACGTAATATCTTTTTACTTACTATCTAACTTTTAATAGATAACATATTCATACAAAGAACTTTACTCAACACCTTTTGTAATATACTTCAATAGTAAATGGGTTTTCAACTTCATTTTTCTACTTCCTTTCATTTTCAAACAAATAAATGTGTAGACCAAAGTAATAAATTGCAGTCAGGTACAAGCCCTTTGTGTTTCTACACCAGAATTAAACAGTGGGATTCTTATTTCCATGTCACAAAGCACAACTATAATAATTTTGTTATGGTTACTAGTGGTTGCATGTTACAAGCTATCCATCTCTCTTCCTCCATCTATCCCACATTACCAACACAAGAGGCAACACAAGGTATCCTTCTTTGTTTAGAAATTGGATTGTGTCCATTCCAAAGTATTTGATGATATTCACACCCCCTAGGCTTGATATAAATCACTCCAGGATAAAAACCAAATGTTAAGACCCAAGTAATAAACTACATCATGTTACACTTTTACTTCATCATGTTACACGCCATCATGTTACACTACTACTTCATCATGTTACACGCACACGCCCTTTGCGTTCACTAAAAAAATAAATAATGTGACTCTTATTTTATAATCAAGTTGTTATGGTTCACTAAAAAATAAATAACCTGACTCTTATTTTATAATAAAGTTGTTATGGTTGCTAGTGGTTGGCCCCATACAAGCTTCCAAACTCTCTTCCTTAAGCTTCCCAACTCTCTTCCTCCGAGTTCACTAAAAAAATAAACAATGTGAGTCTTATTTTATAATCAAGTTGTTATGGTTACCAGTGGTTTGCCCCATACAAGCTTCCAAACTCTCTTCCTCCAATTGTCTCTTATCACTAGCGCAAGAAGAAACACAGGGCATCATCCTTTGTTTAGAATAATGTGACTCTTATTTTATAATCAGGTTGTTATGGTTACCAATGGTTGGCCCCATACAAGCTTCCAAACTCTCTTCCTCAAGCTTTCGAATTATCTTCCTCCAATTGTCTCTGATCACTAGCGCAAGAAGAAACATAGGGCATCCTCCTTTGTTTAGAAGCTTCCCAACTCTCTTCCTCTAATTGTCTTCCATCACTAGCGCAAGAAGAAACACATGGCATTCTCCTCTGTTTAGAGGCTTTCCAAATCTCTTCCTCTAATTTTCTCCCATCAATAACGCAAGAAGAAACACAAGGCACCCTCCTTTTTTTTAGAAATTAGAAACACAAGGCACTCTCCTTTTTTAAGAAATTAGATCGTATGCATTCCCAAGTATCTAATTCTCTTCACACAACCCCACCTTGCTATAAATAACTCCAGTTGTTTATAAATTGGATCTTATACATTCCCAAGTATCTAATGGTCTTCACACATCCTCACCTTGCTATAAATAACTCCGGAATAGAAATCAAGTGTCTCTATGGTTTTATATAGGTGATTGAGTCTAATTTTATATAGATAAATTTTATTTTAAGCGGAAGTGACATCATAAACTCAAGCCAATCGACTATGGTCCCTATACTATTATGCAGCATGAATGTGAATGCATATCATTTACATTTTCCTTGTCAACTTTGCCTCCACAAGCTCTAGGAACATCCTATTATAGAAGAGGAAGTTCACATTTCCCACTCACCTAATAAAATTATTTATTTTTAGTAGTTGTTGGAGGAATACACACTACTGGACTTGCGCACCTAATACAATTGTTAGCAGTAGACTACGACCTATCTTATTGGGCACCAAAGGTAGCTTGCTTCTTAGGAGAGAGGTTGATATCACCTTTAGAGCTCCAAAAATATGAAATGATTTGGACTATCTGATCGAAGAGGAAAAATCAATAGTAGAGTATGAAGAACACTTAGAGGATGGAGAACAAAAAGCTAACAACTCAGCTAAAAAAATATTCAACGAACCCAGCAACTTAGTGAACACAAATCTAGTGAATGTGAATAACAACTTTACATATCATAGTTGACTGTAGAATGAGCCTCTTGATGCAATAATTAATTTTAATAAATTTTTATGAAAATGTTATCTATAATAATTTTAAAATTAAAAAGAAGTATTCATATTTTAATACTATATCAATCAAAATTCTTAATGTTAAACTCTTAATGTTAAAATGCAAATTCTTAATGTTAAACTCTTAATGTTAAAATGTATAAAATGTTATTTTTAATCACTTTTTTGCTTTTTTTTAAAAGATATTTAAAAGAACTAATTGCACTCAACCCTTTTTTTTTATGATGTAAATTCAACAATAATTTTAAAAATATATAAAATTTTACAATAATATAAATATATAATTTTACACTTGCAAATAATGTAAATATAAATATTTTAAGAGAATATTTTATTATTACTCTTATTATATCAAATATAAAAATTTTGAATTTTACTTTTAATTTATTTAATTATTAATAAATATTATATAATTAATAAACAATTTATTTTATTTTATTTTTTAAACAATGTATATGTTTCAAGTTTTTCAATAATGACACATAAATAATAATAATTTTCTCATATAATTTCTACAATGTACAACTGTTTTAACTTTAATATTCAATGTATATTGGTCCTATAACTTACATTAATATTCAATTCACTAAAAGTATTTTCAAAATATAAATTATAAATCACATCTTTTATTATTTTTAATTATGTAATGGATACTAGATACATGCTATATAAAGATAAGGAAAATCTTGATACTGGACCGCCCTATGGACTACCTTTCATCTATCAAAATGAAGTGAAATACACTTTCAATAGTTGTATAGGTGATAGGTGAATTTTCATAGTACTAGGAATATTCAATAGTCAATTATGCAAGTGACCTTTGTTCATATAAGAATACTCTGGGCATATTCAAGGGTCAATGTAGAAATTATATACAAGATGCATTATCTAACAATATTTATCTTCTTGCTAAATACATAATCCTTCCACTGTTAATCTTGCGGAAATTAAAACTCAATTGCAAACACATGTGGATAAAATCAATCGCACATAACACAGTTGTTTAATGAGAAATCTTAAATCTAAAATTCCCAACTATCATATATTATGTATATCAATGGATCATGTAATAATCTCATACAAAAATTAGTATATCAAGCTCTCAGTACAATCAACAATCATTACACACTGTCATGTAGAAATTTGCATATCTATGCACCAGTTTCTTTCCTCCTGACAACCTGCCTCCATTGCGCAATCCCTGCTGAAGAAGACCCCTGAATGAATTCGACCTTACCTTGCCTTGATTGCGCAATCCTCATAAGCATATCCAATGTGTGTGTATATGCATTGAATGCATCACTATAGTCACAACAAATAGTCCATCTTACCCTTTCACCTATCTCTCCACTAGGTCTCCATTGGAACTGACATGCACTGTAATTAACTGTTGTATTTGTTCAGTTGATTAATGAGTTATTATTTGTGAATTAATTAACTAATTAATTCACTCCACTCTCACTAGTGTATCATTCAGTTAGACTACATACAACTAGCTCAACTGAGTTAAACTGAATAACAACTCCCATAACTACTCTTCCAACTCTGTCACAACTCTGCCACTTCAGTTCTAACCGAGTCCTCCATACATGAGTCACCAACCACCCTAGGAATTAGAAATTCCTTCAGTCCACTGATGTGCCACATCTGTTCACTGAAATAAAGTGCTCCAAGAGAATAAGTTACTATTTATTGTCTGATTATTATTAAGGGCTAATAATAATCGACATGCATCTATTTTTAGATCAACGATCTATAAATAGACTTCGCCCAATGTTCTAAAAATAGAATTTCATCTATTTCACATTTGATCAAACATCTACAAATAGCATCCTGCAACTTATAGAATATGCTCACCATGTCTAAAAATAGACATACAACTAAAAATAGCTTGTGTGGGCCCCACCTAGTTTAGGTGATTATTTTCCAACTAGGATCAAGGATGATGTTTCAGGATGCCTCCTTCATTGTTTCTTATTGCAAACTTCAACAGTCAATTATGCAATTAACCTTTCTACATACAAGAATATCATAACATAACATGTACTTGATGCTCTTGAATGTTGCAAACTTCAACAGTCAATTATGCAATTGACCTTTCTACATACAAGAATATCATAACATAACATGTACTTATGCTCTTGAAGCCAGGAGCACTACAAGACCCATTAGCCTATAATAGACTCACATAAAAAAATTAGTGAGCCTAAAAAACTAGAGAACCATTAATTTGCACTATGTTTCTCTATTCATAAATGGGTTCTACACTATTTTACAATCAAACTAAAAAATGAAACAACAAACTATTTATTTAACACCCTCTTCCCACATCTACCCAAGTAACCTGCCAACAGGGGTAAACATGAGACCAGAGGCTACTATAATGAGATCCAACCTCGAGTGTGACTTTAAGAAAGTGGAACCGACGGAGAACACAACCTACAAACCTTGTACAACAACCACAACACCCCATAACCTACAGACCTTGTACAACAACCACAACACCCCAGAAGGTAAACCAACCATTCAGGCCTCTTACCCCTAGGTCACATTAACATTTTGACCCCCTTTGAGCCATAGAAACATGCATAACACTGGATTCCAGGGGATAGGAGGCTATAGCCCCAGGCATAACACTTCATGAGAGCTGTTAGGGCCCCAAATGCTCACTTCTGTGACTAGGGCTCCTAGATTTGGGCCACCTTTTTAGGCCCATAACCCCAAATACTCAGTTCTGTGGCTAGGGCTCCTAGATTTAAGCCACCTTTTAACACACATAAAAATAAATCTTTTAAAAAAATAATTAATATATATATTATTTTAACCAATATCAAATTTTAAATTTTGCTCTTAATTTTTTCCATTATTAATACATCTTTTAAATATATATATAACGTAAAATAATGATCTCTATAAAATGTGTATTCATCCCAACTTTAATATTCAATTTATTAAAAATTAGTAAAATCAAAACCTCTAATCTAACATTATACCTCATAGATCACAACTTTCTAATCAAGTAAGTAATACATAAGCGATGACATGCTACGTTGTAAGTAAAAACTAATACTTCCAAAATCAATTATTAAATATGTGAGATAGGGCAAGAATCATAAATGATACATTTATCTCAAAATCAATACCATTTATATATATAAAAGTTTGAGTATTGCATTGCAAATCAACTACTATTTTAAATTTTAAATAAATAAACTAATTATATACAATGTTCCGTAGTGCACAGCTGGCACGGAATCACCCTCTGCCACTTTTATTTTAGATGGAAAGTCAATTGATCAGGTTCCCAAAAAGTTACAACTTGCATTACGGATAATAAAAGCCATTGTGTTTTTAACTTCTCCTTGAAGGACTGGGTCAATTCTGAAGAAGCGATTTGAATAGGTTAAATGTCAGATCATGAATAACCTCATTGATTTTTACAGGCAACTTGTCATGAATAATTCTTAAACTATTTTAATGTGTTTATGTTTCTACAATCGTGAACATAATGTTGTTTAGGTTTCTATAGTCAGTTATAGTTTGAAAATTTTCAGTCTGTCATGATCAATAATATAGTCAATAATATTATTTTTGAAAATTTGTATATTTTTTGCTCTTCCAAATGTGACTGAAGTGTTTACCAGAATATATAAATTTCCAAAAATTCGGATCAACATTGTAACTTTTATATTTTTATCCCATATTTAATTTATTTAATATAAAAAACAGCGTGAGTTGTAAATAGTTGTAAATCAACCAATAACACGAAATTTCTGGAAAACACTCTATATTATTCATGAATCACACCTTTGACTTTAATGAAAAATTGATCGATGGGTGACGCAGAGTGAACTTAGATTGTCAAGAGCGAGGTTTGTGGATTAGTGGGGCTATAAGACTAGGTTTGTGGATTAGTGGGGGCATAAGACTAGAATCACTGGCCTTTAAGGCTTGCATCGGTTCTGAATACCGTTTGCGTTCTGGTTATCATCCTGCCAAGGTTCTTCATTAAATAGCTGGTCAATTCTGTCTAGCATGCCATGAAACAAACCCACTGTGCAACACCCGTCGGAGGAGCAAAATCTTCCAACTCGCTCTGCAACAGACTTTAGAGAAGGAGCAGAATCTTCACAAGTAAATGGCAGGTAAGGCGAGATCGAGGGTCAATGTATCCAATATCGAATGGAACATCAGCATTCTCCAATGGGAGATTAGCACTCCACAATCCTCCTTCGACCTCGAACCTGCAACTACCAAAAGCTTTCAGAAACAAGTTTTTGAGAAGATCCTACAAGTTTTTGGTGGGCTGAAATCGTACATTATTTCTCTCTGTAAGGCGGTCTGGCAACATGGAGCGGAGGATCCAAGGAGAATTTTTCATGCTATAAAAGTGGGAATCGCACTTGTCTTGGTTTCCATCTTCTTTTTCGTTGGTGTATTGTTTGATTCCTTTCAAGACGGTCTCATTGTGTGGGCAGTCATGACAGTGGTTATGATCTTCGAATTCACTGCAGGTAATGGAAATGGTTTCTGGAATAGCTCTCAGGTATATATAGTTTTAGGTATATAGCAGGTATATATCTGGTATATATAGTTTTTTTAGCTAGTATCTCTCAGATATATATAGTTTTGTTAACAATTAAATTATAAGATCTATAAAAAGCAAATTTTCTCACCTAATCATTAAAATACATTCTCAAACTTTTCCTTTACCATGTTGATATAGTTTAAAAATATTTAAAATAAAAACCAACCAACAAATTTCATTTCTGTACATTAAAATATTTTAAAATCGACTCAACTTTAAATACTAAATATGATGTACTGTATGCAATACTCTATTGATCTTAATTCAATTGTAAATTTTGGAATATTTTGAACATATTTAAAATAAAATCTTAATTCAATTGTAAATTTTGGAATATTTTGAGCATATTTAAAATAAAACTAAGTAACAGATTTCGTTTCTGTACATTAAAATATTTTAAAATGGACATATTTTAAGTTGATACATCTATGTTATGTATTGTGGCAGGAGCAACCTTGGGCAAAGGATTAAACAGAATGTTTGCAACGTTTCTGGGAGGAGCGTTGTCTGTAATTGTAAACCTCGTTGCACGTGAATCTGGAAAGACAAGCCAGCCATTTATACTTGGAGCTGGGGTGTTTTTCTTCTGTGAGTACATTGAAAGTCTTTTGATGCTGTGCAAAATATGGACTGTGTATTCATCATGATGTTTACATATTTCATAGTGCTGTTTAGATGGGAGCCATGGTTATTTGTGTTTTTACATGGTTTTTCTATTTTGTAAATGTTTTTCATATATCTGAGATGTAATATGTAATGGGATTATGTACTGTTTTATAATAAATCAGTGTTTTTTCTTTTCCAAAAAAAAATATTTTATGCATACAAATGTAACATAGAAGAATTCAATTTCATATCAAGATTTTTGTATTTTTCTTTTCCAAAAAAAATATTTTATGCATACAAATGTAACATAGAAGAATTCAATTTCATATCAAGATTTTTGTAATTTGAAATAAATTTGTGCTTATTTACAGTTATATTAAATATGTTATAAATTGAAATATCTATTTTATAGATATTATAAAAAATAAGAAAATATTTATTTATTTTTATTGATTTTAGACATTTTTCATTGATTTCAAAAATCTGTGATTAAATGATTTTTTAATAAATTATATTATTAATTTTCTTTAATGAATATTTCGAATCATCTAATATAATTCATTTCAGTAGATAAATGTCTTTCTAACCAATTCATAATAATATAATTAATTTAAAAATATTTATCTATTTTAAATAATTCATTTCATATACAGGTGGATTGGCCACCTTTATACGGCTTTCCCCGACCTATGCTCGATATGATTATGGATTCATGATCTTCAATCTCACCTTCAGTGTCATTTCCATCTCCGGATATCGCGAGCCAGATATATTTGGATATGCTCGTACACGGTTGGAGACTGTACTTTTAGGGTGCGCCATTGCTATGCTGACCAGTTTACTGATCTACCCAATTTGGGCAGGAGATGATCTTCACAAATTGATTATACGCAACCTTGAAGGACTTGCTGTATCTCTGGAAGGTGAAGCAAATTAATTTATTCGCAAATTTTTTTTGTTTCGTCTTGTTTTAAATATAAAAATAAAAGTATTTTTTCTCTAAAAGTATGAACTAGCTATAAAATTTATTAATATTACTCCGATGATTTTTCTTTTACTTAGGCTGCATCACAGAGTATTTCAAAGAATCTTCAGATAGGGACTGCGACCAAAATAAGGTCTCTACAGGCTACACGCGAGTATTAAATTCAAAAGCTAGAGAAGAAGCTTTGGTGGGTATTATCGCAAACCAAATTATTCTTACTAATTTAGATTCACTTCAGTCCTAAAGGTTTAGAATTAATATATATTCAGGTTGACATCAGATATATAAAGCGGGATCTGAAATGGTGGTAACTAACATACTTTTTTTTAAGCATTTTATGGAACCATTAACAAACAAATAAATTGAATAATGCTGTTCTCAAATAATATTTTTCCTTAATTGAATATTAAATGAATTATTTAAATTTTTTTAGGTAATAATCATATGTGATTTTTTTTAAACCAATCAGTGTGGTTTTTCACATGTAATTATTACTGATCACAGAAACCTAAATTTTGAAAATACTAAATGAATTTTTTTTTGTCACTATGTTATATCATTGGAATTTGTATTTTTCTATTTCTAGAATACTTCGAAATTTAGTTGTTTTTTGTGAGATTTTTTTAGAGACTTTTCTGGTGGACCTTTATTTAATCAAATTTCTATAAAATCCAAAGGAATTCATTGAAATCACAAGTTTGACCCGTAACTCTTGCACAATCGAAGTGCCCTAAAGATGTTTCAGGGTGCTGAATTCATATATACAATCAAAAAACCATTTTAAATAACACAAATCAAGATTTCACCTCAAACTTTTTTGCCAAATTCAAACACAATAAACTCCAAAAATTTAAAAAAAACAACTCACTTTTAAATTAGATATATTGTTCAAGATTATTTAAAAAGTGGGCCATTGGCATTTGTCTTCTTAATTTCAAAAATATTTCGAAATTGGACCAACAAGGTTATAAAAAAATTGAAATTGACTATGGTGTATCTAATTCAATAATATTTCTGAAATTGAGAATAGAGATAAAAGAATGGTTGGCATGTGTATGAGCTGCATTTTTAGTTTGACTATGGTGTATCTTATTCAATAATATTTTTAAAATTGAGCATAGAGATAAAGAATGGTTGGCATCTGTATTTTTAGTTTTAGAAGGTGTATTTTTAGTTTTAGAAGGTTCTAACAAGTTTTTGGCAGGCCAACTTTGCTAGATGGGAGTTCGTACCACACGGGCGATTTCGATTCAGATATCCCTGGAATCAATATGTAAAAATTGGAGCAACGATCCGTTATTGCTCGTATTGTGTAGATGCTCTAAATGGGTGCCTAAACTCCGAGATTCAGGTATTCTTGATAGAAATTTTGGTTAAGAACTTGAAATTTAGAATTAAGTTAGGTTTTTCTGAATCACAACTCAGCTAGTGCTACTAAATCACTTGAATCCAGGAACCGTACTTCATGCGACAGCAACTGAAAGAGCCATGCATGAACATCGTAGCCCAAGCCGCCAAGATTATTATAGAACTGGCAGAGAGCATCAAAACCATGACCCTAAGCACCAGAGTTCATGTCATGAACCAACACTTGAATAAAGCAGTGGAGGAATTACAGAATTACTTCAAGTCCCAACCAGAGCTATTTATAGACAATAAAAGGTGGCAGATCATGGAAGAAAACCCTAGACCAAATTTTATTAATGTCAAAATTATGCAGCCTTCTCAATCTGAAAACCCACAAGTTTTGAAAATCAAGAAGGCCGATGGTGACGCAAACAAAAAACGCAAAAACAAGACCTTGCCTCTTGCGATGTATGATTCTGCTGCGGACCGAAATTCCACGATGTATTATTCTGCTGTGGACCGAAATTCCGAAACGGTAAAGGATGTGACCTTCATGGACACCCTTTCTCTTGCAACGGTTGCATGTCTTCTCACAAAAGTTGCAGCGAGGCTTGAGACTGTCATTGTTGCGGTTGACCAGCTGGCGGAGCTCGCAAATTTCGCTTTCGCGGAGGAATTGCCCCACTACCCATCACCATCATGGCCACAGCCCATCCAGAATCCCGCCGCAAAAGTTCCACCGCCAAACCTGTCACCATCACGGCCGCAGCCCATCCAGAATCCCGCCGCAAAAGATCCACCACCAAACCTGTCACCATCTCGGTCAGAGCCCATGCAGAATTCATCGGCTGTGATACCAGCTGCAGAGCAGTTACATGGTCTGCCGGTGCGATCAGTTCGAAGGGCGCCCATGTGAAAGCTGCGATCGAGGCAACCGGGACAACCAAGATTACTAAAGGTATAAACCTAGATAAAATAAAACCTAATCCAAGTAAATGTGTCCATGTTCGGGTACACATCAATAAATTTTATTACCACTATGAGTGTAAATGTGTCCATATTCTGCCTAGACATCAATATATTTTATTACCACTATTCAAATATTATATTTTGGAAATAGATTTGTAAAACTATATGGTTGTAATTCAGTTAATGAGGTTTTTATTGATGAATAAGCCTCGGTGAGTATCCCGAATTTTAATGACCATAATCATCTGTAAAATAATATCAGCCTTCAAAAAGAGATTTTATTGATGGAAGATATGTAAATGTAATATGCGAAATACGAAAAGAAAGTCCATATTTATTGACACCTTCATTATTTCAATTCTTCTAATAAATAAACTAGCAATTAAATAAATTAGCAATTGTACCAAAAAGCACAAAATAATAAAGAAGCCCAAAGTAAAGTCGAAAGATGAACCCCTAAAAGTGAAGCAACGAATATGGAAAGAAAGTGTCTTGGTGTACTACATGTGAGAAGCAAGCTCAACTAGAAAACGTAGCAGGACCTCCTCTATATGCCTTCATCTGGAGCGAAACACCCTCTTGTTTAAATCTTCTTCCACATGAATTACCTCAGCTGGTGCTATTTATGGCTATGCTGGTATTATGAATAACACTATACTTTACCATCTGCTTCACCTTTGTTGCTTCCAAATTTGAAACTGAATGCACCAGCCTTCGAATCTGCCTGAAGAAATGATCCTCCTATGAATTTACAAGAGAAGAAATCGTGTTGGCCAAATGGCATAAATTCTGATTTGAGAGATCTGACTGTGTGTTAATTGGACACCAACACATTTAAGGTGAAACAAAGGAACAATGATGCTTATGAAGACTAATTGATTTGGGTTTTTCTATCCATATTATAAGTCTGCCGTATTAATAATGGGTTTGATCCAATCTTTTGAACAGCAAAGGGGAGAAGATGAAGAAGAAGAAGCAGGGGAGGAAGAGGGGCATAAAGAGAAGTGTGGAGAAGATAAAAAAAAATGTTTTCGATCAGGAACCAGAGGTCCTGCTGTGCAATCCCTCTGCATCTCCGTTGTCACCACAACTGTCATTCAGTGGGAGTCCTTACATGGGTCCTTCTATGAGAATATGGGATCCTTACAACATACTAACCCCCATTTCTTTATCACCTACTCATTCCACTTCCATTTTTCTTTACTCCAATGTTTTGGAACACTCTAGGTGGTTTCCTATGGAGGATGATCTCATCATATAAGTTTCCTAGCCATCCCTTTGCATCTTCGTTGTCACCACAACTGTCATTCAGTGGGAGTCTTTACATGGGTTCTTCTGTGAGGGTATGGGATCCTTACAACATACTCACCCCTGTTTCTTTATCACCTGCTCATTCCACTTCCAATTCTCTTTACTCCAATGAGTTGGAACATTCTAGGTGGTTGCCTATGGAGGATGATCTCATCAAAGAAGTTTTTTTGATCAGGCATGCTGAGAGCACCATGAATGAGAAGTCATAACAGATTGGGGACAAGTCTCCTTCTGCGACATTGACAACCAATGGGAAGAGGCAAGCCAGGGCTCTGGGGGTGTTTCTCAAGTCACAGGGAATCATTTTCAATGCAATCTATTCGTCCCCGCTTGACTGTGCCAAGCAAACCGCATTGCCCATTTTCCAGGAACTAAATATTTAACAAGAGAAGTTAGAATACTCTGATTCACTGATAGAGATGAGTCAACGACAATGGGAAGGTTGCCTTCCTTCAAATATTTACACTCTTGACTTGTTTAATGCGATTCACAGATCTCAGCCTGACTTACATGCACCTAGTGGAGAGTCTCAACATCAAGTTGAGTTTCATGTTACTAAATTTATAAACATCAGAGTACTAACTCGTGAGGAGGGCTGAGAATCCAATACAGAGGAATTCTGGACAGTTTCAGAAGCAGATCAAATGATCCACAGAGTCAAAACTCTCTGTTGTAGATTCATCCTATTGAAGATGGGGATGATGTTATTGTATCACAGTGGAAATTATTTAATAGGAAAAAACAATTAGGAAGAAGAAAGTCTGGTAAAAGCAGGCTACAGTTTGTCCCTACAGGAGAGAATGAGACTGCAACTGATTCTTCTTCCAGAGAAGGAAATAATTAGAGGCAGTCATAGGAACAAAGAAAACAAGCCACTCAATGTGTAGCCATCTTCACGCATGGGATGGGTATAAAGTGCCTTATCAGTGGATTGCTTGGGTTTAATCTGGCAATGATACATCGATTTTCTATTAACAACACATCCATGACTGTTGTCTGCTATTCTTTTAAAACATGATCGCAAATTCAGAGGATCAAAGATACTTCACATTTGAGGCTTCTATAAGATTATTTTCTGTTTAAAGGCAATGAAGGTTGTTGCCTCATATTTATGGATATCTAATTATGTCAATTCACTTGGTGCCCTGGCATAATTGTTATATAATATTTGAAGCACATGAGAAAGCTCCATTTTGATTTTTAACCTAAAATTTTTAAATCGAAAGTAAAGGGATTGGATTGGCCAACATAAGGGGTGTCGTGCACTTCAGTTACAGTTGTTCACACTATTGAAAAAATCAGATTACTTCACAAAGGACGAAAGTAGTATTAGAAAATTTTGAAATTAGCTTCAAATGGTTAAATTCAAGCTACCATGATACATTTATGCTTCAGCTTCTTTAGTTAGTTTTTGGTTTTTAGTACCTCTAAGTTAAGGTGCTTCATATTTTTATAGATGCATTTTCCCTGTACATTCTTAACTTGAGGAACTTGAAGAATCTGTGTTCATTAATAGAATCCACAGAGAAGAAATCACAGAGCAGCGTGGTAGTTCATCCATACTGGGATCGCCAAAACTGATTTGAGGCACAGTGGGCGTCTGAATTATAGGGCAGAAACAGCAGTTGCGAGGGTGAAATGTTGTTGCCATCTTGAGGAGGTCGAACCACTGTTGTCGTCACCAGGAGGTGGACATGGTGCCAGGTTTTATCGGTCGGCCCACAAACAGAAGGCAACGTTTCTCTTCTTGTTGCAGAAATTAAGTTTCTTTGGTTAATACAAAGCTATTTGGCACTAATTTTGTGGCATCATCCGAATTCTAACCAAATTTATCTGGCACTAATTCTATGGCATCATCCGAATTCTGAGGCTAAGACAGAGGAAAAATTTCAGCCCTCTTGAAGACCTGTGCCAAATCTTATTGCAGACCTTTTTGTGGACAGAAATGAAGGATATTTTGTCTTGGATCAGGGAATCAATTTGAGCAAGGGAAATGATGTCTTTCCACCACCTTGAAAAATATGTTGAAGAGGTAGAACTTCCAGCGGGTGATAGTTATATGTCTGAATTGCCTATTTTTACTCCTAGAGTGGATACTT
This sequence comes from Pinus albicaulis, assembly GCA_034641835.2. Lineage (NCBI taxonomy): Eukaryota > Viridiplantae > Streptophyta > Pinopsida > Pinales > Pinaceae > Pinus > Pinus albicaulis. The sequence continues at coordinate 312,024,055 of CM076584.1, forward strand.
TTATAGAGGAAAAACCATTAGCCTTTTCAAATGGAGAAAAACATGTTGTAATGGATGACCAAGAAGATGCAGTAATGAATGATGTTGTTCACAACAATGAAGATGAATATGTTGACCATGAAGATTATGATTTGGAACATACAGAGCATGAGGACAATGAAGAGTGGGAAAGGAATGATTATGAGCAAGAAAATGAATACTATCTTAAAAAGTGCTAGTTGCAATTTCCTTATAGAATCAGTTAATGACTATAGAGTTAAGAATTGATGATAGGGTTTGATCAGAAAATTCCAATAATTTTCTTGATCAAAATTATTTATCTTTTTAATAATTTCCTCCTGCATGTTTGTACTTTCCTTCCACTGTGCTTCTAAAGGTTTGAGATTTGGTAGTGCTTTAGCTGTGGATTCATTAATGAGTTCATCTTTCAAAATTCGTTCATTAATAGATTCAATAATTTCATTTGTTAACCTTGATTCCTTTGTCGTTTCCTTTTCTGCTTGTATCAGTTGTATTTCACAATCCTTAAATAAAATCTCTTTGTCAAATATATCTATCTTATGTAGGTTAGCTTTCTTTCCTGCGTTAGAGCCTTTCCACTAAATGAACTCATTAATATTCTTTTCAACTCTTTCGCATTCAATCCTCCTATTGGCCACTTGTTGGATTAGAATATTTCTTGTATCACAGTAAGATCTGGTGATCGAAACTTGTTGACAAAAGGTTTCTTGCTGCTGCTTTAGCTTTGCATTCATTTCCAATGCTTATTTTATGAAAAACTCTACTTGAGGCTAGATTTTCAATTTTTCCATTGCTTCTTCAAGTTGTGTTTCTTTCTGTCTAATATGCACCTTGTGTTGCAAATTCGTTCTTTCAAAATCCGTTTGAAATTGATACATATTCATTTCAATCTTCTTACTGGAGTTAAACTTTTCCTATTCTAACAGTCTCTCCAACTCTTGTACTTTGTCTTCTCTTTTCTTCAATAGAATTTGTACCTCTGTGGCTTTGTCAATGGTAGCAGTAGCATATGCTCCTGCGAACTGTGATAACTTAGTCAAATGTTCTGTAGGATCAACCAAAGGGTCTTTCCATAGCACGTCTGCGGATTCATCCATAATATATGAAACTTTTTCATCCATTCTTCTTCTCTTACCTATAACCTTATGACTCAGAATCTAGAAGACATCAAGTGAGGGTATCTCTTCAATATTTAAAACAATATGTTCTGTAGGGTATGCCGAAATGATCTCTTGATCATGAACTTCAGGTACCTGCTGTAGTGGAATTGAAGCTTCCACTAAATTCTAAGAATGCTTTGGAGTTTGGAAACTCGTTGATTCATCAACATTAGGCTTTGGCGGTGGTGTTGTTTATAGTGCGTTGGAAAACTTCTCCCATTCTTTCTTCAAATATTTTGATTGAGGCTTCTCTGTCTGGTAGGGTGTATTATGGATATGTTGAACTTCTTGAGAAGATGATTCACCTCAATTAATTTCTCCTTCGGCTTGCATCTCAATCCCTTTAATCACTTTATCAATTATTTTCTCTGGAATATCATTTCTGCTCTCAGATTCATTGTCAGAGTGATCCAAATTCTGAGAATTATGTTGTGATTTCCATGACTTGTGATTTGATTTCTCTTGGGATTCATCTTCAAACATATCCTTGGATTCATTATCCAAACTAATGCTCAGATTTGGTCTATTAAAATCTTCAATAAATAACAAATCCAAAGGGATTGTTTCCAGCCTTTTATTTCTATATGCTTGGAAAGCCTCAAAGTTTGTTTTACTGAGATGACTAGATGCATTTTTCAATACATCTGTGAACTTCTCCATGCCTTGAAAGAAATCATAAAACATATCTTTCTCGTTCAAGAAATATTTTAGTTTAAGATCAGTGGCAAAATTCCTAACCACATTAATTAGGATCAAATGGCCTCTTTGGAATTAAAGCCAAATTTAATTAAGTAACATTTGAAATCTCTTTGAATGCATGACTAATGTCAAAAAGGGAAAAAGTGTCGCACTTTAAAGGGAAATTAGGCCATATGGCCTTCTTGGCATCTTTTAGTTGTTTGGAAACACCACTTACTAGAAGTTGATAGGCAATTTCCCTCACTAGGAGCTTATCAAGAACATAATAGGGTAAACATGGGGAGAAGAATAACTCCCAATAACTATGATATGAGTGAAAATATCTTCTCCAAACCATCTAGAAACTAGTAAAATGTTTGTCCTAGCCTCCTTAGAAATGCCACGTGCTTTTTCATTAAATATAATTTGATGGACGGGTAACATAACTCCAATGAAAATTTTATAGAAATATAAATGAAAATCAGATTCCCATACAGCTCTGTGGTAAATATGGATTGGAGTGGGGCCTTCGGTTGTCCATGTCCATCCCATGATAGGAAAGCTTGAACAAAAGAAAATTGCATCCATAATGTAAGAACTCACGTAGAAGGGGGTATTATTATAGAGGAAACACTTCTTTTACTTCTATATTCCAAGATATTTCTGGCTAAATTATCAGACAAAATTCTCGCCCAATTCATAATAGAGGAATTTAAGATTACATCAATTAAAGGGACCCAGTCTATGGAAAACCTAGTGGTATCTTGTTTTGCAAACAACCTACATAGCATTCTAGTAGCATAACAATAAGGGGAGGGTAATTGTGCTATTGAGTACATACCAAATTTTCCCCCCTTCAGCTTTCCTTGGTCATATTTCCATCCCTTTATCACTTTCATGAGGTCTGTATTCTTCTTTGTAAAGCTTTGGACAAAATCTTTATCGTAATTCTTCTGCAGCATGGGAAAGTGGTACATTATTCATAAATATTCTGCGGTGAAACAACCAATATTCTCTAGCTTTGAATCCTTGAATGATATATCTTCTATGTTAAGGTGATCGATTACCCACTTTACCATATCTATGTAGGGTAAAATATTTGGCCTCGTTCTTATTTTGTGAAGAAACTAATATGCAATGTCGAAGTTGGATTGGTCTGAGGAAACTGTTGCATCTACTATAGCTATTTTAATTATTACCCTTTGTTGTTCTTCCTCAAAAAGGTGGTACATTTCTTCCTATGAAGAATTGTCGCAATCCTTGTTGCAAGTTATATCTGAGAACAATGGAGGGATGTCTGAGTCCTCTGCAGTGGATGTTTGGGAAATTTCCTTGCCTTTCTTTTTCATTCCAGATATTCTCACTCTGTTAGGCGGTTTCCTGAATTCAAGTGAAAAGAGTAAAATTAGATCTAAGATGAATGGAGAGAAGTATAGAGTTAAAACATTATAATCAAAATCTGGTGCTCAATTATTCAAAACATGCTTAAAGTAGATATCAATTTTTTGAACCTTACTCCCATTAAAGGTCATTAATAACCCATAACTCTTTCTATCAAATCTCTTACACAACTTTACATAATATCTCTAATCTACCAATATAATACATTAGATCTTATAAGAGGTTGATTAGATATGAATCATTTTGTGCACTTGAGTGATAAGTGTTAATATCGCACATCACAAATTTAGACAGTTACCAATAGTTATATTTTTGTCGCTGATGAATCTCGCGAAATGCGATCTGCGCAAATCACACATCGCATTTTTTTGCGGTAATAAAGCTTTCCATTTGGTTTCTCGTTGTGAAATGCAAAACGCGCTAAAGACTCACATTTTTGCGCTTTATCGGACCTTTAGATACTCATAATTATTGCATTATTTTTTCGTTGGGTCTAACTCATCGCAATTTTTATTGAATTGTTATAAGCTTGTTCTTTTTAAAAGGTGCGATGTGAATTTTTTTTAAAAGGATTTTTAAATAATTTGCAATGAGGATTTTATATAACTCTAAAAAGGTTGAAGAAAATATCACAATTTTCAATACTTATATATGTTTTAACTTATTCTCCTTATAAGTTATGTGATTTGCGATGAGGATTTATGAAATCGAAGTGAGAAAGGGAAAAACCTTTATTCCTAAAAGTTTTTTAGACTTAGGCTAAGATGTAATCATGCTCATAAATTTCTATTTATTTTTTAAAGGGTCCCCATTTATTAAAATTAATGAGGGGGTGTTTTATATGATAACACTTTCCAAAAACTTAGTTAAATATTCAATGATGTCTTTGCGCATCCTAGGCCAAAAATAATCTTTTCTGATGGTTGTTACCATTTTCTAATTTCCAGGGTGTCCAAAATATGAACTTCGATGATATTCATCTAGAATGATATATTTCAAACTCATTTGATTAGGAATATATATCTTTCCTCAGAAGATCAATAGCTGTTCACTATTGATGGCGTAGTCTGATTTATTTCCTTGATCTTCTGCACCCTGTGTTTGTTGCCATATAAACTGATATTCAAGATTTTTTTTTGCAGCCTCGTTCTTCTGTTCCTAGAATTTGAATTCCACATGATTAAATTATAACTCATATACATAATGCAACTTTCTGCTTAATGCATCAGCTACTTGATTTTACTTTCCCTTAACGTGCTGCATTTCAAAGTCAAATCCGCTTAGGAACACATTCCATCTAGCGTGAAGAGCATTTAAGTCAAAATGTTTAAAATAGTTGGTCAAGCTGATATGGTCAGTTTTCAGCACAAACTTCTTTCCTAATAAGTATTGCCTCCATATTTTGAGTGCATGCACTACTACAGTCAACTCCAAATCATATGTGGAGTATTGTTGTTCATGATCTTTAAACTTTCCTTATTCATATGCCACCACTTCAAACTCTAAATTTGGATCTGCCACTTTCAAAACAGGAGTTGTGATCAACAATTGTTTTAACTTTTCGAAACTAGATTGGCATTCACTAGTCCATTTAAATACTCATCCCTTTTTTTGCAAAGAGTTTACGGGAAACACAATATTTGAAAAAACTTCTAGAAATCGCCTATAATAACCATCCAATCCAATAAATGATCGTATATCTTCTACATTCTCAGGAATCCTCCATTCCATGAGAGTCTTTATCTTTTCAGGTTCTACCACTATTCCTTCAACTGAAATGACATGGCCTAAATACTGGATTTTATCTTTATAGAATTAAAGAAATCACACTTGCTAAATTTGGCGTACAACTGATGGTCTCCTAACATTTTCAGCAATATGTGTAAATTTTCCTTATGTTCCTCCATATTCTTTGAATAGATTAATATATAATCTATAAAAAGCAGGACAAATTTATCCAAATATGGGTGAAATATGCCATGCATCAAACTCGTGAATGTTGATGGTGCGTTTTTCATTCCAAATGGTAAAACCACAAATTCATAGTGCCCATACCTAGTTCGAAAAGTTGCTTTGTAAATGTCTTCATATTTTATCCGTATCTGATGATACCCAGATCTTAGATCTATTTTTGAAATGACAGTTTCCCCTTTTACCTGATCGAAAATATCATCGATTCGAGGTAGTGGATATTTGTTCTTAACAATTAATTTGTTAAGTTTTCTGTAGTCCATGCACATTCACATTATACCATCTTCCTTTTTCACAGACAAAACCGATGCCCCCCTGTTACACAACAATTTTTCACTGTCCTTGTACTCCCCTTCCCTGATCTTGGAGACCCCTAACAGTGACTCCTGTGTCTATTTTCCATCATGAAAATTTTCCATTATATCCCTTACATCATAATGATTAAACTCTCTATTGACCATTCCTGAAGCAGCTCCTTAAAAACATGGTTATGTAGAGCGACGCACCCTCTGCGTGTCTTGCTCGCACCAATGGATATTTTTTGGTCTGGCATAGTGCTGATCAGCACTAGAATGAGGATCATACCTATGTTGATCCTCTTCTGGAAATTTAAAAAAAAAATTGAAGTGAAGCGTCGAGATCTAGAAGCTTTTGGCGGAGAGCTCGATGTTTGTTCCTAGGGATAGATACGAGCTTCTAGCTTTGGGATTCTTGTTCCTACAAAAGTGGAACCAACCAAAGGGATAACCATTTCCATACCTCAAGTGGATCCATGTTCCCTCTTCCCTTATTATAAAATGGACATCCTCCAATAGCTCTACTAGTTATAACAAAGATAGAAGAACAACATAGAGATATTTTTTTCTATAGGTATTGAGAAAGAGTTGAGACCTTTTTCCCTTCATATCAAGTTGAAAAAAGTACTTTGGATACGTGCCTAGATCTGGACCCATCAAAGGAGAGCTATGACATAAAGGTGCAGGTTGTAACTCCCCCTCTCTATTTTAATATAATACAATTGATTCTTACTTTCCATTCTTGTCTTCAATGTATGATTGGATTCTTAGTTCTCCTTGATCAACTAGGTAGAATGTTTATGCAAGATATTTGTTATTATTTCACATTTTCTGTTGTTTGGTACCTTGTGCAGGGAACCAAGCACCGACAATGGTGAAGATCTGACTATGGAGCGCAAAGGATCAAAGGATTCAAGCGAGGAACAACATGAGATAGAGGTAGTTGATATATTCACGATCTACATACATTTAAAATCTACGAAAGTAGGCTTCTAATTGTTCCTTGTTGTTACTAGACCCATCCGAGGGCTAGAGGGATTGTCTCTGTACATAGAGAGGATTTTATTGCATAACAAATTGGTGACTCCACTGGGGAGTGCTAGCCTTTAAGACTCCTATTTTCGATTTTTGATTTTTTGTTTTGTCATCAATTTTCGTCTAGTGTCCATCTCCTTGTCTCTGTAGCTCCTGTAACTCCTTATAGACATTTATATCTATGTTGAAGTGATAATCATGGTGTGATTTTAGCAAACCCTTTTATTTTTAAGTCTTCTCCTCGATCAACGCTAGTATTGCTCTGGCAGTCACGCCGATCGTCGCTGAATGCATTGGCACAATAACACTTTTCCTCTTCCAGTGTGGGTTGAAGCTTAACAACTGCCATGAAATTTATTTGTTGTTTGAATAACTCTTGTTCTTCTCTGTTGAACCACATTTTTTATTCAAGTTTCACTTCTTTGGTTGTCACTTTTTCAAAGCATGCTTGTCATCCTAGGGTTTCTAGGTGTCTTCAGGTCATCTAAGCGGTTGCTTTCTTTGATGATTTCCATACTTCTCATTGAATCAAGTCTTGTCGTATCTTTTAGACTTTTCATTTGTTTGAGTTTGTGTTTTGGTCGGTTCTCACGAGTATAATTTTCAGGTGTCAACCTTGAGTGTATTTTAGTTTCCTTTCGCTATCAAGCATAGATCAAAATTTCTTGTTTTCAACTGAAGTTTATTTTCTTAATTGAGTGATTAATCAATGTGTAAATGAAGAGTGTCTTGTTTTGAGAAAATTGGTTTAGGTTTTTCGTTGATTTTCAAATCTTTGCCTCTTGTATGCATTTTGAAATATTTCATTAGTACTCAAAGAATTTTGGTTGGTGTACATTCTACATTTTTCATTGTGCTTATAAGAAAAATACAAAAATATTTTTGTTTCGTTTCGCTTTAGAAAATGAAAATTTTCATTTCAATTCACTTCTAAGTGCATTTAGTGAAAGGAGAGAAATTGTAAAGTTATTTTTTCTTTAATATCCTGCACTTGAAGAGAAAAGTGAATGTCATGCTATGAATTTGTTTTGTTTTCTATGTTGATTGCATAAAGTCTCCTTCTCCTTCATTAATGTAGCTTTCATCAAAATGAATGGTTTCTTCTCTCATTTAGCTACATCTTAGGGGTTCAGGTGACATCGATAGGACTTTAAAACCGAGACATAAATCAATATCAACCTTAAAATTTACTGAATCAACCTAAAGAGCATTTGGAACCTAACAAATCACATTTATAGGTCTAGGCTAGAAACGTATTTCGACGTCGTTAAGTGTACGAGTTGTCGCTAACAGTCTACGTTACAGTTAGGGGGTGATATCTCGTACCACGTATGGAAGTATATTGATGTATGAAAGTATATTTTGGGAGGATCTCATTGAGCAGTTACACATCAGAAAACACTACTAAGAATTTGTACTCCCATGTACCATCGCGTATATTTTGGGAGACACCATGAGGTTGCAAACCTACCATATTAACTGAGTCGGTCGCCTTGTAGACGTGAGACACTGAAAACAACATTCAGGGAGATTGGCTATCCTACGTTAATTCCTTGGTAATTTCACTTTCATTTGATCACCAAGTTTTATATTGCAGTTCACGGCTACCTGGTAATCCTTTCGCCTAGCTTACCCTTATTTATTTATTTATTTTTCTAAAAATAATTTCCCATGATTACATGGCTTACCTGTTAGAACATTTCTGGGCCACATCATGAGTAACTCCTTATAAATATATCGTTTAAAGCCTTTAATTAATCATTTTTTTCCTCTTCTATTTTTTTATATAAGTTCATCGTGGCTGAACCATCAAGTTCAGGTTCCTCTACATAGTCATCTTCCGAAGAGACATTGTCACATGTCTCTTCTAATTCTCTACCTTCGACTGGGACTAAAACTGAGGAATTGTCTACTAATATTGCTCTTCTCAACAATGAAATCATATGTTATAATCACATTTTCTTTGATACCATGAGGCTATGTTCTTTAGAATCTCACAACCTAGAGCACCATCCCCCATAAAAATAATTTTGCATATTCCAACTTTTTTGCACCTCTTTTCCAAATACATAAATTTTGGCATCATAATGACTATTCAAAGGTCTCAGATCCTCTAGCCTAAGGGGTTCTATAGGGAGAGATTCCAATGAATCAAAATAGAAGAACTGCAAAATAAGGAATTTAGAAATTGGTATTAGACAATAAATAACTGAATTATCTACTTCCTTTCCCTGCCTTGCCTATATAAAAGGGTAAAATTCTATTTATATTTAAGAGAAATACATAAACATGGTAAGTAGGGTTCCAAAGAAATAAAACCTTCAAAAGTGGATGAAACTTTCCATAAGAGTCTTTCACAATTGTCTGTCGAACGATTCCACCAAACATAGTTGACATGGGATTCACCACTTAATGTGAACCACTTGGAAAAGTTAGAATACATTTAAAAAAAAAAAATTAAGGAAAAAAAAAATTTATATGAATTTTTATAACAAGACACAAACAACAAGTTAGCATTAGACTACTAGTAGTAACCAAAGTTGGTCCATTCACTCTCTTCAAGAAAAAAATGGTGGAAAGAGAGAATCGGGAAAATTAGTCATGCAAAAAAATATCAACAACGAAATCCTTCCTTGAATAGTTATATGAAAAGGTTTAGTCTCACATGATTATTTTCTACAACTAATGTGATACTGGAGATTTTGTGATGAAATCTACCATAACTTCACCACAACATGATGTGACCAGAAAATTTGAGCCTTGCTTTGAAGTGAGTTTTCGTTTCAATGTAAAAAACACCTGTAACATAATGGTTTTTTTATAATAGAAAGCAATTTTCAATTTAAAAAAAGGCATGAATTTTTAGGTTTTTGTAATTGAGATTATGGTGTTTTTGAATCGTAACGGTTGATAAAGTAGACATGAAAGAGGCAGATAATCTTTGTTTTCATTTCTTTTGAGATGTGTACCAAATTATAGAGAAATCGTGATGTAAATCTCTTATAAGTTGAAACTCCTACCTCGTGTATCTCTCTCTATGTTTTTATGACAAGTTGCAGCTTCTACACATAATGAGCTTATACCAAAGTTATAGTAATTTTATTTTCCAAAAGCATTACAAGCATTGATTTTACCCATTATCAATAATTTATGTTGTATACACTATTTTAATGATAGAAAGTAGTTTTTAACCATTACACAACAAGGATATTAATAATTTAAAATGCTCAGTATTAATTTAAAATAATAGCAATATGGCTCATGCAAAAATAGAGAAAAAATAATCCTACAATATTGTGGGTTAAATAATGATGATTATATGTCGCTGTATCTATGTTTGGGATGATTTTACAAGGTCTATCACCTTCTTGTCCAATATTTCTCCATGGTTTGGAAAAAAGGTGTTGTAAATCAATGTGTTGTGGAATGACACACTTTAGGAATCCAAGCCTTTACCTTGGAACCATCCCAACAGGGATTTCATAGTTGGATTTCCATGTATGACCCTTCGGTCCCATTGAGACCAGATCAGATTGCCATGTTAGTTAACTACGAGGGAAAGCTTAGAAATAGAAAATAGAGGGAGTGCCTAGTTTGTAAATTTTTTACGTTAATTTTTAACCTTGTGTCCTAATTTAACCTCGTAAAGTTCCTAACATACTAGACGAGTGACCATGGAAGTTGTAGTTGCAATAGCAGGAATTATTATGCTAGCTATGAAATTTTCCTTGATCTTATCCACCACAAGTATATTATAGCTCCTTGCTCACATATTAGCAAGTTTAGCAATAAGATCCATGTGATATTTTTTATCATCATCCTGCATTGCGATGAAACGACAACCAAAATTTGAGACTGAGTTTTCTTCCGATGGATAAATTTGAAATGAAATATTTTATTTGATGGAGGATAAGTTGTGTAATAAGTAGAGGATAATAGGGATCATTAATGAGGAAATTTAGAGAATACCTTTTCAAACTTAATACGATTCACGTGAAATCCTAAAAGAAGTTTTTGAACACCACATTACAACGTCGTGATCAATTTTTCAATGTGTTCAACATCATCATACAATGAAGAAGAATATTTAACATTTGTATCTTTCTCATTTGTGACAATATTCACCCTGTTTTGTATCAAAAACTAGAATATGCACTTTATGAACCACCTGGGCCAAACTCCTTGAATTTGTAATTGAAGTCCAATTGCAAATGGGAATGCCATATGTAATATGTTTTAAAATAGAGGTTGCAAGAATTAGGGACATCTGACGGGGATCATGGGAAGAAAAGTGAAGGAGATTTGGGAAACACTTGGGAGAAAACCAGAATGGTGCACCTTCTCTTGTAGTTGAATCCTCAGGGAAGTTGAAATTAAGTTTCTTCACATGATTTGAAAATAAATCCTCAAACATGAATCCTCAAATGATTCAATGATTTGCAAATCTAGTTTAGTGAAATTTTATCTTCTTGTAAACAATAAATTGTGCAAATATTTTTTGGAATGAATGATGGAAATGAAAAGTATATAGTCATAGAAAAGGGAAGGGAAGGGAAAAAGGAAGAAGATTTAATTAGTTACTTGACTCTATCCCAAGAGACACAATTATTAAAATGTTAGACATCTATGTGAAACCAAACAATCGACAATATTCCAATATCGAAAGAGGAATTGGCTACTAATATTTCTCTTCTCAATAACGCCATCATATGTTATAGTTATCTTTCCCTCGATACCATGAAGCTATGTTCTTTAGAATATCACAATCGAGAACACCATCCACCATAGAACAATAATTTTGCATCTTCCAACTTTTTTTGCACCTATTTTCCAAATACATAATTTTGGGCATCATAACGACTATTCAAAATTATCGGATCCTTTGGCCTAAGGGGTTCTACTAGGAGAGATTCCAATGAATCAAAATAGTAGAACTACACAAGCAGGAATATAGAAATTGGTATTAGACAATAAATAATTGAATTATCTACTTCCTTTCCCTGCCTTGCCTATATAAAAGGGTACAATTCCATTTATTTTTAAGAGAAATACATAAACATGGTAAGCAGGGTGCCAAAGAAATAAAACCTGCAAAAGTGGATGAAACTTTCCATAACAGGCTTTCACAAGTGTCTGTCCAATGATTCCACCAAACATAGTTGCATGGGATTCAACACTTGATGGGAACCACTTGAAAAATGATTGAATACATTTAAAAAATATATATATGTAAGGGAAAATATATTTTATATGATCTATGATAACAAGACATAAATAAAAAGCTAGCATAAGACTACTAGTAGTAACCGAAGTTTGTCTACTTACTGTCTTCAAGAAAAAATGGAGGAAAGAGAGAATCACGACAATTAGTCATGTACAAAAATATCAACAGTGAAATCTTTCGTTGAAGAGTTATATGCAAATGTTTAGTCTCACATGATTATTTGCTGCAACTAATGTGATACTGGATATTTTTTTATGAACTCTACTGTAACTTCACCACAACGGGATGTGACCAGAAAATCTAAGCCTTGCTTTGAAGCAATTTTTCCTTTCAATGTAAAAAACACCTATAACATAATGATTTTTTTATAATAGAAAGAAATTTTCAATTTAAAAAAGGCATGATTTTTTATGTTTCTCTATTGGAGATTATGGTGTTTCTGAATTGTAACAGTTGATAAAGTAGGCATGAAAAAGGTAGATAATATTTGTTTTCATTTGTTTTTAGATATGCACCAAATTACAGAGAAATCATGATGTAAATCTCTTATAAGCTGAAACTTCTACCTCGTTTATCTCTCTATATGTTTTTATGATAAGTTGTGGCTTCTACACATAACCAACTTATACCAAATTTATAGTATTTTTCTTTTCCAAAAGCATTAGAAGTGTTGATTTTACCCACTATCAAGAATTTATGCTGTATACATTATTTTAATGATAGAAAGTAGTTTTTAACTCCTGAAATGTTAAAGAAAACATTGTTGAACTTTGATAATATTTTTTACACAACAAAAAGTACAATGGCCTTTCTTAGTGGAATTATTGTGCATTCTATGTATGATGATCTTCTGTAGTTGTCCACTACTCCATACAAATTGAACAATTCATAGCATCAACATATCTTGTAAGAAAGAAATGATTTCTATAAATTGTGCTCTCATCTCCACTCATATGAGAACCTGTTCCCTTGTTACTGATTTTTTGATAAGGTTCCATTATCGATTTTTGTACATATGGACTAATTATTGACATAAATTGTTCAATTTTCAATATAAAACATGTGTATGTGTATATCCTATCTCTTGCATCATAATACAACTAGTGATTAATTCCATCTTAAATTTCATTCCAACTGAGAAATTGATTTTCGTTGATTCCATATATTGATCATATGGAATTATAAAATATAATGGGTTTTTCCTACACAAAATGGCCAATCGATGTGGAAATCAATACCTAAAAAAAAATCAATACAATGTCAACAATATCATGCATTTTTTGTAACATTGTTCACCTCAATATAACATGAATCCAAAACTAAAAAACATAAAAGACTAGGAGAAAAAAATGATTGAATAAGACTTTAAAATGCACATTACAAGAAAATTTAGATGGCAAGAATAACAAGAAAGTAACACCCATTAATTTGTTTCTTAAAAATAAAATGCATAAAGCTAAGCACAATTACAAATCTCTAGAGTCTACAGTAATAATGACCCCACAAAGTTCATGCTAGTTTAAGGCTATTGTAGCAGACAATAATCCTACCATGCACTGATAAATCGAAAGATGAAGGTAATATATTTGGTGGATGCCTCTTGCCCCTGGATACTGGCATAAGATTTAATCCATGAGGAAATTCTCTCTACTTGGACCCTCTCCAACATTTGGATGGATTTTCACTACATTAGCTTTGGATATAGAGTTAAGGCTCGCTTGGTTGTCTATCAGTAACATATTTTTACTCCTCAAGGACTTGGAAGCATTTCTCATGAAATTATGCTTCATATCTTGCAATGTGAGAAAAACCCTAGAAAAGGAAGAAGATTTATTATTAGATAACGTTATCCAACACCTAAGATGTAATGTTCGTTTTGTTCAAAAATTGAGTTTACTAATGTAATATTTTTTTACTTACTATCTAACATTTAATAGATAACATATTCATACAAAGAACTTTACTCAACACCTTTTGTAATATACTTCAATAGTAAATGGGTTTTCAACTTCATTTTTCTACTTCCTTTCATTTTCAAATGAATAAATGTGTAGACCAAAGTAATAAATTGCAGTCAAATACAAGCCCTTTGTGTTTCTACACCAGAATTAAACAATGGGATTCTTATTTCCATGTCACAAAGCACAACTATAATCATGTTGTTATGGTTACTAGTGGTTGCATGTTACAAGCTACCCATCTCTCTTCCTCCATCTATCCCACATTACCAACACAAGAGGTAGCACAAGGGATCCTTCTTTGTTTAGAAATTGGATTGCATCCATTCCAAAGTATTTGATGATATTCACACCCCCTAGGCTTGATATAAATCACTCCAGGATAAAAACCAAATGTTAAGACCCAAGTAATAAACTACATCATGTTACATGCCATCATATTACACTATTACTACATCATGTTACACGCACACGCCCTTTGCGTTCACTAAAAAAATAGATAATGTGACTCTTATTTTATAATCAAGTTGTTATGGTTCACTAAAAAATAAATAACCTGACTCTTATTTTATAATCAAGTTGTTATGGTTGCTAGTGGTTGGCCCCATACAAGCTTCCAAACTCTCTTCCTTAAGCTTCACAACTCTCTTCCTCTGAGTTCACTAAAAAAATAAATAATGTGACTCTTATTTTATAGTTGTTATGGTTACCAGTGGTTGGCCCAATACAAGCTTCCAAGCTCTCTTCCTCAAGCTTCCCAACTCTCTTCCTCCAATTGTCTCCGATCACTAGTGCAAGAAGAAACATAGGGCAACGTCCTTTGTTTAGAATAATGTGACTCTTATTTTATAATCGGGTTGTTATGGTTACCAATGGTTGGCCCCATACAAGCTTCCAAACTCTCTTCCTCAAGCTTCCAAATTCTCTTCCTCCAATTGTCTCTGATCACTAGCGCAATAAGAAACACAGGGCATCCTCCTTTGTTTAGAAGCTTCCCAACTCTCTTCCTCCAATTGTCTTCCATCACTAGCACAAGAAGAAACACATGGCATCCTCCTTTGTTTAGAGGCTTTCCAAATCTCTTCCTCTAATTTTCTCCCATCACTAACGCAAGAAGAAACACAAGACACCCTCCTTTTTCTAGAAATTAGAAACACAAGACACTCTCCTTTTTTTAGAAATTAGATCGTATGCATTCCCAAGTATCTAATTCTCTTCACACAACTCCACCTTGCTATAAATAACTCCAATTGTTTATAAATTGGATTTTATACATTCCCAAGTATCTAATGCTCTTCACACATCCTCACCTTGCTATAAATAACTCCTGAATAGAAATAAAGTCTCTCTATGGTTTTATATAGGTGATTGAGTGTAATTTTATTTCGATAAATTTTATTTTAAGCGGAAGTGACATCATAAACTCAAGCCAATCCACTACGGTCCCTATACTATTATGCAGCAGTGAATGTGAAGGCATGTCATTTACATTTTCCTTGTCAACTTTGCCTCCACAATGTTTTTAATGTTAATCATCTCAAGCTCTAGGAACCTCCTATTATAGAAGAGGAAGTTCACATTTCCCACTCACTTGATAAAATTATTTATTTTTAGTAGTTGTTGGAGGAAGACACACTACTGGACTTGCGCACCTAATCCACTTTTTAGCAATAGACTATGACCTATCTTATTGGGCACCAAAGGCAGCTTGCTTCTTAGGACATAGGTTAATATCACCTTTAGAGCTCCAAAACTATGAAATGATTTGGACTATCTGATCCAAGAGGAAAAATAAATAGTAGAGTATGAAGAACACTCAGAGAATGGAAAACACAAAGCTAACAACTCAGCTAAAAAAATATTCAACGAACCCAGCAACTTAGCGAACACAAATCTAGTGAATGTGAATAACAACTTTACATATCATAGTTGACGGTAGAATGAGCCTCTTGATGCAATAATTAATTTTAATAAATTTTTATGAAAATATTATTTATAATAATTTTAAAATTAAAAAAAAGTATTCATACTATATCAATCAAAATTCTTAATGTTAAACTCTTAATGTTAAAATGCAAATTCTTAATGTTAAAATGTATAAAATGTTATTTTTAATCACTTTTTTTTCTTTGTTTTTAAAGATATTTAAAAGAACTAATTGCACTCAACCTTTTTTTTATGATGTAAATTCAACAATATTTTTAAAAATATGTAAAATTTTACAATAATATAAATATATAATTTTACACTTGCAAATAATGTAAATATAAATATTTTAAGAGAATATTTTATTATTACTCTTATTATATCAAATATTAAAATTTTGAATTTTACTTTTAATTTATTTAATTATTAATAAATATTATATAGTTAATAAACAATTTATTTTATTTTATTTTTTAAACAATGTATATTTTTCAAGTTTTTCAATAATGACACATAAATAATAATAATTTTCTCATATAATTTCTACAATGTACAATTGTTTTAACTTTAATATTCAATGTAGATTGGTCCTATAACTTAGATTAATATTCAATTCATTAAAAGTATTTTCAAATTATAAATTATAAATCACATTGCTTATTATTTTTAATTAAGTAATGGATACTAGATACATGCTATATAAAGATAAGGAAAATCTTGCTACAGGACCACCCTATGGACAACTTTTCATCTATCAAAATGAAGTGAACTACACTTTCAATAGTTGTATAGGTGATAGGTGAATTGTCATAGTACTAGGCATATTCAATAGTCAATTATGCAAGTAACCTTTCTTCATATAAGAATACTCTAGGCATATTCAAGGGTCAATTTAGAAATTATATACAAGATGCATTATCTAACAATATTTATCTTCTTGCTAAACACATAATCCTTCCATTGTTAATATTGCGGAAATTAAAACTCAATCACAAACACATGTGAATAAAATCAATCGCACATAACACAGTTGTTTAATGAGAAATCTTAAAGCTAAAAACCCCAACTATCATATATTATGTATATCAATGGATCATGTAATAATCTCATACACAGCTTAGTACATCAAGCTCTCAGTACAATCAACAATCATTACACACTGTCATGCAGAAAGTTTCATATCTATGCACCAATTTCTTGCCTCCTAACAACCTGCCTCCACTGTGCAATCCCTATTGAAGAAGACCCCTGAATGAATTCGACCTTACCTTTCCTTGATTACGCAATCCTCATAAACATATCCAATGTGTGTGTATATGCATTGAATGCATCACTATAGTCACAACAGATATTCCATCTTACCCTTTCACCTATCTCTCCACTGGGTCTCCACTGGAACTGACTTGCACCGTAATTAATTGTTGTATTTGTTCAGTTGATTAATGAGTTATTATTTGTGAATTAATTAACTAATTAATTCACTCCACTCTTACTAGTCTATCATTCAGTTAGACTAGATACAACTAGCTCAACTGAGTTTAACTCACTTAACTGAGTTAAACTGAATAAAAACTCCCATAACTACTCTTCCAACTCTGTCACAAGTCTGCCACTTCAGTTCTAACTGAGTCCTCCATACATGAGTCACCAACCACCCTAGGAATTAGAAATTCCTTCAGTCCACTGATGTGCCACATCTGTTCACTGAAATAAAGTGCTCCAAGAGAATAAGTTACTATTTATTGTCTAATTATTATTAAGGGCTAATAATAATCGGCATGCATCTATTTTTAGATCAACAATCTATAAACAGACTTCACCCAATGTTCTAAAAATAGAATTTCAACTATTTTTCACATTTGATCAAACGTCTACAAATAGCATCCTGCAACTTATAGAATATGCTCACCATGTCTAAAAATAGACATACACTTAAAAATAGCCAGTGTGGGCCCCACCTAGTTTAGGTGATTATTTTTCAACTAGGATCAAGGATGATGTTTCAGGATGCCTCCTTCACTGTTTCTTGTTGCAAACTTGAATAGTCAATTATGCAATTGACCTTTCTACATATAAGAATATCATAACATAACATGTACTTGATTCTCTTGAATGTTGCAAACTTCAACAATCAATTATGCAATTGACCTTTCTACATACAAGAATATCATAACATAACATGTACTTGATGCTCTTGAAGCCAGGAGCACTACAAGACCCATTAGCATATAACAAACTCACATAAAAAAATTAGGGAGCCTGAAAAACCAGAGAACCATTAATTTGCACTATGTTTCTATGTTCATAAATGGGTTCTACACTTTTTTACAATCAAACTAAAAAATGAAACAACAAACTATTTATTTAACACCCTCTTCCCACATCTACCCAAGTAACCTACCAAAAGGGGTAAACATGAGACTAGAGGCTACTATAATGAGATCCAACCTCATGTGTGACTTTAAGAAAGTGGAACCGACGGAGAACACAACCTACAGACCTTGTACAACAACCACAACACCCCACAACCTACAGACCTTGTACAACAACCACAACACCCCAGAAGGTAAACCAACCATTCAGGCCTACCTACATACCTTGTACAACAACCACAACACCCCAAAAGGTAAACCAACCATTCAGGCCTCTTACCCCTAGGTCACAGTAACATTTTAACCCCCTTTGAGTCATAGCAACATGCATAACACTGGATTCCAGGGGATAGGAGGCTATAGCCCCACCCATAACACTTCATGAAAGCTGTTAGGGCCCTAAATGCTCAATTTTGTGACTTGGACTCTTAGATTTGGGCCACCTTTTTAGGCCCATAACCCCAAATACTCACTTGTGTGGCTAGGGCTCCTAGATTTAAACCACCTTTTTACACACATAAAAATAATTCTTTAAAAAAAATTAATTAATATATATATATATATATATATATATATATATATATATATATATATATATATTATTTTAACCAATATCAAATTTTGAATTTTACTCTTAATTTTTTCCATTATTAATACATCTTTTAAATATATATATAAAACGTAAAATAATGGTCTCTATAAAATATGTATTCATCCAACTTTAATATTCAATTTATTAAAAATTTGTAAAAACAAAACCTCTAATCTGACATTATACCTCATAGATCACACCTTCCTTTTATTTTTAATCAAGTAATACATAAGCGATGACATGCTACGTTGTAAGTAAAAACTAATACTTTCAAGAGATAGGGCAAGAATCATAAATGATACATTTATCTCAAAATCAATACCATTTATATATATAAAAGTTTGAGTATTGCATTGCAAATCAACTACTATTTTAAATTTAAAATAAATTAATTAATTATATAAAATGTTCCGTGCTGCACAGCTGACACGGAATCACCCTCTGCCACTTTTATTTTCGCATTTTCAATTAGAATTTTTCAGAAAATTTGGTAAAGACTTGCTTAGAATCTTGTTTATAGTTATTAAACTTTAATATTTTGAGTATTCTAAAGGATTTTTATGCTGTTGAATCTATTTCCAGCGTCAAAAATGGATTCTAAACACTCCAAACACATGATTTTTCGAGTTTTAATTGACCAGACAGCAATTTTTTACCATCTAAACTATTTCATGGGCTCAGTAGACAACTTCTACTTCCTCCTTGAAGAACTGGGTCAATTCTGAAAAAGCGATTTGAATAAGTTAAATGTCAGATCATGAATAACCTTATTGATTTTTACAAGCAACTTGTCATGAATCATTCTTAAACTATTTTAATGTGTTTATGTTTCTACACTCATGAACATAATGTTGTATGAAAACGTTTAGGTTTCTATAGTCAATTATAGTTTGAAAATTTTCAGTAAGTCATAATCAATAATATAGTCAATAATATTATTTTTGAAAATTTGTATATTTTTTGCTCTTCCAAATGTGACTGAAGTGTTTACCAGAATACATAAATTTCCAAAAATTCCGAACAACATTGGAACTTTTATATTTTATGCCATATTTTATTTATTTAATATAAAAAACAGTGTGAGTTGTAAATAGTTGTAAAATAACCAATAACACGAAATTTCTGGAAAACACTCTATATTATTCATGAATCACACCTTTGACTTTAATGAAAAATTGATCGATGGGTGACGCAGAGTGAACTTAGATTGTCAAGAGCGAGGTCTGTGGATTAGACTCGAATCACTGGCCTTCATGATCTTCAATCTCACCTTCAGTGTCATGACTCGAATCCCCCACCTATGCTCGATATGATTATGGATTCATGATCTTCAATCTCACCTTCAGTGTCATTTCCATCTCCGGATATCGCGAGCCAGATTTATTTCGATATGCTCTTAAACGGTTGGAGACGGTACTTTTAGGGTGCGCCATTGCTATGCTGACCTGTTTACTGATCTACCCAATTTGGGCAGGAGATGATCTTCACAAATTGATTATACGCAACCTTGAAGGACTTGCTGTATCTCTGGAAGGTGAAGCAAATTAATTTATTCGTAATTTTTTTATTTTTTTTTGGTTTCGTCTTGTTTTAAATATAAAAATAAAAGTATTTTTTCTCTAAAAGTATGAACGAGCTATAAAATTTATTAATATTACTCCGATGATTTCTTTTTTTACTTAGGCTGCGTCACAGAGTATTTCAAAGAATCTTCAGATAGGGACTGCGACCAAAATAAGGTCTCTACAGACTACACGCGAGTGTTAAATTCAAAAGCTAGAGAAGAAGCTTTGGTGGGTATTATCGCAAACCAAAGTATTCTTCCTAATTTAGATTCAATTCAGTCCTAAAGGTTTAGAATTAATATATATTCAGGTTGACATCAGATATATAAAACGGGATCTGATATGGTGGTAACTAACATACTTTTTTTTAAGCATTTTATGGAATCATGAACAAACAAATAAATTGAATAATGCTGATCTCAAATAATATTTTTCCTTAATTTAATACTAAATGAATTATTTAAAAAAAAATTAGGTAATAATCATATGTGATTTTTTTAAAACCAATCAGTGTAGTTTTTCACATGTGATTATTACTGATCACAGAAACTTAAATTCTGAAAATACTAAATGATTTTTTTTGGTCACTATCTTAATATATCATTGGAATTTGTATTTTTCTATTTTCGGAATACTTCTAAATCAAGTTGTTTTTTTGCCCTTTTTTAGAGACTTTTCTGGTAGATTTTTTTATTAAATTTCTATAAAATCTAGAGGAATTCATTGAAATCACAAGTTTGAGTGTAACTCCTACACAATGGAAGTGTCCTAAAGATTTTTCAGGGTGCTGAATTCATATATACAATCAAAAAACATTTTAAATAACACAAATAAATATTTCACCTCAAACTTTTCTACGAAATTCAAACACAATAAACTCCAAAAATTTACGCTAAAAACAACTCCCTTTAAAATTAGATGTATTATTCAAGAATATTTAAAAAATGGGCCATTGGCATTTGTCTTCTTAATTTCAAAAATATTTCGAAATTGGACCAACAAGGCTATAAAAAATTTGAAATTGACTATGGTGTATCTAATTCAATAATATTTCTGAAATTAAGAGTAGAGATAAAGAATGGTTGGCATGTGTATGAGCTGCATTTTTAGTTTGACTATGGTGTATCTTATTCAATAATATTTCTAAAATTGAGAATAGAGATAAAGAATGGTTGGCATCTGTATGAGCTCCATTTTTAGTTTTAGAAGGTTCTAACAAGTTTTTGGCAGGCCAACTTTGCTAGATGGGAGTTCACACCACACGGGCAATTTCGATTCAGATATCCCTGGAATCAATATGTAAAAATTGGAGCAACGATCCGTCATTGCTCGTATTGCGTAGATGCTCTAAATGGGTGCCTAAACTCTGAGATTCAGGTATTCTTCATAGAAATTTTGGTTAAGAACTTGAAATTTAGAATTAAGTTAGGTTTTTTGAAACACAGCTCAACTAGTGCTGGTAAATCACTTGAATCCAGGAACTGTACTTCATGTGACAGCACCTGAAAGAGCCATGCATGAAGATCGTAGCCCAAGCCGCCAAGATTATTATAGAACTGGCGGAGAGCATCAAAACCATGACCCAAAGCACCAGAGTTAATGTCATGAACCAACACTTGAATAAAGCAGTGGAGGAATTACAGAATTGCTTCAAGTCCCAACCAGAGCTTTTTATAGACAATAAAAGGTGGCAGATCGTGGAAGAAAACCCGAGACCAAATTTTATTAATGTCAAAATTACGCAGCCTTCTCAATCTGAAAACCCACAAGTTTTGAAAATCAAGAAGGGCGATGGTGACGCAAACAAAAAACGCAAAAACAAGACCTTGCCTCTTGCGATGTATGATTCTGCTGCGGACCGAAATTCCGAAACGGTAGTGTTGGAAATTAATTCCAACTGCTGAAGTCAATCAGCAGTAAATGCAGAAGTGAAAGAACAGTGGCAAATTGAAGCCAAGGCTAAGGCGGTTGCCTGATGTCTTGAACAAATTGCAAAAGGATTGGAAAGCTGCACAGGTGCAGTACAGAGCAGATGGGATTTGATCCCTTTGATATTTTATCAAAGGCAGTAGCCGTTTTTAGTTAACAGCAAAATTAATGGCCAAGACTCAAAGTCACACCAGCAGGCAGAGCTTTGATTACAGGGTTGAATCAGGCTTTAAAGCCTTACCAACTTAAATCGGTGGAGTAATGGCTGAGGATTACAAGTGGTCTCCACCATTTGAGCGCAAATCGCAGATCACAGTTTTTGAAGTTTAAGTGTCCTGTTGATGTGGATGTTTGCGATGTGCGATCATCGCACCATCGCAACATTGCAATATTACAAATCACCCTCCGCCCATGCCAGAGTTTCGTTGAAAGTTGCGATATGCGATCGTCGCGCCATCACACGATCGCACAACCGCATGTCATATATATATATATACATGTGTTGCGCCGGTTGAAAGCCGCGATGTGATCGCGAGATCGCACCATCGCAAATCGCACCATCGCAAGTTTTGGTTGTTCCGCCATATGTTTGATCGCCGATATTTGCGATACGATCCCATCGCACATCGCGAAATTGGAATTTCATTCGGTTGTGTGTTATGTTTTAATAGCGCGGACCCGATACGTTTATATGTTATGTTTTTAAGTTTTAATATGTGCGCGCCACATATAAAAGAAAGGCCCGAGAGCCTGTTTAATTACAATGTTTTGTTTTAACACAGAATAGAGTCGTTTTTTTTTATCCACAGCAGTGCGAAATAGAAAATACACAACAGCGTATTTGTCCAGAGAGACAGAGTGTTTTGATTGAGAGACAGGAAGAATTTGTGAACTGTGTTTTGAAGCAGTCACATATTGTGTAAATCCCTTTGTGTGAGGAAGAATTGCAACAGTTTTTTTAAGATATAAAAGTTTGTTTTCTGAGTTGAAACTCTGTTTCCAGTAAGTGAAATATTTTAATTTCTCTGTGTTAGAATAAGGGAGTTTATTCTCTTCATTGTTATTTTGGAATTTTTCAATATTCCAACATGGTATCGAAGCTAGTCCAGGCTCTTTGAAGGTCAAAGAAGTTGAAGGAAGGAGTTCTTTGTTGCAGCAGCTTCTCCAGCAGTGTGAAGACTCAGCCAAAAGAATCCAAAGGTATTTCTCTATACAGTTTTGTGTTACTGTTGCAGAACAGTCAGTTATTTTAAATACACAGTCAAGTGTTTTTTGAATCATAGTTAACAGTGCAGAATAGTTGGAGCCAGCACTGGTATGGGTATGGGAAATATCCATCTCCCACTGTTTAATGGAAAAAATTATGACTACTGGTCAATAACTATGACAGCATTATTTGTCTCCCAAGATTTATGGGAATTTGTTGAGGAAGGCTTTGAAGAGCCAATAGATGCAGAAGAGTTTGAGATGTTAACTCAGGTAGGAAGAGAACTGCTAAAGAGGAATAAGAAGAAAGACTCCAAAGCTCTTTTCTTTTTGTATCAAGCAGTGCATGAGAGTGTGTTTCTGGGGATAGAAGCAGCTAAGAGATCCAGAGAAGCATGGGAAACTCTCAAGATAGCCTATCAAGGTATGGAAAAAATGAAGACAACAAAACTTCAGTTGTTGAGGAGAGACTTTGAGACTCTCTGTATGAAGGAGTCAGATAACATTGACTCATTCTTCACTCATGTGATTGGAATGGTCACACAAATAATATCTCATGGAGAGACTCTTGAAGACAAGAGAATTGTTGAAAAACTCCTGAGAAGTTTACCCTCAAGATTTGATGTGATTTTCACCACCATAGAAGAGACTAAGGATCTCACAAAGTTTTCATTGGATGAACTTCATGAATCACTGATGACCCATGAAAAGACATTGGGTAGGAGTGAAAAATCATCTCTTGAGCAAGCCTTTAAGACCCAGATGTATTTCAGAAGAGGAAGAGTGCGTAATGTAATCGCAGGTGGAAGGGAACAGCTTCTTCAAATGCTCAAGGAAGGGGCAACAATCCAAATCAACATCAAGGCCATGCTAAACAGCCCAACAATGTATCACAGAATGCTCAAGGACAAAGGTATGATAAATCCAATGTCCAATGTTACCATTGTAAAAAATATGGTCATTATTCTAATGAATGTAGAAAGAAGCAACAATAAATGGCAAGTAGAACTAGTGCAAATTTCACTAAGGAAAATAGCTGCCAAAATAATTTGTTTTTAGCTTGTAATATGGCTGAAGAAAAGAATGAGGATTTATGGTTTCTAGAATCTGGTTGTAGTAACCATATGACAGGAAACATAGCAATGTTTTACATGTTAGATGAAAGTGTGAAGTCACAAGTCACACTAGGAACTGATAACAAAGTTTTTGTTATGGGAAAAGGAACTATAAATGTTTTAACAAGGATAGGTGAAAATAAATCCATAGCAGATGTTTATTATGTTTCAGGAATGATGTGTAACCTCTTAAGTATTGGACAACTTGTCCATAAGAGGTATAATTTTTTCTTTGATAATGACGTTTGTACCATCATGGATAAACCACCCAGCAAACAGTGTATTTCTGAAGTGAAGATGACAAGGAACATGATGTTCCCTCTCAGAATGAGAGCAGATTTGAAGAATGGTGAAGAGAAAGCAGCAGTTGCACAAGAGGCTTTCCGAAGTGAACCAAAAGATGATAATTGGTTATGGCACTTGAGATTTGGACATCTCAACTTTGGAGGTCTTAATTTGTTGAACAGAAAAGGAATGGTAAGAGGTCTACCATTGATAGAGAAACCAGACAACCTTTTTGAAGGTTGTATCTTGGGGAAACAACACAGAGTAAGTTTTCCTTCTGGGAAAAGCATAAGGGCAAAAGCACCCTTAGAGATTGTCCACTCAGATGTGTGTGGACCAATATAGAATTCATCGCTTGCAAGCATCTACTATGTGTTAACATTCATAGATGATTTTACAAGAAAAAATTGGGTTTACTTTTTGAAAAACAAAAGTGAAGTGTTTGAAAATTTTCGCAATTTCAAAGCACTTGTTGAGAACCAGAGTGGGCTGCATATGAAAGTCTTAAGGACTCATAGAGGAGGTGAGTATATCTCTAAATATTTTCTACGTTTTTGTAGAGAAAATGGTATTCACAAGTAGTTTACAACTAGATATACTCCGCAGCAAAATGGAGTCGCCGAAAGGAAGAATAGAACCATAAACAATGTTACCGATGAAATAGGTAACCGCAATGTTACCTATCTTTATTTGGTAGCATAAAAAGCACTCGATTTTGAAAAGTGGTGATGCAGAATCACCATTTTTTTTTTTGTGCACATTTTTGACACTCTAATATTTTTATTTATGAAGTATGAATATTTGTTTTAAAATGTTAGTGAATTTCATGTTAATTTTGAAATGTATTGATGCAGCATCAATTTTTTTTTTAGAGTGGTGATTTTCATGCTAATTTTGAAACATATTGATGCTGCATCAACTTTTTTTTTTTTAGAGCGGTGATTTTCATGCTAATTTTGAAACGTATTGATGCTGCATCAACCTTTTTTTTTAGACTGGTGATTTTCATGTTGGTAATAAAACTCAAAACTTAGATTAAAAAAATATATAAAAACAATAAAAAAAACAAAAATATTTGAAAATGATATCAAAGGAAATGACAAAATTTGAAAAAAAAAACACATAATTTAAAGAAAAGAAACAAAAATTGACCAAAAAAAAAAAAAAACATCAAAAACATTTTTTTTCTAACTTATTAAAAAAAACCATATTAAAAATTAAAAAAAAAAAAAATTAAAAATAATTAAAATTTAGATTAAATAAATAAATAAAAATTAAATTAAATTTACAAAATTTAAATTAAAAATAATAATAATAATAAGAAGAAAAATACAAATTTTAAAATTAACAAAAAAAAAATAAATAAAAAATAAAAATTAAAATTAAAATTAAAAAAAAAAAAAAAAAAAAAAAACAAACTATCATTAAAAAAGAAAAAGAAAAAAACCACATGCAAATAATTAAAAAACAAATACACATAAATTTAGTGCTTTTTTTTTAATGAAACAATTTATAGATTTTAAAAATGAAAAACTAAATAAACTAAAAAATTAAAAAAAACAATTAAATTAAATTAAAATTTAAAAAAATTAATAAATATATTTTAAATTTTAAATTTTAAAAAATAAGTAATCTATAATATTAAATACAAAAATAAAAGAAAATTTAAAAAAAATAAACAAATTGAATTTAAGATAAAAAAATTGAATTAAAAAAAAAAATTTAATCTTTTTGAAATAAAAAAAAATTTTAAAAATCAAATTAAAAAATAAATATTAAAAATTTAAAAATAAAAATAAAAATAAAAAAATCAAATCAAATAAAAAATATACATATATATTAAAAATTAAAAACAAAACAAAATAAAATTAAAAAAAAAAAAACAAATTATATTTTAAATAAAAAATTAAATTAAAAAGAAATTAAATTTTTTGAAACTAAAAAAAAAAAAATTTAAAAAAAAATCAATTTAAAAAAAATTTAAAAAATCGGACAGTTATAACTAATAAGAAGGGTGGGGCGGCCATAGGAGGGGGTAATGACTCTTACCCCGGGCAGGAGGGCCGAACCCATGTCTCCTCTCCACTACCATCACGCCTCACCACCACTCGGCAGCCTTCTTCTTTTTTTATTTTTATTTTTATTTTTAATTTTTTCAAATTTTTTTTTTTTTTTTAATTTTATTTTTTTTATATAAAATATAATTTTTTTTTTTTTTTAAATATTTTGCTTTTATTTTTTGTAAATCTTATTATTTTTTTTGTTTTATTTATTTATTTATTTATTTTTGTTAGTAATTTTTATTAAATTTTGTGTTTTTTTTTTTTAATTTCATAATTTTCCTTTATTATTTTATAGAATTTAATAAATTTTGTATTTTTTTTTAAATTTATTTGAATTTAATATTGTTTTTTAAATGTTTTACTTTTTTATTAATTTTTTTTTGTTAATAACATAAAATTTTTATATTTTTATATTTCAATTAAAATTGTGTATTTAAAATTAGATTTTTTTATAATTAAACTTAATTTTTTAAAATTAATTTGTTTTTTAATTTTTTTTTATTTAATATTATTAATATTATTATTATTATTTTCAATTTTGCATTTTTAATTGATTTTTAAAGTTTTTATTTTAACAATGGTTTTTTTTTTCTTTTATATTTAAAATTTATTTTTTCTTTTAAAATTTATTTGTTTATTTATTAAAATTTAATATTTTTGTTTTTAAATTTAATTTGTTATTTTAATATTAATTTTTTTTTTTTAATTTAATAAAAATATATATACATATTTTATACATATTTTAATTTAAGTTCATATATATATTTTATTTTTTATAATTTAAATTTAATTTATTTTTATAGTTTATTTGTTTTTCTAATATATATTGTTTTAAATTTAATATTTTCATTGTATTTTATTTTTATTTTTTATTTTTAATTAATTTTTCATTTTTTTTACTTTTAATTTAAATAATGTTTTTTTTTTAATATTTTTATTTTAAATTTTTAAATTTATTAAAATTTAATATATTTCTTTAAAAAAAAATTTGTTTAAATATTTTTTTTTTTAATTTAATACGCATTTTCTTTTTCTTTTTTTAAATTTAATTTCTATATTTTATTTTTTATAATTTCCTTCTTTTTTAACTTGTTTTTTTTTTTTAAATTTCACATTTTTATTTTGTTTTTATTTTTATTTTTTAATTTCTATATTTTTTTTAAAATTTTAATCTTTTTTTTTGTTTATTGTTTTTTTCCTTAAATTTTAGGTTTTTTTTAGTGTTTGAATTAAAAATTTTATTTTGTTTTTATTTTTATTTTTTTTTATCTTCATATATTTTTAAATTTTAAGCTTTTAAATGTTTTTATTTTTTAAATTTATTTTTTTCTTAAATTTTAGGTTTTTTTTAATGTTTGAATTTTAAAAATTAAAAAATGTTATTTCTATTTTTAAAAATGCCAAAAGTATGACACAATTTTTTTTTTTGTTATTCCAGCATCAACTTGTTTTGTTTTGAGGGTGTTTTTTCAATCCTTCTTTCAAGAAACAATTTTGTTTTTACCATAATTTTATAAAATGTTGAAATTTGACATTAAAAAAAAACGAAGTGCATTCTGGAACACACACTTTTTTTTTTTGGAGTGTTTTTTCAATCTTTTTTTCAAGAAACAATTTTGTTTTTACCATAATTTTATAAAATGTTGAAATTTGACCTTAAAAAAAAACGAAGTGCGTTTTGGAATACACACTTTTTGTTTTTGGGGTGTTTTTTCATGTTTTTTTAGTCTTTTTGGGCTAGAGTTCCCGTTTTGAGGTTAGGTTACCTATTTGATCGATAACAGTGTTCATAATGGACATGGCGAGAAGCATGTTAAAGGCAAAGCATTTGCCTAATGATTATTGGGCAGAAGTTGTACATTGTGCAACGTACATCTTGAATAGATGCCCTACAAAAGCAGTTATGAACAAAGTGTCGGAAGAGGCATGGAGTGGCACAAAGCAAGGTGTCACACACATGAAGGTTTTTGGATGTGTGGCTTATGCACACATTCCGGATCAGCTAAGAAAGAAGTTGGACAACAAGGGGGAGAAATGTATTTTCATTGGATACAGTGAGGAATCCAAGGCATACAGGTCATACAACCCATCAACCAAGAAGTTTATTGTGAGCAGAGATGTTCAGTTTATTGAAGAGGAAGCTTGGGATGGAAGCATAGAGTAAACAGTGAATGTTAAAAACTGTTTATCTCATGATGAAAATGATGATGAATTGGCTGAAATACATCCCCAAATAGCAACATCAACAAAAGAGCAGCAGAGCAAACCCTTGAGGAGAAATGAAAGTGCTTCTCCAAGCACACCACAAGGAGGAAATTCAAGTGCTTCTTCAAGCATTTGTACACCTACTGAAAGAGGTAAGAAATTCAGAAGTTTGAAAGATATTTATGAACAAGATTTAGTTAATGAAGGTATCAATTCTTTGTTTGCTTTATATTGTCATGTTGATGATCCTGTTCATTTCGAACTTGGGATTTGGTTGAACTCCCAAAAGGTAAAGATGTCATTGGAGTTAAATGGGTCTACAAGACTAAAAGTAATGCTGAAGGAAAAATAGAGAGACACAAGGCAAGGCTTGATGTCAAAGGATATAAGCAGAAGCATGGGATAGATTATGAGGAAACTTTCACACTGGTTGCTAGAATGGAAACCGTGAGAGCAGTACTGTCCATAGCAGCACAAAACAAGTGGAAAGTTTACCAAATGGATGTGAAGTCAGCATTCCTAAACGAAGTGTTAATGGAAGAGGTTTACATAGAACAACCTCTCGGTTATGAAAAGAAAGGCCAAGAGCATAAAGTATGCAAGTTGAAGAAAGCTCTTTATGGGTTGAAGCAAGCGCCAAGAGCGTGGTACCGTAGGATAGATTCATATCTATTGGAAAATGGTTTTGAAAAGTGTGAGGGAGAACCCACCCTCTACATCAAAGAAAAAGATGGTAAGATCTTGATTGTAGTCTTGTATGTTGATGATGTTATTTTTACAGGTAATGATGATTGTCTTATTGAAAATTTTAAAACAGTCATGAAGGAAGAATTTGAAATGACTGACATGGGTTTGTTGAAATAATTCTTGGGAATAGAAGTAGAACAAGATGAAAATGATATTTTTATCTCACAGGCAAAGTATGTTAATGAGGTGCTTGAAAGATTTAACATGCAGGAGAGCAAAGCAGCAATCACTCCCATAGTGATGGGATTAAAACTCAGCAGAGAGGATAGCAGCAAGGATTTTGATCCTCACTTGTACAAGAGCATAGTTGGTAGCCTTATGTATTTGACTGCAACTAGGCCGGACATAATGCATGCTGCTAGTTTGATTTCCAGATTCATGGAAAAGCCAAAAGATGCACATTGGCTGGCAGCAAAAAGAATTCTGAGGTATGTTAAAGGTACTAAAAGGTATGGTATTTTATATACTGCTTCAAAATGTTCAGATTTAGTTGGATACACTGACAGTGATTGGGCTGGAAGTGTTGATGATCGGAAGAGTACTTCCGGTTATGTTTTTCACATGGGTTCAGGAGCCATCTCATGGGCTTCTAAGAAACAACCCATTGTAGCATTGTCTACAGTAAAGGAAGAATATGTGGCAGCTACAACAGCAGCATGTCAAGCAGTTTGGATGAGAAAATTGTTCATAAGTTTATGCCAAGAACAGGTAAAAGGGACAGTGATCATTTGTGACAATAGCTCAGCTATTGCATTGTCTAAAAATTTTGTCTTTCATAAAAGGACAAAAGACATTGACACCAAGTTTCACTTCA
This sequence comes from Pinus albicaulis, assembly GCA_034641835.2. NCBI lineage: Eukaryota > Viridiplantae > Streptophyta > Pinopsida > Pinales > Pinaceae > Pinus > Pinus albicaulis. Next base: position 312,054,618 of record CM076584.1, read on the forward strand.
TACGTGAATTGGTTAACAATGGTGAGATAGTTTTGCAGCATTGTAGAACAGAGGATCAATTTGCAGATATCCTCACAAAGCCACTTGCACAGAAAAGCTTTGAACATTTCAGAAAATGTTTGGGTATGCAGAAAAACCCAGTAGTTAAAATTAAGGGGGAGTGTTGGAAATTAATTCCAACTGCTGAAGTCAATCAATAGTAAATGCAGAAGTGAAAGAACAGCGGCAAATTGAAGCCAAGGCTAAGGCGGTTGCCTGATGTCTTGAACAAATTGCAAAAAGATTGGAAAGCCGCACTGGTGCAGTACAGAGTAAATGGGATTTGATCCCTTTGATATTTTATCAAAGGCGGTAGCCGTTTTTAGTTAACAGTAGAATTAATGGCCAAGACTCAAAGTCACGCTAGCAGGCAGAGCTTTGATTACAGGGTTGAATCAGGCTTTAAAGCCTTGCCAATTTAAATCGGCGGAGTAATGGCAGAGGAGGACAAGTGGTCCCCACCATTTGAGTGCAAATTGCAGATCACAGTTTTTGAAGTTTAAGTGTCTTGTTGATGTGGATGTTTGCGATGTGCGATCATCGCACCATCGCAACATCGCAATATTACAAATCACCCTCCGCCCATGCCAGAGTTTCATTGAAAGTTGCGATGTGAAATCGTCGCGCCATTGCACGATCGCACAACCGCATGTCATATATATACATGTGTTGTGCCGGTTGAAAGCCGCGATGCGATCGCGGGATCGCGCCATCTCAAATCGCACCGTCGCAAGTTTTGGTTGTTCTGCCATATGTTTGATCGCAGATATTTGCGATGCGATCCCATCGCACATCGCGAAATTGGAATTTCATTCGGTCGTGTGTTATGTTTTAACAGTGCGGACCCGATACATTTATATGTTATGTTTTTAAGTTTTAATACATGTGCGCACCACATATAAAAGAAAGGCCCGAGAGCCTGTTTAATTACAATGTTTTGTTTTAACACAGAATAGAGTCGTTTTTTTTATGCACAACAGTGCGAAATAGAAAATACACAGCAGCGTATTTGTCCAGAGAGACAGAGTGTTTTGTTTGAGAGACAGGAAGACTTTGTGAACTGTGTTTTAAAGCAGTCACATATTGTGTAAATCCCTCTGTGTGAGGAAGAATTGCAACAATTTTTTTAAGATATAAAAGTTTGTTTTCTGAGTTGAAACTCTGTTTCCAGTAAGTGAAATATTTAATTTCTCTGTGTTAGAATAAGGGAGTTTATTCTCTTCATTGTTATTTTGGAATTTTTCAATATTCCAACAGGTAGAGGATGAGGATGTGGCCTTCATGGACACCCTTTCTCTTGCAACGGTTGCATGTCTTCTCACAAAAGTTGCAGCGAGGCTTGAGACTGTCATTATTGCGGTTGACCAGCTGGGGGAGCTTGCAAATTTCGCCTTCGCGGAGGAATTGCCCCACTACCCGTCACCATCGTGGTCGCAGCCCATCCAGAATCCCGCCGCAAAAGTTCCACCGCCAAAACTGTCACCATCATGGCCGCAGCCCATCCAGAATCCCGCCGCAAAAGATCCACCGCCAAACCTATCACCATCTCGGTCAGAGCCCATGCAGAATTCATCGGCTGTGATACCAGCTGCAGAGCAGTTACATGGTTTGCCGGTGCAATCAGTTCGAAGGGCACCCATGTGAAAGCTGCAACCGAGGCAACTGGGACAACCAAAATTACCAAGGGCTTGTATCTCTATATAAAGCTAGATAAAATAAAACCTAATCCAAGTAAATGTGTCCATGTTCGGGTACACATCAATAAATTTTATTACCACTATGAGTGTAAATATGTCCATATTCTGCCTGGACATCAATAAATTTTATTACCACTATTCAAATATTATATTTTGGAAATAGATTTGTAAAACTGCATGGTTGTAATTCAGTTAATGAGGATTTTATTGATGAATAAGCCTCGGTGAGTATCCCGAATTTTGATGACCATAATCATCTGTAAAATAATATCAGCCTTAAAAAAAGAGATTTTATTGATGGAAGATATGTAAATGTAATATGCGAAATACTAAAACAAAGTCCATATTTATGTGTGCTTTTATTATCTCAATTCTCTCAATAAATAAACTAGCAATTACACCAAAAAGAGCAAAGTCCATATTTATGTAAGTACATTGAAAGTCTTTTGATGCTATGTATTGAACAAAATATGGACTGTGTATTCATCATGATGTTTACATATTTCATAGTGCTGTTTAGATGAGAGCCATGATTATTTGTGTTTTTACATGGTTTTCCTATTTCATAAATATTTTTCATATATCTGAGCTATATATCATGTAATATGTAATGGGATTATGCACTGTTTTACAATAAAGCAGCGTTTTTCCTTTTCCTAAAAATAAAATATTTTATGCATACAAATGTAACATAGAAGAATTCAATTTCATATCAAGATTTTTATAATTTGAAATAAATTTGTACTCATTTACAGTTATATTAAATATGTTATAAATTAAAATATCTATTTTATAAATATTATAAAAAAATTAGAAAATATTTCGTTTTTTAATTGATTTTAGACATTTTTCATTGATTTCAGAAATCTGTGATTAAATGATTTTTTAATAAATTATATTATTAATTATTTTTAATGAATGTTTTGAATCATCTAATATAATTCCTTTCAGTAGATAAATGTCTTTCTAACCAATTCATAATAATATAATTAATTTAAAAATATTTATCTATTTTAAATAATTCATTTCATATACAGGTGGATTGGCCACCTTTATACGGCTTTCCCCCACCTATGCTAGATATGATTATGGATTCATGATCTTCAATCTCACCTTCAGTGCCATTTCCATCTCCGGATATCGCCAGCCAGATATATTTGGATATGCTCTTAAACGGTTGGAGACGGTACTTTTAGGGTGCGCCATTGCTATGCTGACCAGTTTACTGATCTACCCAATTTGGGCAGGAGATGATCTTCACAAATTGATTATACGCAACCTTAAAGGACTTGCTGTATCTCTGGAAGGTGAAGCAAATTAATTTATTCCTAATTTTTTTTTTTTCTCGTCTTGTTTTAAATACAGAAATAAAAGTATTTTTTCTCTAAAAGTATGAACTAACTATAAAATTTATTAATATCACTCCGATGATTTCTTTTTTTACTTAGGCTGCGTCACAGAGTATTTCAAAGAATCTTCAGATAGGGACTGCGACCAAAATAAGGTCTCTACAGGCTACAGAAAAGCTTTGGTGGGTATTATCGCAAACCAAATTATTCTTCCTAATTTAGATTCACTTCAGTCCTAAAGGTTTAGAATTAATAAATATTCAGGTTGACATCAGATATATAAAACGGGATCTGAAATGGTGGTAGCTAACGTATTTTTTTTAAGCATTTTATGGAACCATGAACAAACAAATAAATTGAATAATGCTGATCTCAAATAATATTTTTCCTTAATTTAATACTAAATGAATTATTTAAAAAAAAATTAGGTAATAATCCTATATGATTTTTTTAAAACCAATCAGTGTGGTTTTTCACATGTGATTATTGATCATAGAAACTTAAATTCTGAAAATACTAAATGACTTTTTTTGGGTCACTATCTTAATATATCATTGGAATTTGTATTTTTTTATTTCCGGAATACTTCTAAATCTAGTTGTTTTTTGTGTGATTTTTTAGAGACTTTTCTGGTGGATTTTTTTATCAAATTTCTATAAAATCCAGAGGAATTTATTGAAATCACAAGTTTGGTGTGTAATCCTTGCACAATCGAAAAGCCCTAAAGGTTTTTCTGAATTTATATATACAATCAAAAAATCATTTTAAATAACACAAATCAAGATTTCACCTCAAACTTTTCCGCCAAATTCAAACACGATAAACTCCAAAAATTTACACTAAAAACAGCTCCCTTTTAAATTAGATGTATTATTCAAGAATATTTAAAAAATGGGCCATTGGCATTTGTCTTCTTAATTTCAAAAATATTTTGAAATTGGACCAACAAGACTATAAAAAATTTGAAATTGACTATGGTGTATCTAATTCAATAATATTTCTGAAATTGAGAATAGAGATAAAGACGGGTTGGCATGTGTATGGACTGCATTTTTAGTTTGACTATGGTGTATCTTATTCAATAATATTTCTGAAATTGAGAATAGAGATAAAGAATGGTTGGCATCTGTATGAGCTCCATTTGTAGTTTTAGAAGGTTCAAACAAGTTTTTGGCAGGCCAACTTTGCTAGATGGGAGTTTGCACCACACAGGCGATTTCGATTCAGATATCCCTGGAATCAATATGTAAAAATTGGAGCAACTATCCGTTATTGCTCGTATTGCATAGATGCTCTAAATGGGTGCCTAAACTCTGAGATTCAGGTATTCTTCATAGAAATTTTGGTTAAGAACTTGAAATTTAGAATTACGTTAGTTTTTTATTGAAACGCAGCTCAGCTAGTGCTGGTAAATCACTTGAATCCAGGAACCGTACTTCATGCGACATCACCTGAAAGAGCCATGCATGAAAATCGTAGCCCAAGCCACCAAGATTATTATAGAACTGGCGAAGAGCATCAAAACCATGAACCGAAGCACTAGAGTTAATGTCATGAACCAACACTTGAATAAAGCAGTGGAGGAATTACAGAATTGCTTCAAGTCCCAACCAGAGCTATTTCTAGACAATAAAAGGTGGCAGATCGTGGAAGAAAAGGTGGCAGATCGTGGAAGAAAACCCTAGACCAAATTTTACTAATGTCAAAATTACGTAGCCTTCTAGGGGAGAGATGTCTAATGTTGTTCAGGGACCAGTAATTGTTATAGTACTGGTCCCATCAACCCACCAAAAATAGACATATATGCAACCAATAATTAAACATAATAAAATAACTTGAAATTCAAATATATATTAAATTATGTTCAAAATTTCCCAAGTCATTGACTAGGCCCACATGTGTCCATAAATAACCCACAACTATCCATAAATAGCTTAATAAGTATCAAGATTACAAATCCCAACATTTAAACTAGAAAACTCATAAAACCATTTCTCCTTCCAAAATGGTCAAGTCAATAAGTACAAAAAGCCAGTCACTTCAACCCATCTGATCAGCTCTGATGCTGTGTATGAGAAGTAAATATCAATACCTGCACATAATAAAAAGAAATGTATGTCAACCATAGCTGCTGTGTTATTCAACATTTAAACCCATTGTGTTCAATAAATGACACCCACCCCATAACAACATTTAAACCCACTGTGTACAATAAATGACACCCACCCAATAAATTCAATAAATGATTTCCTATCAAAATAGATCAAACACATGGATCAACAAAAACAAATTCTCAGCCATTAGATCACATCAAATTCAATCTTGATCACACATGCAAAATGAAGCCATTGCAATCCATGTCCATCATTGTCACCAATAAAATTCAACTGCAAAAAACTATAAAAGAAGTTCAACCACTGTTGAAGTTACATTTTTTAGTTTCAAACTATTCACCAGCCTTGGAGACAATCCAGCACAGAACACACCCAGCCTTGGAGACAACCCAGACAGAACACACCCCAAAACAGAACACAGTATATTCAGGTTAGTTTACATTTTTCTTACAATTTAATTTTAATTTTTGAGTCTTTATTTCAGCTTTCTTACACTTTTATTTTCATTTCTGAGTCTCAGTTTTCAGTTATTTCTGAGTCTTTATTTCAGTTTTCAGTTTTTTAATTGCAAACAAACAGAATTGCAAACATTCATTTCTGAGTCTTTATTTTAGTTTTCAGTTTTTAGGGTTGTTATAAAATGTAAATGAAATAGCAGCAGCAGCAGATAGTGTTTCACCTCTTAACAACATCAATTCACTAGGCAATTCAAGAGAAAAAACACCAAAGTGTGCCAACAAGTTTCCCCCCACTAGCAAAATGTTGTAATGTATAAACCGGATCCGAATTTCAATTTATGACAGCTGTAAATACAACAGCAAATCTACCCTATCTTCTTCATTATTAATGCTAAATCAGCAAGACATACAAGTGCTAGAAATTACAAAACCTTGAATAAATAGGTCGTTGAAAACAAGTATGCAAATCTGCAATAGGGACAATTTTTGAGAGTTGGAAACTTCATATAGATGTGTAAATGAGGCCTTGGGGGATTTCAAATTCTAGATTCACTAAACTTGATCTCAACTAACATAGAAAGTAGAATAGATAGTGAACCAAAAACAAAATTGACTTTCATTAAAAATATCCTGATAACTAGACATTTGGAACTCAAGCCAAACATGACTCCAAAACAATATCACATCGACTTTCTTTGACATGAAAGAATTAACAAATACCAAGCATTTGGTTGAATTAAAAATCCCAAATAAAAGACTGCAATGACTAGAGGCCACTAGAATGAAATGGAAGAATCTAGGCAATTATGCTTGAGTTATCAAATCACTACAACAGGGGTGGGGAAGATTAGTAGATGGACATGAGGAAGTGCCTCAAGGCTCAAACTCATAGATAGAGCACAATCTCAACAAATAGGTGTTCTTTATTTTAAATGCGATGGCTGCTATAATGTGAAAATGCTACGTGTATCTATTTGTAACAATCATAAAATGGAAGCCTGCTGTAATTTGTATAGGGTAAGGCTTACCAGCTAGTACCATAAGTATGAACTCCAACAGGGTCATCATCAAACATACTGCAGAACCCAGTATTAGCAATTGCTATCAAACCAAACAGGAATCCCTGATCATCTTAGAGAATATGCTCACCCCCTGCCCTTATTTTCTGGAACTCTAATGCTCTAAAATCTTTCTATGGGTACAAAGGCTACAGATTGATGAATAAGCCATCACACGCTTGTATCTGACTTTAGAGCACTGTCATTCGGGAAGCATTCCCTTTGTAAAACCTTGACTGGACTTAATGGCTAGAAGCCACTATGATGAAATGAAAGGATCTTGACAATTATCATCGAGTGACCAAACCACTACAAGCAAAGAGGTAGTAGATGGACCTTCAACCTTGCAGATGATACCAATTTTAACAAATAGGTATCATTTCTTTTTGCTGCTATAATGTGATAAAATTATGTACATTTTTTTTTTAGAACAATCATTACAAAGAGGCCTGCTATAATGGGTGTAGGGTAGGATTTATCAGCTATTGGTCACAAGTTTGAATCCCAATTAAAACACACTGCAAAATCTGACTGTGGATTGCTATCAAACCTGAACCCCAGATCATCCCAGGCAATATGTTCACCATAGTTACCTTGTTTTATTCACTCAGTGCTAGTTTTACATCAAATTTTAGTGATATAGAGCTCCCTATCATGTTGCACCTTTTATATAGGAAGACTGCATAAGTTAACTATGCACAGATTATAGGAATAACAATGTTATATACATAATACTAATAAATTTAATGATACTTGAAAATTCGAGTAACATTCCATGCAATGCAAAGCAAATAATATCACATGGATTGCCTAATTTAGAGTGCAAAATACACCCTTTAAACTTTTGTTCATTGCAATTACAAGTACACTACATGGCTTAGGTGCTCACACATCGGTAACAAATACATTAGTTAAAAAAACTCTTTATAGGTGTCTGTATATATGTGTGTGTGTGTTTACTAAACATCAGTTAAAAAACACCGTGTCCTCTTGCTCTGTAGATACAAAACCCGCAATCTGTCCATTTTGCATGCCTTTCAATATCTCAGTAGTTGAGCATAGAAGCTGTAGCATTTGAAGTTAACATATATATCTACAGTAGCTGAAAATAGAAGCTGTAGCATTTGAAATTAACATATATATCTGCAATTGCTATGCATAGAAGCTGTATTCATCATATGAAAACAATCCTTCTTTTCAATTATGAATAACAGCTTGCAATTGGTGCTTTTGCATCCTACAGGTAGTTGCATCCATGGCAAGAGTGAGTTATGTCGCTCGCACAAGGAGAAGTGGCAGAAGAGTGACCAGGGGTGCCCAACTGCGATGCACCTCATCAGATGAAGAAAGAACAGGTGATGTCAATGTCACCAATGCTCCAGGAAATGTTGTTGATGATGAGCATGTAGCTGAAGCTGATGTTGTGGCACCATCAGCCACAGAGCCACCGTCAACCACAGTCCAAGGTGTAACTTCAACTAAAAAGATCAGCGCTATAAGAGGTTGGACAAAAGAAGAAATGTTAGCTGCAATTGACGACATAGAGTTCAATGGATATTCTGTTCGGGCATCTGCAAAGAAGCATACTATTCCCCCTTGATCAATACATTATTGGATAAATGGGCTGACTCACACCAAACGTAGAGGGCCTGTTACAGTTATGACTGAAGAGGAGGAGGCCGAGGTGGTTGAGTGGTGTAAAGAAATGGCCCAATTGGGACATGGGCTAGAGTTGATACAACTCAAATATACAGTTGCTGAAATCTGTCAAGGGAGGCCAAACCCATTCAAAGATGGGTTTCCTGGTAAATCATGGTGGTTTGGGTTTAAAAAAAGGCATCCAGACCTTGTATTGCGTACAGTTGAGGGCCTTGACAGAGATAGAGCATTAAATTTGCACCCTACAGTTGTATGTAAGTTCTATGACACTCTTTCTAGTGCATATGATAAGCATTCTTATGCTGCAGACCATATATGGAACTGTGATGAAACATGTTTACAGGCGGGAAGGAATTGTGGCATGAGGGTAATTGCGAAAAGAGGTAGCCGAAACATGCCAAAGATTTTGCCTAAGAGCAGGGAATGGATAACCATTTTATGTTGTGTCAATGCAATTGGTGCTTCAATCCTAGGATTTTATCTTTTCAAAGGTAAAAATCAGTTGAAAAATTATATACAAAACTGTGAACCTGGAGCATGCATGGCTGCACATCCCCATGCATGGATGACTAAAGAGTTGTTTTTAAATTGGCTTTGCCACTTTGCTGCATCTGTGCCAGGTGGTGTCTCACCTAATAACAGACACTTGTTGATATTAGATGGCCATGGAAGCCACATGGCTCTACAAACAATTGAGGAAGCATACAATTTGGGCATTGACCTTTTAACATTGCCCGCTCATACCACTCACAGATTGCAGCCACTTGATGTTAGTGTGTTTGGCCCTTTCAAAAACTATTTCAGGTCATAACGTGCTACATGGATGGCAAAGAATCCAGGGGTTGAGGTCAAAATGTTCGAGTTAGCAGAGCTTGCAAGTAAGGCTTTTAAAAGGGATATGACACCATCAAATATCAAGGCTGGCTTTAGAAGGACAGGAATATGGCCACGAAATTATGATGCTCTTATGCATGATACTGCTTGTAGCCAAGCTTTCCATGTGGATGGTCAGGAAGAAAGACAGGAAGTGGAAGAAGAAGTAAATGAACATGATGATGTGGTTGCAGCTGATAATATAATTTCCCTCTCTCAAGGACAGTTATATGCTGATGATGATGAGAAGGTATGTGAAACACAGTATACTTGTCAGCAAATTGATGGCAACACTGTTGAACATGCAGTTGAGAATGCAGATTTTGTTGAAATAGAAATTGTTAATATTGTTAATGTAGATTTAGTTCAAAATGAAAATGCTGATATTGGGTATGAAATTGAAATGACCAATTGTCATTGCCTAGCCAAGTAAACCCACCATCATGGCTGGAAGAAAACATGATTAATTTGAACGCCCATAGTGTCTCAAGAACCAATGAACAAAGCATGAACATGCCTTCACAAGTGGCTGAATTGAATAGTGAAATTGTTCATTTTTTTGTGGACAATAGATCAATGGAAGAAGATGGAGGACATAATGAGGCAGCAGATGAAGAAAACAATATAGTTCAATCAAGTGCCACGGATACTGAAGTGCCAAGCAATGACATGCAGTTGGGAGGGAGGGAGAAGTTACTTGGGCGGTTCTTAAAGCTACCAGTAGAAAGAAGTCAATGAAAAAGAAGCAAGGAACAACCAATAGTCCTCATTTGGGGCGAAGTTCATAGTTACTCACCTTTGAATACTATATAAAGCTCCTTGTTGAGTCTGAAAATAAGAAAATGGAAATTCAGGAATTAAAACAGAAAAAAAAAGATCAAGCCAAGGAGAAGAAGGCAGCAAGGGCTATTGCAGCACAACGTCGAGCAGATGAAAGGCTTGAAAGAGAGAGAGCAAGGCAAGAGAAGGAGCAACAAAAACAAATCTCAAGACAGGAAAAGGAAGCAAGGAAGGCTCAACAAATGCTTGAAAGGGAACAAAGGTTGACTCATATGGTTGACATAAATGCAAGCACAGTTGATGAGAATGAATCCAGGAACATGTCCAACACATTGGACAACATTGCAAATAATACAACATTATTCCAAGACCTCATAAACATTCAAGTGCCTCACTATCAAAATCGGGGTTTACCCACTTGCCTTATTCCTACCACAGGAGGTCTGAATTCAATGTATGCTTAGCACACACCTCCACTTAACGTAAGCGTGAGGTACAGGTACTCAATTCCTCCATGGTTGGAAGGGACAAATTGGTCTCAATTATATGGCAGCAATCAACCACCACCTAATCAAGCCTTCTTGGGAAGGCCAACCTACTTGGCTCAATTAGGCAACTCAGGGTTTGGCACTGAAGATTCTCAGGGCCATAAAGAATAGGAGTGTTAAATGTTTTTGGATGTAACCACATTATGATGTGGATTTTTGGATGGACTCTATGATTGGACTTTCATATCTTAATAGATCTCATATTTCCTTTCTACCACACTATGTATAATTCATAATTCATACTTCAGATTTCCTTTCTACTACACTAAGTATAATTCATAAATAATAGAACTACAACAATGCAAAACAGAAATGAACAATGCAGTCTGCAATGCAAAACAAAGCCACCATCAACCACAGTCCAAGGTGCAACTTCAACTAAAAAGATCAGCGCTATAAGAGGTTGGACAAAAGAAGAAATGTTATCTGCAATTGACGACATAGAGTTCAATGGATATTCTGTTCGGGCATCTGCAAAGAAGCATACTATTCCCCCTTCATCAATACATTATTGGATAAGTCCAATACACTTAAGTATGAATTTTGATGCCCTACTCTCCATATCTTGCAGTGTTTGACAAAGTAAATATTTTTTATCGTTCCATTTCGGGATTACTTTGTAATGGAACGATAAAAAGTATTTACTTTGTCAAACGCTGCAAGATATGGAGAGTAGGGTGTCAAAAGTTATGGAGAGTAGGGCGTCAAAATTCATACTTAAGTATATTGGGACTTTCATATCTTAATAGATCTCAGATTTGGACTAGAGATTTGGACTTGGACTAGAGATTTGAACTTTTGATGCCCTACTCTCAATATTGGACTAGAGATTTGGACTTTCATATCTTAATAGATCTCATATTTCCTCTCTACCACACTAAGTATAATTCATAATTCATACTTCAGATTTCCTTTCTACTACACTAAGTATAATTCATAAATAACAGAACTACAACAATGCAAAACAAAAATGAACAATGCAGTCTGCAATGCAAAACAAAAGCATGATTTTCCCTATTCAACTTCATCTCTGGATATAATTAATCAACAAAATAATAACATCACATAAATTATGAATAGCATGGGAAACTTATCAATTAAAACTGCACACAGAAAACAAAATCATGAAATTTATTTGTCAGGCATATTTAATCAGAGCTTTTTATCCATGATAACAAATGTATCCCGTGTGCATTTATGTTGTCCTACTTGTTTTAGATTTCATCCCAAACTACAAAGAAAACTAACAAAAATGAAACCAATTCAATTCAATAAAAAGAGCATGAAATTAGAAGTCTCTTACATGATCACTGAACCATAGCACGCGAAGTGCAAAGAAAATCCAAAATTTCCTTTACAACACAGAACACCTAAGAGTTTGTTATCATCTACAGAAGCTGAATATAATTAGTCAACAAAATAATAACATCACATAAATTATGAATAGCATGGGAAACTTATCAATTAAAACTGCACACACAAAACAAAATCATGAAATTTATTTGTCAGGCATATTTAATCAGAGCTTTTTATCCATGATAACAAATGTATCCCGTGTGCATTTATGTTGTCCTACTTGTTTTAGATTTCATCCCAAACTACAAATAAAACTAACAAAAATGAAACCAATTCAATTCAATAAAAAGAGCATGAAATTAGAAGTCTCTTACATGATCACTGAACCATAACACGCGAAGTGCAAAGAAAATCCAAAATTTCTTTTACAACACAGAACACCTAAGAGTTTGTTATCATCTACAGAAGATGAATATAATTAATCAACAAAATAATAACATCACATAAATTATGAATAGCATGGGAAACTTATCAATTAAAACTACACACACAAAACAAAATCATGAAATTTATTTGTCAGGCATATTTAATCAGAGTTTTTTATCCATGATAAAAAATGTATCCCGTGTGCATTTATGCTGTCCTACTTGTTTTAGATTTCATCCCAAACTACAAAGAAAACTAACAAAAATGAAACCAATTCAATTCAATAAAAAGAGCATGAAATTAGAAGTCTCTTACAGGATCACTGAACCATAGCACGCGAAGTGCAAAGAAAATCCAAAATTTCCTTTACAACACAGAACACCTAAGATTTTGTTATCATCTACAGAAGTTGAATATAATTAATCAACAAAATAATAACATCACATAAATTATGAATAGCATGGGAAACTTATCAATTAAAACTGCACACACAAAACAAAATCATGAAATTTATTTGTCAGGCATATTTAATCAGAGCTTTTTATCCATGATAACAAATGTATCTCGTGTGCATTTATGCTGTCCTACTTGTTTTAGATTTCATCCCAAACTACAAAGAAAACTAACAAAAATGAAACCAATTCAATTCAGTAAAAAGATCATGAAATTAGAAGTCTCTTACATGATCACTGAACCATAGCACGCGAAGTGTAAAGAAAATAAAAAATTTCCTTTACAACACATAACACCTAAGAGTTTGTTATCATTTACAGAAGCTGAATATAATTAATCAACAAAATAATAACATCACATAAATTATGAATAGCATGGGAAACTTATCAATTAAAACTGCACACACAAAACAAAATCATGAAATTTATTTGTCAGGCATATTTAATCAGAGCTTTTTATCCATGATAACAAATGTATCCTGTGTGCATTTTTGTTTTCCTACTTGTTTTAGATTTCATCCCAAACTACAAAGAAAACTAACAAAAATGAAACCAATTCAATTCAATAAAAAGAGCATGAAATTAGAAGTCTCTTACATGATCACTGAGATCACAAAGTCATGAATTGGAGAAAATGGATAGATTCAATTTGTTGATCAGAATCATCACTTAGGCCATTCAAGCTATACCACAACCAAGAAGCTGTAAAGGCGTTATTGTAAGGCTATAACAACACTTGATACAAATCTAGAGATTGAAGACAAACAACTGGACTGCATCAATTTGTAGATCAGTGTTATCACTTGGGCTATTTAGGCTATTAGAACCAAGGCAGCCCAATTCTCAGGCTATAATGCCAGTTGATTCAAATCCAGAGATCCTCAGTAATGAAGACAAACAATTGCACAAAACTGACCAATATCATAGTGACTATTACAATAACATTACATCTCCCCCTGTACGAGACGACAAAAACCAGGCCCTCTTGACATCCAAGAAATATTCAAATGTTAATACAACTTACTTGAGGCTAACTTCACAGAGCATGAGGCATCAAAACACTAGCGCTCTCTCTCTCTCTCTCTCTCTATATATATATATATATATATAACTTGTGATTGCTTTCCTAATAATACACAGGCAGACTCAACCTCGGGATGATGGGAAAAGTAATCCTAAATTATCTGGAAATATCAACGTTTCTTGAATCTACAACATGAGACTCAAAGTATTGAATTATAATATTTAAACATATCTCAATGCCTCTAACAAGGTCCAAGGCTTAAGCTAATATTTTGATGAACTCTGCAATTGTAGGACTCAAGAATATGCACCAAATACCCTGAAAAATAGGGTGTGAAGAAAACATTTGTCCCCATCTTTCTTTCCTCAAAATCTCAATTGCATATTGCACTTCGACTGCTTACCTACAAAATTCCTGCTTTTGCTGGTTTTTTTTTTTTTTAGCCTGCAAAACCAAGCATGTCTGTAGGATTGCTGAACAACTAGATAACAATGGCTGAATGAGAATCGCTTGGATGGAGCTATGGAATCATAAAACTCAAGATTGTACAAACTGATCTAGATTTTGCTGCCAAACCATTGAACCAAAACAAATATCCTTTGGGTACCATTTAGATTGAGGGTTTCCAACATTTCAACAATGGGACTTCGAATCTGCAATACTGAGACATGATACAGAGCACTATAATGAAGTCGAAAATATATTGCAAATTGTGATAGACAGTCGTACAAAGGGAGGGGAGTTCACAAAAAATCTGTTGGACACTATGTTGAAAACATTCCATCGCTGTAAAAGTAATGGAGCTGTTTTACGGTTGAACTGATAGACAGTGGCATCAGTAATTCAAACAAGGATCCCAACAATATTCACCTCTAAGACGATCACATTATTGTGCCCATGGATAAAGAATATTGAGTAGAAGGCAGGCAGTCTCTACCTTTGTAGGAGGAAACAAGTTATTTGTCCTCAAAATAGTATTTTTTAATCTTCTTGTTGGGATTCTAAGTGCTCAACATAACAACAAAATGAGAATTGAGTACCTATTTCTTCTCCCCATTGATTCCTCAATCCTATTTGCACTGAGTTTGGCTTAAATGACATCTTTGATTTGGTTCTTTGGGCATTTGTTTTGTTGTTAACATGTAATGTATACTCAGCAGAATTTGGACGAATTTTCAACATTTATTAAATTTTGTCATAACAAAATGGAAATCGAGGCTATAGTTAGAACTTAGAATTGATGCTGAAATTGTCTCTGGTCTAATTTTATTAGACCAAACCAGAAAAAATACTACCAAATTCATCAATAACATGGAAAATAGAAAAACTCAAGACTTCCAAAATTAGAATTATTGATGCTTCTTTAAAATGAATGAATGCCAAAGTAAACAGGGACAAAAGTATCAGTTTGCATTCTTTATATATCTCATTGTTTGTTAAAAAATGAATGAATGCCAAAGTAAATAGAGTAGAAAGTAGACTAATTTCCTAAGAGAGAAACATCAAGAAAATGAACTAATGACATTGAATAGTTCATGATAATTCCAGTTCAGAGAAGGATAATGATGTGAAGGTTTGGAGGTAAAATTCCACAAAGACTCGGATATTTTTATTTATTTTTGAAACATTTATAGAAGCAATGGCATGATAATAACATAAAATAGTATATTTTGTTTAAATTGAGTAGCTAAAGATGAAAACAACGACAGACATGTAAGAACAGAATTGTTTCTGGGCTAATTTCATTAGACTAAACCAGACAAAATACTACCAAATTCATGAATAACATGGAAAATAGCAAAACTCAAGATTTCCAAAATTAGAATTATTGATGCTTCTTTAAAATGAATGAATGCCAAAGTAAACAGAGCCGAAAGTATCATTTTTTATTCTTTATATATCTCATTGTTAGTTAAAAAATGAATGAATGCCAAAATAAACAGAGCAGAAAGTAAATTAATTTCCTAAGAGAGAAACATCAAGACAATGAACTAATGACCTAGCTTCACTCATCATTTGTCCCCTGATCATGAGTGGAGCTTGCACTCACCCACATTTTGAGTAGAGGCTTCACTCATCATTTTTCCCCTAATGAGTGGAGCTTGCACTAGTTTCATTTATGTTGCACAATTTTCTCCCAAAGCATAAATACAAATATAAAAACGCAAGACAAAAAACCAAAGAAGTAACACCCAAATTCATGAGCAAGGAAAAAATCTTGATACTAACTGTAAAACTCAGGAATTAATATAGAATGAGGCAGCCGAAACCAAACCCTTAACCCACAGATAACCAGGACTACATGCCCATCAAAGAAGCCTCCAACATATTGCAGCCGAAACCAAACCCTAAACTCACAGATAAAAAACATAAATTCCACCACATATAAACCCACAAAAGGCTATTCATTCACTCTTACAAGAAAAAAAGAAGAGCTAAATTCAATGGAACAGTAAGGGAGTGTAACATATAAATAACAGAACTACAATAAAAATATAAAGTCTGTTAACCATTAAGTCGCCACAGATAACTCTGTTAGGTGCACTAAGTCGCCACAGATAAGAGAGGTAGCCGAAACCAAACCGTTAACCCACAGATAACCAGGATTACATACCCATCAAAGAAGCCTCTAGCATATTTCAGCTGAAACCAAACCCTAAACCCACAGATAAAAAACGGAAATTCCACCACATATAAACCCACAAAATTCCATTCACTCTTACAAGAAAACAAGAAGCGATAAATTCCATTGAACAACGATTGGGAGTGTTAAAAAACATAGGGAATAAGTGTTAAAAAACACAGCAAATGATTGGTAGGATTGTGAATCCTACCAAAGGTCACCCAGAAGCGTAGAGGTTGAGAAGTGCAAAGGTTACAGGGCGTCGCCGCTGAGGATGCAGAGAAGCCACCACAATGCCGAAAGAGAACCTCGCCAATGCCAACACCAACCATGGAACCCTGTACCTGAAAAAAACAAGAAAATTAGAATTTTATCAACAAAAATGGCATTCTCAGAGTAAAAATTGAACGAATTGCAGACAAACCTGAAGAATTCGATAAAACAGAGCAAGCAGACTGAAACCCTTGCAAACAACAATCGATAAGCTGGCGGTCCAGCATCAGAGGAAATGCAGACACAATAGCAGACTTCACATTCAAGAATAGGAATGGGCAGTGATCTACAACGTTCAGCAACTGAAAAAGGTTCAAACCCAACAACACAAACATGGCGGAACCAGTGAACAGGTTTAGAAACTGCACGAAACAAGCAACCAGTAATGGCGGGCAACGTAAGGTTGGAAAATATTCAGGAAATGCCGACAGGTCGCACAAGTTCTGGAACCCGCAACCACCACCACCGTCGGAGCCAAACGACCACACTTCGGGCCCGAGCAACAATGAACAGGAGTTAGACCTCATCGCGATTAAACCTCCAGACCAAACCCTAAACATGCTCCAAATTCCCACATTTAATGGTGGCACCTACCCAACACGTGGCCGGTTGAAATGGGTAGCTGTCGTACAATGGCCACATGGGTTTACACCTTGCTTGCTGAGGTGGAGGGGAGGGCGCCCAATAATTGGCGTCCCTCCCCTAGTCACTCTGAAAACCCACAAGTTTTGGAAATCAAGAAGGGCAATGGTGATGCAAACAAAAAACACAAAAACAAGATCTTTCCTCTTACAATGTATGATTCTGCTGCGGACCGAAATTCTGAAACGATAGAGGATGAGGATGTGGCCTTCATGGACACCCTTTCTCTTGCAATGGTTGCATGTCTTCTCACAAAAGTTGCAGGAGGCTTGAGACTGTCATTATTGCGGTTGACCAGCTGGGCGAGCTCGCAAATTTCACTTTCGCGGAGGAATTGCCCCACTACCCATCACCATCATGGCCACAGCCCATCCTGAATCCCGCCACAAAAGTTCCACCGCCAAACCTGTCACCATCACGACCGCAGCCGCCAAACCTATCACAATCTCGGTGAGAGCCCATGCAGAATTCATCGGCTGTGATAATAGCTACAGAGCAGTTACATGGTCTGCTGGTGTGATCAGTTCGAAGGGCACCCATGCGAAAGCTGCGACCGAGGCAACCGAGACAACCAAGATTACCAAAGGCTTGCATATTTGTATAAACCTAGATAAAATAAAACCTAATCCGCGTAAATGTGTCCATGTTCGGGTACACATCAATAAATTTTATTACCACTATGAGTGTAAATATGTCCATATTCTGCCTGGACATCAATAAATTTTATTACCACTATTCAAATATTATATTCTGGAAATAGATTTGTAAAACTGCATGGTTGTAATTCAGTTAATGAGGTTTTTATTGATGAATAAGCCTCGGTGAGTATCCCGAATTTTGATGACCATAATCATCTATAAAATAATATCAGCCTTAAAGAAGAGATTTTATTGATGGAAGATATGTAAATGTAATATGCAAAATACTAAAATAAATTCCATATTTATCTGCGCTTTCGTTATCTCAATTCTCTCAATAAATAAATTAGCAATTAGAAATTGCACCAAAATACGCAAAGGAAAGTGGAGCAACACGACTATGGAAAGGAAATGTCTTGGTATACTACATGTGAGAAGCAAGCCCAACTAGCAAACATAGCAGAACCTCTTCTGTATGCCCCCATTTGGATAAACCGACAGTCCCATATGGGCAAAACACCCTCTTGTTCAGATCTTCTTCCACATGAATTAACTGAGTGCTTCTGCTGGTGCTATTCATGGCTATGCTGGTATTATGAATAATACTGGAATTTACCATCTACTTCACCTTTGTTTCTCTGAATTTGAAACTGAATGCACCCGCCTTCGAATCTGCCTGAAGAAATGATCCTCCTATGGATTTGCAAGAGAATAAATCATGTCGGCCAAATGGCATAAATTCTGATTTGAGAGATCTGACCATGTGTTAATTGGACACCAACACATTTAAGGTGAAACAAAGGAACAATGATGCTTATGAAGGCTAATTGATTTGGGGTTTTCTATCCATCTTATAATTCTTCCCTATTAATAATGGGTTTGATCCAATCTTCTGAACAACAAAGGGGAGAAGATGAAGAAGTTGAAGAAGAAAAAGCAGGGGAGAAAGAGGGGCATAAAGAGAAGCTTGGAGAAGATAAAAAAAGGTTTTCAAACAGGAACCAGAGGTCCTACTGTGCAATCCCTCTGCATCTTTGTTGTCACGACAACTATCATTCAGTGGGAGTCCTTACATGGGTCCTTCTGTGAGGGTATGAGATCCTTACAACATACTCACCCCCGTTTCTTTATCACCTACTCATTCCACTTCCAGTTCTCTTTACTCCAATGTTTTGGAACATTCTAGGTGGTTGCCTATGGAGGATGATCTCATCATAGAATTTTCCTAGCCATCCCTTTGCATCTCCATTGTCACCACAACTGTCATTCAATGGGAGTTCTTACATGGGTCCTTCTGTGAGGGTATGGGATCCTTACAACATACTCACCCCCGTTTATTTATCACCTACTCATTCCACTTCCAGTTCTCTTTACTCCAATGATTTGGAACATTCTAAGTGGTTGCCTATGGAGGATAATCTCATCACAGAATTTTGTTTGATTTGGCATGCCGAGAGCACCATGAATGAGAAGCCATAACAGATTGGGGATAGATCTCCTTCTGCGAAATTGAAAACCAATGGGAAGAGGCAAGCCAAGGCTCTGAGGGTGTTTCTCAAGTCTCAGGGAATCATTTTCAATGTAATCTATCCGTCCCCGCTCAACTGTGCCAAGAAAACTGCATTGCCCATTTTCCAGGAACTGAATATTTAAGAAGAGAAGTTAGAATACTCTGATTCACTAATAGAGATGAGTCAAGGACAATGGGATGGTCGCCTTCGTTCAAATATTTACACTCCTGACTTGTTTAATGCGATTGACAGATCTCAGCCTAACTTCCATGCACCTGGTGGAGAGTCTCAACGTCAAGTTGAGTTTCAAGTTACTGAGTTTATAAACAGCAGAGTACTAACTCGTGAGGAGGGCTGAGAATCCAATACAGAGGAATTCTAGACAGTTTCAAAAGCAGATCAAATGATCCGCAGATTCAAAAATCTCTACTGCAGATTCATCCTATTGAAGATGGGGATGATGTTACTGTATCACAGTGGGAATTATTTAATAGGAAAAAACAATTAGGAAGAAGAAAGTCTGGTAAAAGCAGGCTGCAGTTTGTCCCTACAGGGGATAATGAGACTGCAACTGATTCTTCTTTCAAAGAAGGCAACAATTGGAGGGAGACACAGGAACAAAGCAAACAAGCCACTCAATGTGTAGCCATCTTCACACATGGGATGGGTATAAAGTGCCTTATCAGGGGATTACTTGGGTTTAATCCGGAAATGACACATCGATTGTCTATTGACAACACATCCATGACTGTTGTCTGCTATTCTTTTAAAACATGATCGCAAATTTAGAGGATCAAAGATACTTCACATTTGAGGCTTCTATAAGATCATTTTTTGTTTAAAGGCAACGAAGGTTTTTGCCTCATATTTATGGATATCTAATTACGTCAATTCACTTGGTGCCTTGGCATAACTGTTATATAATATTTGAAGCACATGAGAAAGCTCCATTTTGATTTTGAACCTAAAATTTTTAAATCGAAAGTAAAGGGATTGGATTGGCCAACAGAAGGGGTGTCATGCACTTCAGTTACAGTTGTTCACTCTATTGAAAAAATTAGATTACTTCACAAAGAACGAAAGTAGTATTGGAAAGGTTTGAAATTAGCTTCAAATGGTTAAATTCAAGCTACCATGATACATTTATGCTTCATCTTCTTCAGTTAGTTTTTGGTTTTTAGTACCTCTAAGTTAAGGTGCTTCATATTTTTATAGATGCATTTTCCTTGTACATTCTTAACTTGAGGAAATTGAATAATCTGTGTTCATTAATAGAATCCACAGAGAAAAATTCACAGAGCAGCGTGGTAGTTCATCCATATTGGGATCACCAAAACTGATTTGAGGCACAGTGGGCATTTGAGTTGTAGGGCAGAAACAACAGTTTCAACGACGAACTGTTGTTGCCGTCTCCAGGAGGGCGAACCACTGTTGTCGTCACCAGGAGGTGGACATGGTGCCAGGTTTTATCGATTGGTCCGAAAACAGAAGGAAACGTTTCTCTTCTTGTTGCAGAAATTAAGTTTCTTTGGTTAATACAAAGCTATTTAGCACTAATTTTGTGGCATCATCCGAATTCTAACCAAAGTTATCTGGCACTAATTCTGTGGCATCATCTGAATTTTGAGGCTAAGACAGAGGAAAAATTTCAACCCTCTTGAAAACCTGTGCCAAATCTTATTGCAAACCTTTTTGTGGACAGAAATTAAGGATATTTTGTCTTGGATCAGGGAATCAATTTGAGCAAGGGAAATGATGTCTTTCCACCTCCTTGAAAAATATGTTGAAGAGGTAGAACTTCCAGCGGGTGATAGTTATACATCTGAACTGCCTATTTTTACTCCTGGAGTGGATACTTCTATAGAGGAAAAACCATTAGCCTTTTCAAATGGAGAAAAACATGTTGTAATGGATGACCAAGAAGATGCAGTAATGAATGATGTTGTTCACAACAATGAAGATGAATAGGTTGACCATGAAGATTATGATTTGGAACATACAGAGCATGAGGACAATGAAAAGTGGGAAAGGAATGAATATGAGCAAGAAAATGAATACTATCTAGAAGATGATGATGACAAATTTTCTAGGAATCTTCGGGCATCTTCTCTTGATTAATTTAGTGACTTGTATTAAAATATTTGTTGAAATCTGTTTGAAAATCTGTTAAAGTTGTTTGTAAATCTGTGCATGTATTGGTAAGCACAATGGTGTTTCATTATTGTATTTTTTTGTTCATGTATTGGAAAGTACAATGGTGTCTTTCTATTGTATTTTTTCTTGGAATGTCATTGTGAAATTAGCCTCACCTGGATTGTATTTCATTGTTCATAAGCATCATTATTCCATTGCAGAGCTCCACAAGTATGGACCCTACACTCCAAATATCACAAGGGTAGTTCCATCCAAGAACTGCTAAGAAACATTAACTATAAATAAAAAGGGCATGTATTCGATATGATGCAATTGACATTAGTACTTTTAAAATCTGATAGATAAACCATAGAAAAATCTTTCTAAACTCACCCAAAATAACTTCAGGAGCTCGATAATGCCTTGAGGAGACTACTGAGGTGTGACCTTCATCCTCAAATATGGTGCTTCCAAAATCAATCAAATTTATGGCACTTGACTTTGGTAACCTTTTAAAATCATCTTGAAATCCTTTCACATGGTACACCCTTTTGAACAACAATCATGTTATCAGAGTTGTCCTTAACATAAATGCATGTTGTCAAAATGTTAATCTCGATGATTGTGAATACCAAAGGGCATAACATATGAACAAAGATTATGTTATTTGATTATTAATTTTTGTTTAAAACAATATGTACTCCAATACAAATCAATATTATCAATTGATATATTATGCTAACCTTAATCACAAACAACACACCAGCAATCTACCTTGCAATCTGGAACCTTCACAGAGTCTGAAGAAACAAGAAAGTATCTTTTCAAGCTTTAAATCCGTGTGAATGAGTTTCAACTCATGCATATCTGCCACAGATCATTGGAAATATTGGGAGAAGAAAATCCTGGATAGTGTTATTAGTGCTCTTATAAAGGCTTGGTCCACTGTTTTAAAATGTGAGATAACATGGCCAACGAAGAAATCTAGTTAATGGCAGCAGACAATCATTCAGTATAATATTAAATTATATGTTTAAGCCTTCAAACTGAAAATCCAAAGATATAAGTGCGAGTATCGTCTACACACATGCTACAGATTCCAACAATTTCCTTCCAACCTCCCGTACAAGATCAATGGGAAATGGGCTGTAATTGTTTTTGCGTAGCAAATCATATAAGCTTGGGCCAAGCTTCTCAAAGACCTATTTTTACATCCATGCAAAAAATTAAACATAGTAAAAACCATAACACATGCTACTCTAAGGGGTTTGTAAATAAGGAAAAAAAAGAGAGAGATATAAACCGGTACAGAATACTGACTATGCAAGTGTGATTCCAGTAGTCAAACCACTCGCGCATCTGCACACAACTGTATTGGGAAAGGCATACATCTCAGGAAACCATTTCCAAGTTCTAAAAATGTCTAAATCAAGGAATCATACAAGCATGTTACCCAACATGGCCATATATTAAATTATACATGTATAACTAACACAACAAAGATGAGGATCAGAAGAAAATAATAATAATAATAATAATATTGTCATACCGAGTGCCATTTTCTATGGTATTTTCCAACTTTACGAAGTACATAGACTTCTATCATTGTAGCTTTTCGATTATGACAATTTTAATGGCCGAGAGATCCTTTGATTTTCAATCCCAACATTCCAACAGTTGACCAAATGTTCCTGTAATCATTGGTAATGTTACCATCAAAATAAAATCCATCCATCTCACCGGTCAAGAATCCAAAAAAAAACAAAAAAAATACTCATTGGAGAAAAAAAAATCTTGTGAATGTCCAAAAACTAGAAAATGCACCTTGCTACCCCTTATTGAGAGTCTCGATGACCCAACCTTCTAACAAAAAATGCATCTACATGTTAACCCTGGAGACTCTTAATTTCCCAACGATCTACAACCTATCAAGAAGAGGATTTGATGTCACACTAAGTGTGGCAAACCTAGCCCAACTTAACAGGCATGACCCATAAGATCATAACAAGTCACACCTCTGGAGACTTTGGCCCCGACTTAGGCGGCACGGCAACCCCAGCTCGACTCAAAAGATATGACAGCCCAAGTCCAATTAATAGGCATGACCATGAGCTCCTGAATGTCTAAAAATCTAAAACTTCTACTACTTTTTGCCCCTTTAGACTCTTGATGTCCCATCCATCTATCAGAAAATACATCTACATGTAAACCCTTGACCATTGAGACTAATGTTCAAGCAATCTACCAGCTATCAAGAAGTGGGCTTTGAATGTGACAACCCCAGATCGTCTTAACAAGCATGAACCATATGGTGAGAACAAATCACATCTTTGGAGACTTCGGCCCAACATAATAGGCATGACAACCCGAGCCCAACTTAACAAGCATGATCTATGAGGTGAGAACAAGCCACATCTTTTGAGACTTGAACTCCTGGTGGGGCAATAACAACACCCAACTTTCATTGACCTAGGAAACACATGTGACATGTTCAATAATAAGGGAAAATAAAAAGCAATGTAGACCCCCTACAATGCTTACCTTCACCCATCTTACTGAGTATTTTGTCTACAAAAAAATAACAGTACATTTTAGCTAGATTACTAGAGTAAATCAGGTAAAAAGGGCATTTATAAACCATGTTTTTCAATTTTCAGCGGAATCCTCATTATAGATCTAACACTCCAAAAATTCAAAACCCATCGCAAACCTGAGCTGAGATACGTGTTCTTACATCGAGGCGTCAAATTTTCTCCAAGTTCGAAGATATAGTGGCCATCCTTGTCGTCACTGCGCCATGGTGGCGAGCCAGTCTGGGAGCCCTCTTCTTTGAATTTTATAATGGAAGAGGCAGACCGACTACTGTCTGAAATAGAGGTGGAGGGTTTTGTCCCAACTAACAAAGGGACGTTTTCCCCTTCATTTCTACTTACAATACCAAATTCCTTCCTAGTAAATACCAGTGTTGGTTGGACCTACACACACACCCGTTTTTCATTTTCCAGGAGGATGCAAAACCATTTAACCATGTTTCATGAAATCTTGAATACCATGGAATGAAAATATTGTCCTCTAAAATCTAACAAGTAGATCTACAAGAAAACATATCAAGATAATCACAAATAGAAAACTAACC
Organism: Pinus albicaulis; assembly: GCA_034641835.2. Classification (NCBI taxonomy): domain Eukaryota; kingdom Viridiplantae; phylum Streptophyta; class Pinopsida; order Pinales; family Pinaceae; genus Pinus; species Pinus albicaulis. Next base: position 312,079,347 of record CM076584.1, read on the forward strand.
CACTACTTCTATTGGTGCAGTTCATGGCTATGTTGGTATTATGAATAATACTGGGCTTTACCATCTGCTTCACCTCTGTTGCTCTGAATTCGAAACTGAATGCACCCGCCTTCCAATTTTCCTGAAGGAATGATCCTCCTGTGAATTTATAAGAGAAGAAATCGTGTCGGCCAAATGGCATAAATTTTGGCTGCTACTTCTGGTGACTGAAATCGACACTGCTAAGGCTCTCGTCTGCCAGTTATCTATAAATCTATGGAACCCTTCCAACAACAGTCTCTCAGCAAGGTGGTAAAGAACTATGAATTCATTAATACGAAACAGAGATGTATAAATATGTCAGTGGACAGATGACCAATTTTTATTGGTTGAAGGAATAATCAAATGTAAAATTCTAATTGGTTGTAAGGGCGATAGGCAAAGTTTCTCATTGGTTGGGGTGAACAGTGTTTTCTCACCCCAAGCCAACAAAGAAAACACCTTCGGCGTAATAAATGATGAATTTATGTATATAGAGCTATGACGAAATTAACGAAATATACTGAACAACCATGGTAACCTCGTCTTTCGCTGGATTATATGGATGTTATGCTATTCATTTATTTATTATATATAAATAAATGATCAAATAAACAAAAATAAATGATATATCTATATATATATATATATATTGAAATTTACTCCCAACTTCAAACTTGAAAGAGGAGGACAAAATTTCATTTTTGATTTGAAATTAAAGGACACTGCAGCAACAAATTTCTTGTTTTATTTGTGCACTCAACCGTGCATTGAATCCTTGGTTAATTTCCCTGCAAAACCAATTTTTGTTCAACAAGCCATAGCCCTTTTCTGATTTACAAATCATGGTTTGACCACGTTACCCCTGCCATAAAGCCTTTACACCAACCGCCTTTACTCCAGCCATTTGATTTGAATTTAAATACCCCACGTCTTTTATGTGGAGCCCGCCAGGTCCACGTCATATCCTTTCAGCCAATCACGCACTCGTCGCAAGCCCTTGAAGCCTAGGTCACTACCTCCTCGCAACCACGTATTAGACCGGACCCCACCATGCCGTGTCACAAACTGTCGACCAATCAGAGGCGTATCGCACGATCCCGTGCTTACATCGGCAGCTCTCCAAAATCACGTGATAAGGTGTGTCCCCATCACCGCCAGCTCAATGCCCCCCAGCCAATGGTGCATCATCACACAAATTTGATGCACAGTCACACGGAGGGTTAATCAATGCAATAAAACCCGTCGCATGGTGTATTAAAATGTTTTGCATTATGGTTTGAAATCCGTCGCGATGTAATTTTTCATAACATTTAAAATTTGGTTAATGTTTTATTTGGTTTTTATGCGCCGCGACAATAGTGTTATTGAAAACTTAGGATAAATTTTTAACATATGTATTGTAAACATATATGTTTACAATACATATATAGACAGAAGTGTTATAAAATGTAATATGCCAAGAGCAAAAATATATATAGTGTGAAGCTGTGTGCATAGTAATGTTTGCGAGAAGCAGTGTATGCCGAAACAAAGTGTGAAGCAGAGTGAGAGAAGAGTGTTGTGTGTGTAGCAGCCCAGAAAAGAAAATTTTGTAAAACCATAATTGAATATTCTGAAGACTGTATTTGAACCATTTTGTTAATGAAAGACAATTTGTTTTTGCTTCACCTGCAAGTTTTTTTTGAAATCTCTGTGTAGACATAGGACAATTTGTTCCTCATTGTTTGTTAAGGAATAATCAGAAATTTCAACATGGTATCGGAGCTAGTCCAGGCTCTCAGCAGTTGTTGAAGAAGCTGAAGGAAGAAGAAAATTGTTGAAGCTTTTAACCAGCAGAGTGAAAGTTCAACAAGTCAGGTATTTAAAAAATAGAGTTATTGTTTGTTTTTTTTTAAGAATACAGTCCAAAGAACTATAAAAGAGAATTCTTTTAGAGACAGAGGTTATTTATCCAGCAGTGAGAAAGCTACAATAAATACATAGTCAAGTCTTAGCATAGTTCTGCAAAGCTAGTAATGGCAAGAGCCAACACAAGCACGAGTATGGGAAATACTCAACTCCCACAGTTCAATGGGAAGAACTATGACTATTGGGCAATAACAATGAGAGCCCTATTTGCCTCTCAATATTTATGGGAGCTAGTTGAAGATGGTTTAGAAGAACCAGTAGATGAACAAGCATTTAATACCTTAACAAAAGCAGAGAAAGATTTGCTGAAGAGTAATAGGAAGAAGGACTCAAAATCCCTCTTCTATCTCTATGAGGCAGTGCATGAAAATATATTTCCAAGAATTCCAGTAGCAAAGAAGTCCGAGGATGCATGGGATACCCTCTAGATAGTCTATCAAGGAATGGAGAAGTTAAAGACAACAAAGCTTCAATTAATGAGAAGATATTTTGAAGTTATTTGCATGAAATAGTTTGATACAATATAATCATTCTTAACACTATTGATTGGGTTGGTTACCCAAATGAGATCTCATGGAGAGACAATAGAAGAAAGAAGAATAGTGGAGAAAGTATTGAGGAGCTTACCCTCAATATTTGATGTGATAGTAACAACCATTGAAGATACAAAGGATCTCTCAATGTTTACTGTTAATGAGCTTCATGCATCATTGATGACACATGAACAAAGACTGAGCAGAACAACAAACTCATATTTGGAACATGAATTCAAGACCCAAATGTCCTTTGGAAGAGGAAGAGGTCAAGGCAGATCAAACTACAGAGGAAAAGTTAGAGGCAGAAGCCAAAACAGAGGAAGAAACAACCCTGCAAATACAAGTGGAAGGGGTAGCAACCAAAATCAGAATCAAATCCAAGGCAACAACCAACAAGGTGGATAACATTAAGCACATGGATAAAGGTATGCTAAATCCCAAGTCGAATGTCATTACTGTAAGAATTATGTGAATTATGCCAATGAATGTAGGAAGAAATAGAGTGGCATGGGTAATAGACCAAGTGCTAACTTTACTAAAGAAACTCTGAGCCAAGAAAATTTGTTTTTAGCATGTAATATGGCTGAAGAGAAAAATGAAGATATATGGTTTCTAGATTCAGGATGTAGTAACCATATGACTGGAAACATTTCTATGTTTTCCATATTGGATGAAAATGTGAAATCTCAAGTAACATTAGGGACACATAGTAAAGTCTCTGTCATGGGAAAAGGAAAAGTAAATGTTCTAACAAAGAAAGGAGATAGAAAAACCATATTAGATGTTTACTATGTACCTGTTATGAAGTGTAACCTTTTGAGAATTGGACAACTCATTCAGAAATGCCACAATGTATTATTTGAGGATGATGTATGTACCATCATGGACATACCACTAAGAAAACAGAGGATTGCACAAATGACGATGACAAGAAACAAAATGTTTCCTCTCAAGATGAGAGCAGATTTGAAGAAAGGAGCTGCAATGGCAGCAATGATACAAGAGACTTACCAAATAGAAGCAAAAGATGAAAACTTGTTATGGAATTTGAGATTTGGACATCTCAACTTTGGAGGTCATAGTTTGTTGCATATAAAAGGAACGGTAAAGGGATTACCATTGATTGAAGCCAGACAGCCTATGTGAAGGATGCATCTTGGGAAAACAACACAGAGAAACCTTTCTATCAGGAAATAACATAAGGGAAAAAGAACCCTTAGAAATAGTCCATTCTAATTTGTGTGGACCAATGCAAACACCATCATTAGCAGGCAGCCACTATATGCTGACCTTTATTGATGATTACACAAGAAAAACATGGGCATATTTCTTGAAGTTGAAGAGTGAAGTGTTTGAGAAATTATGCCACTTTAAAGCTCTTGTTGAGAATCAAAGTGGGCAGCATATTAAAGTTCTCAGCACTGATAGAGGAGGATAATACATCTCCAAATATTTTCTGCATTTTTCTAGAGAAAATGGAATTCATAAGCAATTTACAGCAAGGTATACACCTCAGCAAAATGGAGTTGTTGAAAGGAAAAATACAACCATCATGGACATGGTAAGAAGCATGTTGAAGGCAAAACATTTTCCAAATGAATATTGGGTTGAAGCTGTACATTGTGCAACATATGTTTTGAATAGATGCCCGACAAAGAGTGTAATGAACAGAGTTCCGAAATAAGCATGGAGTGGCATAAAATAATGTGTCACCCACATGAGAGTATTTGGTTGTGCGGCTTATGCACACATTCCAAATCAGCTAAGGAAAAAGTTGGACAGTAAGGAGGAGAAGTGCATATTTGTAGGATCCAGTGAAGAATCAAAGGCATACAGACTGTATAACCCATACACCAAGAAATTTATGATAAGAAGATATGTACAATTCATTGAGGAAGAAGCTTGGGATGGAAGCATTGATAAAACAGTAAATGTAAAAATCTGTTTGTCTCATGAAGATGATGAGGAAGAAATGGCTGAAAGAAATCCCTCATTAGCAGCACCACCTCCACCAACACAAGGAAATCAAGGGACACCACAAGCTGGTATGAGAACATCCTTGAGAAGTGATGACAATGATTCTTCAAGCACATTACAAGGAGTAGATTTGAGTGCTTCCACAAGCACAAGTTTAGCAAGTGAAAGAGGAACCAGATTCAGAAGTCTGAATGAAATTTATGAGCAAGAGGTAAATAATGAAGGTATGAACTCTTTATTTTCATTGTATTGTCATGTAGAAGATCCTATTCATTTTGAAGAAGCAGTAAAAGATAATAAATGGATAGATGCCATGGATGAAGAAATAAATGCAACAGAGAAGAACAAAACATGGGAATTGGCTGATCTCCCAAAAGGCAAGGAAGTGATTGGAGTAAAATGGGTTTATAAAACCAAAATCAATGTTGAAGGTGAGATTGAAAGGCACAAGGCCATAATTGTTCTCAAAGGCTACAAGAAAAAACAAGGAAGAGACTATGAGGAAAATTTTACACCAGTTGCAAGAATGGAAATAGTAAGAGCAGTTTTGTCCATAGCAGCACAACATAAGTGGAAATTTTACCAAATGGATGTGAAATCAGCATTCCTAAATGGAGTATTTATGGAAGAGGTTCATGTTGAACAACCTCTGGGCTATGAGAAAGAAGGCTAAGAGCACAAGGTATGAAAATTGAAGAAATCTCTGTATGGGCTTAAACAAGCACCAAGAGCAAGGTACAGTAGGATATATGCCTATCTACTGGAAAATGGGTTTGAAAAATGTGAAGGAGAACCCACACTATACATCAAAGAAAACGATGGTAAGATGCTTATTTTTGTTTTATATGTTGATGATGTAATATTTACAGGTAATGATGCTTACCTCATTGAGAATTTTAAAATAGTCATGAAAGAAGAATTTGAGATGACTGATATGGGATTGCTGAGATACTTCTTAGGAATAGAAGTAGAGAAAAATGAAAATAAAATTTTTATTTCTCAAGAAAAATATATAAAAGAATTTTTGGAAAGATTTAATATGCAGGATTGCAAATCAGTAATTACTCCTACAATGATGGGATTGAAACTGAGCAAAGAAGACAACAACAAGAATTTTGATCCAAGTTTGTATAAGAGCATAGTTGGCAGCCTTATGCATTTCACTGCAACTAGGCCTGATATTATGCATGCTATGAGTTTAATTTACAAATTTATGGAAATACCAAAGGAAGCACATTGGCAAGCATCAAAGAGAATTCTAAGGTATGTGAAAGGAAAAAAGAGGTATGGTGTTTTATACACCTCTTCAGAAAATTTTGAATTAATTGAATATACTGACAGTGATTGGACTGGAAGTATAGATGACATGAAAAACACCTCTAGATATGTTTTTCATATGGGATCAGTAGCCATCTCATGGGCTTCTAAGAAATAGTCAATTGTGACTTTATGAACAACAGAGGCAGAGTATGTGGCAGCTACAACAACATCATGTCAAGTAGTATGGATGAGGAGAATGTTAAGAAGTTTGTGTCATGAACAGGTAAAAGGCACAACAATATATTGTGATAATAGCTCAGCAATAACTTTATCCAAGAATTTAGTGTTTCACAAAAGAACAAAACACATTGATGCAAAGTATCACTACATCAGAGAATTAGTGAACAATGGAGAAATTGTTTTACAACATTGCAGAACAGAAGAGCAGTTTGCTGATATTCAAAAAAAACCATTGGGGCAGAAAAGTTTTAATTATCTCAGGAAATGTTTGGGAATGTATGAAAGAAGCAATTGTGATTAAAGGGGAGTGTTGGAATTTACTCCCAACTGCAAACCTGAAACAGGAGGAAAAAAATTTATTTTTGATTTGAAATCAAAGGACACTATAGCAACAAATTTCCTATTTTATTTGTGCACTCAACCATGCATTGAATCCTTGTTTAAATCCCATGCAAAACCAATTTTTTTTCAACAGGTCGTAGCCATTTTTTTATTTACAAATCATGGTTTGACCACGTTACCCCTGCCTTTTAACTTTCGCACCCGCCCGCCATAAAGCCTTTACACCAACCACCTTTACTCCCTGCATTTGATTTGAGTTTAAATACCTCACGTCATTTATGTGGAGCCCACCAGGTCCACGTCATATCCTCTCAGCCAATCACGCACTTGTCGCAATCCCTTGAAGCCTACATCACTACCTCCTCGCAACTGCGCATTAGACCGGACCCCACCATGCCATCACAAACCATCGACCAATCGGAGGTGTATCGCACGATCCCATGCTTATGTCGGCAACTCTCCAAAATCACACGATAAGGTGCGTCCCCACCACCACCAGCTCAACGCTCTCCGACCAATGATGCATCATCGTACAACATTGATGCACAATCAGACAGTGGGTTAATCAATGCGATAAAGCCCGTTGCATGGTGTATTAAAATGTTTTTCATTATGGTTTGAAATCCGCAGCGATGTAATTTTTCATAAGGTTTAAACTTTGGTTAATGTTTTATTTGGTTTTTATGCACTGCGACAATAGTGTTATTGAAAACTTAGGATAATTTTTAACATAATTATTGTAAACATATATGTTTACAATACATATATAGACAAAAGTGTTATACAATGTAATATGCTGAGAGAAAATATATATATAGTGTGAAGTTGTGCGCGTAGTAATGTATGTGAGAAGCAGTGTATGCTGAAACAAAGTGTGAAGCAGAGTGAGAGAAGAGCGTTGCATGTGTAGTAGCCCAAAAAAGTAAATTTCATAAAACTAGAACTGAAGATTCTGAAGACTGTATTTGAACCATTTTGTTAATGAAAGGTAGTTTGTTTTTGTTTCACCTACAAGTTTTTTTTGAAATCTCTGTGTAGAGAGAGGAAAATTTGTTCCTCATTCTTTGTTAAGGAATAATCAGAAATTTCAACAATATATATGAACCCGAAATTACCAATAGACTAAAAAACCATGGTAACCTGGTCTTCCGATTGGATTTTAGGCATGTGATGCTATTAATTTATTTATATATAAATGAATGGTCACATAAATATAAATGATTTAGTATATATATAAACCCAAAATAGACAGAACAACCATTGTGACCTCTTCTTCTGCGTTTGAATTCTATGCTTGGATTCTTGTTGGATTTTCTGATAAATCCTTAACACAATATAGAGGAATTTATTTTCTTCTTTAACATAGAGAAATCACTAATAAAACTTGTAGATGGAGCATTAAAACCGAAATCAATACATTGAGGATACAGAAAACAAGAGAGTGGAGAAAAACTCTATCTTTCATTCAAATCCCTCAACTATTAGAAAAATCTTTCTCCCAAAAATTTTGTTCCATTCACTGTCGTCTCTCTGGTTCATTGCTTCATTTTTGCATACTCCATTTTTTACTATGTTGACGTTAGGGGACACGACTCCCCATGTGATAAACCCATCGCATTGGATTTTTTAATGTTCACGTGTTATAGTTTGTAAAGCTGTTGCAATATAATTTTTATTTTTCATATAAGTTTTAGACTTAGGTTATGTTTTTAATGTTTTTTTTAACATTTGGGCTACGAACACACACACAGATATATATATATATATATATATATATATATATATATATATATATATATATGTTGTATTAGAAAATAGAAATAGAGAGTAGAGAGTGTGCCAGAGTGTGTGAAAGAGAAAGCAGTGGAGAAACATATTTATAAGTAACCATAACAACAGTTTTGAAGAATGTATTAGCAAAAATTTTGTAAATGAAAAATAGAGTTTCACTCCACACTGTTTTTGATTTTTTTTGCTCCATCGACAGTTTTATTAATGATTTCTCTGTGTTAAAGTGGGAAAATGTTATTTCGACTATTGTTAAGGATTTATCAGAAAATCCGACATGGTATCATAGCTAGTCCCGGCTCTCAACATTCGCTAAAGAAGCTAAAGGAAGAAGAAGATTGTTGAAGCACTTCTCCAGAAGAGTGAAGGTTTTCAACAAGTTAGGTATTTGCACAATAATATTTACTGTTTGTTTAAAAGATATAGTAGAGTTACTATTTATTTAAAAATACAATCCAGAGAGTTGTAAAAAGGAGTGTTAATAGATTGAGTATATCTCTCCAACAGTGACAAATTTTATTTAAAATACACAGTCAAATTTTATATAGTTATGCACAATTAGCAATGGTGGGAAATAGAACAAAAATTAGTATGGGTAATACTTAGCTCCCACAGTTTAATGGGAAGAACTATGACTATTGGGAAAACACAATGAGAGCCCTGTTTGCATCTCAAGACTTATGAGAACTGATTGAATATGGATTTGAAGAACCAGCTGATGCAAATGAGTATAATTCCCTAACACAGGTAGAAAATGATTTGTTGAAGAGTAATATTAAAAATGACTCAAAAGCTCTCTATTATCTCTATCAAGTAGTGCATGAAAGCATATTTCCAAGAATTGCAGCAGCAAAGAAGTCTAAGGAGGCATGAGATACCCTTCAGACAACCTATCAAGGCATGGAGAAAGTAAAGAAAAAAAATCTTCAATTAATGAGAAGAGAGTTTGAAGTTATTTGCATGAACGAGTCTGATATATTAGACTCATTCTTTACTCAATTGATTGGGTTGGTTACCCAAATAATATCTCATGGAGAGACAGTTGAAGAAATAAGTATAGTGGAGAAAATATTAAGAATTTTACCCTCAATATTTAATGTAATAGTCACTACTATTGAAGAGAAAAAGGATCTCTCGAGGTTTACTGTTGATGAGCTTCATGCATTTTTGATAACACATGAAAAAGGTTTAACATAACAACAAAATCATATTTAGAGCATGATTTCAAGACCTAAATGTCCTTTTGAAGAGGAAGAGGTCAAGGCAGATCAAACTACCGAGGAAGAGGTATAGGCAGAAGCCAGAACAGAAGAGGAAGAAGAAGCCTTGCAAATACAAATGGAAGGGGCAACAACGGAAGTCAGAATCAAATCAAAGGTAGCAGCCAACAAGAAGTACAAAATCAAGCACCTGGACAAAGGTATGATAAATCCCAAGTCCAATGTCATTACTATAAGAAGTATGGGCACTATGCCAATGAATGTAGCAAGAAATAGAGTGACATGAGTAATAGACCCAGTGCTAACTTTACTAAAGAAACTCAAAGTCAAGAAAATTTGTTTCTAGCATGTAATATGGCTGAAGGGAAGAATGAAGATATATGGTTTCTAGATTCATGATATAGCAACCATATGACTGGAAACATGTCAATTTTTTCCACATTAGATGAAAAAATGAAGTCTCAAGTAACATGGGAATAGAAAACAAAGTCTTTGTCATGGGTAAAGGCAGAGTGAGTGTTTTAACAAGAAAAGGAGAAAGGAAATCCATATCTGATGTATACTATGTATCTGGTATGAAGTGTAACATTTTGAGAATTGGACAAATCATTCAGAAAGGCTACAATTTATTCTTTGAAGATGATGTGCGTACCATCATGGATAAACCACCAATCAATCAACAAATTACACAAGTGAAAATGACAAGTAACAGAATGTTTCCTCTCAAAATTAGATCAGATTTGAAGAAAGGAGTTGCAATGGTAGCTGTGACATAAGAGACATTCCAAAAGGAAGCCAAGGATGAAAAATGGCTATGACACTTGAGATTTGGACATCTCAACATTGGAGGCTTGAATTTATTACATAGAAAGGGAATGGTAAAGGGATTACCATTGATTGAAAAACCAAATAGCCTTTGTGAAGGCTACATCTTGGGAAAACAACACAGAGAAAGATTTCCATCAGGAAAGAGAATAAGGGAAAAAGCAACCTTAGAGATAGTCCATTCATATTTGTGTGGACCAATGCAAAGACCATATTTAGGAGGAAGTCAATATATGTTAACTTTTATTAATGATTACACAAAAAAAACATGGGTGTATTTCTTGAAGATGAAGAGTAAAGTATTTGAGAAGTTCAGCCACTTTAAAGCTCTTGTTGAGAATCAAAGTCGGTAGCACATAAAAGTTTTGAGGACCGACAGAGGAGGAGAATATATCTCCAAATATTTTCTGCATTTTTGCAGAGAAAATGGAATTCACAAGCAATTTACAGCAAGGTATACACCAGCGCAAAATGGAGTTTTTGAAAGGAAAAACATAACCATCATGGATATGGTAAGAAGCATGTTGAAGGCAAAAAAATTTCCACATGAATATTGGGCTGAAGCTATACATTGTGCAGCATATGTTTTGAATATATGTCCAATAAAAAGTGTCATGAAAAAAGTTCTAGAAGAATCATGGAGTGGCATAAAACAATTTGTCACCCACATGAGAATATTCAGTTGTGTGGCTTATGCACTCATTCCAGATCAGCTAAGAAATAAGTTGGACAGTAAGGGGGAGAAGTGCATATTTATTGGATAAAGTGAAGAATCAAAGGCATATAGATTGTATAACCTATCCACCAAGAAGTTTATTGTAAACAGAGATGTACAATTCATTTAAGGAGAAGCTTGGGATGGAAGCATTGAGAAAACAATGAATGTAAAAACTTGTTTGTCTCAAGAAGATGATGAGGAATAAATGGTAGAAAGAAATCCCTCATTGATAGCACCTCCTCCACCAACACAAGCACAACAAGGGACACCACAAGCTGGTATGAGAACACCCTTGAGAAGTGATGAAATTGTTTCTCCAAGCACAACACAAGGAGCAGATTTGAGTGCTTCTACAAGCACAAGTTCAAAAAGTGAAGGAAGAACCAGATTTAGAATCTTAAATGAAATCTATGAGAAAGAGGAAAATAATGAAGGTATAAACTATTTATTTTCTTTGTATTTTCATGTATAAGATCCTATTCATTTTGAAGAAGCTATAAAAGATAAGAAATGGACAGATGCCATGGATGAATAAATATATGCAATAAAAAGGAAAAACACATGGGAATTAGTTGATCTTCCTAAAGGCAAGGAAATGATTGAAGTGAAATGGGTCTATAAGACCAAAATCAATGTTGAAGGTAAGATTGAAAGGCACAAGGCCAGACTTGTTGTCAAAGGCTACACGCAGTAACAAGGAAGAGATTATGAAGAAACCTGTGCACCAATAGCAAGGATGGAAACAATAAGAGCAGTGTTGTCTATTGCAGCACAACATAAGTGGAAAGTTTACCAAATGGATGTGAAATCAACATTACTAAATGGAGTATTGATGGAAGAGGTTTATGTTGAACAACCTCTAGGCTATGAAAAAGAAGGCTAAGAGCACAAGGTATGCAAGTTGAAGAAAGCTCTATATGGGCTGAAACAAGCACCAAGAGCATGGTACAGTAGAATAGATGCCTATCTACTGGAAAATGGGTTTGAGAAATGTGAAGGAGAACCCATATTATACATCAAAGAAAAATATGGTAAGATACTCATTGTTGTTTTATATGTTGATGATGTGATATTTATAGGTAATGATGCTTACCTTATTGAAAATTTTAAAACAATCATGAAAGAATAATTTGAAATGACTGATATGGGATTGTTGAGATACTTCTTAGGAATAGAAGTAGAGAAAAATAAAAATAATTTTTTTGTTTCTCAAGCAAAGTATGTGAAGGAATTTTTGGAAAGATTTAGCATGCAGGATTGTAAGGTAGAAAAAACTACTACAGTGATGGGATTGAAACTAAGAAAAGAATACAATAGCAAGGATGTAGATCCAAGTTTATATAAGAGCATAGTTTACAGCGTTATGTATTTGACTGCAACTAAGCCTGATATTATGCATGTTGTAAGTTTAATTTCCATATTTATGGAAAGGCCAAAGGAGACACATTGGCAAGCATCAAAGAGAATTTTAAAGTAAGTCAAAGGAATGAAGGGGTATGGTATTTTATACACCTCTTTAGAAAATTTTGAGTTAATTGGTTATACTGACAGTGATTAGGCTGGAAGTATAGATGACATGAAAAGTACCTTTGGATATGTTTTTCACTTAGGATCAGGAGCCATCTCATGGGCTTCTAAGAAACATCCAATTGTGGCTTTATCAACAGCAGAGGCAGAGTATGTGGCAACTACAACAACAACATGTCAAGAAGTATGGATGAGAAGAATGTTAAGAGATTTGTGCCATGAACAAGTGAAAGGTACAAAAATTTATTGTGATAATAGCTCAGCAATAACATTATTAAAGAACTCAGTGTTTCACAAAATGAAAAAGCACATAGATGCTAAATATCATTTTATCAGAGAATTGGTGAACAATGGAGAAGTTGTTTTAAAACACTATAGAACAGAAGAGCAGTTTGCAGATATTTTGACAAAACCATTGGGGCAGAAAAGTTTTAATTTTCTTAGAAAATGTCTCAGAATGCATGACAGCAGCAATTGTGATTAAGGGGGAGTGTTGGAAATAATCCCAACTGGTACAGTGGCAGCAATGACGGTCGAATTCCTTTTTCCTACACAGTCAAGATTTTCTTCGATGCATTGCTCCATCGCATTCAAATTTCCATTTTAGGCCCCTGCACAGTTGTATTTATTCATTACAGGGCAGCCTTCTACTTTTGATTGAAACTACAATGGGCCCCACAAAATCCACGACATACCCTCCAACCAATCAAAAACTTATTGCACCATCTCTTGTCCTTGTCAGCCGACACATTGTTTGATGCGATAAACCATCACAAACTCCTCTCTGATCATTTTTCACACCGTTTTATGTTGACGTCAAGGGACATGACTCCCCATGTGATAAACCTATCGCATTGCATTTTTTAAAGCTACCGAGATATAATTTTTAGACTCAGGTTATGTTTTTAATGTTTTTTTTAACATTTGGGCTAAGGCCACACACACACACACAAACATATATATATATATATATATATATATATATATATATATATATATCTGTTGTATTAGAAAATAGCAATAGAGAGCAGAGAGTGTGCCAGAGTGTGTGAAATAGGCAGAGAGAAGAGAGCAGAGTGTGTGAAAGAGAAAGCAGTGGAGTAGCATATGTAGAAGAAAGCAGAACAACAGTTCTGAAGAATGTATTAGCAAAAAAATTGTAAATGAAAAGCAGAGTTTCACTCCATGCTATTTTTTATTTGTTTTTGCTCCATCTGTAGTTTTATTAATGATTTCTCTTTGTTAAAGGGGGGAAATTTTATTTCCTCTGTTGTTAAGGATTTATCAGAAAATCCAAAAATTGTAACCTCGTCTTCCACACTTGAATTCTATGCTTGGATTCTATGCATGTGATGCTATTCATTTATTTATATATAGATGAATGATTACATAAAGAAAAATAAATGATTTCGTATATATATAAACCCGAAATTATCGAAATAGACTGAACAACCATTGTAACCTCTTCTTCCACGCTTAGATTCTATGCATGTGATGCTATTCACTTATTTATATATAAATGAATGATCACATAAATAAAAATAAATGATTTATTATATATATATACCTGAAATTACCGAAATAGATTGAACAACCATTGTAACCTCTTCTTCTGCTTGGATTCTATGTAGGTTATGCTATTCATTTATTTATACATAAATGAATGATCATATATAACCTCTTCTTCCTCTTGGATTCTATGTAGGCTATGCTATTCATTTATTTATATTTAAATGAATGATCATATCTATATCTATATCTATATCTATATCTATATCTATATATATATATATGCAATATTGTTGTTTATTTTTTTTAAATGCATAAAAAATTAAACATGGTTATAGTTTTGTAAATTTCATTTATAATTTATTGAATTTCATATGGTTATATTATGCATTATAAAAATTTAATATTAATTTTTTTGGTTTATAATATTAATATGTTGGGTTTATTAATTTTTTCAACTTATAACATTATTAACTAGGTGGGTTTATTAATATTTTGGGTTTATGATTAATATTTTGGGTTTTCAATCCCTAAGGTTTATAATATTATTACCTTCCATTTATAATATTCATAAATAATTCAACTCATTAATTTAATGGGTTTATAATATTAATGCGTTGGGTTTATAATATTAATAATTTCTTGTGTTTAATAATCCCTTAGGATTGTAATGTTTATCCCTTAGTTTTATAGCATTCATCTCTCGGGTTTATAGTACCATTCCATTTGGTTTATAATATTTATCCGTTTTACGAACAATAGTTACATTTTTTTGTTTTGTGAATTAGATATTTCTATTAACAACGAAGGTGAATAATTACGTCAAGGAGAGCTGGTGGGAAAAACATGCATCAACAACCAAACTGTGAAATATTTAAACATGGAATAACTTTGGAGTTGCTGATAAATGAAGTTGCACAAAAATTTACAATTGGAGACAGAAACAAGGATCCGCAGAGTGTTGTGCAAGTGGGATTTTACATTGGGGCAGATTGCAGTAACAAAAAATATCTACATTGTAGCCTGTTGCTGGTGACCTCGCCATCTGAGGAGGAACAAAGGGTTCTCGAAAGAAGAAAAAATATTAATAGAGTAGGAGGAATATAGGACCATAGACGAAGCCCAAGCCAAAAAAGCAAAACCTGATAGTGTCGATGGTTATGACGTTTCCTCAACTGAATTGGCTTCGAGGCTGATTAGCCTCTCTGGTGTGTTGAATTTGTTGGTGGCATCCTAGACATTCCCAGTGATTTTTTCTCCCCCTGCTTTTCCTTTGACAGTTGGCAAAGCCTCAGTGCGGGGCATCCTTTTCTTTAGCAGTGCGTAGTGAGGTGAGAATCTTGTAACAAAATGACGACGGTGAATAGCTCCCACATATAGCGTGAAATTCTCCGTGAGAGCATCAAGCTTCTTTTCCAAAAAAAAATTGTGATCCTAGTGAACTTGCATGGCGAGATCCAAAATATTTTTGGTTTGCTAATGCAATTCAATTACCATGTCAAAAAGGTCTCCCTAGCCCTTATGAGGCTGGGATCAGGAATCCAATTGAAGTCTTCATCTACCTCCTCAGTAACAATGCGTTGGCACACCAGCCTAGCTTGGGTTTCCAATTTCGTGACCCTGTGACAAGTTTCTGGATTAGCCATTGCCTCATAGTTCTTTGCACTTGTCGTGCAACAGACTCTGCCTTGGTGGTGGGATTCATCCTTAGAGAAGACCAAAGTGAGGAATGAGCTCCCCAGCCATGGCCATGACCTCTTCCCTGTTGAGAGGAGAAATTGGCGCGTCGAGTGGACATACTTGTGTAGGAATTGGGTTTACAAGGCATACATGGACAATAAAGGCTATGGGCAAAAGGGAGTATAGTGGAGAAACATAGCACAGAGAGGATCTTAGGAGGAACACCGAAGTCAAACGTAGAGAATGGGCAGAGGGTTAGGTATTCATAGGTGTATGTTGGAGGGGTCGGGTGAGTAGACGAGGAGTGGGGAGTAATGAGCACGTGCCTGGGGTGTAGGGGGTGTTTAATATTGTAGGTTCTCCCGAGCATGGAGAGGAATTTTGGGTAGCTCGACATAATGTGCCTTAAGGTACTTGTACTTCCTTTGTCATGATCATGCAAAGTGGTGGTTGGGATCATGATTGGAGTCTTGGAGGGGGTGTCCTATTCACTTGAACATTGTCTGGTTTGCCCAGGAAGTCTTGTCCTATGATAGTTGCGCACTCAGCCTTAAGCATCCCCTGACAAAGCTCGTCTCAAGCCATCGAGAGGAGCCTTTGGGGGTTCTCCACACCTTCCTTGGCCAACTTTTTAGCCAACTTGTTACCAATTTGCTTGACATCCTAGAAGGTTATTCCCTTTGAGTAATTGATGTGAATCTGAATCCTACTGAGAATTTTTCTAAGCCTCTAGCTGTCGGATACTTGCGTGATTGTTCTCCCATGTTGGATCTTTCTGCAAACTTGGGTAGCGACCGTAGAGTCCCCCTTGACGATAAGAGGCCAGAAGTTCTTATCGCGAGCTATCTCAATTCCATGTTCCAAAGCCTGCAATTCTACTGTGTTGTTGGTGGAATGGCCAAGATTCTCGACATAAACCCAAATGATTTTCCCTTTGGAATTCCTGAAGACGCCTCTGAAACCTGCCATCTTAGGGTTGCCTTTGGTAGCCCTATCATAATTTAGCTTCAATGTGCCTGACCTGGTGGGAGCCAATATTGATCAGGGCAATGTTTGGAAGAGATCTGGGAGATGAGGGGAATCGTGGAGATAGGGATGTCCAGCAATGAAAGGATTCTTAGATCTTCCTGGGACGGAGGGCTAGTTGGAGCTCCCATTTTCAAGAGGATTATCGTTTCTCTAATCATCTGTTTGATTATTGAGATGACCCTTTCTTCTAGATTGATAGCTCTCGGGAATGTTCTGGCATTCTGCTACTTCCACAAAGACCAAAAAAAATCCCTGGGAGGAGATTCTAGGCCCAGTTGATTAGAGGTTATTTGGATTATGTACAGTGCCATATTTTGATGGTGTTTAACATGGAGGAGGGGTCTTTGTCGGCGGCATTGAAGACGAGAAAAGCCCAATTCCATATATTTTTAGCATACCCGCATTCATTTAATAAATAGTTAGTGGTTTCCTAATTATTACGACAGAGAATGCACCTAGAGGGTATAATGAATCCCTTCTTTTTTAAATTATCCCATGTCAGGATCTTCCTGTGCATTGTGAGCCAAAGGAAAATGGATATTTTAGGCCATTAATTTCACTCCCATAGGATATTCCATTTCTTCTCCAATGGTGTGAAGGTGGGAGACACCAAGTAGTCATAGGCCTCTTTGATATTGATGTTTACAACCAAATTCTTCACCCATTTGAGCTTGTCCTTCTCATTGTCTATTTTAATTTGTCTTTGCCCCAGTTCCTCAAATATTTTTTTCTAGGCCTTAAGTGATCTAGACCCTCCAACCGTCTTCTTCGTTGTTGGTTTGCGAGTAATGTTTGACATGCATTTTGTTTTTGTTTTCCATATTTGCCTTGATTTGGTTGAACTGTTCCTCATTCAATTTTGGGCATTGTTACCATTCGTCTCCCCAGAAAAAGGCTTTCTCTCCATTTCCAATTTCCCAGAAGCAGTGGTTTTGTATGATTTCTCTGTTATCCCAGGCTTGGTTCCAAATAGAAAATCCTTTGAGCATACCTTTTAATCAGATAAGAATATCGTGATGATGTGTTGGTTAGAGGGGTCCCGACCTAGGTTCAGATTTAAGGTTTACCAACAAACCCCTGTACTACTGGCCCTTTCAGCAATGGCCTCCTTGCACAAGTCAAGGTCTCACCCAAAGTACTATGGGAGGGTGCTGGAACCAGGTTTCCGCACCCAGAGAGAGAGAAAGTTAATTAAGGTGGGAACCTTCAGAGCTAACAAGACTGCGCTATAGAAGCCCTAACCCAAAAAATCATTAACAATATACTTGACTGAATAACTTGTGGGAAGCCCGTAAACCATAAGATAACTAGTTAACATAAGCAAGGTGACAAAATATAACCATATCTATGCCTTTATTACTTTCTAAAGCATCACATCAACGTGCTCATAAATTAACTAACAGTATTCATTACATAGATATAATCTTGGAAATCAACATATAGCACAACCAATAACATAACGTAGAGATACTCAGATATTAGAAAAATGGTCTTCTCATTCATTAGCACTTTAGATTCCACTTACAGACTCTTTACCAACCCACGCACACAACTAGCGGGGTCCGCACACAGTGGGACTTAGGGTCTCCACGCACACAGTTAGCAGGAGCCCTTACCCAGAAAAATCTGGACAACAAGTATTATATTCCAAAATTCATGTCAAGAATTAATCAAAACTTATTTCTAGACTCGATCTTATTCATCTATTTATACTATTTTGGCCTGCGCTACTCTATGGTCTGCAAACTGTGGTTTTCGGACCCTTGGTCTACCCTTTGACCCATTATAACTCATTAGGGGCTTTGAATCACCCCAAAGCCCCTATGCTAGACTAAACTATTACAAAATATTATAAAATTGCATCAAAATTTCTGTTAGGGGACCCCACTCCAACAGGCCCCAAAAAAAATCTTGTGACTTGTCCTGAGTCACATCGGCTATGGGGTCTTCATCTTGGCTTGGAGCTACTCGACCGTGATAGAAAATGGTGGTAGGATGTCTTCACTCTATGCAGCTACGTTCTGCGCAATCTCAACCAAATGTTTGGAAGTCATTCCTTCAGTAGCCACAGTGACATTGTGCAATGTCTGGTTCAACTTCTTGACTGCCACATCTAAATCCTATGAAAGCTTGAGTGCTTCATCTGCCCAAGGCTTCAGGTGATCACTGAGTACTTTCTTCTTCTCACGGAGCACCTCGATATCATCCCTTAGATCATGTCTGGTGCGAAGGCGTGCTAGGCGCTGAGCTGCAACAAGGGTTGGCATGGTGGCATCCATTTTCTCAAAGTCCTCCTCTTTTTGGCGTAGCTCTTGGTTAAATTTTTGGAGGAGGAGATTGCACTGCACAATGTACCATCGTACCATAGTGATTTATAATAACTAGTATCCCTTGGCGATATGTGCCAAAATAATTCCTGTCATTTCCTTTACCAGCGCAGTTCGTTGGGCTCTCACCTGCTGAGGGGTTTCTGGCTACAGCTTCACTTGTAGTGCAACAATTTGGTGTTCCAGGTCTGCTTTGATAGATTACACTTCTATTTTGGATGCCCTCAATGTAGCCGCCAAGCCCTCAATATTGGCCTGCGGTGCATCAGAGGCAAGAATTACTTTCGACATGTCTCCACATAACCGTTCAATCAGGTGCTCTAGTTCTGCTTGCTCTGCGACTACCACAAGATGTGGTACCTGTGCTTGGGTGGATTTAGCAGTTTTGGGAGTAATTGTCTATTCAACCTCACTTAGTTGTTGTTGCGCCCAAATTTCTTTGTTATGGAGCTCAGCAGAGACGAAAAAGTGGAGAGTGTGTAGCTTCCCACTCGTTATTCTTGTAACGTCGAGGCTGACTTCTGCGCATGCTCGGACTTGTGCGCCCAAGGCTGGTGGTTCTACTATCAATGTTGCACCCGGGAAGGGGAAAATCCTACTCTCTGTTGTCATGACAATGGTTGTAGCTAGTAGGCTGACTTGGATCGGCCTCACTTGGTTCATGCTCGCTTGAAGGGTATCTTCTTTCAGTTGGAGCACCTACAATCTGGACTGCAAAGCCTCTACCTTGGCCTTATGTTGATATTCAAGGGCATTCCAGTGATCCTCGGAGGCAGTAGCAATGGCATCTGTAATATTTTCTAGATCCTCCTCTATCAAGGTAACTTTTGTTTCTCCCCCATATTTCACGGCCTTGCGCTTCTTTCACTTGCATTTGGGAGGCTTTCCAGTGTGCTTTGTGCAGCGTGGGGGGTCCGCGCCCTCCCCACCAACTCCTGTATTCTCTGAATCATGTTGAGGCTCTTTCTCCTCCCCCTTGGTGGCGTCCTTATGGGCTTCCTTGGTGGTATTTTTCTCAATGGAGCGCACCTCAGTTTCCTTCGTTGTGCTCGTTAGGACAGTAATCTTGGGTGCTGCATCTTTTCCAGATGTGCCCGCTGTGACCGGGGCAAAGGATTTGAGGCCAAATTTCCATGCAGGTGTCCATATGGAAATGAATTGATCGACCTCTACCTCAGTTACCATATATGGGAGGTTGTACCATACCAAATCTTTTCGGGTCCTAATCTACACATTGTGCATGGTGACATGAAAGCCAGCAATGCACTTGTTCTTCTCATATACAGCAAGCGACATGCGCACCCTAGAATGTATCACAGTTGTCAACGCACCATCAAATAGAACCCAGAAAACCTTGTTCTCCTTAATACGATGCGAATCCTTGGAGTCCCATAGGTTCGCATAATGTGCACCTTCGTAGACATTAGGCTCGAGCTCAGGGAGTACCGCATCGTCAGGAGTCTCCCATGTGACTAGGGCGATCAACAACGATATCCAGGAGTAGCAGAAGGGCTTACCCTAGTTTTGCACCTCACACACGTTGTCTAAAGACTCTTCATAGAGGTACAACGACTAGTTGTAGCAAACCCCCTTGTCTCATCGTCTTACCAACTGAATAACATAGGCAGGTGTTATCACCAAAATAGTTACATTGAGATTGAATTGATGAGCAGCCTATCAAGGTCCTATTTTGGTGATAAAGTTTAACAAAAATAATAGAGTTAGCCATCTATCTATATCAATATTCCATATCATTAACCCTTTGGAGAGCCCTCTCAGGCTGAGGAGGCTAAGCCTCAACTAAAATATTGGTTTGAAATAGTTATACTGAGATTGACATGATGAGCAGCCTATCAAGGTCCTATTTTGGTGATAACAGCAGGGATGCATGATTACATACACTTGCGCATTAGCTTAAACCCAAGCAGCAGATTTCCCATCTGCACTCTTGCATCAATGATGGTCTCTACTAGGAATTCTCACTTGTTGCGGTCCACCTTGTGATTTTCCCGAACTTCATCAACCACCTTCTGCTTGTATTTATTTTCGAATCCCTTCATGGGATGGGGCCCCTCCATGGGTAGGCTGGTGATCCTATGAATAAATGCGATGTCAATTGGGATGCGACCTTGGATCCACAAACATCCATCATGGATTAACGCAAGTAGTTTCCACACGACCAAGCTAGTGATAGCATATCACCTGAAGTAGGGGATGCACAATAGATTTAAAATCCATGAGGCCTACAGCCCACATGCCCACAACATTAGTTCCACCTTTGGTACGTCATCATACAGTACTCGTTCGAGGTATAATTATAGGGCCAGATCCGAGAAGGTGTCTTCATTTGCTAAGTCATGGTCATTAAATTTAATGGATGGAATGTTGCTAAACATGTCCCCCATGAAAGGGACTTCGAACACATCTTCGGATCCAATCTCAACGGAGGCCGTAATGGGCGACGACTCAGCAGGGTTAGAGGCAGTCATCCTTGCTCAAAATATGAATTCGGGGTTGCTGCTATGAGAAGGGGTAGCTCGCCCAGACATACAGGTGGCGTGGTTGAAAAACACATAAAATTTGTAGCAAAACAAAGGGCATAAGATCTTTAGAGACCAAAGGAACCGATTATGACTTGCACCCCTTCTTTAATAGTCCACCATGAGTAAAAATAGTTGGATTTTAATTAAATGTGACTTACCATCGAGAAAACGATAAAAAAATCCTCCAATATCGTTGCATTAATTTCCAAATACCCGCTCCATCCAATGGTAAAATCGACTTTTCACCCAGTTTTACTGTTCCAACGGCGATTTTTCTTGTTGCGCAATACCCCTGTGCCTTTATCGCACATTCCCGCATTTTTGTATCTAATTGATACCTCTACGATCCCATTGCACTAGCCTATGCCTTCCCTTCCTAGTGCGTGCAACACTCTTAATGCAGATACTCCGGCCATATAGTCATTTTGTAGGGATCGGGATGTCCCTGTAAGGTTTCAGATGACTTCCATTAATGTACTTGGGTAGGTAGTCTTCGCGCAGCGTAGCCAACCGTAGCACACCACCATCTGTAATCTATTTTACTATATATGGACCCAACCAATTTTTGCGAGACTTCCCTGGATGGCACGTAAATTCACTGTCATAGAGTATCACCAATTCTTCTTCCTTAAACACCTTCTGTCGGATGTGTCGGTCATGCCAATATTTCTCTTTGGCCTTCTGAAACTACAAGTGAAAATTAGCAATAAATATATCTTCTTTCAAGGCAACCAGTTCTACCAAGCATTCCTCCATGATTTCAGGACCCGACAACAGAACCATTTGCTAGTTTGAGGGGTCCTGACCCAGGTTCAGATTTAAGGTTTACCAACAAACCCCTGTACTACTGGCCCTTTCGGTAATGCCCTACTTGCGCAGGTCAAGGTCTCACTCGAAGTAGGATGGGAGGGTGCTGGAACCTGGTTTCCTCACCGACAGAGAGAGAAAGTTAATTAAGGTGGGCACCTTCAGATCTAACGGGCTTGTGCTGGAGAAGCCCTAACCTAGAAAACCGTTAACAATATACTTGACCACATAGCTCATGCGAAGCCATAAAATAACTAGTTAACAGAAGCAAGGTGACAAAATATAACCAGATCTATGCCTTTATTACTTTCTAAAGCATCGCATCCATGTGGGCATCAATTAACTAATAGTATTCAATACATAGACATAATATCGAAAATCAACATATAGCGCAACCAATAACAGAACACAAAGATACTCAGATATCAACAAAAGGGTATTCTCATTTATTAACACTTAAGATTCCACTTACAGACTCTTTACTAGCTTGTGCACACAGCTAGCGGGGTCCTCTCATAGCAGGAATTAGGGTCTCCACGCACACAGCCAACAGGAGCCCTTACCTAGATAAATCCGTACAACAAGTATTAGAGATCCAACATTTGTGTCTAGACTTAAACAAACCTTACTTCTAGACTCGATCTCATTCATCTATTTATACTATTCTATCTTGTGCTACTATATGGTTTGCAAATCATGGTTTGCGGACCCTTGGTCTACCCTTTGACCCATTACAACTCATTAGGGGCTTTGACCCACCCCAAAGCCCCTGCGCTAGATTAAACTATTACAAAATATTACAAATTGCATCAAAATTACTGTTAGGGGACCCCTCTCCAATAGGCCCCCAAGTTTGTGGACCCTTGGTCTATCCTTTGACCCATTACAACTCATTAGGGTCTTTGACTCACCCCAAATCCCCTGCGCCAGACTAAACTATTACAAAATATTAAAAATTGCATAAAAATTTCTGTTAGGGGACCTCGCTCCAACATGATTGGAGGAGGCGTATTTTTCCTTCCATAACCTACCCCATGGGGAGTGCAGGTTGTTGATCCACCTCCACTAGGTTTTGGCCCCCAAGGCTTTACCCAAGATTTCCGGGTCTCTGAGGCCTATACCCCCTTCATATTTGGGTTTACAGAATTTGTTCCAAGAAATGCATGCCTTGTTGCATTTATTCTCATTTCCTTTCCATAGGAAGTTCCTTTGTATGCTTGTGAGATGGTGGAAGATGGATATAGGAGCCGCTAGAGCCGAATAAATATAGTGAGGAATGGCTTGCAGCACAAATTGAATCAAAACCAAATGGCCTACCAAGTTTAGTGATATGAAGATCTAATTGGATAATCTCTTTTCCAGCTTGGCTGTTAGGTTCTCCCAATTTTATTTGGCTAAAGGCTTGTCACTAAGGGGGGTGCCCAGGTATTTGGAAGAGAAATCACAGATTTTGAAGTCAAGAATCCTAGCAATAATTCTTTGGATGTTAATATTGGTATTTAGGAATTTTTTTTTAGATTTATCCACATTGATGGAGGTCCCAAAGGCATTGGAAAACTTAGCCAAGTTCGATTTGAAAGAGTGAGCTTCCTTGAGAGTGGGATTTCCCATGAGAAGGGTGTCATCCACAAATTTATGATGAGCGGAGGGGGTATAGTATTGTAAATCTTGATGCCAGAGAATCCCCTTGAGAGGAAGCATCATTGATGGATTGGTTGAGTCCCTCCACCATGATAACAAAGAGAAAGGGGGAGATGGGATCCCCCTGTTTAATGCCTCGGGAAGGACTGAAGGTTTCAGAGGGGGATACGTTGAGAATGATAGAGAAGAATGCCCCAGAGACTAGATCCATAATCCATTTGATGAAATATTTGTTGAATCCAAATTCATCCAGGACTTTCCTCATATAGTCCCAGCTGATTTTGTCAAAGGCTTTGGACATGTCCAGTTGAATTAGCATGCCTAGTATTGTTTGTTATTTGAGGGTGTGTATGATTTCTTGTGAGAGAATATTGATATCCTGATTGGTTTTGCGAGATGAGGATGGGAAGAATAGTCTTGATCCTATTCGCTAAGAATTTGGAGATGATATTGTAAATGATGTTGCAAAGAGATATTGGTCTAAAATTGTCGGGGTAATTAACACTTCTCGATTTTGAAATTAAAGTGAGGAAGGTGGCATTCAAATATTTCAAGACTGATTTTTGAATGTGAGATTCCTCAACAAGATCATGGATTTCCTCCTTAAGCAAAGGCCAACATGCCTTGAAGAGGTCCATGGTAAAACCATCCGGGCCAGGCGCCTTCCCGTTGGGAATGCACATCACTACTTATTCAACCTCCTCCTTAGAGACTTTTCTCAACATCATTTGGTTATGTTCCTTTGTCAAGATGGTAGGAATGTGCCCTGTAATTTTTCCGATTGTAAGACCTGTCTTGACAGTTTTCTGTGAGGAGCGTGCCAACGTATTGATTGAGTTCTTCTTCCATCTCTTCATGAGCATGGATTAAAACACCTCCATTCGTCTTTAGGCTTAGAATTTTGTTGTGTCTCCTATGTTGGATCATGGACTGGTGGAAAAACATCGAGTTCCTCTCCCCACATTTCAACCAGTTGATACGGTATTTCTGTTGCCATAAATTTTCCTCTTGAGCAGCCCTTTCCTCCCAATTGTGTTGGAGTTGGAGTTCTTCCTATTTCCTTTTCTCATTTAGTCCTTTTTCTATGATTTGTTTCTAGAGGGCTTCTTGTCTCAATTGCAACCTTATTTTTTTCGAAGTGATGTTGTCAAAAGTTTCCCTTTTCCAAATCCTGAACTCTGCCTTTATGAATTTTAGTTTTTACTGAAATTTGTACATTTTGTTCCCGTGATGAGGCTGGGGGGCGTGCCACCACTCTTTCATTCTATCCATGAATTATGGATGGTCAAGATAGAATGCTTCAAATTTGAATGGTTTTTTTTTGGGTCTAGTAGATATGTGGAATGTCAGAGATATAGGCCAGTGGTCCGAGCCTACCTGAGGTAGAATCTTGGCCTTAGCTTCCCAGGAGGTGAGGTATATTTCCTCCGATAGGAGAAAAAGGTCCAACCTAGAAGCAATCTGTTTGTCTCCTCTGTGTTTATTATTCCAAGTAAAGGTGTCATTTTTAGTTGGGATGTCTATCAGCTTGATATTTTCGATGGTTTTTTGGAAAGCCATGGAGTCTTTTTCCTGCTTCCGAATGCCCCCCTTCTTCTCCCCCAAGTCAACCACCATGTTGAAGTCCCTTGCAATTATTTTGTAGTGGTGGTGGAGGGAGTTTAGAGTCTGACTGAGACTGTGCAGCATGTTGATTATCTCTTCCATTTTGTGGGGCGCCATTAGGGGAATTTTGAGGTAAAAAATGGGCCTTCTAAGGAAAATGTACAATCAAAATTCACTTTATGAGAACCAATCACATTTTAGGGGATGAAATCATCCCCCATGGTTGAGGTGGCATTGTTTGAGTTAAATGTACTTGTCACATTATCTGTGGTGGATAAAAATTCATGGTTAACCATGGTAGTATTCTAAGTACTTTTAAAGTCACAAGTAAAGTACTCATAATAAATGTCATTTCACACTTTTTGAAAAAAAACATTATTATTGTCATTTCATATTTTTTGAAAGAAACAAAGCATATTCCTATACAATCTTCATGTTTTTACACATTTTTCATATATCATATTAATTTTTATACTATATATTATTTCTTCTTATGTTATAAATCAACTCAATTCAATACATAATATAAAATTAATACATAAAAAATATATTACATTTATTTTATTATATTATTTGATTTTTATAAAGTATATTAATTACATGTTATTATATAATTTAAATAATACAAATTTTAATTAATGGTATGTTTTACAACTAAGAATTTATGAATAGATATATATAATTTATTTTACGTTATTTAAGTACAAAGTACAAATGCATTAGTTGTTCAATGATAATGACTTTTTCTTGGAAAGATAATTTTTATTTATAGTCACATTAATACAGTTTTTTAAATTAATTTTATTTTGGTACAACTTTTTCAATTGAATTTAACTATGGTTACATGGATTTTGGTGCAAAAATTTAATTGTAAATTCATAAATATTATTTTATTGGTTTAGCTATTATTTTATTATTTCCTTAGGAGGCCCATTATAGACCTCAAAATTCCCCTAATGCATATATGTTGGTGACACAAATGCTATCATTTGTGCCTATAATTTTTAGAACAATCGTTAAAGCATCTTTGGTGTAAACCGACTTTGTAAGCTCAAAAAATGAGATTTTTCGTATATTTGTTATACCTCCTGTAGTCCTGTTAGTGGAGATTGAATGTGGTTGTAGGTTTTGAAACATGTTTTCTGGATCCCATTTATACCATCCAAGTCAATCTTGGTTTCTTGAAGCATAAGGATATTTGGCTAGTTTGTAGCGAGTCTATTTTTCAAGATCCGTTTCTTGAAGCATAAGGATATCTGGCTAGCTTGTTGAGTCCTCTAATATTCCATGTAGTGGAAATCATTGAAAAAATTTAGGGGGTGTGTTTAGAGCTATTTTTTACATAGTATTTTTTCACTGTCTTTGCAATCCCCATCCTGAACATTGAAGGACCATTTCAGTGACTTCTATGTACTGTCATACCTTGCTATAAGTGGCATTGCATCCCTCGACATGTCAAGAACATATTCTCTGTTGATCATTCCTCAAATAGACCTTCAAAAAGATGTGATTTTGGGTCAGTTCTGGTAGGCAGTTATGGCCTCGCACCCATGGAGAAATTTAAAATGGGCCTCGTGCCCTTTGGCATTCTATCTCAGAAGGGCACCCCCCAGAGCTAATTTTGGAAATTTTTTTAAAATCTTAACGAAGTTTCCATGATTAACAACTTTGGGAGCAGAGTCATCATGGTTTGTTCGACTGAATCACGTCGAGTTTCTCCCTTTGGCTTGTTGGTTACTACAATTGTGCAACTCCCCAAAGGAATATACCTCTCCTCCACCTTATGAGGGATCCCAAACCTCCTCCTCCTCTCCTATAAATTCTTCCTCCTCACACTGATTCAGCTAGCTGAATAGTCACTACTATAGCTGGTGTGTAGAAGAAGGAAAAGAAGAATCCATTGTTGAGATAAAGTTTAGGCCCATTGCCACATCGAGTCCAATCTCGAATGAATGCTTGAGATGCCTGACTTAACCCATCGAAGGATATCTGCAACGTCAAGGAATAAGGTTGTAAACTTCTTTTTCTCTATCAATAATACATGACTAGTTTCTCGTTCCAAATTTGTTTCCATTTA
This sequence comes from Pinus albicaulis, assembly GCA_034641835.2. Lineage (NCBI taxonomy): Eukaryota > Viridiplantae > Streptophyta > Pinopsida > Pinales > Pinaceae > Pinus > Pinus albicaulis. Next base: position 312,106,927 of record CM076584.1, read on the forward strand.
TATGCAAATTATTTAGCTCTCCTTGACTGGCTGAATAGTTGTAGATGAATGTATATGCATGTATGTTGTCATCGTTTGTTTGATCTTTGTGCAGACGCGTGAATATCACCACCAACACAGAGCACAAGGCGTGAAGGCAAAGATTGAAGGATCACTGCTACGTGCCACGACAAAAGCATTAGACCGAGGTAGTATATCTGTTCATGTTCATATTCATTCATAAGCTAGGAATTCAGGAGTCTAGGGTGTTCCCTTGTTGCTAGACCCACCCTAGGGCTAGAGGGATCGCCTCTATTCGAGGAGGGGATTTTCTTGCTCAACAAGTTGGTGACCATACTCGGGAATCAATGTGTCTGTCATCTGTCATTGATTCATTTAGAGTCTTGCTTGTTTGTCTGACTTTGGTCGTAATGCCATTTCTATAATTTTTTTTTCTTGTCTGACTATTTCAAGCCATATTACCTATTCTTAAAGTGTTAAGCCTAGAATCTCCTCAGCTTCTTTTTCTCCTTTCCTTGGTTTCCTAGCTCAGCACTACTATTTCCCTGACAGTAACGCCGATTGGCGCAGGTTGCCTATTTTGTAGGTGTGATTTCCCCTGTTCAACGTGGATTATAGCTGAACAATTGCATTGAATCCTGTAGGTTTGGATTTGGGCCTCTTTCCTGAGTTTTCCTGAGTTTTCCAGTGCATATTTCCCTCTGGATTGGTTTTTCCCTCCTGGATTAGTCCACTTGTATTATTTTTGACTTCCATGTCTCATTATTTTCAGCTGATTATCTCTCATCTGATCGGCATGGTTTCTCATCCTAGGGTTTCTAGGAGTCTTCCATTGCTTGTTCGACCACATGTTCATTGAGCTTCTGAATTGTGTATGATTCAGCCTAGTCTCTTGTCTTTTCAGCTTGTGGACTGATTTTTTGGTCTTTTCTCTCGATTCTGTGTGTTGTTGAACTATCATCCTGGTGTCTATTTGAACTTTAATCTGTCACCCTGAGCATAGATCACATTGCTCACTCGGTCAATTTGAAAGTCCTCTTTATGCATAGAGGAATGAATGTCTATTTTGAGCATGTTTTACATTCGTGTTGGATTGGTCTATTCATTTTTTATCATTCCATTCGAGTTGCTCAAAACTAGTATTCATTTTTCCTTTTAGTGTAACAGTGCATTATTGCTTCTCATTCATATAAAAGAACAAAATTTGGATTCTTTCTCTCTATTTGAAAATGAAAAGCATTCTTTTGCATTAGTATATTTCTCATTTGAAAACTAAAAAACAAGAGAAAATCCTTTCATTTTCTACTTTTTTTGTGTTAGGAGCATTAGGAAAAGTTCTTCCTACATTCGATTGCTTGTTGCTTCGTTGTGAAATTATATCCCTCTCTTAGCTAGTTGTTCATCGAATTGGAATGATATTATTTCTCATATAGTTGTGCATTAGAGATTTGAGATTACATTCAGTAAGGCCTTGAAACTGAAACATAATTTCAAGGTAAACTTTAAAATGAACTCAATCAATCTACAGAAGCATTGAAACTTAACGCTCATATTTAGAGGTCTAGGCTAGTGATGTGTTCCAGCTTCGTTAAACCTAGTAGCTATCATTTTCCATCTAGCATTATACAGGGCTAGCACAGACTTGTGCTCCTCGTACTGTCGAGTATATAAAGGGAGACCCTCATAGGTTGTAATCATTTATCGATAGGAAGCCGAGTCTTCCACCCTATAACTGTGATACACCGAACACAACATTTGGGGAGACTTCCTGCACATACATTAAGTCCTTGGTCATTTCTCTTTCATTTGATCACCAAGGTGTATATTGTAGTTCATGGGAGCTTGTTACACCCTCTTGCTAAGATTTCCTAAGTAGTCATTTTGATATTTCTGTGACTTTCTAAAATTTTAAAAGATCATCGAGCACTTGTCGTTTCAAGCTCGTCCAACATGAAAGTGACTAAAGTCATATTTTTCCCTCTTCTCAACTCTTAAAATATGAAAAATAAGAGTTTTTTTTTTTCAGTATCATAAAATTGATTACCTACGATCACACGCCCATTAAAGTTATTTTCTTGGCTTGTTCATAAGTAATTCCTTAGTGATAGGTATTGAAGCCTCGAATTGATCATATCTTTTCTCTCCTGTTTTTGAGACAAAGTCATGGTGGCGGAACCACCAATTTCGTTGTCCCCTTCATTACCTCGTAGTGAAGATCCTTCTCCTGAAGTTTCTTCAAAGACATCTCAGTCTGTTAGGACTCTAGGATACTGGCGTTCTATTATTTCAAGTGTTCAACCTCTTGCCACTTGATCTCCTCCTGAGGAACCATTTCATATCAATTGGCAACCCCGAGATGTTTGGGCCTCTTTTAGGGAAGATCCACCTTTACCCTCAGAACCCTTTTCTTCCATTAACACGTGCTTTACTTGCCACTACTCGTCACCTTTTTCCTAACAGCATGTATGCATCCGAAATCGATGCCACGAGTCCTATTAGTAGTGAAGAGACTTATGTTTCTACAAGATAATATCAGTTCCCTCTGGAACGTTTTCCTTATGTCTCGGGTCAACCTTCCTCACAACCTTCATCTCTCCTGGTTGGTTATCATTTTTTGAGTCATATCATTTCTAGTGCTACATCTTTATATTAGAATTTGATATGGTTGGGTACGTCAGGTCCTTTGGAGGGGTCATTTGTATCAGGTCCATCCCCTTTGACTCCTATCGCATCGACAGTTGTTACATATGTCCCAACCCAGCCCACTGTTTGTGTGGCTTCATCCGCACCTTCCATTAGTGTGATTCTGTCATTACCGCTGTCTTCTGTTGTTCGTGGGACACTTCACATTTCTTCCGCGATACCTGTTGGACTTGCCGTGAGTGGATCACAACCTCATGTATCGGGAGTCCATCAACCCACTGGTAGTGAACATGCCTCCTCTAATTTGATCCCTGGAGGTTTGACATATGACCAGTATATGATGGCCATTCAGAAACAAAATTACTTCCTTCAATGTTCTCAGCAGGTTCAAGCTCCCATCAATCTTCCGCATTACTACAATGAGCACAGAAATCACATATATTACCATGGGCTCGTTCCACAAGGTCCATTGTATGTTCAAATGCCTCAAATACTAGTTTACCCCAACCAGTTCATGTACCTAAAGGGAAAAACCTATGGTATAAAAGGAAAACCCTTTCAGGGACAGCCTTCGGTCCAACAGGGATAAACCTATGGTCCTGCTAGTCAACCTCATGTTCAAGAGGGAGCGTCTTATGTTCCCTAGGGGAAAACCTATCCATCTTAGGGACAAAATTTTGTGCAACGAAACTGACCTTACATTCAACAAGGCCGAACTTTTGTACAACACAGTCAACCCTCTGCTGGTCAGCCGAGCCAACCTGATTTTTAGGGGCAACCTAGCTCATCTAAACCATCAATCCAACGTGTACCACAGGGGAAACTTGGTGGATCTCAACATCCATGCCAATATACACCCTAGGGAAAACCTTTCCAACCTCAGTATCGGGGTCAACCTGCACCCTAGGGGCAGCCCATGCAGCCTCAGGACCCACCTTTTATTCCTCAAGGTAAACCTTCGATGGTATAAGGTCCACCCCAAGGAACTGATTACATTCCACAACAAAATCCATATGTTTCTCAGAAAAGACCTCAGTGGTTCACTCAGAATCAATATCTTGGTCCTCAACTGATGTATGGGAAGAATTATCTGAATTATAACCGCTATGGAAAAAATCCTCCGGGGCAGAACATATGGGGTTAGAATTTTTCCCAACCTGGTTGGAATCCTAATATTGGTCTCTATCATAGGCCTGCAATGCCTTTCAATCTGAATTTTCCCTTTCTTGCTACACTAAAATTTCTCAATGTGTTGTAGTTGACAAATGATCCTATCCTTCATAATCCATATTGACCCCCACCCCAGTTCCTACCAAAATCCTTGGCGATTGTCCCAAATTTGAAGGCAAGTCCGGAGAAGACCCACAAGTGCATGTTATGACATACCATCTTTGGTGATCCTCTAACTCTTGGGTTGATGATCCAAGTGGTACATTGAGCTCTCCTGTGACATCTTTCAAGACTTCAGCTCTCTTTCCATGGCATTTCTCACACACTTTCAGTTACCAGTTCGTTATGAAACTGGGACATACCTCCTAACATCCTTGAAACAGGATCGGGCTACTCATATCTCTGATCATATTCATGAATGGAGGTAGCATCTTCGTTTGATCAAGTTTTAGATTCTTGATCAACTTCTAACTGATTGGTTCACTACCTCTTTTATTGGTCTGATTTCTAAGGACATCTCTATGGGGGCATGTGTTACTAAGGAACAAGCCATCACTCATGCCCAGTACCTCGATCTCATGTATTCTCAATCTGGCACATTGTATGAAATATTGCGTGATTCTCCATGACATGGAACTACTAAAGCACCAGCGATGCCATCTGTCGATGGTATCATTGGTTCTATGTCTCAGACTTCTCGTAAGTCATCTTCGAATCCTGCAAAGCAAAAATATACTTCTTCCACTGATAATTCTTCTCAGCCACCTCCAAATCTTGGTAAGACTGCAGAAGTGAATGTCATCCAGTCCACCCCAACGGATAAAGCTTCCAAAGGTAAGAATAAGGGTAAAGGAAAGGCCAAAGATGATACCCATGAAACATGATTCTCCAAAACCTAACGCTGGTAATGGTTCAAAATGTAAACCGAAGTACCCTTTTTTGATTTGTCAAGATGAGCATTACACCAAGGACTGTCCATGATGGGTCGAGGTGAGCTGATTGCTCAAAGACACTCAAGGAACTCCAAAAGTTCTTAAATAACCATTCCCATCGCAACAAACTCAGATGGTGAAGCAACCTCAATCCTCCACCCCATTTGGCTCTCAGGTTCTCATGATGAATGGTGCTACACCCATCTCTATTGCTACCAGATCGAAAGATTATACCAAACCACCTTAGGTAGCATGGAAAGAGATCGTTGATGGTCCTCCTCCCCTTCCTGCTTTTAGCCCTCTTCACATTGAAAGGCCCAGTCCTAAGCCCATTGTACGACTACCTTCTAAAGGCGTACTCTGAAAGTCATCCGATAACCCAAACACCCGTGTTTCTCAAAATTATAGTATTGTTGATGATTTGGCTCAGGCATCATCTCCTATGTATGCATTAGAATTACTTCAGAGCTGTCCATCAAAATGGAAGTCTTTGTTATCTGCCATTGGAGGGGTTGACCCTGCCGATTGTAGCCTTATCACTTTCGATTTGGAAAATTTAATCCCACGTCTCCCTCACTAGCTTGCACTCATTATCTAAGTTGGGATTAATTGAAAGAATATCCATCGAGCAGTTGTGGGCAAGGGTGCATCTACTTGCATCATGTCTTCTGCATGCTGGAAGGCTATTAGTTCTCGAGCCCTCAATCAGTCTCCAAACGCTTTAGAAGATTTTTACAAAAGGGAATCTCGCCCTCTTGGTATTATCGCCAGTTTACCTATCACGTTGGAAGGGAAAATAGTTAATGATGAGGTTGAATTCGTTGATGCCAAACTCAATTATAATCTTCTCCTGGTCTTAGTTGGACTCGCACTATGCTATGATTCCCATCCACTCTCTTTCGTGTTCTTTAATTTAAGCACAAAGGAAAGCTCATCATTGTCGATCAGTTGTCCTTTTCCATCTCCACATCCTCCGAGAGAAACGTTCCATATGTAGATTGTATTCCTATGCCTTATAAGAGCATAGGGCCGAGAATTTTCAAAGATCCTATCCTTATGGGTATTTTTTCTCTTCCTCCACCCAATACTACTTTGGTAAATATAATCTCCATGTCTTCTGATCCATGGATCATCCCTTCGCCTGAGTAGATTGATTCGTTTGGTGACGCGATGCCATTAAGCCAAATAGAAATTGATTATTTTGAACTTATTTCAGCTTCGTCTCCTCCTCCCTCCGATCATACTCCTTTGAGTGTGTCTCTAGACACATATTATCAATCCCCTTGGCTCGGCACTTAGGATTCTCCTGATCCCTTGAATGAGATATTTATGACTGATGAGGCCATCGTGGAAACCATGTCTCTTGAGGATCCTCCTTGGGATGATAGTCACCATCATTCCTCCTTTATGCCTCACCTTGGGGCCATGTCTACTTGTGTTGAGAAATTTGCTTCCCAAGCTCGTTCCCATCCGCTTCAAACGCCCATCATGACACATGAATTTTTCACGAAAGGTAACCTTTGATACATTACGCAAATGATGCCATTGACATCTCTGTTAAACCGGGGGTTGTAGAGAACATCCACATTGGGGTGACCTATTCTCCTAATGAGATTGAGGTCTATGCTAGTCTCTTCTAAGAGTTTTGAAACGTTTTCTCTTGGTCCTACGAATAAATTCCTGGCATTGATCTGAGTATAGTTGTGCACGAGATTCCTACTTATCCTGGCGTGAAGCCTATTCGCCAACGTATTCATCCCGTGCACCCTAGAAAATCCACTGACATAAAGGGATAAGTTGAGAGACCTCTTAAAGCTGGCTTCATTTATCTGATCCCCTTGATAGAATTTGTTTCTAACATCATTCCTGTCGATAAAAAGCAGGGTACTATTTGAGTCTGTGTGCACTAGTACATTTCGTCAAAATTTCGACACTTTAGTTCTGACACTTTTGACGTACTGTTGGAAATTTCCCCAATTTTTATAAAATTTTCAAATCTCGCCCACAACCCTCGCTATACTGATGTTTGGAGACAAGTGTCGGTATTGTGACGCTTGGAGCAAAGTGTCTGTATTGCAAAATTTGGAGATAAGTGTCGCTATTGCGACGGTTTGGACAAAACTGTCGATATTGCGACACAAGTGTTGGTATTGCGACGCTTGGAGCAAAGTGTCAGTATTGCGATGTTTGGAGATAAGTGTCGCTATTGCAATGGTTTGGAAAAAAGTGTCAGTATTGCGACGTTTCAAAGAGAAGTGTCAGAATTGCGACATTTGGAGATGAGTGTCGGTATTGCAACAGTTTGGAGACAAGTGTCAATATTGCGATGTTTTAGAGAAAAGTGTCAGTATTGCGACATTTGGAGATAAGTGTTGGTATTGGACAGTTTGGAAAAGTGTCTGTATTGCGACGGTTTGGAGACAGGTGTCGGTATTACGACATTTAGAGGCAAATGTTAGTGTTTAGGAACAATCTTAGGGTTTAGGAACAATTTTTTGGAGTTATATTTTAGGATTTAGGAACAATGTGTCGGGTCATGTGATCAGGTTTATGGTTTAGTAACAATTTTTCGGGTCGTATGAGGGCGCCCAAGGAAACACGTTCGAGCAGGTTAAGTTGGGTCTCATCGAGTCGTGTCGTGTGAGGCTGCCCAAGGAAACACATTCGTTCAGGTCAGGTCGAATCGTGTGATGGCGCCCAAGGAAATGCGTTCGGGTTAGGTCAGGTTGGTTCGTGTTGTATTGTAAGGGTGCCCAAGGAAACACGTTTGGGCGGGTCGAGTCGAGTCGGGTTGGGTCAGGTCATGTCGTGTGAGGCCGCCTAAGGAAAATCGTTCAAGCGGGTGAGGTTAGGTTGGGTCGGGTTGTATGAGGGTGGTCGTATCAAAAATTCTAAGTTGTGACCACCCATGTTGCTTGTGCACATTTGTGCAATCCCTTTTTCGTTTCCTCCCTCGTGCGCCCTTTGTTCGGGCGGGTCGGGTCGTTCCATGTGAGGGCGCCACAGGAAACTCGTTCAGGTCAAATCGTGTGAGGGAGGTCGTATAAAAAATGCTAAGCTATGACCGCCTGTGTACCTTGTGCATGTTCATGCAACCCATTTGTCGGTTTCTCCCTCGTGCCTTCGACATTCAGGCGGGTCGATTCGTGTGATGCCACCCAAGGAAATGCGTTCGGGTCGGGTCGAGTTGGGTCATGTTGTACCATGAGGGTGCCAAAGGAAACATGTTCGAGTGGGTCAGGTCCGGTCAGGTCATGTGAGGGCGCCTAAGGAACATGTCCGACCGGGTCGGGTCGTGTCGGGCCATGTCATGAGGGCACCTAGGGAAACACATTCGGGTGGGTCGGGTCGAGTCGTGTGATGCCGCCCAAGGAAACGCGTTCAGGTCAGGTTAGGTAGGGTTGTGCCATATTGTGAGGGCGCCCAAGGAAACACGTTCAGGTGGGTCGGTTCAGGTCTGGTCTAGTTAGGTCGTGTCATGTGAGGTCGCCCAAGGAAACGCGTTAGGGCGGGTTGGGTCGGGTTGGGTTGGGTCGTGTGAGGGTGGCCGTATAAAAAATTCTAAGTTGTGACCAAATATGTTTCTTGTGCATGTTTGTGCGATCATTTTTCCATTTTCTCCCTCATGTTCCCTTCGTTCGGGCGGGTCGGGTCATGCCGTGTGAGGGTGCCACAGGAAACGTGTTCGAGTTGGATCATCTAAGGGAGGTTGTATAAAAAATGCCAAGTTGTGACTACCTGTGTACCTTGTGCACGTTCGTGCGACCTTTTTGTGATTTTCTCCCTCGTGCCTTTGACGTTCGGGCAGGTCGGGTCAGGTCAGGTCGTGTGATGGAGCCCAAGAAAACGCGTTCGGGTTGGGTCATGCCATACTGTGAGGGAACCCAAGGAAACGTGTTTGAGCGGGTCAGGTCAAGTCAAGTCATGGCAGGCCACCCAAGGAATGTGTCCAGTCAGGTCGGGTCGTGTCGCGTCATGTGAGGGCGGCCAAGGAAATTCGTTTGGGTGGGTCGGGTCGGGTCAAGTCAGGTCATGTGAGGGCACCCAGGGAAACATGTGAGGGTGGTATAGGTTGGGTCGGGTCATGTGATGGTGGCCATATAAAAAATGCTAAGTTTTGACCCCTCACTTTTGTACATTTTTTCGATATATTTTTTGTTTTCTCCCTCGTGCGCCCTTTGTTCGGGTGGGTCGGGTCGTGTCGTGTGAGGGCACCACAGTAAACACGTTTGGGTTGGATTATGTGAGGGAGGTTGTAGAAAAAATGCTAATTTGTGACCACTCGTGTGCCTTGTGCATGTTTGTGAGACCTGTTTGTTGTTTTCTCCCTTGTTCCTTCAACGTTCGGGCGGGTCGAGACGTGTCATGTGATGGTGCCCAAGAAAACGCGTTCGGGTCGGGTTGGGTCGGGTTGTGCCATATTGTGAGGGCTTCCAAGGAAATGTGTTCGGGTGGGTCGGGTCAAGTTGGGTCATGGCAGGCTACACAAGGGAGGTGTCCAGTCGGGTCGGGTCGTGTCGGGTCGTGTGAGGGCTCCCACAGAAACACGTTCGGGCAGGTCCGGTTGGGTCGAGTCGGGTTGTGTGAGGGCACCTAGGGAAACACGTTCGGGCAAGTCGGGTCAGGTCAATTCGTGTGAGGGCGCCCAAAGAAACGTGTTCGGGTGTGTCGAGTCGGGTCGTGTGAGGTTGTCCATATAAAAAATGCTAAGTTTTACTAACTTTCTGTGTGCCTTGTACTACATGTTTGTGCGACCCATTTTCTATTTTCTCCCTTGTGCCTTTGACGTTCAGGCCGATCGGGTTGGGTCGGGTCGGGTGGGGTCGGGTCGTGTGAGGGTGGTCATATAAAAAATTCTAAGTTGTGACCACCCGTGTTGTGTCGGGTCAGGTCCGGTCATGTCGTGTGAGGCTGTCCAAGTAAATGCATTCGCGCAGGTCCGGTCGGGTCGTGTCATGTGAGGGCCGCCTAAGGAAACACATTCGTACGGGTCGAGTCAAGTCATGTGATGGCGCCCAAGGAAACGTGTTCCGATTAGGTCAGGTTGGTTCGTGTCGTATTGTAAGGGCGCCTAAGGAAACACTTTCGGCCGGGTCAGGTCGGGTCAGTCGGGTCAGGTCGTGTCGTGTGAGGTTGCCCAAGGAAACGTGTTCGGGCGGGTCGGGTCAGGTCGGGCCAGGTTGTATGAGGGTGGTCATATAAAAAATTCTAAGTTGTGACCACCCATGTTGCTTGTGCACGTTCATGCAACCCATTTGTCGTTTTCTCACTCGTGCCTTCGACGTTTAGGCGGGTCAGATCAGGTTGGGTCGTGTGATGTTGCCTAAGGAAATGTGTTCGAGTCAGTTCGAGTCGTGTTGTACCATGATGATGCCCAAGGAAACATGTTCGAGCAGGTCGGGTCTTGTGAGGGCACCCAAGGAACATGTCTGACCGGGTTGGGTTGGGTCGGGCTATGTCATGAGGGCACCCAGGGAAATGTGTTCGGGTGGGTTGGGTCGAGTTCTGTGATGCCACCCAAGGAAAAGTGTTCGATTTAGGTCAGGTTGGGTCATGCCATATTGTGAGGGTGCCCAAGGAAACACGTTCGGGCGAGTTGGGTTGGGTAGGGTCTGGTTAGGTCGTGTCATGTGAGGCCGCCCAATGAAATGCATTCATGCGACCTATTTTCTATTTGCTCCCTTGTGCCTTCGACGTTCAGGCCGGTCAGGTTAGGTCGGGTCATGTGAGGGTGGTCATATAAAAAATGCTAAGTTGTGACCACCCATGCTCTGTCGGGTTGGGTCGGGTTGGGTCGTGTGATGTTTCCCAAGGAAATGCGTTTTCGCTGGTCAGGTCAGGTCGTGTCGTGTGAGGGTGCCCAGTAAAATGCGTTTGGGTTGGTCGAGTTTGGTCGTGTGAGGGAACCTAAGGAAACGCATTTGGGCAGGTCAGGTCAGGTCGTGCCATGTGAGGGCACCAAAGGAAACACATTTGGGTGGATCGGGGTGGGTCGTGTCGTACCGTGAGGGTAGCCAAGGAAACATGTTCGAGTAGGTTGGGTCAGGTCGGGTCATGTGAGGGTGCCCAAGGAACATGTCCGACCGGGTCGGTTTGTGTCGGGTCATGCCGTGTCATGAGAGCACCCAAGGAAACATGTTTGGGTGGGTTGGGTTGAGTCGTGTGATGCCACCCAAGGAAACGTGTTTGGGTCGAGTCAGGCTGGGTCATGCCATATTGTGAGGGCACCCAAGGAAACACATTCAGGCGGGTCAGGTCGGGTCAAGTCTGTTCAGGTCGTGTCGTGTGAGGCCGCCAAAGGAAACGTATTCGTGTGGCTCGTTTTCTATTTTCTCCCTCGTGCCTTCAGCGTTCATGCCGGTCGGGTCAGGTTAGGTCGTGTGAGGGTGGTCATATAAAAAATTCTAATCCCTTAACTACTAACTCATTATTCAACCCCTAACCCCTAAATGCACCTAAATCCCTTAACTCCTAATCCCCAATCCCTAAACCCTTAACCACTAACTCATTATCTCCCTAACCCCAATCCCTAATCCCTTAACCACTAAATCATTACTCCCCTAACCCCTAAATGTGCCTAGATCCCCTAACCCCTAAGCCCCCAATCCCTAACCCCTTAACCACAAACTCATTATTATCCTAACCCCTAACCCATAAACCCTAAACCTCTAACCCCTAATCTCCTATTCATCGAACCCCTAAGCCCCTAATCCCTAATCCCTTAACCACTAACTCATTATTCCCCTAATCCTTATAATATTCCTTAAAAACTGTTGGGATTGGCCATTCAAAACGAGAGCAGGTCTAGTTGGGACCTACGATCGGGTGATTAATTCCCCCTTGTTGGCAAGGTGGAATTTTTTCCCTGTCAACAACCCTATAGTCCTTAATCCATCTAACATATACTTATAAAATACTCTTTTTTTGTAAATGTGGCCCTTGAATATGCCATGAAAACCCTCCAAAAAATTATTAAATGATGGGAATTCCTATTCATGTGTGAAGCTAGTCATGGATGTGACAATTCATCCAAGATACATCCAAATATTTGATTTGTGCCTTGGGGAATGTGAAATAACGGGTCAAGGGGACACAAGGGTTGCATGGATGGGTATAATTTAGAGGTGCAAGCATGGTTTACTATGATCTATAATCCTAGCATTAGAGAATGAATAGAAGGGGGCTTAGGACCTAATTTCATATAAGGGGCTAGGGGACCTAGAGGGAAGGTAGCGAGATAAATTGATAGGGGAACCCCCAATAGTGGTGATAAGTCAGGGATTAGGAGTCCAATGATCACAAACCATAAGCCCTTAACCCATAGCCATTGAATTCCATACCCCCTTAACCCCCAATCCATAATCCCTTAACCCCTACACTCATAACTCATAACCCATAAACCCCTTGACTCATTAAATATTAAGAAAATAACCCCTAACAAGCTATAATCCATGAACCTTGTAAGCCATAACTCCTTATCCTCTTAACCTGTGACCCTTAACCCCTAATCCTTCACCCTTAAACACCTTAATTAACTTCTAATCCCTTAAACACCTAAATCCCCTAAATCTTAAGTCTTTAACCACTAAATCCTCTGACCCTAAAGCCCTTGGAACTTAACCCTCTACCCTTGAAGCCCTTAACCACTAAGTATTTGAGGCTGAAAATAACACCCCAAACCAACATATTGACCTCCTAGGAGAATCCTTCACCTCTAATTGAGCATATTGGAAACATTTGATTTTTAGATAACTAGGTATTGACTATGAGGGTATCATGTGTTTGTGGGTAATTCCATTATTACCATGTATACCAAACATAGAAAAATTATATAATTTTCCAAGCCTCGATTTGAATCAATCACAATATCCACACTTCATGTTCAGATGGATCTTGTTGTGCTCTCTCACACAAGGAGTTGGAAATGAATAGATCACTCAGAAATAAATGAAATGAAATGAATGCTCTTTTTCATTTAGCACACTTTTTTTTTTTCCGGAAGGTGTGGCCTAGGTTGGATGTGATCCCTAGGTGATTTTGACAGCTTAAAAGCCCTCCATATTCGAATTAGCTTTGAAGAAGTAATTGTTTTCTTCAATATGGTTTGTAAGTTATTTAAATAGAGGTATCCTCTCTAGAGTTCTTTTTTAGATCCACAGTTTCATTTACTAATTTTTGAACAAGGCGTATGACACTCTTCATGTCTATGGGATTTTTATCTTGAAGATCATTATCTATACAGGGAATTTGGGTAGAAAAAAGAGTTTCGTAGGAGAAAAAATGGCCTATTAATTTCCTAGGTCCCCCACCAAACTCATCATCCATTTTCCGCATTTTTTAATACTCCAAAATTATCTGCCAATGTATTCTCTCCATCTCTTATAGTAAACATGCGAGTATAAGATTACAAAGTGGTATTATAATATTCAACTATTACCTCTTCAACTAGGATATATTTTTTTAAATATTTATTTAAGATACTAGTGAAACAAACATTGATTAAAATACTTTACTTTCTATTTCTTATCCATTCTGATAGATATTATTATTTTAAAAGTGTATCTAGAATAAAATATTCACCAAATTTAGCAATAAATAAAATTTTAAATCATTTAATTTGTAATAGACCCTACTGGAAAATAAAAATATTGTGTGGAAGGTTTATGTTTAAATTTATTAGGAAACAATCTACAAAACACATGTCCATGTTTCACATTTAAAAATATAATAACCAAATGGAAATTTAATTTGGCATCCTATTCAAATTTATTTTCCCGCTCCTCTTGTTTTGTGTTAATTCCCCTATTGCGATTTTCTTAATAGAGAATGGGTTTTCAAGTATATGTTGCTTCAAGGGTTTCCTGATGGGGAAAATCGCAATACAGGGTTTAGGGCGCATTATTGTGTTATTTCTACTTCAAGGGTTTTTTGAACAGACCCCAAATCGTTCATTTCCTTGCTGGTTGAAGTTCTATAGTTGAGACACGAATTTTTATGAAGAGGGAGGTTTTATCCCCTCTCATTTTCTGCTAGACAGAAGTTCTCTTACTGCAGGGAACATTTCCCTACCATTTTCTGGGTCGTTATGTTGTTTACATGAGAAAGTCTAGCCACTATTTGGGTGTCGCAAAGATGTTGTGTGTTGGGGCTGAATATTGTCTTTAGAGGTGTTCGATTTTGTGTCTATTTGGAGCTGCATTGGGATGAGAGCCCCTGCTGGACATTTGGATAGACTATAGACTCTTTATGGTGACCAAATCTGCTAGTTATACCCATCTATCAGCTGTCGGTTAAGTGTCTCTCTATACTCGGGAGTTCTGGTTCGATTTCTTGTACTTGGTCATTATCTTGGTCTTCCAATAAAGCTGGCCTATTATTCAAAGATGGTTGATATCTATTTATGTGCTGCCTACTATTTTTTGCCACTACTTATCAGGTTCTTACTTTTGTCTACTACTGATGCAACTTATCTAATACTTTATTGAAGCTAAGAGCTCCATCTCTGGGGCAAGCTGATTTTTGGCTAGCTCCACTGCCTTTGATCTCAATTTTTCCAATTGCTTCCTTCTCTCATATGATACCTGAGCCTTTTCCTTTCTCTTCCCTTATAATTCCATAATAGTGTCATAGTGATGCCAGCCAAATTCTTTGGAAAGCCTTCCTAGCAGAAAATACTTGTGACCTGAATGAAGCCTTAACACTTTCAGAGCATCTGGAATGACCATTCTTTTCTTCGAGTCATATGGTGGGGGAACCCCTTCAAAAGCCCTTAGCCTAGAAAGTGCTGCATCACCACGCTTGCTTTTGTGTGGAATCATTCCTATAATTTTCCTCCAAATAATTCTTGATGGAGCTCGAAAATGAATCGGACCATGAGACGACTTTGTATTCATTCGCTTTCTTAGAAAATGCAAGTATTTCATCTTCTGACGAACAAGTCTTCCAGACATACATAACTCTTCACAACGCACCACAACCACTCGCTGGCCATGGAGGTGCTCCTTGGCCAAGATAGAGGAGAGGCAACCAAGCTTGTGGTGGCATGCATCTACCACCACCTCCTTCATACAGATTCCTGATTTGCTCACCATTATTCTCCTCCTCTCTCCCTCATTCTCTCGCTCGAGACTCAACAACCAAAATTCCACAAGCCTATTTGGAGGTAGTCTAACTTTTACGAAATCATATTTATCTTGTCATCGTGAGGGTTATGTTTTATTATTTTGATCAGAAATACTTGTAAGGTTTGTGGATCCTTCATTAATCACTAGCTCTTGAGGATAGTATGCATTATTTGGTATGTTCTCTTGCTACTTTTGATTTTGATGCAAGCCTAGATTGTTAATACGAAGTCTTCTAGAACGATGTCAGGGATGGGAATCTTCCTTCCTAGTTTTGTATGAAATATACATGATTTTTATGATGCTGATGAATCTTTCCTGCAGAAAAAAAATTCCTTAAACATGTAGATCCATTAAAGAGTACTCTAGATTGGTTGAGGTAAGGCCTCAATTGATATTCTGAAAAGGAGAAGTGGAACTACCATAGAATTGTAAAGAAAAGGGATCATTTGTAGGATGAAAACATGTAGTGGGAAACTGACCTAATGGGAATTTACTTGGATATCTGAACTACGTACCCATCAGTCATCATCTGCTTAGTTGAAAGTGTTGCAAGAGACTAAAAGTGAATCTAAAAAAGCTTCTCAGTTGGCCATGGTAGACAACCCCTTCGAGAAATTTGTGAAAATATTGGTGTTGGAGAATGTTTCATTGCAGCTATCTGAAACAATGATTGGAAAGGATCATAGCAACAAAGATAACTAGAGCTACAGACTCTTCTAATATTGTTTCCTAGGCAAGGACTGCTACAGTGCTCATGGGAGTGGAAGACAATGGTATTGGAGATGAAATCACTACTGTTGGAGACAACTTAAAGGAAGAAAAATTCATTTATGAAAGAAAATAAAAAGTCACCATGCCTGCAGATTTGAAGGATTGCCTAGTTATGGGGGAGAAGGTGGATCAACATCTACAAAAGATGTGGAAGTAAAAGAGAACATCCAACATGAAAGACACCCTGATGACCTTTAAATATTGCTGCGAAATTTCTTGAGGGTGTCAATATATTCCACCAACCCTGAGGGCTTAAACCCCACAAAATTCTTGCCAAATACTAGCAAGCTTTGAAGACCAGGTGGGTGCATTTGGATCCTTCACATGGTGACATGGACCCCATCTTCCATCAAGGAAATACCAAACCATTTCAATGGGACCACACCATACATCACCATAAATTTTACACCTACCTAAAGGTGTTCCAAAGCTACTACAATGCACCAGAAAGTTTGTGAGTATTAAACCTTGATTTATGGAGTGAAACTACTTCATTTAGAGGCCACGTTTCTGAACACTTAACAAGGTTTGATGTTGTAAAGTCATGGCCACCACTAGCGATAACCTATAACAAGAGGACCAAATCCATCCTTTGCACTAGTTGTTGGTTTCATGATCCTCTTTTCATCATTGTAAATATAATATGCATGCCCAGGTCATATGTGCTTAAGTAGTCACTCTAGTCAGTCGTTCGCAGTGAATGTCATTTCCATGAAAATACACAACCATTGATATTTTCAATGAGCTCGTATCCCAAAATAAAATAAATAATGCACCAAGGATGTTCTTTCTGATATTTATTTTCATTTTCAGGCCCTTTATGTTGTTATGAATTCGATTGAATAAAAAGAGTTATATAACATGGCATCTTATATAATTTTTTAAAACATTGTGAGGTACAGTAATAAAAAAAATGTATAAACAAAATTTTGACATTATGCCCCACAACTAGTGATTATGATCTTAAGTAGAGAACTACTGTAATAAAGAAGATGAGATTTTGATATGTTCACTGGAATCTATTGATTGATCAGAACTTTGTTATGTACATATTTGACTGGTGAGTAGTTCATCTTTTTGGGTACCTCTAGTTCAGTTATAGCTTTAGCATTGTGCACAATCTGGTATAGCCCATGAGAAAAATCTCCATCTATAATAATATAAAGAGAAATTTTTGAAGGAATATTTAATATAGCCCATCAAATTCACTAAGGCATATGTCATGAACAAGAGAGAAATGGAGATGCTTCTATGGTAGTTTTATTTTTTGAAGGTTTTTGAAGCATTGCCATGAATGAGCAGGTTTTTTATTAAGAGAAAACTGAAAATTTTAAATGAGTTGAGCATGGTTGTAATTAAAGTTCATTGGGGTTGTATCGTTTGGCTATTTTTTTTTTTTATGAGCATTAATTCCTACACATATTTTCTTTGGCTAATCTGAGCTTTGGTTTGTACCTTAAAACATCCATTGTGAAGCTAATGGAGAAGATGATAGACTATCTTTTCATATTTTGATTTGATGTTCTTTACAAGGATCCATGATTCCTATTCCCTTGTTTATCTAGTTTTGCTGTAAAAGAAGGTGCTTCCATTAACTTGTTCTTATGTTTTTTTTTCAAACTTGTAGATATGGAGGGTTTTATCTTGATTTAGACATCGTAGTTTTGAAGCCACTAGATTCCTTAAATAATAGTCTAGGGATAGAGTCTCTCATTAATGAGGAATTGAGTCTTAAAGGGGCTGTTATGGAATTTGAAAAGCACAGGTTTGAACATTCCTTCTTATCCTAAAATTTCTATCACTTCTTTTTGTTTCAATACTTAAAGAAATAAATGTCAAATAATCGTGTTTATTCATTTTTGCTTTGGTAAATATGAAGGCTATATGATATATATGGCACCGAGTTGATAAAATCCATCCCCGAGATACTTATGATATATATTTCACTTATGTTGGCAATAATTTTCTCTTTAGATACTCTTTCCATATCAGGAGTCCAAAACAATAGTTCAACATTCTACTTTTCTCCTACCATCATACTTGAATGAGGTATAAGACAATCTCCCATCTTAGGAGAGTCAATGCTAGTAGCAACTTGTATTTCAAGCCCTTTTTTATTTCCTAACTCATTGCCAACAAAATAAGTCAATGCATCTTTAATTGTCAGATAGTTCCTACACTATTTACAAGGCTTATTCCTATAACATGGACCTTCACGTTGTCCAACAATGTTCAATGATTCTGCAATGCCAGAAAATTTAAGTTTAGGGCTCGTTTTAGGTACCAAATGAGCATTGGCATGGTTATCAGCATACTGACCTCCAAAAGACGGACCAACTGCACAAAAATATTTTCCAGCTTCTAATTTACTTTGGCTTGTGAGAGATTGATCAAGGACACTAGTATCACCTATGAAATTTTCAACAACAAAGCGAATCCGATGCTCTTCCAACAAGCACTGATGCTCTATTAAATGACTAACACAGTAAATTTTTGCACAAATTTTCAACATGAACTTCACTGTTTTCCTTCAGCTCTCCTGCCTCTATCAAAAAATTTCGTAAAACCTTTGCTGCCTCATCATGACATGTTGCATGGTTTGCAACAGATTGACTATCCTTTCTACCATTTACCTCAAAAAAAGTACTTGAAATCTTCTCACCATCCAGAATTTGAGGATTGGAATTATTGTGCACTCTGTCTTTCTGCTTAACAATTGATCCATATACACAATGTCTGGCATGATGTCCTTTCCCATGGTGTCTTGCCACATGATGTCCTGCATGTTCCAGTGGACCATAAAATTTACAAACCTGTGACAACACATGATGATTTTTGTCAAATTATACACCTAAGCAGCAATGCAGGATACTTAAATTTGTCATGTTTAAAGCTAAACATAACTTGAATTTAACAAGTGGAATACCAAATTGGTCACGTTTTTTTTACATGTCTGTTCTTTGTTCCCCAAATTGTGAGTGATTATGATTATGGTATGGCCAATTTTGCTACTATTTTGGGAGCACACTTTTTCCTGTACATTGTTGGCTGGCTGTATTTCATAAGGGAATGAGTTTAAAGTGCTTTCTTGGCTGAGTTAGACGGAGAGACCAAGACACACATTCTTGTGTGTATTTATCAGTCCACAGGTTACACATTTTTGAGGAGTGTTGAGTTTCATCGAGACACTGTATGAATTTTGCTTCACATAAAGATATAACACTGATGGGATCTCTCTCTTGCAGCATTCACTACTGGTAATACTCAGAGACTGAGCTTATTCTGAAGAATGCTTAGCTGAGCCATTTATACTAGGTTCCACTATGTTACTTTTCCAAGTTGTAATTATGTCATGTATTTAATTATCATATGGTCGGGAATCAATTCTGCAAGGCTTTCAAATATTGAATTTACCAACGCACTTGGGTTTTGGTTATTGATGGTAACTGTACGAGGTGGTGAATCCAGTGTCTCATCTAGAATTGCGTTTAGATATTTTTCCATTGCAAATTCTATCACGTTACAATAATCATGCTGTAAGGACGTCGAGTCTACCAACATCTCTTCATCCCCCAACCATATAGTATCATCAGAAGTAAAAATTTCAGGCACAAAGAACATTTCTTCTTTATTTGTAGGTGAAACAGGGCTATTCTTATTATAAATTGTGAGAGAGCAGAAATGCACACACAAATAAGTAATTTCTATATTAAATCACACTAATACATTACAATATTTATAGTGCTGCTGAGATCCAACTAATTCCACTCTTGGAGGGAGATGTTGAGAGAATCTCTCAACATCCTTCAACACACCAAACCAATCCCTAATCTGTAGTATGAATATTAAATAAGGCATTATCTCAAACACCCCCCTTTAATGCCTACATTACAAAAATGAAGAACACACTAGTTTAATACAAACATTTGTCTGCCCTGGTCTTCATTAACATTTGTACCCACTCTGAGATCTCATAGACAACGCTCTTTTCTCCACCATTATCAAGCTACCATTCAACCCATTTAAAATACATTTGTTTCTGACTAGCAATACTGAATTTGTAAGATCAAAGATTCTTGACACCCCCGAAGAAGAGTCTCGACACTGAACTACCCTATGGAAATATTTCCATTTGTGAAATAACCCTGAAGAATAAATTTCAACAGTCTATAGGAAAATATTCTGGATATAGAATATGATCAGTGATTAATCCTACAAAGTGACCTTTACACACAAGGATCTCATTATATAACCTATAACCGATGCTCTTGAAGCCCCGAGAAACGACAAGACCCACCAGCTTGTAACAAATTCACACAATCAAATTAGCCAATTTTTCTCTCGGCACTGAAGAACGTCGAGAACAACTAATTTAAATTATGAAAACCTATTCAATAATTGTTTCTACACTACACCTTAAAACAATATAAAAATAATAAATTTGACATATTCAACTCCACACAACAAAACCTGCAATAGCACAGATATTAAACGGCAGCCTCTCCTTTTCTTACGCTAATATCATGTTGCCAACTCATCTCTGAAAATAGATCAGAGTCTTAACTATATTTTACACCTTCCCAAATTTAAAGGCGGAAAATCAAGAGCACCCACAGGATCACGTCCACCTCATGGGCCGCCCACAGCCATATCACTGACTGAGGCTTGGTCCTGTTGTTCGAACCCAACACCAAGGCTAAACCATGCCTGTGATTATTCATTGAAAGACCCGGACCCTTTGTGGCTATAAATTCTGGATCCAGCTTCTGGATAGCTTCTTAACGGAACTGTGGCCATGTTTACGTTCCCAAGTTTGGTTCTCGGATTTTGGCAAATCCTTTAGGTAGGCCAGCAATTCCCTTATCTTTCCAAACAAGATATTTTTAATCATAGATCTTGTAGATACATGACATGACCGCATCTTTGTACCATTTGTAGTCTTGCAACATTTATATCTTCAGATTGAGAAGGGCCGTTCGATGCCGTTTTCGATATTTCCTTTTTTGATGGTTGAAAACAGGCTATACCGAACCCAAACCCATTTTCTAATTAATCAATAATTTCATCAATGTCATAACCATGATAAACGACAAACTCTTCCTCACCAGACACTGTAAATTGCACCTTGGGTCAGTGAGTACACTGCGAGATTGGCACGCATTCCAATTTCTCTGTATTGAGTCTACTTCTGTATGTCACAGTCTTCAGATGCTCAGAAATAAGGTTGTAGAACTGTAAAAACTTCTTAGCAATGAATCCCTGACTCTGGATAAGTTTTAAGACTACAAATTCATTGAGATTCGGTCAATTCATAGAGCCGTGGATTACATTTCCACCGCACGAAGCGCCTGTCTGTGGCAGTAATTATTTGTAGTTCCGCATATGGGAAACAACCTTCCAACACCGTAAAGAGTCAACACAGCAGCGATTCTCTTCTATTCATACACACATAAATTCAACAGTGATTTACACATGAATCCTATTACTATAGAATGAATTCTCACAGTTTCCTCTTCATCTTCCTGAGCACTCCCGTGAGGGATTAAGCTTAGCTTGCCTCTGATACCATATTAGAAATTGTGAGAGAGCATAAACGCACACACAAACAAGTAATTTCTATATTAAATCACACTAATACATTACAATATTTATAGTGCTGCTGAGATCCAACTAATTCCACTCTTGGAGGGAGATGTTGAGAGAATCTCTCAACATCCTTCAACACACCAAACCAATCCCTAATCTGTAGTATGAATATTAAATAAGGAATTATCTCAAACAATTCTCTGCTTCCTCTGTGATGCTGATTACTAAGACCTCAGGTGAATTGAGCCTTGTCTCCTCCTCCATTTCATTTGGAAAGAGATACCCACCACCCATTGTAAGTAAAGATAATCAACATAGAACAATAAAAAAGTTACTCAAAAGAATTTCTGATCTAACAAACACCCACAAAAGAAATTATATATTGTTTAGAACAACGCAGAAATGATTCCATTCAAATATGGCGAATATATTGAAGCATATCGATTAGAAAGAAAATACAAAACTCAATTGATTAAGCCCGGTCACAATTACGCCATTGATACAAAATGCATTGACGACTGGTTATTTAACTACAAGGAAAACAAGAAGACAAAAAAACGTAACAGAGGAAGGGTTACATGAGTGTTGAGTTTCATCGAGACAGTGTATGACTGCTGCTTCATATAAAGATACAACGCTAATGTGATCTCTCTCTTGTAGCATTCACTACTGATAATACTCAGAGACTGAGCTTATTCTGGAGATTCACACTTTGCCAAGGACACAATTAAAGAAATGACCACCACAGATGTATCAACAACTAATGGCATCCACACATGAAATAATTTTTAGGGAGGTAAACACCAAATCGCGTGTTAGCTAGATATATTTTTAATTTCAAAATTAATGTCAGGAAAGGATCTCGTCATGGAGGCATCTATACTTCCCTGTGATGTCTCAAATCACTGGTCAATCCTACTGGAGCTCAACCTCAAATATGCCCTAAATAATTTCCGATTTTTCTTTGATATATTTTGGATAATATATCCTTCCTTTGTTAAGAAAGCTAAGAAATGGTGGCAAGAAATTGAAGCTCCAAGCCCTTCAACCATTTACAACTTCCAACAAAATCTCAAGGGCCTTAAAGCTTAGATAAAAAAAAATGGAACCAATATGAGTTCAAGAACATCTTTGAGGATAAAATCCAACTAGAGGCACAACTGGAGATATTGCAACAAGAATTAATTATGAAATTTTTTTCCCAAGAATAGCCTAGCCAAGAAACAAAACTCATCTCCAAACTGGAAGAAATATAGAAGCAAGAATAGATTCTATGAAAACAAAAATCTCAAGTTAATTGGCTTAAAGAAGGGGAAAAAAGCACGTGTTTCTTTCAAAAATTTATTCTTAAACATATCCATCACAACAAGATGTTCTCCTTGATGAGCTAAATATATGGAAATATTTTTTTTTAAATATTTTTTGCTGCTGTCGGTATTACGATGGCTAGATTTAAAAATAAATAAATTTTTTCCGTCGATATTGTGACACTTTTTTTTTTTTAATTACTTTTCGTCGCTCTTCTGACGGCTAGGTTTTTTAAAAAATAAAATTTTCCCGTCAATATTGCGACACTTTTTTTTTAAATTAATTTCCATCGCTCTTTCGACACATTGCAAACGTCGCTCTTCCGACACATTTCTAACGTCA
The DNA here is from genome assembly GCA_034641835.2 of Pinus albicaulis. NCBI lineage: Eukaryota > Viridiplantae > Streptophyta > Pinopsida > Pinales > Pinaceae > Pinus > Pinus albicaulis. The sequence goes on from CM076584.1 coordinate 312,129,803, forward strand.
CAATAGTGACACATTGCTAATGTCACTCGTAAGTAAGTATTGATAACATCACTCTTCCGACATATCTCTAGTGTCACTATTCCGACACATTGATAATGTCGCTCTTTCGACGCATTTCTAACATCGCAATAGCAACACATTGTTAACGTCGCAATAGCAAGACACTGCTAACGTCGCTCTTCCAACACAATGGATAACGTCAGAAGAGAGATGGACGTCTGGAAACGTCGGAAAATGTGTCGCTCTTCCGAAACTTCATTGAAGTGTCAGAAATGCGACTCTAAGGCTAACCACATTTAGGACCAACTCAAAGTGTCACTCTTCTGACACCCATGTGTCGCTCTTCCGACATTTTGGCAGTCAGAAATTGGGCGAAATGTGCTAGTGGTGGATTATCGTGACATCAATCATGCTTGTCCTAAGGATAACTATCCCACTCCTTTCATCGACCAGATCATTGATGAATGTGCTGGGAATGAGATAATTTCCCTTATCGATAGGGTTTTATGGTTACAACCAGATCAATATTCTTTCGGCTGATCAACACAAGATCGCCTTCATCTATCATTGGGGCACCTTCACATACAAGAAGCTCCCTTTTGGCCTTAAGAATGCTGGGGCCACATTTCAAAGATTAATGTCATATGATTTCCATGATATTGAGCGCATTGTTCAACCTTACTTGGATGACCTTCCGACTCCTTCCACTAAGCGTAAAGACCACCCAGACCATCTCCGTAAAACTTTTCTTCACTGTAGATGCTATAACATTCGGCTAAATCCACATAAGTGTGTCTTCTGTGTAGATTCCGATAGATTCCTTGGGTTTATCGTTTCTAAAGACAGAATTCGTCTCGATCCTCTTAAGGTCGAAGCTATTGTCAATCTCCCCTCCCCTTCCTCTTTACATTAGTTGCAGAGTTTTCAAGGGAAAGCTAATTTCCTACGTCGTTTTATACCAAACTATGTCGAAGTAGCCAAAGGGTTCACACAATTGCTTAAGCAAGGCATCCCGTTCCTCTGGGATGAGGTTGCCCAAAAATCCTTCGATGCACTGAAGACATTGCTAATCAATGCTCCTCTATTACGTCCACCTAATTATCATCGTGACTATTCTCTCTAATTAGCTGCCACATTTAGCATTGTTGCCATGGTTCTTGTACAGGACGACGATGATGGTAACGATCATGTCATTTATTATTTAAGCCGAAATATTCTTTATACAGAAACATGTTATTCACATGTCGATAAATTGGTGTTGGTAGTTTTTTAAGCTGTCCAACGTTTTCGCCATTATATTCTACTTCGTACAATAACTGTGATTTATGATTGCAACCCCATGACCTATATATTAACTCGACAACTGTTGGGGGGAAATACTCGAAGTGGTTTGTTATCCTCCAAGAGTTTGATTTGGAGTTAACTACCACCAAATCAAAGAAATCATTGGTTTTTGCTGATTTTATTTTCTCTTTACCATCTTCCTATACTCCCTCTGGTTCTGAGGAACACATTCCCGCCGATACTTTTTTTCTCATTAGCTCCCTCGATCCATGGTACGGTGATATCATCGTCTATCTCCAGACTTCCACTTTCCAATATGAGTTGATGAAGGATGCTCATCGATGTATCCATAATCATTTACAACATTATCGCATAGTCGAAGATACTTTATAACGCATCGGAGCTGATTCTATTCTCCGCCGGTGTTTAACCCTCAAGGAGGCTAAAAAAGTCCTCAATGACTACCATTCTAGTGCCTGTGGTAGTCACATGTCTGGATATGCTACTACACAAAAAATCCTTCGTGCTGGATATTTCTAGCCTACCATTTTTAAAGACTTCATTGTCATTGTTCGTAAGTGTCAAGATTGCCAAATTTACCAGCGCAAGATGCACACACCACCCACACACCTCCATCCTATCATTACTGTTGGTCCCTTTGTGAATTGGGGCATCGATTTTATGACGTGTAACCCTCACTCGGATGGGGGGCACTCTTATATTATCGTAGCCGTGGACTAATTCACTAAATGGGCTGAAGAAATGCCTACACTCAGAGTTGACAGTAAGACGGCTGCACAATTTCTGTTCAATCACATGATTACCAGGTTTGGTGTCCCTTAGGCCATTGTCACTGATCATGGATCTCATTTCCACCATTATATGATGGTTGAGTTGACTTCTACTTTGGGTCTGTTTCACGACAGCTCAACGTCGTACTACCCTCAGGCCAATGGCCAGGTTGAAGCCGTGAAAAAAGTTCTAGTCACTATGATTCAGCGTATGATTGGGATGCACAAGTCCAACTAGCATCTCATGTTGTTTTTAGCTCTCTGGGGTTACGGAACATCGATGAAGGATGCAACTAGATTCACTCCATTCCAGCTTGTTTATGGTATGGAAGCTACCCTTCCGATTGAATGCAAAATCCCTTCTCTCAAGATAGTTTTTGAATTACTACCTAATACCTCGCCGGAGGAAGAGCATATTCTATATTTGGAGAGCTTAGATGAAACTCACCACTTTGCTGCTATAGTCACAGAAGCACACAAAAAGCAATTCAAAGCTCATTTTGATCAAATAGTTTCCCCTCGTACCTTTGTATAAGGAGACCTAGTCCTCTTGTATGACCAAGCTCATGATAAGCTGGGGGTAGGAAAATTCGAACCCATGTGGCATGGGCCCTATATTGTTAAGCATGTTTTGCAGAACGGGGCCTATGAGCTAATTGACTATGAAGGCTATCCTTTGAATCAGCCCAGAAATGATTTGTACCTCAAAAAATACTATGCATGAGTTTCTCGTGCATGTTCTTTTCTACATAACTGTGTTTTTCATTTTTGTACATTTTTTGGCTTGGTGTACTTTGGGAGCAATTTTTCTTGCTTATTATATGGTTCCTTACTGTGCAGATGTCTGTCACTCCTTATGTTGGTTCTGCGGATGGTGCCTCCCACAGTACCCAGAATCTATCTTCTGTATCCTTTCTAATTTATGATCCTAATGGTGAGTTGATAGACCTTCAAGGTATTTGTCTAGGACGAACAACCAACAATGTCGTTTAATATAGAGTCATCATCTAACTCTTAACCGAAGCTATTGCTCTTGACATTCATGAATTAATTGTGAACCTAGACTCTCAACTTCTTGTTCTCTAGCTTAATGGGCATTAATCTATTATAAATCCTCATATTTTAAGGTTGTATTTGTGTTTTCATTTATTAGAAAGGAATTTTGATTATATCACATATCAGCATATTCCTAGACAAATGAATGTGTTAACTAATGCAGTAGCCAATATTGTATTAGATAGACATTTGTGTAACTTGTAAAAGCATCATCATCACATAATAATATTTAGATAGGAAAATAAACACACACACACACACACACACACACACACACACATGTGCACATATATATATATATATATATCGATTGTTTGCATCCAAGTGCATCATAAATTCATAAAAATATCTATGTTTTGGTTACATCCCAAGACATCATGTCTCTAAAAAAATATACAAAAATAGAGCCTAGGCATATAATCTGCACGATGCTCATGATAACATGTCACTGCATGTACGAACCGCCTCAGTAAACGGTGGATGCGATTAGACACCCTTGCAGTGTGCCTCTAATATGCACAAGGAACATCCTCGAATCTCACGTAATCTGGGATCTTGCTTGTGAGTCCCTCCAAGTTGTGCGTGATCTCTTCTTCCTCGATTCCCTCACCTTAAGGGGTCACCTCGAAATCGCATGGGACCCTCCGTTCTATGGGGGGAATTCCTGCAGGTCCCTCTGGGCCAACAACTGCATTGCATGGATAAATAATGAGAACATATATAAACAAAAAAAAACATAACACCCATCAAAATCAAAAAATGTGTTTTCACCCAAAGCTTCATCCCAATCCTCTCCTTGTGAGAGTGGAAGGTCTAGATCATCCATGAAGTCGGTGCCGATATACGGCCAGTCCTCTACAACGATGAGTTGTCGATGGAGCTAGATGAAGAATTCTGACTTCCATGAAATATGTTGACCACCTCCTGATCGAGGCATCAACTCTGTCCAATGGACCATCCGTAGCTCTGGTGTTGGTGGTGTAGGTACAACCACCTCATGGTGTTGAAATATTGGCAACCGTTTTAGGATGAACGGTGACAATATGGACCCGTATCCAAATTTTTTTATCTTGTCGTTCTTGCACTTTGTTAACTGGCGCTTCAAGTTGATTGTTACAGCTTCCGCCCAGTTGAAAATGGTTGGAGCCATACAATCCATGACAAGTTGAAGTTGTGTTTTTGTAGCTTTGTGAGGGGCTGGAGATCCAACGGCTCATGTTATAGTGTGCAGTACTACCATTAGTGTCCAATCAGGTATTGTCTGAATATCTATTTTCCTGCTCTTCGATCCTTTCTTTGCTCCTGGGAAGACTCTGTTTATTATCATTCCCATGCTCTCACCCATGGGCCAGGAACCTATCATGATTGGGTTCGCTCCCCTCCATGACAATCCAGTGATGAAGTATATGTCAGAGACTTCTATCTCTAAATCTTGGTCTTGAATAAGAAATCTTTCTCTATCAGTGTCCCACACACTGATCATATACTGAAGTAATTCCATCTGAGCTCGTATACATGGTGTTAGGAAGAATTTCAAGAGCCCACAATTCCTCAGGGCATTCAAACATGCATTGTTTTCCATGGCTTGTTCATATTCCTCTCGATGTTCTGTTTCTTTCCACTCGATAACCATTTTGGCTTTTAATTACCTGCAAAACCATAATTGGATGGGGTTTACGTGTGTTTATTATGTAGTAATAGGTCCTAAACATGATGACGATGAAGTGATGATTTGTATTTTATTACTTTTTCGGACTCGGTAAAAACACGAAAAATTCACCCCCTCGAGTCATCTTTTAGCTCTTTTCTGACTCTCAAAAATTGAAATGATTGATGAGACTCTTATCATTTTGAACTCATTAAAGGATGCGAAACATCATCTGCCCAGTATATGTTTATCAATTTTTCGGGCGGGGACAGATTATTTACGAAAAATAAATACCCTAGCCAATCGCAACTAAGAGGTTCTCCTAGATATTGTTTTCTACCTCTTTGGATCTGTGAGACTACCTACGAAAAGGGACTTGCTGGAGTTTTCTTTTCCGCTTCTTTTCAAACTCTCTAAACATGAAAATATTTCAATTTCTTCCTTTGCTAGACTTGTTAAACCTAAATGACATCGGGAACCATCACCATGACCTTATCGAGTTCCTCCTTATTAGAACTCGTAAAATGTACTAGGATGGATTTGGCCGAAGGAAAAACTTATATGACAAGCATATTCTATCCCATTCAAGGTTGTTCCAAAAATAGTTGGGGTACTTGCCAGAAATGGTGGGGGAAAATGGAACCAGTTCTTAGTCGTGTCGGTAGTATGTCACACTTGAACATGACACTTGTCTGCAATTTGTGTCAGGTTGGGGACATTCTACATTTGTCATTTTTCCTCCATGGGTTTGGTTTATCTGTGTTGACCTCTCATCTGCTCTTTGCCATGTCATCATGACCTCAAATCCCTTGATTTCAAATACTACCAAATTCCATAGTCGTGTCGCCAATATGTTCAAGAGAAGTTTCCTTTTGTAGTTTTCAACCCCTGATCCTTTGTTTGGTCTTGATTCACTATCATCTTATTCCTCTATCTCATGTCAATGATGTGGGAAACATTATGGCCCTCCTTCAACCGGTCGCTTCCTGTCGACTTCAACTCATTATCCAGAAAGCTGATGCAGAGACTCCCTTCTAGTACCTTAGAGCTTTCATGCCTCAATGGAAAATTCTTCTCATTCGATGATAGGTTCTCATCATTGGCCTTCGATCAAGTGATTTTGCAGGTGTTCAACTTTAGCTCACTGTTCACATACCGTGAATTGTACTAATGGTACCTTAAGGACCATTGTCATTATTGGTGGTTTCTATTGCACCTGTTAACATATTTCATCTTTGGTTGGTAATCAGGTGATTTTCTTGCATGTTCGACTTCAGTTCATTCATTTGCATGCTTGAATTTGTACTTTTTCGGGTCAAGATGGAGCATAAGACCTTGGGTTTTGTCTAATAAAATATAGGCTGCGAGACGATTTGGTTTATCATGACTGTATGCATGACTCTTATAATTGGATGGCTACGACATTACCTGAGTCTATTTTATGATCCTTCTTGTTGGATGGTTGCGTCCATACCTCGGATCTTATTTTTACATGTATTCTACTATGGATGGTTGCGCCCATACCATATATTCATGTATCAGAGATATCAGTTGTACTTGTTCTTGTAGGTCTTTCGCCGACAGTGTTTTGGTTTGGGCATGTTCTCATAAATCATTTCACCCCTCCCTCTCTCTCGAAACTCATGCTTTAGGTGGCATCTGTTACACAGTATTTTGTCACCGTCTCTGCAATCCCCATCGCGAACATTGGAGGGCTATTTCAGTGACTTCTGTGTACTATCATACATTGCTATAAGTGTCATTGCATCCCTTGGCATGTCAATAACATATTCTCTGTTGATCATTCCTCAAGCAGAGCTTCAAAAATATGTGATTTTGGGTCGACGCTGGTAGGCAGTTATGGCCTAGCGCTGATGAGAAATTTACACTAGGTCCCCCACCCTTTGGTGCTTTGTCTCATAAGGGCACTCATGTCGAGCTATTTTTGGAAAGTTTTTAAAATAGAAATGAAGTTTCCATGATTAACAACTTCGTGAGCAGAGTAATCATGGTTTGTTTGATTGAATCACATTGAGTTTCTCCCTTTGGCTTGTTGGTTCCTAAAATTATGCAACTCCCCAAAGGGATAGACCTCTCCTCCACCTTATGAGGGATCCCAAACCTCCTCCTCCTCTCCTATAAATTCTTCCTCCTCACATTGATTCAGCTAGCTGAAAAATAATTACTATAGCTGGTGTGTAGAAGAAGGTAGAGAAGAATCCATTTTTGAGAGAGAGTTTAGGCCCATTGCCTCATCGAGTCCAATTTCAAACGAATGCTTGAGATGCACCCAAATGAACCCGTCGAAGGCAATCTACAACTTCAAGGCATAAGGTTGTAAACTTATTTTTCTCTATTAATAATACATGAATGGTTTTTGGCTCCAATTTTGTTTCCATTTATATGCAAAGTGTTTAGCTCTCCTTGAAGTCTAGTTGAATAGTTGTAGATGCATATATATGCTTGTATGTTGTCATCCTTTGTTTGATATTTGTGTAGACACATGAACATTGTCACCAACATAGAGCGCAAGGCATGAAGACAAATATTGAAGGATCATTGCCATGTGCCATGACAAAAGCATTGGATTGGGGTAAGTGTTACACATCATTTTGTCACCGTCCCTGCAATCCCCATCCCGCATATTGGAGGACTATTTCTGTGACTAATAAGCAGTTTCATGCTTTGGAAATACCATCATTGCATCCCTTTCCATGAGTACAACATTCCTTCTGTTGACAATTCCATGAACAGATCATCAGAAACATAAGTTTTTGCCTTGGCGCTAGTAGCCCATTATGCCCTCGCGCTAATGAGGAAGATTAACACTGGGCCCTGCACCCATTAGAGCTCTATCCAAGTTAGCTACCCGTGCCAACCTGTTTATGGAATATTTTTTAAAAATAGAGGCGAAGTTTCCATCATAACAAACTTCATGGGTGAGTCAGCTAGAGTGGTTCAACTGAATAACCACAGATTCCCTCCTTTGGCCTCTTGTTTCCACCTTTTGGGGAAACCTCCCAAAGGATAAGGCCTCCCTTCCACTATTGTAGGGATCCCAACCTCCCCCTCTCCTCTATAAATATAGCCATCTTCCATTGATGAGCTAGATGAAAAAATAGAGTTGAAAGGATAGCTGAAGAGATAGCTCAACATTTCTCTAGAGAGATAGAACAGAAAGAGACTTTGTCGAGAGGGAGCTTAGGCTTGTGTTCTCGCCTCGTCCCATATTCCTGACAATCGTTCGAGATGTGATTTACCTAAACCCGATGAAGGAGGCTGCGACGTCAAGGCTCTGATTGTAACCCTTTCTTCTATTTATATATATACATGACTATTATCTAGTTCCCATCTTGTGTTGATGTGTTTTATTTGATGCAATATGCTTATCCTTCCTTGACTGGTTATTTAATTATGAATGAAATCATTGTCTGTATGTTTCTCTTGTTTGTTGATCTTCGTGCAGGTATCCGAAAATGTTTGCGGAAGAATTGTGACCCGTCGAGATAGAGATCAAGAGGCCACCACCACTACAGTGACGACAGCGTTGGACTCCAGGTAGGTCAATCTACCCCGTCCTTTTGATTCATCAATAACCTACACCTTAGCTTGTCCCTCCGTTGCAAGACCCACTCTAGGGCTAGAGGGATTGTCTCTATCTGCAGAGAGGATTTACCTTACCAACAATAGGATATCTGTTCCGATTCATATTTCATTTATAAGCTAGGAATTCAGGAGTCCATCATTTTCCCTTGTTGCTAGACCCACCCTAGGACTAGAGGGATCACCTCTGTTTGCAGAGGGGCACCCAACTCTTGAAGGAGGTTATTGGTGGTTTTTCATCCTCTTTTTCGATTTTTTTATTTTGGGAAGTATTGACCTGCCTCTAGATTTGCGAGAATACCCTTGTCTGCTCCCTTTTACTTGGATTCTTGACCTGAATTTTGCATCATTACCTCCTATAGGAGGTACGTGTCTTCGATTTTTTTGATTTGGTCCTTTGGTATTTCTTCTATTCTATTTTTTTCCCATTCCTTTGCTCCTGTTAGGAGTTCAACACCTTCCACTGACTCTTCGATAGAATTTTATTCTAGACTGGGAGCTTCCTGTACTTGTTCCATCTCTATTTCTTCCTTTGGTTGTTCGTTTTCAAGCATGTTGTAATCTTATTCCCCTTCTGTTGGCCTGTAGTTCTCTAGAAATTTCTTGTTTTTCCTATAGTCTTCCTCCGCTGAGCTTAGAGAGATTTGTTCTTCGTGTTGTGTGTTCAGAACTTGGAATATGTTGTGATGAGTAGCCTTGGGATGGTTTTTCTTGTTGAGCATTTTCTTGTTATGTTTGTGTGTGTTGCCAACTCTAGTGTATCCCTACTCGCTATTCTTTTTGTTGGTTTGAACCTCTATTGAGGGGAACTTGTTTTGAGGGCATTCCCAAAGGAGGTGCATGTGTTCATGGCACTTCCTGCATATAAAGTGGATGTGCTCAAAATCAATTCTCTGCATTCACATTTCATCCCTGTAGATGAGCTTGATTTCCTCTGGTAGAGCATATGAGACATATTTGTAGTCACAAATTCTGGAGTATGAGATGTAGTGCCCATTTTTGGTTCCCTCTGACATCTTTATGTATTCTCATAGTTCATCTTTGATTCCTTTAAGGACTGTCGGAGCCTTGTAGTCCATAGGAACTGAGTAGAGCCAGATCCAGATAAGGAATATGGTGAAATCCTCTTTTTTGGGTGTTAAGTTCTCTTTCCATAATATCATATAGAGACCAGCTGAGTTGAAGAAGTACAAGCTTGCTTCAAAAATTCCATCTCTATCTTTGAGGAGGCAAAGGACTACTGTGAATAATACCTTAGAGCCCCCTGGCAGTTGGATTTCTCCTTTTGGCTTCCATTTAGAATGGATCCAACCATTGAGGGCTCTTTTTGTTGGCCATATTCCCATAAATTTACATATCACGACATGTTCTTGCATGTAGTCTCTGTAGATTGTTATATATGGGTCTCGAGTAATCAATTCCAATGTCTTTTTGGCCTTTGGATGACATGTGTTAGTCTTCTTTGGTTTCATTTTTACTTTGTCTTCCTTAGTTGTGTCTTCCTGTGCCTCGCCTATGGAACGAGGGGCAGAAGTATCATTTCCATCAGGGGTTTGGTCCTTTGAGAGGTCCAAGGCTTCCTTTCCCTTACCCTGTTGATTGTCCTGGAAACCTTGCTCTGATCCGGAGGGGCGAAGGCTGAACAAGAAGTCAACCTGGTGAAGAATGAGGTGTCCTTCTTGGAGGAGAAACTTCTGACCAGGTCTCGGAAGGAGGGGGACGATTAGAAACTATTCATCGTAGTGGAGGGGGGTGCTAGGGAGCCCATGTCGAGTCGGGGGCCGATTGGCCACTATTCATCGTAGTGGAGGGGGCCGCTAGGGAGCCCATGTCGAGTCGCCGATGGCAGAGGCCGCAAGCTGAGCTCCACAGTGCGAGTAGATCAGACTTGGAGCATCATACCTAGAGCGTGACCATTACAAAAATCATCAACATGATAATCAATTATTACAATTATTATTAATTATTAGTAATTATTAATAATTATAATTTTTAATATTATAATTTTTTATTTTTTATTTTTAATAGAAATATTATATTACTTTTAATTATTAATTGTTATTATTTATATTTATATTATTTATTAATTAGTTATTTAAGAGTAAATAATAATAATAATAAAATAATTAATGTAAATAAATAATAATAAATGTGGTTGATATACCCCCATAGGTGTACATCAATCACATGCACAACCAAATTAATAAATGTGGTTGGAAAACATCCATAGACTTTAATAAGGAGTTGTCTTTAGTGCGATTTTTTGGAGTTTCCGGTGCTAGAATTTGGTGAAAAAAATTGATGTAAAATCTTGATTTCTATTATGTAAACTAGTTTTTTGATTGTATATATGGATTCAGCACCCTAAAAAACCCCTAGGGCACTTCGATTGTGCAAGGTTACCCATCAAATTTATGTTTTCAATGAATTCCGGCTGGATTTTAGAGAAATTAGACTAGAAAAATCCACCAGAAAAGCCTTAGAAAAGTCGCACTAAAGACTACTCGCTTTAATAATAATAATAAATAACTATTTTAATAAAAAAATATTGTTTTAATAATAATAATAATAATAATAATAATAATAATAATAATAATAATAATAATAATAATAATAATAATAATAATAATAATAACTATTTTAGTAAACAAATATTATTATTATAATTAATAATAATAATTAATCTGTATTAATTATTTTTAATTAATAATATTAATTAATTATTTAGTTATTTTAAATTTATTATTGTTATTACTCATTATTATTATTAATTAATATTTCTAAAATTATTAATAAATATTATTACTTTTATTTTTAATTAAATTAGATTTCATTATTAAATAATAATAATAATTTTATTTAATATTAATTTATTATTATTAAAATTTAATTAATATTCATAATATTAATTAAATTTTAATAATAATGCCGACAAGTTGTAGTTCAATTGGTAACCGCCTTATTCCGAATTCATTATAAAGCAAGAGATTCAATGTTCAATTCTCTTGGGTTAGATCAACCAAATAATTTATTATTATTATTATTATTTAATAATATTATTTTTCCTGAAGCTATGTGAATGACTGCTCATACTTCGTGACAAGATGGAGATCTTCTGAAGTAGTTCAGTGCTCCTGAGGCAAGAATTCGAATTCACAAGAGTTCCTGTCACTGTCACAGTTACCGGAAGATATTGACTAATTATAAACATCATAAGGTTCCATTATCGATTCTTGAACATATGGACTAATTATAAACATAAATTGTTCAATTTTCAATACAAAACATATGTATGTGTATCTCCTATCTCTTGCATCATAATACAACTCTTGTTTGACTCCATCTTCAATCTCATTCCAACTGAGAAATTGACTTTCGTTGACTCCATATATTGATCATAAGGAATTATAAACTCGAATGGGCTTGTCCTACAAAAATTACCCAATCGATGTGGAAATCAATACATGAACAAAAAATCAGTACAATGTCGACAATACAAGTCATTGTTTGTAACATGTTATCTCAATAAACCGCGAATCTAAAACTAAAAAACTAGGCGAAAAAACTCACCGAATAAGACTTCAAAATACACATTGCAAGAAAATTCAGATGGAAAGAATAACAAGAAAGTAGCACACATTAATTTGTTTCTTAAAAATGAAATGGGTAAAGCTAACTACAATTACAAAGATCTAGAGTCTACAATAATAATGACCTCACAAAGTTCATGCCATTTTAAGGCTATTCTAGCAAACAATAATCCTACCATGCAATGATAAATTGAAAGATGATGGTAATATATTTGGTTGATTCCTCTTTCCCCTGGCTACTGGCATAGGATTCAATCCCACAAGAGTTAATGAAGGTTCTAATTTCCATGAGGAATCTCTCTCTACTTGGACCCTCTCCAATGTTTGGATGGATATTCACTGCATTAGCTTTTGATATAAAGTTGAGGCTCACTCTGTTGTCTATCAGTAACATATTTTTAATCCTCAAGGACTTGGAAGCTTTTCTCATGAAAATATGCTTCATATCCTACACTGTGAGCAAAAACAATAGAAAAGGAAGAAGATTTATTATTAGATAAAGTTATCCAACACCTAAGATCTAATGTTCATTTTCTTCAAAAATGGAGGTTATTAACGTAATATTTTTTAACTTATTATATAATTTTTAATAAATAACATAGTCATACAAAGCACTTTGCTCAGCACCTTTTGGAATATACTTCAATAGTAATTGGGTTTCTAGCTTCATTTTTCTCTATGGTTTTATATAGGTGATTGAGTCTAATTTTATTTAGATAAATTGTATTTTAAGTGGAAGTTACATCATAAAATCAAGTGCATCCCCTATGGTCCCTATACTATTATGCAGAGTGTGAGTGTGAATGCATGCCATTTACATTTTCCTGGCCAACTTTTCCTCCGCAATTTTTTTAATGTTAATCATCTCAAGCTCTAGGAACCTCTTATTCTAGAAGAGGAAGTTCACATTTCCCACTCACTTGATAAAATTCTGGATTTTCAGTAGTTGTTCGAGGAAGACACACTACTGGATCTTCACACCTACTCCACTTGTTAGAAGTAGACTATGAATTATCTTATTGGGCACTAAAGGTAGCGTTCTTCGTAGAATAGAGGTTGATATCACCTCTAGAGCTACGAAAATTTGAGCTGATTTGGGCTATCCGATCCAAGAGGACAAATCAATAGTAGAGTATGAACTTGCATAATGGATTTTTATATGTCACAATTATTCTAGAATCTATGCCTTATAGCATTTCATTTGCAACGTTTGGTGCAATTGCTAGTTATTTCTTTACCATACATAATTTTTGAGTGTTCGTAAATCTCTTCATATTTAAAATTTATATTATGTTTATACATAATAATAATTAGATAACTTAAATATCTCAAATAGGTGAATGGAATCTGTGAATATAATATAAGTTAAATATTTTAGTTAGATAAATAGAACAAAAGAATGTTTGATAAAAAAATTCAAACTATCTCCCAATTACTCATTCCCCTTCAAGGGAAAAAAAAAACATTGAACTTTTCAAGATTTATGTTGTAGAAATTAAAATAAAAAGTTATCATAGTTTCACTTTTATATATAGTTAATTATATATTAACCATTATTAACTATCATCCTTTTTTTAATTTGTAATGCATGAAGACGCAATCCAGTGACCAGGGTGCTTCCTGAAGCTTTGGAGGGTATTATGACTCTTAAATATCTCAAATAGGTGAATGGAATCTGTGAATATACTATAAGTTAAATATTTTAGTTAGATAAATAGAACAAAAGAATGTTTGATAAAAAAGTTCAAACTATCTCCCAATTACTCATTCCCCTTCAAGGGAAAAAAAACATTGAACTTTTCAAGATTTATGTTGTAGAAATTAAAATAAAAAGTTATCATTGTTTCACTTTTATATATAGTTAATTATATATTAACCATAATTAACTATCATCCTTTTTTTAATTTGTAATGCATGAAGACGCAATCCAGTGACCAGGGTGCTTCCTGAAGCTTTGGAGGGTATTATGACTAATTTGTTTGTAATTTCTCTACTATAAAAGGCTGATATTTCATATTGGAAACGCTTTTGATTTCTTATTATACTGACCAGGGTGCTTCCTGAAGCTTTGGAGGGTATTATGACTAATTTGTTTGTAATTTCTCTACTATAAAAGGCTGATATTTCATATTGGAAACGCTTTTGATTTCTTATTATACTCGTGATTTCAGATTAATGCTGAGAAACATAAATTAATACAGAAAATTGTTTACTGAGGGGAACACTGGTTGCACATACAAATTATATATACACCTAGAATCATGGCAAACATATATGTATTCACATATGGGAGTGGATTCAGAGCATGAAGAACACTCATAAGAACACTCAACGCTCAGAGAACTCAGAACACAAAGCTAGCAACTTAGAGAATGTGAATAATAATGATCGAACTAAGTTGGGTTAATAGAATTGAAATTTGTTATTGATATAATTATTTAAATTTATTTATGAGCTAATATTAAATTTTTATTTATACAAATATTTAAAAAAAATTATGAGTCTTAAATATTGATCACGAACAGAGAACTTTACACATCATACTAGCTCTATAGAATGTGTCTCTGCTCAATAATTAATTTTACTAAAATTTTATGAAAATGTTATTTATAATAAGTATCCATATTTTAATATTCTATCAATCAAAATTCTTAAAGTTAAAATGTTAGAGAATGTTGTTTTTAATCACCTTTTTGCTTGTTATTATGATATCTATAAGAAATAACTTACCATTTTTTTAAGATATAAATTTAAAAGTAATTAAAAAAAAATATTTTACTAAAAAATCATCTTTCAAAAGTATTAAAATTTTAAGATAATATAAATATATATTTTTACACTCGTAAATATAATTTTTTTAGGAGAATATTTTATTATTATTATTATTTTATCAATTATAAAATTTTTGAATTTTACTTTTAATTTATTTAATTATTAATAAATATTATATAATTAATAAATAATGAATTTTAATTTTAATTTTTAAATAATATACGTTTTTCAAATTTTCGAGACATAAAATAATAATAATTTTCTCATATAATTTTTACATTGTACATTTGTCTTAATTTTAATATTCAATATAGATTGATCCTATAACTTGCTTTAATATTCAATTGATTAAAAACAAGATATGTAATTTCAAATTGTAAATTATAAATCATATCTTTTATTATTTTTAATGAAGTAATGGATAATGAAAATATTGATACTAGACCACCTTATGGACAAACTCTCATCTATCAAAATGAAGTGAACTACACTTTCGATAGTTGTATAGGTAAGTTATCTGAGTACACGTTCTCTTAGCACCGAATAACTTAGAAAATCACTAATTTGCACTATGTTTCTCTATTCATTAATTGGTTCTTTTAACAATCAAACTAAAAAATCAAACAACAAATTATTTATTTAACACCCCCTTCCCACATCTACCCAAGTAAATGGTGTGACGAGAGGCTTCTATAATGAGATCCACCCTACTGCATGACCTTAAGGAAGTGGAACCCACTGAGAACACAACCTACATGTTAAGGAAGTGGAACCAACATAGAACACAACCTACAGACCTTGTACAACAACAACAACACCCCGAGAAGGTAAACCAACAATTCAGGCCTCTTACCCCTAGGTCACACTGACATTTTGACCCCTTTTGAACCATAGTCGCACCCATAACACTGCATTCCAGGGGATAGGAGGTAGGCATAACACTGCATAATATCCACTAGGGCGTACAACAACAAAAACACCCCCAGAAGGTAAACGAACCATTCAGGCCTCTTAGCCCTAGGTCACACTCACATTTTGACCCCCTTTGAACCATAGCCGCACCCATAACATAGGTAAACCAACCATTCAGGCCTGTTACCCCTAGGTCACACTGACATTTTGACCCCCTTGACCCCCTTTGAACCATAGCTGCACACATAACACTGCATTCTAGGGGATAGAGGCAGGCATAACACTGCATGAGAGCAACTAGGGCTCGAAATGCTCAGTTATGTGGCTGGTGCTTCAGAATTTGAGCCACATTTTTAAACCCAAAATTTTACACCCCGGAATTTGGGCCACCTTTTTAAACCCAAAATTTTACACCCCGGAATTTGAGCCACCTTTTTAAACTCAAAATTTTACACCTCGGAATTTGAACCACCTTTTTAAACCCAAAATTTTACACAATAATAATAAATATTTAAAAAAAATTAAATAATGTTTTTAACAAAAATAAATAAATCTTTTATTATTATTATTTTAACCCATATCAAAATTTAAATTTTACTCTTTATTTTTTCCATTTTATATAATAAGATGTAAATAATTGTTTCTACAATTTACATTTATCTAACTTTAATATTCAATTCATTAAAAACAAAACCTCTAATTTGACATTATACCTCATAGATCACACCTTTTATTTAACAAGAAATACATAAGAGATGACATGTTAAGTTGTAAGTAAAAAATAATAGTTTCAAAATCAATTATTAAATAGGTAAGAGATACCTATTACAGGGCAAGAATCATAAATGATACCATTTATTTCAAAATCAATACCATTTATATATATATAAAAGATTTCATATTCCATTGCAACTCACCTTTTATTTTAAAATCAAAATAAATTAACTAGCTCTAAAGGTGCAAAGATACACCGAAAGTAGTTTATCTCATCAATATTTGGGATATTTTTCTGTTAAGGACGCAGAAAAATAACTGGAAAGAATATTAGTTCCAATTTCAGGGACGTATGGTCATACCTGTAAAGTACAAAATCAAGAGTTAGATTGGAGCACTAACCTTGAAATAAGACTTAAATGAAATATGTACAATAACTGAAAAACATAATACCTGAGGAAGTCTCAGATTCACGCTATTCTTGGCATCCTGAGAATAGGTGAGAAATTAATAATCGTATGGAAGGAGAAAAATTCCAAAGACGAATTAATATAAAAAAAAATAACCATAGTGTCGAAGTCATACAGAAGTATATCCATTACAAACATAAAAATTTGTTGTCTCAATACAATTAATCGAAGTAACATTTAGGTTATTCAATTATACAGGAATTTCGAATGTTCAGATATATATAGACACCAATTATTATGAAAACTAGACACAGTCTCTATGACCCGTAACCATAGAAAATTATAACGTAACAAGAGGGTGAAGTATTTCACAGAGTATTCGGAATGTAAACCCAAATTCGAGACCTCAGTAATTAAAAATTGAGATGTCTATGTTGGAATATGTAATTCTTACTTGTCGTTGGTTGTGACTCTCTATATAAGGAGTCTGTTCCTACATCATAGGAGGTAGCTAGAACTATATTTATTCCTAGTTTAGTGTGTGGTTAAGAGAATCTCTCAACCACATTATTGTGCGTCCAAGATAGATTTCCTATCTTGGAACTATCTCATGTATAAATGTGTATAATCTCTTTGATTAATTAATAGATAGTTTGCAAATTGATATTTTATCTTGGTATCAGAGCTGATACGAGCCTGGACCTCGGTCCCTCCTGGGCTGAGGGAAATAGGAAATAAGAGAGTTTTGTTTTAGTTTTTTTTTTTTGGGTTTGTGTGTGTTTCCTATGAGTTTTGTTTTGGAATAGACTTTGGATGATGAGTCACACAGTTTAATGGTAAGCAAGTCTAGGTGATTTTTTGTAGTGGTCATGTTATGTACCTGGAAACTCCAAGAGTTGGAGTATGGAATGTAAGCCTTGTAAAGGCATGTGTAAAGTTCGTGGTAACATCAAAAACACCTTGTAATGGTTTATGGTCAGCCGGAAACCATCTTTTGTCACTTTAAAGTGATGGTTTGTGGTGAACCAAAAACCAAATATAGAGCCTTAGTGGCTACAGGTGCCCCGGGTGCACATAGGAGTAGGTGGACTGCAGTAAGAACCTCACTCATAGGCCTCAAATGTTATTGTTTCTGAGCACAGGAGGGTCGGCCCATTTTTATATCTGACAGTCGCGTCGAAAGGCGCAATCAGTGTGACTATTAGGCACTATTATTTGGGCGTGAATATTTGGCTTAGAAAGGTGCTAATCTCTCTCTTTTTGGAAGTTCTGCACATGGGATTCGCTCGTTTGTGGTGGATTTGAGTCGTAGATGTTATTGTCAATTTTGCACATGGGATTTTCCCGGTGGTGGTAGATCTAAGTCGCAGACACATTTGTTGGTGGTTCTGCACATGGGATTTGCCCAGTGGTGGTAGATCTGAATCACAGACACATTTTTTTTATACAGGTACATGTATGCAGTGATAATGGTTGACAGAACCATGTATGTGAAGGAAATCCTACGAGACCAGCAGTTGCAGTGGTTGGTACCCATGCATTCTGGTGGATGGTTTCTCCTTTATATGGATGTCGACATATTCTTTTTTCTTCTTCTTATGATTGACCACGACTAGATTTTGTGAATCAATATCACGATAAGTAGTCATTAAGGGAGGATGTTGGAATATGTAATTCCTAATTTTCGTTGGTTGTGACTCTCTCTATAAGGAGTCTGTGCCTACAACATAGGAGGTAGCTAGAACTATATTTATTCCTAGTTTAGTGTGTGGTTGAGAGAATCTCTCAACCACATTATTGTGCGTCCAAGATAGATTTCCTATCTTGGAACTATCCCATGTATAAATGTGTATAATCTCTTTGATTAATTAATAGATAGTTTGCATATTGATATCTTATCTGTCTAAGGGTAGCTAGGAAGTTTGAGTTTCAATACACTTACCTGGATAAAATCCCTCTTCTCGCAAAGCGACCAAACAGTCCATTTTCATTTTTGAAAAGACAAATGCAGGCTGTCCATAGCCTTATCTGTGTTTTAGGAAAAAAACACTATTAGAGATGTAAATTATGAGAAGATCGAATAGACTGTAAGAAACAATTTTGGAATACATTGAGAAACTATCCAATAGGAATAAATGGAAATTTGGGATAACCAAATATAAGAAATTTTCTGCAAACAATTCAGAGAAAATTATATAAATAGAATAAACCCCAACATTCTGAGTGTCGAGAATAGTTACTCGAATAACTTGGTAATGGACGTTTCCATAATTATCAACCCGGTGAAAATAAGACAAATATAGGGTTACCTTGAGTTAGGATTTACGCAGGGAATTATCATATGATAAATCTATAGTATCCAAATATATAAAGATAAGTCGAAAACGAAAAAAATGATGAACATTGAAATGTGGAACTACCGAATGAAAACGAAAATGACAGTACATGGCACTGCTAATGCAGTAAAGAAATTCTTCAAAAATAAATGAGACTTTGCAGTTTCATCATTTCACCAGAATAGGATGAAAATCCAAGAAGTCACATCTAGTGAATTAACTCAAACTTCATGTTAATGGAATGAGAAGAGATTTTAGAATGAAAATTACATTACCTGGAAAATTTTAGGAAGGTATTCTTGGCATGAACATCTATACTTCATTTTTGGCTAACATCACTGTGCTATTAGCAATAAACCAAACGAAATAACATAAAAAATTTCGAACAATGGTAAAAGAAATAGAGTTAAGAGTGGATAGTGGATGTGTTCAAAACAAGATTTTATTTTCTGGTTCTCTAAGATTTTTGGCTTTTTAAATTATTAAAGAAAAGAATTAAATTAAAAATTTCTATACTCAAAATTAATTTCCATTTCGTATACTGCAATTTCCATTTTATATATTAGTTTCAAACTCGCTTGCAATTAGTTTCCATTTTTTTTAATTTCTTTCCTGATTTTATAAGCTTTTTAGTTTTTTAAATTATTAAAGAAAACAATCAAATTAAAAAATTAATATACTCAAAATTAATTTCCAGACAGTTCCATACTGTACAACTGGCATGGAATGAAAATTCACTTCATTAGATTTCCAAGAAGTTATAACTTGCATTACGGATAATAAAATCCATCATGTTTTTAGCTTCTCCTTCATTAAATATTGAAGGACTGGGTCCACTCTGAAGAAATGATTTGAATAGGGTAAATGTCAGATCATGAATAACCTTATTGATTCTTACACTCAAATTGTCATGAATAATTCTTATTTTAATGTCTATGTTGAGTGTTAATGTGTATGTTTCCAAACTCAAGATAATGTTGTTTATGTTTTTATAGTTGACAATTTTTGGAAACCTATGTTGTTGTTATGTTTTTTTTTTTTTTTTTATCTCTCATGATGTGCGTGAAGTGTTTAGCTAAATTTGGAAATTTTGAAACAAAATACATAGATTTCCAAAAATTTCCAACAACATTATAACTCTTATATTTTTATCCCATAGTTAATTTATTTAATATAAAAACAGTGTGAGTTGTAAATAGTTGGAAATGAACCAGTAACACAAAATTTATGGAAAACACTCTATATTATTAATGAATCACACCTTTGACTTCAATGAAAATTCGGTCGATGGGTGACGCAGAGTGAACTTAGAGCAAGGTTTGTCGATTAGTGGGGGCATTAGACTAGAATCACTGGCCTTTAATGCTTGGAGTCTTTGCATCGGTTCTAAATACCGTTCGCATTCTCATTATCATCCTACCATGGTTCTTCTTCATTAAATAGTTGTTCAATTCTGTTTGACATGCCATGAAACATACCCATCCTACAACACACATCGGAGGAGGAGCAAAATATTCCATATCCACTCCGCAACAAAATTTGGAGAAGGAGCAAAATCTTCACAAGTAAATGGAAGGTATGGCCAGATCGAGGTTCAATGTAGCCAATATTGAATGGGGCATAAACATTCTCCAATGGGAGATAATTAACATTCCATAATCTATTGGAATTTCTAATAATTCCAGAACAATGACTGAGAGAATAATACTCTCCTTCTAACATGTAGAATAACTATATAGAGATTGCAGAATAAAACTTTTCTATTTCATTAATAGAACTATTAAAACTATTACAAAATGATATATTTCTTCCTCCTCTGAGGGATTTACAAAAACTGGACTGACTGCTACAGATGCAGTGCTCACTAATCTTCTCTGTCTCTTAAAACATACAAAACAGTGCTCTGTTATGCTTCACTGTGTTTTCTCTGCCTGCGAACTTACACAAAAATACAACACAACTCTTACACAATAAGCCTACAGGCTTTTCATTTTATATGGCACGGAGGAATGAAAAACATAAAAACAAAGAAATAAACAAAAGATTTGAACTAAAATTTCTTTTGCGCAATATTCGAGTGGAGCCCACATCGCAATCGGCAATCAGCGATCGGTGGAACAAATGGTTTGGTGGAATGAACTTTGAACTTGAGATTGCGATGTGCGATTAGCGACATCGGTAATCGGCATATAAGCAGAATGGTTTGAACAAACATATTTGCGATGTGGCTATTGCGATTGTGGTGGGACCACAACACATCGCAAGTATTACAATGAGCCTGCGATCTGGGCGGATGACGATAAGAGATTTGCGATGTGCGATGTGCGATTGTGGTGGGACCACATCGCATCGCACCATCGACATCAGTGGAAAAACATAAGCAGAGGATGGAAGACTTGAGATGAGCGATTGTGATGAGCGATGGTGGTGGAACCACATCGCATTGCATCACAAACTTTCAATCGAAACATAACATATGCGGTGGCCTTTGGGAATGGCGAATGCGATATGCCGATTATCGCATCGCATGAATTATATTGGTGGGACTTCATATCAACAAGACACTAAAATAAAACTTACGATTGGTGATGAAGTGGTGGGAACCACAGATAATGTGGCACAATTTAAAATGTTCAAAATACTTGGTGTGTTGAACAAAACTTCTTCCTGTTTGGTTGTTGAGGGCTTAAAAGCCCGAAATCACCATCTTTAATAAAACTCTGCTGTTGTGTGGTTTTGAACCACGAAAGTCTTCATTTCCTCTGCAAATTTGGCTACGCCCATATAAACATTAATTCATCTATACAATGGTGGCTGTTGCCCATCAACATTAAAAATTTCCTTACGATTTTTCTCCATCTCTGTTAAATGCACAAAAGTGTATACTCAACCTTCTGCTGCTGCCCCTGTTGTACTCTATTTCTACCTGCACAGGGTTCGCAGGTGACTTTAATATTTTCAACACTCCCCCTTAAAGTCAGTTGCTAGGTTATCAGTCATACCCAAGCATTTTCTTAAATATTCAAAAAATTTCTGCCCCAATGGCTTTGTCAATATGTCTGCAAACTTCTCCTTTGTTCTACAATGCTGTAAAACGATTTCTCCATTGTTCACTAATTCTCTAATATAGTGAAACTTTGCATCTATGTGTTTCGTTCTTTTGTGAAACACATAATTCTTTGACAATGCAATAGCTGAGCTATTGTCACAATATATCACTGTGCCCTTTACCTATTCTTGACGCAAATTCCTCAACATCCTTCTCATCCAAAATACTGACACGCTGTTGCTGTAGCTGCCACATACTCTACCTCTGCTGTAGATAATGCTACAATAGGTTGTTTCTTAGAAGCCCATGAAAGGGCTCTTGAACCAATATGAAAAACATAACCGGATGTGATTTTCCGATCATCTACACTTCTAGCCCAATCACTGTCAGTGTGACCAATTAACTCAGAATTTTTTGAAGTAGTATATAAAATCCCATACCTTTTAGTTCCTTTCACATACCTCAGAATTCTCTTTGCTGCTTGCCAATGTGCTTCTCTTGGCCTCTCCATAAATCTAGAAATAAAACTCACATCATGCATTATATCAGGCCTAGTTTCAGTCAAATACATGAGGCTGCCGACTATGCTTTTATACAAACTAGGATCAAAATCCTTGCTACTATCATCTTTACTCAACTTCAATCCCATTACTGTGGGAGTAATTGCTGCCTTGCACTCCTGCATATTAAATCTTTCCAAAACTTCATTCAAATATTTTGCTTGTGAGATAAAAATCCCATTTTCATTTTGCTCTACTTCTATTCCTAAGAAGTATCTCAGCAATCACATATCAATCATTTAAAATTCATCTTTCATGAATGTTTTAAAATTTTCAATAAGGTAATCATCACTACTTATGAAAATCACATGATCAACATATAACACAACAATGAGCATCTTTCCATCCTTTTCTTTGATGTATAATGTGGGTTCTCCTTCACATTTTTCAAACCCATTTTCCAGTAGATAGGAATCTATCCTACTGTACCATGCTCTTGGTGCTTACTTCAGCCCATAAAGAGCTTTCTTCAATTTGCAAACTTTATGCTCTTGGCCCTTTTTCTCATAGCCTAGAGGTTGTTCAACATAAACCTCTTCCATTAACACTCCATTTGAAAATTTTTATTTTACATCCATTTGGTAAAATTTCCATTTGTTTTGTGTTGCTATGGAAAACACTGCTCTCACTGTTTCCATTCTTGCAACTCGTGCAAAAGTTTCCTCGTAATCTCTTCCGTGCTGCTGCTTATATCCCTTGACAACAAGTCTGGCCTTGTGCCTTTCTATCTTACCTTCAACATTACTTTTGGTCTTGTAGACCCATTTTACTCCAATGATTTCTTTACCTTCTAGGAGATCAACCAACTCCCATGTTTTATTCTTCTCTATGGAATTTATTTCATCATCCATAGCTTCTATCCTTTCTATCTTTTATAGCTTCTTCAAAATGAATAGGATCATCAACATGACAATACGAAGAAAATAAGGAGTTCATATCTTCATTTGCTGTCTCTTGCTCATAAATTTCATTAATATTTCTGAATCTTGTTCCTTTTTCATTTGGTGTACTTGTGCTTGAAGTAGAACTAAAATCTGCTCCATGTGGTGTGCTTGGAGAAGCACTCTCATTTCTTCTCAAGGGTGTTCTTACTCCTGCTTGAGGTGTCCCTTGCTGTTCTTGTGTTGGTGGAGGTGGTGCTACCGATGAGGTGTTATTTTCAACCATATCTTCCCCATCTTCATCATGAGACAAACAACTTTTAACATTGACTGTTTTCTCAATGCTTCCATCCCATGCTTCTTCTTCAATGAATTGAACATCCCTTCTTATAACAAATTTCTTTATGGATGGGTTATACAATCTATATCCCTTGGAATCTTCACAATATCCAAGAAATATGCACTTCTCCCCCTTACTATCCAACTTCTTCCTCAACTGATCTGGAATGTGTACATAAGCCACACATCCAAAAATTCTCATGTGGGTGACTCCCTTTTTTCTACCACTCCACACTTCTTCTGGAACTCTGTTCATTACAGCTTTTGTTGGGCATCTATTCAAGATGTATGCTGCACAATTTGCAGCTTCTGCCCAATACTCATTTGGAAAATGTTTTTCTTTTAGCATACTTCTCACCATTTCCATGATGGTTCGATTCTTCCTTTCAACAACTCCATTTTGTTGCGGTGTATACCTTGTAGTAAACTGTTTGTGTATGCCATTCTCTCCGCAAAAACATAGAAACTCTTTTGATATGTACTCACCTCCTCTATCAGTTCTTAGCACTTTGATATGTTGCCCACTCTATTTCTCTACTAGAGCTTTAAAGTGGAAAAATTTCTCAAAGACTTCACTTTTATATTTCAAGAAATAAACCCATACTTTCCTTGTGAAATCATCAATGAAGGTCAGCATGTAATTGTTGCTTGAAACTGATGTTGTTTGCATCGGTCCACATAAATCTGAATGGATAATTTCTAAGGGTGCTTTCACCCTTATGCTCCTTCCTGATGGAAATTTTTCTCTGTGTTGATTTCCCAAGATGCAGCCTTCACATAGGCTGTCCGGCTTTTCAATCAATGGTAGACCTCTTACCATTTCTTTTCTGTGCAACAAATTCAAACCTCCAAAATTGAGATGTCCAAATCTCAAGTGCCATAACCAGTTCTCATCTTTCACTTCCTTCTAAAAGGCCTCTTGAGTTACAACTGCTACATTCTTTCCTTTTCCCTTCAAGTTGGTATTGAGCTTGAGTGGAAACATTCTATTGCTAGTCATTTGTATTTCAGCAACGATCTTCTTGCTTGGAGGTATATCCATTATTGTGCACACATAATTTTTGAAAAATACATTGTAGCCTTTGTTAATGAGCTTCCCAACGCTCAAAAAATTACATTTCAAGCCAAGAACATAGTATACATCTGGCACAAATTTCTGCTTACCATTTCTTGCACGAATACTAACTTTTCCTTTTCCCTTGATAGAAATCTTAGTATCAGTTCTTGTTGTTACTTCAAATTTAACTTCTTCATCAAGATTGGCAAACATTGCTATGTTTCCAGTCATGTGATTACTGCAACCTGAATCTAAGAACCATACATCATCTTTCCTATCTTGTGCTACATTACATGTTAACAACACATTCCTTAGGTTCTTTTCGTCTCTTGCTACTTTAGCATTCTGCCTATTATTCATGTCATTTTGATTTTTCCTACATACATTGGCATAGTGTCCATATTTTTTGCAATAATGACATTGGACATTGGATTTTTCATACTTTTGTCCATGAGCATGTTGGTGTCCACCTTGTTGGCTATTGCGTTGACCATGGCTTTGATTCTGACTGTTGCTCCTTCCATGTGAATGTGAAGGGTTGTTTCTTCCTCTATTTTGGCTTCTGCCTCTTCCTCTTCCTCTGCCTTGACCTCTTCCTCTTCCAAAAGGCATCTGGGTCTTGAAGGCATGCTCTAGAGATGGGTTTACTGATATTTCCAATCTCTGTTCATGAGTCATCAGCGATGCATGAAGTTCTTCTACTGTGAACTTTGAGAGATATTTTGTCTCTTCAATAATGGTTACAATAACATCAAACCTTGAGGGTAGGCTCCTCAATAGTTTCTCCACAATCCTTCTTTCCTCAAGTGTTTCTCCATGGGACCTTATCTGTGTGACCATCCCAATCGCATGTGTGAAGAATGAGTCTATGTTATCAGACTCCTTCATACAAATATTTTCAAAATCTCTCCTCAGCAATTGTAGTTTTGCTGTCTTCACTTTCTCCATTCCTTGATAGGCTATTTTAAGAGTTTCCCATGCATCCTTAGATCTCTTAGCTGCTGCTATCCTTGGAAACACACTCTCATGAACTGCTTGATAGAGATAGAAGAGGGATTTAGAGCCCTTCTTCCTATTGCTCTTCAATAAATCCTTCTCTGTCTCAGTTAAGGCATTAAAGGCCTGCTCGTTAACTGGTTCATAAAAACCATCTTCTAAAAATTCCCGTAAGTCTTGTGAGGCAAACAGGGCTCTCATGGTAATGGCCCAATAATCATAATTCTTCCCATTAAATTGGGGAAGATAATCATTTCCAATACTCATACCAGTGCTTGGTCCAGCCATTACTTACTAATTGAACTCTCAAATAAAATTGACTATTTTTTTCAAACAAACTATCTTTCCTTCTTTAAAAGACAAACTCTATCTCTGAGGACTGCTCTTTTAAACAAAACAACAACTTTGTTTTTTGAGAAATAGCTGGACTTAAACTTCTGCTGAGCCTTCGCGCTACTGGAGAACTGTTGCAACAAATCTTCCTTCTTCCTTCAGCTTCTTTGACACCTTCAAAGAGCCTGGATAAGCTCCGATACCATGTTGGAATTTCTGATAATTCCAGAACAATGACTGAGAGAATAATACTCTCCTTCTAACATAGAGAATAACTGGACAGAGATTGCAGAATAAAACTTTTCTATTTCATTAACAGAACTAAAACTATTACAAAATTATCGATTTCTTCCTCCTCTGAGGGATTTAGAAAAACTGGACCGACTGCTATAGACGCAGTGCTCACTAATCTTCTCTATCTCTTAAAACACACAAAATAGTGCTCTGTTATGCTTCACTGTGTTTTCTCTACCTGTGGACTTACACAACAATACAACACAACTCTTACACAATAAGCCTACGAGCTTTTCATTTTATATGGCATAGCGGAATGAAAAACATAAAAACAAAGAAATAAACAAAAACTTTGAACTAAAATTTCTTTTTCGCGATATGCGAGTGGAGCCCACATCGCAATCGGTGATTGGCGATCGGCGGAACAAATGGTTTGGCGGAATTAACTTTGAACTTGTGATTGCGATGTGTGATTAGCAACATCGGCAATCAGCGGATAAGCGGAACGGTTTGAACAAAAAAATTTGTGATGTTGCGATTGCGATTATGGTGGGACCACATCGCATCGCAAGTATTACAATGAGCCTGCGATCTGGGTGGATGGCGATAAGATATTTGTGATGTGCGATGTACGATTGTGGTGGGACCACATCGCATCGCACCATCGGCATCGGTGGAAAAACATAAGCGGAGGGTGGAAGACTTGCGATGAGCAATGGTGGTGGAACCACATCACATCGCATCGTAAACTTTCAATCGGAACATAACATATGCGGTGGCCTTTGGAAATGGTGATTGCAATATGCCGATTATCGCATCGCATGAATTATATCGGTGGGACTTCATATCAACAAGACACTAAAATAAAACTTGCGATTGGCGATGAAGTGGTGGGGACCACAGATGACGTGGCCCAATTTTAAATGTTCAAAATACTTGGCGTGTTGAACAAAAATTCTTCCTGTTTGGTTGTTGAGGGCTTAAAAGCCCGAAATGACTGTCTTTAATAAAACTCTGTTGTTGTGTGGTTTTGAACCATGAAAGTCTTCATTTCCTCTGCAAATTCAGCTACGCCCATACAAACATTAATTCATCTCTACAATGGTGGCTACTGCCCATCAACATTAAAAACTTCCTTATAGTTTTTCTCCATCTCTGTTAAATGCACATAAGCGTACACTCAACCTTCTGTTGCTGCCCATGTTGTACTCTGTTTCTACCTGCACAGGGTATGCAGGTGACTTTAATATTTTCAACATAATCCTCCTTCGACCTCGAAGATGCACCTCCCAAAGTTTTTGAGAAGATCCTACAAGTATTTAGTGGGCTGAAATCGTACACTATTTCTCTCTGTAAGGCGGTCTGGCAACATGGAGCGGAGGATCCAAGGAGAATTTTTCATGCTATAAAAGTGGGAATCACACTTGTCTTGGTTTCCATCTTCTATTTGGATGGTGTATTGTTTGATTCCTTTCAAGACCTCACTGTGTGGGCAGTCATGACAGTCGTTGTGATCCAAGTAATTTTTCTTCCTATTTTTTTTCAAAAATGGTTTTTAGAGTAGCTCTCAGGCATATATATAGTTTGGTTAGGTATATATAGTTTTGTCTTAGTATTTTTTTCAAAAATAATTTTTACAGTAGCTGTCAGGTATATATATATATATATATATAATTACAATTTTTCCTTCGTATTTTTGTTAGGTAGAAATAGTTTTGTTTTGGTATTTTTTATCAAAAATAATTTTTAGAGTAGCTCTCAGACATATATATAGTTTTACCTTCATATTTTTTTTTCAAAAATGATTTTTAGAATAGCTCTCAGGCATATATAGTTTTGTTAGGTATATATAATTTTGTTACGAGGTTGAACAATGAATTTTTTGAATATCAAATTTAAACCACGTTATCAAACTTCTACTTATATTCACATATATCACATATTAAAATAAAACCCAAGTAACAAATTTCATTTCTGTACACTAAAATATTTTAAAATCGACTCAACATTAAATATGATGCACTCAGTACTGTGCTATACTCTATTGATATTTTGAGTCAAGATTTAAGTTGACACATCCATGTTATGTATTGTGGCAGGAGCAACCTTGGGCAAAGGATTAAACAGAATGTTCGCAACGCTTCTGGGAGGAGCCTTGTCTGTAATTGTAAACATCGTTGCATGTCAATCATTGGAGCTGGGGTGTTTTTATTCTGTGAGTACATTGAAATTATTTTATGCATACAAATGTCACGTGGAAGAACTCAATTTCATATCAAGATTTTAGTGATTTGAAATAAATGTGTACTATATTAAATATGTTATAAAGTGAAATATATGGAATTATAGATATTATAAAAAATTTAAAAATTATTTTATTCCTCATTAATTTTAGATATTCTTTTTTATGAATGTTTGGAACTATCTAATAAGTTATATTATTATATAACTGGTTAAGAGCATTTCTTAAGAGATCACAAGTTCAAATTTAGAGGAGTAGAGTATGTATGTATTAGTAGACTTACTAGTCAAATCTTTACTAAGAGGTGGGTCTTTTGTCTCACAAAAAAGGAGTCTCATACACCAGAGATAGAGTATGTATGCATTAATAAACTTAGCAGTCAAATTTCTAGGTAGAAGAGAATCCCTTGTCTCACAAACAAAAAAATCTCATACCCCAATTTAATATGTGCTTCACAGTGATCTTAAAATTAAATAAAAGTAATAATAATAAAATTAATAATAATAATTATCTTTCAAACTAATTCATAATAATGTGATTTAAATATTTATAACAGGTAGATTGGCAACCTTTAGAAGGCTTTCCCTTTCCCATGGCTACGCCCCAATTTGGGCAGGAGATGATCTTCACAAATTGATTATACACAACCTTGAAGGACTTGTTGCATCTCTGCAAATTTATTAATGTTACTCTGATCAAAAAATTTGTTTTGCTGCGTCACAGAGTATTTCAAGGAATCTTCAGATAAGGACTGCGACCAAAGTAAGGTCTCTATAGTTTACACATGAGTGTTAAATTCAAAAGCTAGAGAAGAAGCTTTGGTGGGTATTATTCCAGAGGAAATTATTCCTACTAATTTAGATTCACTTCAGTCCTAAAGGTTTATAATTAATATATATTCAGGTTGACTTTAGATATATAAAACGGGATCTGAAATGGTGGTAACTAACATTCTTGTTTCTAAGCATTTTATGTAACCATTAATTATATTATAACTTTTAACAAACAAATAAATTGAGGAATGTTGTTTTCAAATAATGTTTTTCTTTAATTTACTATTAAATAAATTATTTGTTTATAGGATATTGGTTAAAAGATAATGAGGTGAGTTGTTATAACACTCATCACAAGTTCAATTCCTTTTTCGAATAGAGATGATGTATCTTGAAATGTTAATAAAAAGAGAAAAATAAAATTAACTACCAAATTTACAAAAAATATATATATATAATCACTAAATTTTTTTTTAACCAACCAATATAATGTTTCACATGTAATTATTCCCAAAAAAATTCTAAATATTTAGAATCAATCAGAAAAACTTAAATTATGAAAATATGAAATGAATTACTTTCTTTTGTTGATTGATATATCATTGGAATTTGTTGAAATATTAAAGTCCCTGCTATCCTTTGAGCAGGAAGAAAAAGAGTACAAAGACAACGCAGCAGAGGTTGAGTGTACAGCAACACGCATTCAAGAATAATGAGAAATTTGTAAGGATGAATTTAACAGTTGATGGGCTGCAGCCACGAATTGCAGAAGTGAAGTAAATTGGTGATGGGCGTAGCCGTTTTCTACAAAAGGAATGAAGACCCTCATAGTTCTGAACTATGGAGGAACAGAGTTAATTAAAACAATCATTTCGGGCTTTTAAGCCCTCAACAACCAAAAACAAAGAATTTGTTTAAAAACACCCGAAGTCCTTTAATTTTTGAAATGGCGGGACATGTGGTCCCCACCATTTAAATTCCAATCAGAATCGCAAAGTTTATAAGCAATGTCTTGTTGATGTGAAGATTTGCGATGCGATCCGATCACAATCGCAAATCACATTACATATGTTTTATAGTCCAAGTGTCTTGTTGATATGGCAGAGTTTCGCAGTGGAACGGTTGTATATATATATAATACAACCAAACTATATTATAAATCGCCCTCCACCATAGCCAAGGCCCGTGGGTCCACAAGACCACGCAGCATTATTTTATATGATCGCAAAAGTTACAATCGCAAGGTTCAATTGGAGGTTTTTTATTGTATGCCCCGATTGCATAAACCAAAGGGCAGACCCGATAGTCTTATTATGGAGCAGTTTATTGTTGTATCGCATATGGATTCCAATCGCAATCAGAAGTATTAGATGGGTGCAAGCCATTGTTTAAAGCCCGGACCCGATGGAGTTTATGCAGCGGAATTGAAAGGATTCATCGCGTCCGGATGTCAATCGCAATCGCAATGTTCTGTCGGATGTTTGCGGTGCGATCTAATCACAATCGCAGCATCGCACATCACTTAATCGCAAGTTTCTTTGTCAAAACCAATCCGCCAATCACCGATTGCCGACTGCGATGTGGTCCGCACTCGTACGTCGCGCATTTGTTTTTTTTAAGTTCTGAAAAGGTTTTTCTTTGTAACTAGGTTTTATTACTTTGTTTAAGTTTTACACATGTTTTGTAATGTTTTTTTTAATGTGCGCGGCATATAAAAGAAAAGGCCCGCGAGCCTGTAATAGAGTAGTATTATATTATTTTGGTTTGTTTTGCATAGCAGTGCGGAAGAAAATACAGCAGCGTATTTTACATAGAGACAGAGAGTTTGGTTTGGTGGAAAACAGTGAAGGCTTTGTGAACTGTGTGTTGCAGCAGTCACTATTTTTTCATCCCTCTATTGAGGAAGATTTTGTAACAGTTTTTGAAAAAAATAGAAGTCTGTTTTACAGTCTGGAAACTCTGTCTCATGTCAAAGAATTTTTAATTTCTCTCTGTTTAAAAGAGAGGAGTTTACTCTCTCCATTTCTATTGTTCTAGAATTTTCAATATTCCAACATGGTATAGGAGCTAGTTTAGGCTCTTTGAAGGTCTCAAAGTAGCTGAAGAAGAAGAAGACCTGTTGCAATGTTTTCTCCTGGAGTGTGAAAGCTCAACAGAGGTCAAGGATCAGGTATTTCTCAAAGATAACAGAGCTGTTGTTTATTGTTTAAAAGAGCTTGTTCTTTTAAGAAGGAAAGATGGTTTGTTTAAGTTCAGAGTTCAGTTTAAGAACAATGGCTGGACCAAGTACTGGTATGAGTATTGGAAATTCTCAGCTTCCACAATTTAATGGAAAGAATTATGATTATTGGGCCATTACCATGAGACCCTTGTTTGTCTCACAAGACTTATGGGAATTTGTAGAAGATGGTTTTGTTGAACCAGCTGATGAGCAGGCTTTTAATGCCTTAACTCAAGCAGAGAAGGATTTACTGAAGAGAAATAGGAAGAAAGATGCTAAAAACCTCTACTATTTGTATCAAGCAGTAAATGAGAGTGTGTTTCCAAGGATAGTAGCAGCTAAGAGATCCAAGGAAGCATGGGAAACTCTGAAAGTAGCCTATCAAGGTTTGGAAAAATTGAAGACAAAAAAACTTCAGTTGTTGAGGAGAGATTTTGAAACTCTTTGCATGAAAGAGTCAGATAATGTAGACACATTTTTTACACATGTGATTGGGATTGTAAATCAGATAAGGTCCCATGGAGAAACTCTTGAAGAAAGAAGGATTGTGGAGAAACTTTTTAGGAGCTTACCCTCAAAGTTTGATGTTATTGTTACCACCATATAAGAGACCAAAGATTTCTCAAAGTTCATAGTGGATGAACTTCATGCCTCACTGATAACTCATGAACAGAGATTGAGCAAAGATGAACATTCATCTCTTGAGCACGCCTTCAAGACCCAGATGCCTTTAGGAAGAGGAAGAGGTCAAGGAAGAGGAAGAGGAAGAGGCAGAAGCCAAAACAGAGGCGAAAGGAACACCCCTTCACATTCACATGGAAGGAGAAACAGTCAGAATCATAGTCACAGCCAATGAAACAACCAGCAAGGTGGACATCAACACCAACATGCTCATGGACAAAGGTATGACAAATCCAATGTCCAATGTCATTATTGCAAAAAATATGGGCACTATGCCAATGAATGTAGAAAGAAGCAAAATGACACGAAAAATAAGCAGAATGCTAATGTAGAAAAAGAAGAAAAGAACCCAAGTAATGTGTTGTTAGCATGTAATGTAGCACAAGATAGAGAAGATGATGTTTGGTTCTTAGATTTAGGATGTAGTAATCATATGACTTGAAATAGAGCAATGTTTTCCAATCTAGATGAAGAAGTAAAATCAGAAGTAACCACAGGGATTGATACTAAAATCTTTGTAAAAGGGAAAGGCAGAGTGAGTATTCGAGCAAGAAATGGCGAGCAAAATTTTTTTCTAGATGTGTATTACGTTCCAGGTTTGAAGTGTAATCTTTTGAGCGTTGGGTAGCTCATAAACAAAGGTTACAATGTAATTTTCAAGGATGATGAGTGCACAATAAAAGATATACCTCCAAGTAAGAAAATCATTGCTGAAATTCAAATGACCAGCAATAGAATGTTTCCGCTCAAGCTCAACATTGACTTGAAAGGAAAAGGAAAATGCATAGCAGCTGTAACACAAGAAGCCTTTTAGAAGGAAGTAAAAGATGGAAATTGGTTATGGCACTTGAGATTTGGACATCTCAATTTTGGAGGATTGAATTTGCTGCATAGAAAAGGAATGGTAAAAGGTTTTCCATTGATTGAGAAGCCTGACAGCCTATGTGAAGGCTGCATCTTGGGAAAGCAACATAGAGAAAATTTTCCTTCAGGGAAAATCATAAGGGCGAAAGCACCCTTAGAGATCATTCACTCAGATTTATGTGGGCTGATGCAAACAACATCAGTTTTAGGTAGAAATTACATGCTGACATTCATAGATGAATTTACAAGAAAAGTGTGGGTTTATTTTCTGAAACATAAGAGTGAAGTTTTTCAGAAATTTTGCTATTTTAAAGCTGTTGTAGAGAAACAGAGCGGGCTGCACATTAAATTTCTAAGAACTGATAGAGGAGGAGAATATATATCAAAGGAATTTCTGCGTTTTTGCAGAGAGAACGACATACACAAACATTTTACCACAAGGTACACACCGTAATAGAATGGAGTTGCTAAACGGAAGAATCGAACCATAATGGAAATGGTGAGGAGTATGCTAAAGGAAAAACACTTGCTGAATGAGTATTGGGTAGAAGCAGCAAACTGTGTTGTGTATATTTTGAATAGATGCCCCACAAAAGATGTGATGAAAAAATTTCCAGAAGAAGTGTGGAGTGGTAGAAAACAGGGAGTCACCCACATGAGAGTTTTTGGATGTGTGGCATATGCACACATTCCTGACAAGTTGAGAAAGAAGTTGGATAGTAAGGGGGAGAAGTGCATTTTCCTTGGATATTGTGAAGATTCCAAAGGATACAGATTGTATAACCCATCCACAAAGAAGTTTGTGATAAGCAGAGATGTGCAATTCATTGAAGAAGAAGCGTGGAATGGAAGCATTGAGAAAACAGTCAATGTTAAAATTTGTTTATCTCATGATGAAGATGAAGGATATGTGGTTGAAATTAACAACTCATCCATAGCACAAACCTCCACTAATATAAAGACAGTAAGGAACGCCTCAAGCGGCAGCGAGAACACCCTTGTGAAGAAATGGGAGCGCATTGCCGAGCACACCACATGGAGCAGGATCGAGTGCTTCATCAAGCACGAATACACCAGATGAAAGAGGAACAAAGTTCAGAAATATTAATGAAATTTATACGCAGGAAGCGGCAAATGAAGGTAAAGAAAATGGATGGAAGCTTCTATCCATTTTGAAGATTCTATTAAAGATAGAAAATGGATAGAAGCTATGGATGATGAAATTAATTCCATAGAGAAGAACAAAACATGGGAGTTGGTTGATCTCACAGAAGGTAAAAAATTCATTGGAGTTAAACGGGTCTATAAGACCAAGAGCAATGCTAAAGGAAAAATAGAAAGACAAAAGGCCAGACTTGCTGTCAAGGGATATAAGCAAAAGCATGGGATTGATTATGAAGAAACTTTTGCACTAGTTGCAAGAATGGAGACAGTAAGAGAAGTGTTGTCCATAGAATCACAAAACAAATGGAAAATATACCAAATGGATGTAAAATCTGCTTTTTTAAATGGTGTGTTAATGGAAGAGGTATATGTGGACCAACCTCTCAGCTATGAAAATAAAGGCCAAGAGCATAAAGTCTGCAAATTGAAGAAAGATCTTTATGGGATGAAGCAAGCGCCAAGAGTGTGGTACAATAGAATAGACTCCTATCTACTGGAAAATGGATTTGAAAAGTGTGAGGGAGAAACCACCCTCTACATCAAAGAAAAAGATGGTAAAATGCTCATTGTTGTTTTATATGTTGATGATCTAATTTTTACAGGTAATGATGATTACCTTGTTGAAAATTTTAAAACAGTCATGAAAGATGAATTTGAAATGATTGACTTGGGTTTGTTGAGATACTTATTAGGAATAGAAGTAGAGAAAAGTGAAAAAGGGATTTCTATTTCTCAAGAAAAGTATGTGAATCAAGTTTTGGAAAGATTTAATATGCAAGAGTGCAAAGCTGCAATTACTCCCACAGTAATGGGATTGAAGTTGAGTAAAGATGACAGCAGCAAGGATTTTGATCCAAGTTTGTATAAAAGCATAGTTGGAAGCCTCATGTATTTGACTGGAACTAGGCCGGATATTATGCATGTTGTTATCTTAATTTCCATATTTATGGAAAATCCAAAAGAAGCACATTAGCAAGCAGCAAAGAGAATTCTAAGGTATGTTAAAGGAACTAAACGATATGGCATTTTATATACTGCTTCAGAAAATTCAGAGTTAGTTGGATACACTGACAGTGATTGGGTTGGAAGTGTAGATGATCGGAAGAGCACTTCCGGTTATGTTTTTCATATGGGTTCAGGAGCCATTTCATGGGCTTCTAAGAAACAACCAATTGTAGCATTATCTACAGCAGAAGCAGAATATGTGGCAGCTACAGCAGCAACGTGTCAAACAATTTGGATGAGAAGGATGTTGATAAGTTTATGCCAAGAACAGGTAAATGGGACAGTGATTTATTGTGACAATAGCTCAGCTATTGCATTATCAAAGAATTCAGTGTTTCATAAAAGAACAAAACACATAGATACAAAATTTCATTATATCAAAGAATTGGTAAAAAATGGAGAAATTGTTTTACAACATTGCAAAACAGAGGAGAAATATGCAGATATCTTAACAAAGCCATTGGGACAGAAGACATTTGAATTTTTAAGAAAATGCTTGGGTATGACAGATAACCCAGCAGGTGCATTTAAGGGGGAGTGTTGAAATATTAAAGTCCCTACTAGCCTTTGAGCAGGAAGAAAAAGAGTACAGAGGCAGCGCAACAGAGGTTGAGTGTACAGCAACACGCATTCAAGAAGAATGGGAAATTTGTAAGGATGAATTTAATAGTCGATGGGCCGTAGCCACGAATTGCAGAAGTGAAGTAAATTGGTGATGGGCGTAGCCATTTTCTATAGAAGGAATGAAGACCCTCGTAGTTCTGAACTACAGAGGAACAGAGTTAATTAAAACAATCATTTCGAGCTTTTAAGCCCTCAACAACCAGAAACGAAGAATTTGTTTAAAAACAGCTGAAGTCCTTTAATTTTTGAAATGAAGGGACATGTGGTCCCCACCATTTAAATTCCAATCGGAATCGCAAAGTTTATAAGCATTGTCTTGTTGATGTGAAGATTTGCGATGTGATTCAATCACAATCGCAAATCACATTACATATGTTTCATAGTCCAAGTGTCTTGTTGATATGGCAGAGTTCCGCAGTGGAACGGTTGTATATATATATAATACAACCAAAATATATTATAAATCTCCCTCCACCACAGCTAAGGCCCGTGGGTCCACAAGACCACACGGCGTTATTTTATGTGATCGCAAAGGTTGCAATCACAAGGTTCAATAAGAGGTTTTTTATTGTATGCCCTGATTGCATAAACCAAAGGGCGGACCCGATAGTATTATTATGGGGCAATTTATTGTTGTATCGCATCCGGATTCCAATCACAATCGGAAGTATTGGATGGGTGCATGCTATTGTTTAAAGCCTGGACCCGATGGAGTTTATGCAGCAGAATTGAAAGGAGTCATCGCGGCCGGATGTCAATCGCAATCGCAATGTTCCGTTGGATGTTTGCGATGAGATCCAATCACAATCGCAACATCAAACATCGCTTAATCGCAAGTTTGTTTGTCAAAGTCGATCCGTCGATCGTCGATTGCCGACTGCGATGTGGTCCCCAATCGTACGTCGCGCATTTTTTATTTTTAAGTTCTGAAAAGGTTTTTCTTTGTAATTCGGTTTTATTACTTTGTTTAAGTTTTACACATGTTTTGTAATGTTTTTTTTAATGTGCGTGGCATTTAAAATAAAAGGCCCGTGAGCCTGTAATAGAGTAGTATTATATTATTTTGGTTTGTTTTTCACAAAAGTGCGGAAGAAAATACAACAGCGTATTTTACACAGAGACAGAGAGTTTGGTTTGGTGGAAAACAATGAAGGCTTTGTGAACTGTGTGTTGCAGTAGTCACTATTTTGTCATCCCTCTATTGAAGAAGATTTTGTAATAGTTTTAAATAAAAAATATAAGTCTTTTTTATAGTTTGGAAACTCTGTCTCCTGTCAAAGAATTTTTAATTTCTCTATGTTTAAAAGAGAGGAGTTTACTCTCTCCATTTCTATTGTTCTGGAATTTTCAATATTCCAACTGAATTTTTATTCATCCATTTCTGGAATACTTCAAAATTGGATACACTTCAAAAAAAATTGAATTTTTTTTCTATTATTCAAGAATATTTGAAAAAATGGCAATATATCATTGGCGTTTGTCTACTTAATTTCAAGAAAATTTCGAAATTGGATGAAAAATGTTATAAAAAAATTGACCATGGTGTATCTAATTCCAGAATATTTCTGAAATTGAGAATACAGATAAAGAATGGTTGGCATTTGTATGAGCTGCATTTTTACTTTTAGAATGTTCTAATATGTTTTTGGCAGGCCAACTTTGCCAGATGGGAGTTCACACCACACAGGCGATTTCAATTTAGATATCCTGGAATAAATATGTAAAAATTGGAGCAACGATCAGTTATTGCTCGTATTGCGTAGATGCTCTAAATGGGTGTCTAAACTCTGAGATTCAGGTATTCTTGATAGAAATGTTGGTTGAGAACTTGAAATTTAGAATTAAGTTTTTTTTTGAAACACAGCTCAGCTAGTGCTGGTAAATCACTTGAATTAAGGAACCGTACTTCATGCGACAGCACTTGAAAGAGCCATGCATGAACATCGTAGCCCAAGCCTCCAAGATAATAATAAAACTGGCGAAAAGCATCAAAACCATGACCCGAAGCCCCAGAGTTAATGTCATGAACCAACACTTGAATAAAGAAGTGGAGGAACTATAGAATTACTTGAAGTCCCAACCAGAGCTATTTATAGAAAATGAAAGGTGGAAGATCATGGAACAAAACCCTAGACCAAATTTTATTAATGTCAAAATTACGCCGCCTTCTAAATTTGAAAACCCACAAGTTTTGAAAATCAAGAAGGCTGATGCTAACGCAAACTAGAAAAGCAAAAACAAGATGTTGCCTCTTGCGTTGGATGATTCTGCTACGTTCCAAAATTACGAAACAGTAAACAATGTGGCCTTCATGGACACCCTTTCTCTTGCAACGGTTGCATGTCTTCTCACAAAAGTTGCAGCGAGGCTTGAGACTGTCATTGTTGCGGTTGACCAGTTAGGAGAGCTCTCAAATTTCTCTTTCGTGGAGGAATTTCCCCACTACCTGCCATCACGGCCGCAACCCATCCAAAATCCCGCCGCAAAAGTTCCACCGCCAAACTTGTCACCATCATGGCCACAGCCGATCCAGAATCCCGCCGCAAAAGTTCCACCGCCAAACCTATGACCTTGCTATAAATAACTCCAGTTGTTTATAAATTGAATCGTATACATTCCCCAAGTATCTAATGCTATTCACACTTCTTCACCTTGCTCATAAATAACTCCGGAATAGACATGATCAAGTGTCTCTATGGATTTATCTATGTGATTAAGTGTCTCAATGGTTTTATACAGGTGATTGAGTCTAATTTTATTTAGATAAATTGTATTTTAAGTGGAAGTGATATCATAAACTGAAGCCCATCCATTATGGTTGGTGAGTATGAGTGCATGTAATATACTTCTGCCCATCACAAAAATTATAAACAGGTAATATTTTGTTTAATGATATTGGAATGATTGAATGCGACAGTTTTAATAGTCTGAAATTTTGTTTTGGAGCAGTATCATGCTCTCCACAAATATGTGATACCACCATCCTAATTTAGGCCTTTTTTCTTTCTTAGAAGAGGGATCTAGATTTACTATGGCGAAGTGGATCAGGTTTTTCTCAACTACTTGCAGTTGAGAATGTAATTATTTGACCAATGCACTGTTATACATAATATACAGTGTTTTTTCCTTTCTGAAAAGGAGTATGAATGCATGTTATTGAATTTTTTTTATTAACTTTTTCTCTACAATGTTTTTAATGTTAATCATCTCTCAGAACTTTTTATTCTAGAAGAAGTTCACATTTCCTACTCACCTAATAAAATTCTTTATTTTTAATAGTTGTTGGAGGAAGACACAATATTGGACTTGCGCACCTACTCCACTTGTTAGTGGTAAACTATGACGTATCTTATTTGTTTCTTTGGACATAGGTTGATATCACCTATAGAGCTCCCAAAATATGATGTGATCTCGATCTAAGAAGACAAATCAATAGCAGAGTATGAAGAACACTCAGAAAATAGAGAAAACAAAGTTATTAACTGATCTAAAAAAAATTCAACCAACCTAGCAGTTTAGTTGGATTAATAGATTTGTAATTGTTTATTTATATAATTATTTAAAGCTATTTATGAGCTTAGATTAAATTTTATTTATACAAATATTTAATAAAAATTATGAGCCTTAAAGAGTATTTTAATCAACTTTATATATCATACTGGGGGTGTAGAATGAGCCTCTCATAACAATAATTAATTTTAATAAAATTTTATGAAAATAAATATTCATATTTTAATATTCTATCAATCAAAATTCTTAATGTTAAAATGCTCTAGATTGTTATTTTTAATCACTTTTTGCTTGTTATTAAGATATTTAAAAAAAATAACTGCAATTAACCGATGTAAATTTAAAAATAGTTTTAAAAATATATATAATTAAAAAGTTATCTTTAAAAAGATTAAAATTTTACAATAATATAAATACATATAAAACTTTTATTATTATTATTATTATTATTATTATTATATCAAATATAAAAATTGTGAATTTTACTTTTAATTTATTTAATTATTAATAAATATTATATAATTAATAAACAATTAATTTTATTTTTCAAGCAATATATATATATATATATATATATTTCAAGTATTCCAATAATTATACATAGAATAATAATAATTCTCATATAAATTTTATAATGTACATTTGTTTTTTTAATGTAGTCCTATAACTTACTTTAATATTCAATTGATTAAAAAAAAGATATGTAATTTCAAATTATAAATTATAAATCACATTTTTTATTATTATTAATTAAGTAATGGATAAGAGATGACATGCTATATAAAGATAAGAAAATCTTGATTCTCAACTACCCTATGGACAAACTCCTATCTATCAAAATGAAGGGAACTACACTTTCGATAGTTGTATATGTGAGTTGTCAGCTCGACATATTCAATAGTCAATTATGAAACTCACATTTCTACATACAAGTATCTAATAACATAACATGTAACTGTTGCATCACAAGACCCATCAGCATATAATAGATTCACATAACAAAATTAGCAGTCAATTATGCAATTGACATTTCTACATACAAGAATCTCATAACATAACATGTAACCGATGCTCTTGAAGCCTGAAGCACCACAAAACCCATCATCATATAACAGACTCACATAACAAAATTAGCGATACTTTATCTTAGCACCTAAAAACCTAGAGAACCAGTAATTTTCACTATGTTTCTCTATTAATTAATTGGTTCAACACTTTTTTACAATCAAACTAAAAAATGAAACAACAAACTATTTATTTAACACTCCCTTCCCACATCTACCCAAGTAACCGGCCAATAACAAACTCACATAACAAAATTAGCGATACTTTATCTTAGCACCTGAAAACCTGGAGAACCAGTAATTTTCACTATGTTTCTATATTAATTAATTGGTTCAACACCTTTTTACAATCAAACTAAAAAATGAAACAAAAAACAGTTTATTTAACACTCCCTTTCCACATCTACCCAAGTAACCGGCCAACTGGGGTAAACATGCGAAGAGAGACTACTATAATGAGATCCAACCTCCTATGTGATCTTAAGGAAGTGGAACCCATAGAGAGCACAACCTAAAGACCTTGCAAAAAAACCACAACACCCCCAATAGGTAAACCAACCATTCAGGACTCTTACCCCTATGCCACTAACATTTTCCCCCCTTGAGCCATAGTCACACACATAACACTACATTGCCCTAATTGCTCAGTTCTGTGGTTGGGGCTCCCATATTTGAGACACCTTTTTAGGCCAATAACCCAAGTCACTACCCAAATATATAATTTTACACCCATAACGATAAGTATTTTAAGAAAATTAAATAATTTTTTTAAAGAAAAATAGATAAATATTTTATTAATAACATTTTAACCAATATCAAATTTTGAATTTTACTTTTAATTTTTTCCATTATTAATAAAATATATATATATATATATATATATATAGAGAGAGAGAGAGAGAGAGAGAGAGAGAGAGAGAGAGAGAGAGAGAGAAATGTCCACAACATCTTTTACCCTCATCATAAAAAAAAATTTACACATAGAAATTAAGTCCATCAAATCTTAATGATATATATTATAAATCATTTCATAACTATTAAGTTTTGGGTTTGACAGACCTATATAACATAATTTTGGCACAATATTTACATTATACATTATTCTTTATACAACTCTATGCATTGCCCCATATATTTGACATCACCTTTACACATAGGTTCTATATGATTTTATTATTAAATCAAACCCTTCATAAATTTGTTGGGTGAAAATGTGAAATTGGGAAACACACATTGAAAATTGTAATTTTCTATGTTTTTTCAACTTCAAGTCCACTAAAATCATATTTTCAATGAAAATTATGCTTTGACATAAAAGAAATTTTTGTAGAGAATTGTCTTACCTCCATACTCATATTTTTTATTAAAACAAATATCGACATATAGAGGGGTAAATTTGTTATTTACTAACTGCATATACTTGAAATTTTCAGGTCAACATAAATAGTCACTTTTTGAACCCTAACTTTTTTTAGGGAAAGTTATTCATTTTTTGAAAATAAACCATATCATCATAATCTACATAGATTGCACTAGTGCACTGATTATTTTTCGATAATTTTCAGATTATATCACTATTTTTTATTATTTTTTGAAATGGACGAAGACAAAAAAATGGTGATGTTTTAGTACATTTTATGAGCCCTAGATTTTCTTTTCAATGTGATCGTCAATAAGAAAAATCAGAATACTCTTTTGAAGAAGATAGGGAGAGGAATTGCAATATGATTTTTCTGATTTTTTTGGTGTTTCCATTTTAAAGTTATTGAATTTTTATTCAGTGCAATTTTCAAAACAATGAAATTCCACAGTGACACAGTTTAGTATAAAATTAATAACAAATTGAAATTTTGAATGAAACTACACAAATATTACATCATTAGAAACTAGATTCAGAGATGAATCTAATGGTACCAGGTTCGAAAGATAACATTTTGTTTTTGTAGGTGTTCTTCCCCTCCAAAGTTGCATGTTCCTGAAAACTGCAGAATTTTCTGAGTTTTTCGTTGACTAGAAACTCTCGACCGAGATAATTTCTCAAACGAGACAATTATTAAACTCTCGACCGAGAAATTTCAAAATCTCGACCAAGAGTTTAAATCACCACAATTTACATTTAACCATTGGGCTAAACTCTCGTCCAAAAGTTTTATAAACTCTCACCCGAGAGTTTGTGCCCAAGAGTTTACCCAAGGCCGACTCTCGAATGAGAGTTAATAAACTCTTGACGAGAGTTTAATAAACTCTTGGATGAGATTGTATTAAACTTTAATCAAAAAAATTTTATTTTCGGCCAACGCAATGTTTCGGGCGAGAGTTCTATATAAACTCTCGTTTGAAATATTAATTCCACACACCACTATGAACCAGCGAAAGTGTGAAGGTGCGAGGGTCCGAATTCTTTTTCTGCCAAGGTGCGAATTTTTTCTGGATGCAAAATTCTTTTGGAATTTTTTTTTAAAAAAATTTTTTGGGTGCAAATTTTTTTTTGGTGAAATTTATTTTGGAAGTTTTTTGGATGCAAAAAAAATTTGGCAAATTTTTTTTTGAAGTTTTTTTGGGTGCACGGATGCATGAAGTAGTTTTGCAAAATGTCTCTATGAAGGCATGAAGTATTTTTGCAAAATGTCTTCATGAATTTAATTATTTATTTAATTTTCTTTCTTATTGAAAGCATGAAGTACTTATTCTGAAGTCTTTATGTTTTTTTCAGTATTTGGTCCAAATAGAATTGGATTTTAGGTTTCCAATTTTGTGAACATGGGAAACCAAATGAATTTCCTATCAAGGAACGATCGAAAAAGAACTAATTCAACGGAAAAGAATGAAAAATTACAAAAAAAAAGGCTAGTGGAAAGGGAAATATTAAGCCATGAAATAAATGTGGAGGTAGAGCATAGTGAAAGATATGTAGAGGTGCATGAAAATGACGAGGAAATGAGAAATTTTGAGGAACTTGTAAACGAGAATATTGAAAACACAAATGTCGAAGAGAATGTTGAGGAATTTGTCAACGAGAATATTGAAAACAAAAATTTCTAAGAGAGTATTGATATCGATCTCACTGGTGAGTCAATAGTTTCTTCAATTTGAATTTTGTACTTCAAAAAAAAACATTGTAGTTCAAGATAGTTTTAAAATTAAAAATATGTATATGTCAATTTCAAATTAGAAGTTAATATTGTTTTTTATGCAGGGACAACATCAGAACCACAAGAAGATACTACCACACCTCGAATCTCACTGCATAATTAATTGGAAGTTCCAAGAATGTTGTATACGACTACAACTTTCTAGAAAATATGGATCCAACTAAAATTAAAGAATTGGGACCACCAATGGTTGAAATGAAAGTTCGAGATAAAATAAATTGGGGGTTGAAACATCTTTTTGAAGGTAAATCTTTAATAGCACAAGCTCAGATGTTATGTATATTTTTAAAGCACAAATCTCTCAAAAATGTTATGGAATTATTGGGCGTTAAAAGTAAGAAAGAGGTTTTAGCAAATGAAATGGTATCAAAAAATGTGACGTCGGCGCTTGCCACACTAGCCAAAAAGCGGTCTCAAGTTGAAAATAATGCTCGTAGAGCGCTTTTAATAGGTGTACTCATGAAACAAACTTAATCAAGTCGGTTGATATCATCAACTTCAAAATTGTTTAAAACATAAAGAAAATTTTTATGGAGGCATACAAAATTTAGAATTTGATTAAATGAGAATGATGAACTTGCATGTTGGGCCAATATCTGCAGGAATCCATATCATGGTAGGCTTCCTGATGATGTGAGGGATAGGGTAAAAGAGTTTTTGGATTTGAATT
Source organism: Pinus albicaulis (assembly GCA_034641835.2). NCBI lineage: Eukaryota > Viridiplantae > Streptophyta > Pinopsida > Pinales > Pinaceae > Pinus > Pinus albicaulis. The sequence goes on from CM076584.1 coordinate 312,174,338, forward strand.
CTCGTGTGTTGCCAAATGAAAAGGACACTGTGTGATGTCATATATCTAAGGGAGTTTATGAATCTCATGCCAAACATATAACACAAGTCAGTCAAGTATAATTATTCTAGAACTTTATGGAGAGTAATACTAATGTGAAGGTTTCCCTTAGTACATTTTTGAATCTTAAACCATGGTATGTCAGGCATATCACTGTTCGAGACACATGTTGTTGATACCATGTATAATTCCAATTATTTTATGAGACATTTGTAAATTTTGGCATAAAATATTGGTCAAATGACCCCCCTCCTTCAAGTGTTCATGAATTTTTATCGAAGATATTATGTGCATGAGAGAATAATGAATTATTTTATAAAAAAAAAATTATGTTGGTGGAATAAAAGGCCCATCATGTTCCCATTTGGCACCCTACGATGCAAAGTTTCCCATTGATCCTAATGATCTCAGTTTGAATTGGAAGCGATATGAAAATTTTACTTACACTCCTGTTGCAGATTCAAGCACAACATCAAAAAATATCACTTTACTTGACAACAACATTTCAGTGACATATTTTATGGAGAAGTTCAGGGGGAAAATATACAAATATATTAAGCACTATCATATAGCACGATGGTAGGATTTATAGTTCAAGAAATCATGTGATGTGTTCCCAAAAGGAAAAATATTATCAGTGGTTTATTTCGCTGAGAATGACAGGTTTATTCCACAAAAGGAGATACAAAGTGAGTATTATCACTCATACCAAGTATCTATATTTGTGCATATTTTTCATAGACATGCAAAGCTTGATATCGATGTTTTTGATAATGATGAAAATAATCGTAAGGTGATTAAGGAGTAACATTTCTACATCAGTGATGATCAAACACATGATACATGTTTTGTTCAGCATTATTTTAATGTTATTTACAATGAATTGTTGAAATGAAGGGTCACTTTTAAAGAACATCAATTGAGTATGGTCAGATGGTTGTGCCGGTCAATTTAAATCAGCGAGATCGTTCTTTTGGTTGTCTTGTCTTCATAAGAGAACCAACATTCGACATACATGGAATTTCTTTGAGACATGGCATGGAAAGGAGAGCATGATGGTGCTGGGGCATGCGTAAAATGTGCACTTAGGAGGCATCAATTGAATCACTCAGCTTCCCGACTTGCAAATTATTTAGATGTTGTTAATTGGTGCAAAGATAATTTAAGTCATGTATCGAACCCAAGGATGGCTGATGTGCACAAGTAAGTGTACACATTTAAATAACAATATATTATACATGTCTAGAGATATATGTGTATACATATGTCTATATTTTTTTATAAAAAAAAAATATTAAATATTGTTCAAAATTTGATTCATACATGTGTGTGTTTTTCTCAAGCAGGTATTTTGGAATATTGCAATGGGTGATGTTGATAGATCGTTTCCATTTAATTGCCTTGGAATCCATCAAAAAATAATTTTACACTCAATTAGGAGTAAGAACATGAAAAATATACATTGCATTGAGAAATGAAAGTGATCTTTCTTTTTTCTGCATGTATTGATCAGACAAAGTCCATCGATGACTGTGAAAATCAAATTAAGAAATTTGTTAAACCATGGAAACACGAATAATTGACACCATTTCAGCCATTTGGAAATGTGACTGATAAGGAAATGGACAATGAAGTGGTTTTGATTGAAAATGATTATGATCGTGTTTCTGATGTGGTTAGAGAAGGTGATGTTTTCGCTGTCATTGCACCAGAAAATAATCAAGAAAAAGTGCATTATTATTTATTACGATTCACTATGTCGAAATCCATGTTTCTACAAAAGTATAATGATACCTAAAAGTATACATACCTAATTAGTTCAATGGTGTTAATGGGAAATTTATTTGACGAAGTAAAGAAATGTAAATATCATATTATTTTCAAGATTACCAGCCAGAGGTTATGTATGCCCAATATAGTCACTTGGTCATAGAAACTCTGTTGTAGTTGAAGCAAGTGAAGAGTAGAAAAAAAAAACGACAATGGAGGCTATCGATAGATTATCATGATGCCATTCTGGAAAATTTGCCACTAGCACATTTCATATGAGTGGAAAACATTGTTCAAGATGAAAAATGAACTTTGATTCTAGGGTTAGAACATATAATTGCTACAATGCATTGGAATTTATATAGTTTAAGACTATATTGTGGATTGCTTTCAAATAAATGGACATGTGGATGGTTAGATGTGTGTTGGTACAAACAATATATTATGATCTACTGGATAAGGGTGCTTTGCTAGATAATTAAGTTATGGTGATTTAAGGTGTCCATGATGTTTACTCCTAGATGATCTTAACTCGCCCCTTTTTTTGCATGGATATGATGGTGATGAATGAATATTTAATTACATATATATATTATTGTATTGTTAGTTTAGTTTTGATATCAAATGTCATCATATTTGCATCTCTTCATTAGCTTAGATTATTTTATATTTGATGTGGCTAATCTCTTCATTATTGTCTCTTCTCATGATGGAGGTCTCCTACTTTTATTTTCTATTGACATGTTTCTATTTTCCATGTGCTTGGAAAATATTGTTCACAACATGGAATAGATCCTACAGAGGAACATTCAAGAATACAAAACCATTCATAAAGGTGTGTTTAGCTATGAATTAATTCTTATGTTAGAAAGTTTTGCTAGTAATGGATTTCAAATTTTTATATTGAGAGATAGGTATCCCACCCATTATAGAAATAAATCCGAAAGTGTTTAGAAAAAATTATTATTTCAAAAGGAAAACAACTCAACTCTCATCAATGTCTCAATATAGATGAAGAGAAATGGTTTGGTAAATTTCAAATTTAAGGAGAAATGTTTTTCAAACTAGTTTATAGAGCATATTGATAGCTTCAACAAAGTATCCTACAAATGTCAAATGTCAAATGTCAAATGTCAAATGTTTCTATGTTCATTTGACATGTTTCTATTTTCCATGTGCTTGGAAAATATTGTTCACAACATGGAATAGATCCTAAAAAGGAACATTCAAGATCTTGTAATCAAGATTTAGTTATTTCTCCAAATTTATATCTTTGATCGTTTACATATTACACATTCCCTTGTAATTTATATTTTGTTTTCTCAATATTTTGAAAGTTTCAACATGTGGTATGGAAAAAATTCTTATACACTATTTTGTAAGCCATGTCCCTTTACTTGGAAGTTGCTATTTTAATTTCTTTTGGAAACATTTTTACGACTCTTTTCAAGTATCATGAATTTTCTTATTCATAATTGTATTTATAAATAGTATAATATATAAATCTAACATGAATAATGTATGTTATTACTTGTAATAATGGTTTCCTCATCAATCATCATGGAAGTATCAAATAGTTTAAATCTTTTTTCTCTATTATTATTATAATCCAACCTAATGGGCATGGGTGGATTAAATTAGAAAGTGTTCTCTTCCATGTGTTGTACAACTTGTCATTGTCATCCTTAAAACTCTTTTTTATTAAGATATAACCACACCATATAACCAAATTTGCATTAGTGGGTTGTTTTATGTTGATCATGGTTCTCCATATAACAATTTTAAGTTATGTGTAGGTTCTTGCACTTCCAATGGATTTCTCAAATCTTTATTGTGACCTTAACAATTTTTGCATTCATATTTACCATTTGTAAATGGGTTTTTAGCAAATATAAACAACAACCAATTAAAAATAATTTTGTTTATTATCCTTTTCAAGTGTCATAAATTTTTCTATGCAATATTGTATTTTAAAATAACGTAACCTATGGATCTAACACCAAGCATGCTACTACTCATAATAATGGATTTTCAAGATCATCATCAATCATCATGTAAATCTCAAAAAGTTTCACCCTTCTTTATTTCCGTTAATAATGTCAAAACTATTCATAAAAGTGTGTTTAGCTATGAATTAATTCTTATGTTAGAAAGTTTCGCTAGTAACAGATTTCAAACTTTTATACTAGGAGATAGATATCCCACCCCTTATAGCAATAAACCCAAAAAAATTTGTTGTGAAACCAGCTCCAAAAATAGAAGAAAAGAGATATCAACACCTTATAAATAAGCCACTTCAAGGGGGAAACCTCCAATACATTACATTAATGAACAATTCTTGGATGATACAAATTAAAAAACCTCCTTTCTATATATAGGAGTCCATGGGGCCCAATATAATCCTAGTGGGGCTACAATGTAATCCTAGCCGACCTAACAATAATAATTTAAGGGCACAATAATAACAATATGGGGGTTACAGGGGTACAATAATAACAATAAGGGGGTTACACTAACAACAATAAGGGACTATACTAGTAATATAGGGACCTAACATGACCCTCTCCTTCAAAAAAGTGTTGTCCTCAATGCTTGAGTAGCTCTGGGTGCTTCTGTATAAAATTCTCATCCTCCCATGTAGAATCTTCAGTGGGTAAGTTCTTCCACTTGATGAGATACTCTGAAATTGATCGATTCCGTAGTTGTCGAGTTCTTGTTTCCGTGACCGCTTCCAGTTCCAATATGATTTTTCCTTCCTCATCAAGTTCTGGAAATATTGTTTGAACTGGAAGATTTTCACCTATAACCTTCTTTAAGCATGAAACATGGAAAATTGGATGCACTCGTGAAGAAGCAGGAAGCTCCAACTTGTATGCCATAGTACCAATCTTTTGCAACACCTTGTAAGGACCATAGTACTTTGGCGATAATTTATTATCCTTCCTAGCTTGCTTGAGGGACATTTGTTTGTATGGTTGTAGCCGTAAAAATACCTAGTCTCCTACATCAAAACTTCTCTTGCTGCGATTTTGATCTGCCTGTTGTTTCATTTGATTTTGTGCCAAGTTCAGGTTATCCTTTAAGAGTTGGAGAAATTCTTGTTTATGCTTGATGTGATCTTCCATTGCTTGAACCTTTGAATTTTCTCTTAAAGATGATGTGATGGATGGTGGATGATATCCATAAAGTTCCATAAATGGGGTCATTTTTGCTGTAGTATGGAAGGAAGTGTTATACCACCATTCAGCAAGAGGTACCCACTTGACCCATTGTGTTTGTTTATTAGATACAATAATGAAGATATCCTTCCAAACATTTATTTACTATCTTAGTTTGACCATCAGATTGAGGATGATAAGATGAGCTATGAGCTAATTGAGTACCCAAACGCGAAAATAACTCTGTCCAAAAATTTCCAATAAAAATGGGATCTTTGTCGCTCACAATAACCCTTGGGTTTCCATGTAGCTTTCGAATTGTGTCCATAAATGTAGTAGCAAATGTACTTGCTTTAAATGGATGAGATAATACACAAAATTGTGCATACTTGGTAAGTCTATCAACTACCACCATGATGACACTCTTTCCTTCGGACTTACGTAATCCTGTGATAAAATCCATTGAAATCTCCTCCCAACGTTGACTTGGAATGGATAAAGGTTGTAGAAGTCCCGGGGTCTTAATTGTCTCAACTTTATTTTGCTGGAAAACCAAACATTCCGCCACAAAATTTTGAATATCAGATTTAAGGCCATCCCAAAAAAATTCTTTCTTCACCCTGTGGTAAGTTTTTAAAAATCCTAAGTATCCTCCTAAAGGAGAAGTGTGCAATTCCAAAAGAATATTTTTTTTTAGTTGGGAATTCTTACAAAGATATAAGCGATCTTTGTACCATAAGGAATCATTTTTCCAACTAAATGTATCAGATGTACTAGGATCTTGCTGCAACTTTTGAATGAGTGTCCATAATTCTTTTTCCTTCTTCCATTCATCTCTTTCTTTGGTTATCCAATCTGGTTGGATAATAGAAATGGCACAAAGAAACACTTCCACCTCTTCATTCTTTCTTGAGAGTGCATCTGCAACAACAATAAGCTTCCATTTTTTGTAGATTATTTCAAAGTCATAACCCAACATCTTTGTGACCCATTTTTGCTACTGTTCTGAAGATAGTCTTTATTCCAAAAACTGTTTAAGACTATCATGATCAGTTTTTACCTTGAAGTGTCTTCCCATTAGGTAAGTTCACCATTTCTTTAGTGCATGCAATATTGCTAACATTTCCTTCTCATAAATAGGTTTCTGTAAATACTTTCCTTTGATTGGACGACTTTCAAAAGCAATGGGTCTTCCTTCCCGCATTAAAACTACACCAATTCCATTTCCCGAGACATCGCATTCCACAATAAAGGTTTTTGTGAAGTCTGGCGTAGCTAAGACCGGTGCTAGGCACATTGCCTCTTTAAGATGTTCAAAGGCCTTAGTTGCTTCAGGAGTCCATGAAAATGCATCTTTCTTCAATAATGTTGTTAGAGGTGCTGCTATTCTCCCATAATTCTTAACAAACTTGTGATAATACCTTGTTAGCCCGAGAAATCCTCGCAACTGCTTTATGGTGGTGGGGACTTTCCATTCCTTAATGGCTTTAATTTTGTTAGGGTCTACCTTAACACCCTCGTGAGATACAATCTGACCCAGATATTCCACCTCTTGTACTCCAAAGAAACATTTGGATGTTTTTTCATATAATTGTTTCTCCTGCAATAGTTTGAGCACCCTGCCAGCATGTTCAACATGATCCTTCAGAGACCTTTTTTAGATTAGTATATCATCAAAAAATACTAGCACAAATTTTCTAAGGAAGGGTTTGAAAATGGAATTCATCAACCCTTGAAATGTAGAAGGTGCATTGGTAAGGCCAAATGGCATGACAAAAAATTCATAATGACCCTCATGAGTTTGAAATGCTATTTTTGGAATATCTCCAGTCTTCATCCTAATTTGATGATATCTTGAACGAAGATCCAACTTGGTAAAATAAATTGCTCCATGTAATTCATCCAATAATTCATCAATCACAGGAATGGGAAATTTATCTTTAATGGTGAGCTTACTGAGCTCCCTATAATCTGGACACATTCGCCATGATCCATCCTTCTTGTGTACCAATACTACAGGAGCAGAGAAAGAACTTTGACTAGGTTGAATTATACCCGCCTCTAACATTTCTGCAATCATACGTTCAATTTCGCTCTTTTGGACATAAGGATATCTATAAGGCCTGATGTTTGGAGGAACACTTCATAGAATAAAATTAATAGCATGATCATGATCACGAATAGGTGGGAGTCCTTTGGGAGTTTCAAACACCTTGGAATGATTGTCCAAGACTTGTTGGAGATCTGCAGAAATAGATGATTTTGATGTTGGAACTTCTAGTGAGCATAATTATGCAATTACGCCTCGTTTTTCTTTCTTTAGAATATTTGTCATGACATTAGAGATTATTATCTTTCTTGGCTTCCCTGCAATACCCCATAATTCGACTTCCTTTCCTTATGAAAAAAATTTCAAGAAAAGTTCTTGAAAATTAAAAGCTACCGTCCCCAAAGATTGTAACCATTGTACTCCTAGTACAACATCATCACCTCCCATAGGAATGGAAAGCATTGGACTATTCAATACATATTCCCCCATGGTTAGCTTGATATTATGGAGTTTTCCAATGCAATTTATAGTTCCTCCATTTGCAACCATCACTTGACATTCTGGTGCTGGGTATAGGAAACAATTCAATTCCTTGGCTACCTTACAATGAATAAAATTATGGATGCTACCTGAATAAATAAACACTATTACCTTTTTCTTCTTGATATGTCCTTCTATATTGAGAGTTTGAGGAGTGGTATTTCCTACCAATGCATTACGCGATATGGTCGGACTCATTTCTTCCTCTTCTAGGGCTGGTTCCTGGTGTATATCCTCTTCTTGTTCATTTTCTTCTTCCTCTTCACAATATATGTAAAATAATTTATTCTCAGCACACTTATGAACTTTAGTGTATTTGCTATCACAACTGTAGCAAAGCCCTTTTGATTTTTTTCTTCCAATTGTTGTGGTGTCAACCTTTTAGGTTGTGGAAATCTAGGTATGGCAACACTTCCTTCTTTATAGAAGTGAGTGGTAGGTTTCCTTGTCTCCATAATTTTACATTCAATTTTTCTTGCCAACCTGAATGCCTTCTCCAATGAATCAGGTTCCAAAACACGAACTTCATGTTGGATGTTATCCTTTAAAGTGCCTATGAAGAGATCAATCCTGTGTTCCTCTGGAATATCAGTTACCCTTATATTCAATTTTTGGAAGTCCTCAATGTGTTGCCCCACTAAACCCTTTTGTTTGAGATTTATCAATTGGCTAAAGAAGGTGTTTCCCTTTGTATCCTCATAACGTGCTATCATTTTCTCTGTAAAAATTGACCAAGTGACAATTTTTTTACTAGAGCAAAGCCATCGATACCATACAAATGTATTTTGTTCTAAATGTAAATTTGTAATGCATACCTTTTGTGTGTTTTTCACATTATGGAGATCAAAATATCCCTCCATATGTAGTATCCATGTTACCGTATCATTTCCATAAAACTTCCTCATATCCATTTTTGGAATATGGTGGTTCTTCCCGCCAACATTAGAGTTTATGAAATCACGATTAACATTTATTTTGTTCTCATCATGAGTTTACTCTACTATCTTTTCACCATTAGGAAACATTTCTTGTATCAACTTTGTCAAACCTTCCATGTCTTCTTTTAGATCATTCTTCATGTTTTCCATGTTGTCTTTCATGTCATCCATCTTAGCTTCCACGCCATCCATCTTAGCTTCCACACCTTTCTTCAAACCATCCATCTTCGCTTCCACGCCTTTCTTCAATACTTCTATTTCACTTTTTGATGCTCTTTGCAAGAGCGAAATTTGGTGCACTTTCTCTTGTAATTTTGATACATCATGTTGCAATTCTTCATCTTCAAGAGTCATAGTAGAGCCTTTTGAAGGCTTAATGGTGTTGAATTATTTTTACGGGCATTTTTTAGAACCCAATACTGATATCTATTCTACAACATGCCCTTGTAATCAATTCAAATTGATTCTTCAAACAAGACTTATGCGATTCAGAAAACAATACACACCTTTTTCTTGCTTTTGAGGAGCTCGATATTGAAATTGGATTGTCTCTGTGATTGTGGCTCTTCAATATCTGAAATTTGGCACTGATATATCCCTCTAAATTATATTTAAAATGCCACAGGTCTGACCTGATTTGGATTCTCCAAGGCAAAGTTATGTCCAATCTCCCACAATGACCTAATTATGGACTGGTTCAGTAGAGCGAACTTGTACGACTTGCCACGTGTCACTGTTTCATCCTTCGGCTCTGAAATTGATAGCCAAGAAAATAAAGTTCATGTACTTGTGACCACATTTTACAGTACTCCAATCCGATGCTCAGAGAGAGAGTTATGAATCATTTCCCACGATCACCTCTTTGAGATGAAATTTAGGAGCTTGAAAAAGCACTACCTTCCACAGATCATATCTCCGAAACTATTGTGAACCAAGCTCTGAAATTTTGTGATGAGATTCCTCATGATTTCAGCCTCGCGCCCTGAAAATTTCAGATTTTGAACCTTCTTAGGAAAAATGTCATAGCGCAAATTCCATGATGTCCTGTTTATATTAAATTGAGGAGCCTGCAAAAAGACCTAACTTCCATAGATCATATCTCCGGAAATATTGTGAACCAAACTTTGAGATTTTGAGACGATGTTCCTCAGGATCTAGGCTTTGCACCCTGAAAATTTCAGCTTCTGAAACTTCGTAGAAAAAAATTTATAGCGTAAATTCCACGTTGACCTATTTGGAGTAGTGAAACCCTAGAATCTCAAAGCTCTGATAACAAATGTTGTGAAATCAACTCCAAAAATAGAAGAAAAGAGATATCAAAGCCTTATAAATAAGCCACTCCGAGGGGGCAACCTCCAATACATTACATTAATGAACAATTCTTGGATGATACAAATTACAAAACCTCCTTTCTATATATAGGAGTCCATGGGGCCCAATGTAATCCTAGTGGGGCCACAATGTAATCCTAGCCAACCTAACAATAATAATTTAAGGGCACAATAATAACAATATGGGGGTTACAGGGGTACAATAATAACACTAAGGGGGTTACACTAACAACAATGAGGGACTATACTGGTAATATAGGGACCTAACATTTTTTAGATGAAATTATTATTTCCAAAGGAATAAAACTCAGCTCTCATCAATGTTTCAATATAGATGAAGAGAAATGGTTTGGTAAATTTCAAATTTAAGGAGAAAATTTATTCAAACTAGTTTATAGAGCATATTGATAGCTTCAGCAAAGTATCCTAATTTTTAAAACTGGAAGAAGGATTAGCTTTATTCTTTTATATTTTATTGATGGAGCATAAAATTGGAATCATAAAAAATAGAGGCATATGCACTTTGAAAAGGGTTTAAAATCACTAAAGGAATAAGAATGAATTCAATAATATGATTAATGAATCTAGGATCATTATCATTAATATGATTAAACAACCATTAACCATAGGAAAATTTCTAGCATCAATTCCAGATTGATGTAGACAAAAATAAGGCATATATTCACCAAAATTCAATACTACCATCTCTTGCAAGAACATAATCAAGAGGAAAATTGGTGAGAAAACTCAGATTTAAAATAAAATTAGGGGGAGATTAAGGTTAATGGTGTATTATTCCACCAATTTATCCCCTAATTATTGTATATTTGAAACATATTTTGTTGGTACTGTAACGTATGGTTTAAAATCACTAAAGGAATAAGAATGAATTTAATGTGAAATTTCAAATGTTTCTATGTTTAAATCATAGAAACATGTCAAATGTGCTGAAAGGATTTGGCCTCAACCATTAGCCATAACATTAATATCCTTGCATGAAATATACCTATCCACAATTAAAAACATCTATCAATTATATCTGACAACATTTCTGGTTATCTAGAAAGGGTATATGATCCATCGATCACATAGTAGAATAATTGATCACATCCACCAATAGATATCTTAGAGTATAACTTCACTGAATGCCAAATAACAGAGTAGAAAAAAATTGAAAACGTCTAGCAATTAACTGCCATGAACTATACTAATTTAAAGTATTATCTGTGGCTAGGGTTTAACCACCATGAGATATAGTAATGTAAGAGATTTTCCGCTAGGGTTTCACTGCCGCCTCTATGGATTCCTTAATTGGCCCATATCCTTTTCCAATCCAACCATGTTGTTGTCCATCTAACAACATTTTTGGTTTTGTAGAAGGGGTATATGATCCACCTCGTAGATCAGTGCTAAAGCTCTCCAGTGACACTTGGATGTTTCAAGTTTTATCATCACAGATGGAAACTAGCAGTAAGGAGAATTACATCCCCCAACTAGATGAAAACTTGGAAAATTGTAGTAGGGAGAATTTCATCCCCCAACTAGATTGAAACTATAATAGAATGCTTGTCGTTCCCTGGAAGAGAACCAAGACACCCCGTAAATAGTAGATGTTTATTTATTTTTAAAGAACAATATTTCACACTGAATCCTTCTCAGAGGCCTTTGAATGGCATGCTCATAAGAGAGTAGTTGAACATCAGATTTATAATTTGCATAATCATAAAATAATATCTGAACATCGGATTGCCAGAAACCCTTTTGTATCCAAAGCTATTCAACTAAAATGCAGAGTACAAATCTTTCGTGTGCTAAAGATTATCAGATTCAATTTCCAGCGATAACTGATAGAAATTTGATCTTACAAAGTTGAGCATGGTCGTATGAAAAATTAAATATTTCCAAATTTGAGCATGGTCATACGATCAGTGCTATCCTTTACCCTTCCCACATAGGAAGGCTAAGGGAAGCTCAGGCTGATACTAATTGAAGAAGACCCTCGGTAGGGATACAACACAAAATGGAGCATGCACACCTACCATTGGCTAAAAATTTCACATAGAAACATGCCAGCAGGTCTTTGGTCACAGAAAATCTGACCACTCCTTAATATTATCTAGAAAAGCATAATTGAACTAGATGAGTGCTATAAAAGTGATAACAAGACTTTCAATAATATACAAATGAAAATCACATCATTAGTATAGAAAGTGATAATGTAAAACCAATAACCAACATTTCAACATTATGCAAAGACCGAAAACATAACATCAATTTGATATGAAGTGATGGTAGATATATTAGGGGGAAGTACTGAACAATGGTCAGGTCAGTGAAATAACGGAGCTTCTACTATGTAATCATTTGTCCTCGTAATCTGCACACTCCCACCACAAGAAAATAGTTGAGGTTTCAAACTTTGTGGAATTTGTACGCACTATTTTATGAGTGACAAAGATTAGACGTGGCATTTTGAATAGTTAACATAATAACCTATTACTATGACTGAGCCAATTATGGTCTCCCATACACTAGAAAAAAAATTTACAACCATTTCAAAATTAAGGCTACAAATATGATCTTGGAAAATGTTAGGCGTATTCAAAATGTAAACAATTTTACATAGGCATGCAAAAAAAGAGCCACAGAAAGAATATATTAAAATATGCAAGTCCTGGAGGATCTGTCAAGTTTAGTCATCAATCCAACCCAATGAACTCTGATGTGGATAAGGATTTTTCCGTCTTGGTGGAAAACCCTGTGAATCAAAAGGAAATTTTTGGGATCCATGTAATTTCCCAGCCCCATAAATGTTCCTAGGTGCTTTATCACTCTGGTGCAAACTTGATCTTTTATAGTTCATTTGTTGATCCAATCAAGGAGCGTAACGGTCCATTGCAGATGAGGTCAGCCCTGTGCGTTCATAAGAATCAGAATGATATGGAAATCTAGAATGGAGTTGAGGGGAATCGTCTTGTTGTTGGCCTAGCATTAATGAGCAAGGCATATTAGGCATGAGATCCAAATTTCTAGAGTAGATGTTGTTTACATGGGAGCCTTGGTCAATATAATAATTGCCCCTTTCAGCGGTATCACCCATCAACCAATCAGAACCTCTATCATCTTGAGACAACCTTTGTCATCAAAAACATGTTGACCACGTTTGCTATATACTCTTGTTGGTATTATTTTATGGCTATCTTTTTCTCCTAAAATTCCATCATTTATCCACCATTTTCTTCCATAAATCCCTTATAGTTTATTGAAATTGATTAATGTAGCATTATAATTGTTATTTTACATTAAATTTAATTTATGGAATTTTTGTGTTAAAAATTGAAAATTTTCAAGAAAATTACAGGATGTGATAACTTCCTGTAAATGGTTTATGTTCTGACATGTGGCATAGCAGGTAGATCAAAATGAAGGACAAGGACATGATCTAGGATGTACACACATGATGAAAAATCTATCCAGCATCAGATTTGAAGCTCCTGAATAGCCGGTCAATGCTGGTTAAACTCAGCCAATTTAGCAGAAAAATATTAAGTCATAATGAATGAGATTGATATTTTACCTATGATTAGGAACTCTAAACTAATTCGATCTATTTTGGAGATCATTTAGAATTAGGAGTGTTAGAAAATTAAATATTACAGAGCAATGAAACACATAAAATATGCGGAAAATACAAGCACACAAAACACATAAAACTAGAGAGACCCAGATATACGTGGTTCACCCAGTTTGGGCTACGTCCACCCTGAACAGCCAGTCCTTCCTTTCTATTATCCAGCAAAAATGAAGAGAAAAAACCTACATCAGATCCGTTGTAATATCCTTTGTTCTCTCTCTCAGTCTCCCTCTCTGTTTCTCGCTCCGAGAATACACTCATAATACACAGCCGTAATACAATACCCTCATATATACAAGGGGTTGCCTTCTAGGGAAAAAAACCCTTATCTAAACATAACTTCTACCGTCAGATCATTTGCCTAATGAATGGCCCAGATTGACTAGAAATTACTATACTTTTACAATGCAATTTTACATCTGTTTTTAGCTTTGGGGGCACTGCCCCCGAACCCTCGCCAGGGGGGGCCTCCAAAAAATGCTGCCGCCCCCCCCTGGACCCCCCATGGCAGTGATTAAATTTCGGGCAGCGTTGCCGCCCATTTTAAGGTACAAGGGTCCAATGCTATGATACAAAGTAAACAAGATAATCAGGCTCCACACCCAACAATCTCCCACTTGGAGACTGATTGTAGCAACTCCATCGCTGCTTCATTTGCTGGACAATGACTCCTCTTTGGACATGGTTGTTCCTCATCTTCATCATCATCCTTGAAGACCAATTGAAACTGAGCATGTTCTCAGTTTCTCCCTGGTTACAACTTTTGTTAGCATATCTGCAGGATTCTGGCTAGTGTGTATCTTTTCCAACTTCAACTCTCCATCTTCTAATACTGACCGTATGAAATGGTACTTGAGATGTATGTGTTTAGTCCTGGAATGAAATGCTGAGTTATTTGCAAGATGAATAGCACTTTGGCTATCACTGTATAGTGTGCCCATATCATGCTTCTTACCCAATTCATCCATAAACCTTTGTAACCAAATAATTTCTTTACTAGCCTCTGTAGCAGCAACATACTCGGCTTCTGTTGTTTAAAGTGCAACAACACTTTGGATTTTTGAAACCCAACTGACAGTTGTTCCACCTACAGTAAATACATATCCTGTAGTGCTCCTCCTATTATCTCTGTCACCTGCCATATCTGCATCAACATATCCCTGTAGAGCAATGTTTGAACCACCAAAGCATAATACTTGATTTGTGCTACCTCTCAAATATCTGAGAATCCATTTTACTGCCATCCAATGTTCTTTTCCTGGATTGTTCATATACCTGCTTACAACTCCCACTGCATGTGCAATATCAGGCCTTGTGCAGACCATTGCATACATTAAACTTCCGACTGCTGATGCATATGGAACTTTAGACATATAATCCATGTCTTCTTGGGTCTTTGGGCACATCTCCTTACTAAGTTTGAAATGGCTAGCAAAAGGTGTACTAACTGGTTTTGCATTCTACATATTAAATCTTTTCAACACCTTTTGTATGTACTCATTCTGAGACAGTGTTAATTTGCGATTTTTCCTGTCTCTAGTTATTCTCATACCAAGGATTTATTTTGCAGCTCCCAAATCCTTCATTGCAAATGAATTTGCCAATTTTCTTTTGAGCATATTTATTTCCTGCATGTTAGACCCTGCAACAAGCATGTCATCTACATACAATAACAATATAATATGGTTGCCATCATTTTGCATTTTCAGATAAACACAATGATCAGAGTGACATCTAGTATAACCTTGTTCAGACATAAACTTGTCAAATTTTAGATACCACTGCCTTGGAGCCTGTTTTAAGCCATACAATCTCTTCTTTAACCTGCACACCAATTTTTCTTTCCCTTTTACCTCATATCCTTCTGGTTGCTGCATGTATATCTCTTCCTCCAAATCTCCATGGAAAAATGTTGTCTTTACATCTAACTGTTCAAGATGTAAATCTTCCGCTGCTACAAGACTTAAAATAGTTCTGATTGAATTCATTTTAACAACAGGAGAAAATATTTCATCAAAATCAATACCTTTCTTCTGTGCAAATCCCTTCACCACAAGTCTAGCTTTGTACCTCTTTTTTCCTCCATCTTCTTCCTTCAGCCTGTAAACCCATTTATTCTGCAATGTAGTTTTACCTGCAGGCAACCTGACTAAGTCCCAAGTATGGTTATGCATTAAGGAGTCCATCTCTTCTTCCATGGCTAGCTCCCACTTCTTCCTACTTTCAACCTGCATTGCTTCTTCATAACATTCAGGTTCACCAGAATCAGTCAACAATAAATAATATAATGAAGGAGAGTATCGTTCAGGGGGTCTATTTATCCTGATAGATCTTCTAACACCACTTTCAGGTGTTTGAGGTGCCTGTTGCTGTTGTGGTGGTTGCTGCTGCTGTGGTTGTTGATTATTATTATTATTTTCAAGCACCTTTACTTTTTCAGTTATCTCATCAAGAACCGTGTATTCCTTGCTTTCTTTTTCCTGTTTCTTTTCCTGCAACTGATTCTTATACAAGACCTTTTCATTGAATATTACATCTCTGCTCCTAATGATTTTGTGATTTTCATAATCATATATCGATAACCAAAATCATTAGCACCATATCCAATAAAGGTACATTTCTTTGATTTTGCCTCAGGCTTTGTTCTATTTTCTTTATTAATATGGACAAAGGCCTCACAACCAAAAGGCTTTAAAAAAGAGTAGTTTACCTTTTTACTTGTCCATGCTTCCTCTGGAATACCACCATCCAAGGAACTTGAAGGCCCTTTGTTTATTAGATAAACAACAGTATCTACAGCATCTACCCAAAATTTTAAAGGCAATCCTGCATGCAATCTCATGCACCTTGCACGCTCCATGATTGTTCTGTTCATCCTTTCTGACACACCATTTTCTTGTGGTGTTCTTGGAACTATCTTCTCTCTACGAATTCCATGCTCTGAACAATACCTATCAAACTCTTTGCTGCAATATTCACCTCCATTGTCTGATCTTAGACACTTCAACTTCTTTCTTGTCTCAATCTCAACCAAAGTTTTCCATTTCTTGAAAGTATCAAATACATCATATTTATTTTGAATACAATAAATCCATGTTTTTCTAGTTGCATCATCAATAAAAGTAACATA
The DNA here is from genome assembly GCA_034641835.2 of Pinus albicaulis. Classification (NCBI taxonomy): domain Eukaryota; kingdom Viridiplantae; phylum Streptophyta; class Pinopsida; order Pinales; family Pinaceae; genus Pinus; species Pinus albicaulis. The sequence continues at coordinate 312,190,928 of CM076584.1, forward strand.
ATAATGAGAGCCACCGAGAGATGATACCTGAGCAAGTCCCCATACATCTGTATGCACAAGCTCCAATTTTTCGCTCTTCTTTTCTTTCCCAACTCTGAGAAATCTGACTCTCTTCTATTTTCCATAAATGCAATTCTCACAGAAATCCAAATCAACATTCTTCAAACCTGGCAACAAATTTCTTGAGTGGAGAATCTTCATTCCCTTCTCACTCATGTGTCCGAGCCTATGATGCCATAATGCTGCATCTGCTCCTCTGGAAGTTAAAGCATTAATAGAGTTAGAAATACCATTGCATAAATACAATGTACCAACCTTTTCGCCTTTTGCTGTTACCATGGCTCCTTTGGTGACCTTCCAAGTTTTATCTGTGAAAGTTGTCACACAACCTTCACCGCCTAACTGCCCTGTTGAAATCATATTTTTCTTCAGATCTGGAACATGCCTTACCTCCTTTAGTAGCCATTGGTTTCCATTCTGTTGTTTTATAAGAACTTTACCCATTCCAACAATTTTACAGGGTTTATCATCACCCAAACGAACTTGTCCAAAATCTCCTTGAACATAGTCATGAAAATATTTCTTATGAGGTGTGGCATGGAATGAAGCCCCTGAATCTACAACCCAAGAATCAGTAACATTTTCAAAAGAAAGAATCAAAGCATCTTGTAACACATCACCTGTCACATTTGCTTCGTGATTGTTTTCTTGCTGTGTGTCTCCTTCTTTTCCCTTCCAAGATCTACAGTCTTTCTTTAGGGGTGTCCTTTCTTTCCGCAATTCCGGCACACTATCCCCGATCTGGACTTGGATCTGCCTTTCCTTGATTTACTGCGATATCCCGAGCTCTTTCCTCTTTCCATTCTTCTTCCCCTAGACTCTGCACTCAAAGCATTACCTGATGTCTCACCGGAGCTTTTCCGTCGCATTTCCTCACTAAGGGTAGCACCAACAACATCATCAAACTCTAAAGTACTAGATCCAGAGACAGAGTTACTAATGGCCATTACTAAACCATTCCAACTCTCTGGCAATGAGCACAAGAATAATAGAGCTCTAACTTCATCATCAAAGTTTACCCCTACAGAACTTAGCTGACTGGTAACTGTATTAAATTCATTTAAATGTTTTGCAATAGATCCACCTTCCGACATCTTCATATTAAATAGTCGTTTCATAAGAAATACCTTGTTTGAGGCCGAGGTCTTTTCATACAGTTTCGCCAACATCTGCATCAAACCCTCTGTTGTTGTTTCCTTCGAAATATTAAATGCGACTAACGCCGCAAGACACAACCGTACTGTTTCGAGTGCCTTTCTATTGAGAATGTTCCATTCTGCATCTATCATGGTCGCCGGCTTCTTTGTTTTTCCGCTCAATGGTAGGTACAGATCTTTCTGATACAGATAATCTTCCATCTGCATCTTCCACAACGCAAAGTTTTGGCCGTTAAATTTCTCGACCCTAAACTTACCATCGTCCACCATTGCTCCCACTCGAACCAGGAAACCTTTTTTCTTGCGAGTTTATCAGCCAAATATACCTTCGGCTCTGATACCAGTTGTTAGAAAATTAAATATTACAGAGCAATGAAACACATAAAATATGTGGAAAATACAAGCACACAAAACACATAAAACCAGAGAGACACAGATATACGTGGTTCACCCAGTTTGGGCTACGTCCACCCCGAAGAGCCAGTCCTTCCTTTCTATTATCCAGCAAAAATGAAAAGACAAAATCTACAGCAGATCCGTTGCAACATCCTTTGCTCTCTCTCTCAGTCTCCCTCTCTGTTTCTCGCTCTCCGAGAATACACTCATAATACACAGCCGCAATACAATACCCTCATATATACAAGGAGTTGCCTTCTAGGGCAAAAAACCCTAATCTAAACATAACTTCTACTGTCAGATCATTTGCCTAATGAACGGCCCAGATTGACTAGAATTTACTATACTTTTACAAGGCAATTTTACATCTGTTTTTAGCTTCGGGGGCGCTGCCCCCGAACCCCCGCCAAGGGGGGGCTCCGAAAAACGCTACCGCCCCCCCTGGACCCCCCATGGTAGCGATTAAATTTCGGGCGGCGTTGCCGCCCCTTTTAAGGTACAGGGGTCCAATGCTGTGATACAAAGTAAACAAGATAATCAGGCTCCACACCCAACAAGGAGGAAGGAAAATAGCCTCTTTTGATTGTAATTTTGATAAATAAGAGAATGGAAGCATGTAATAGACTAATGATGCTAGTGATAATATTGAATGTAAGAGAAGACTTAAGACTGTATCTGTGCTTCATAACTCTGTTTCTAATGTAACTCATTCCAAAATCTTAATCAGAGACAGAATTTCATCATTTATGGTGTTTTTGAGTTAGCGTTCTCATCAATTAAATTTTTCCAAGTGTGCCTTAAAAGCGTGGAAGGGCCCCCATGTAAAGTTGGTACACTTTTCTTTACATTTCTATTAGATTTTGTATTCAGATCTGATTAGTATTTTATTTCATTTTCATGATTTTGAGTTCATCGATTTTGACTGGAAGTGCTTGTTATTTTATTTATCATTGCCTCGTAGTAGTAATTTGAGATTTCGATTGAAAAATTAATGAACAGTCCTTGTAAGAGGTTTAATTGAGCATTGAATCTCAAATCATTTCTGTGATCTCTGTTTTAATGAATTCAATTTTTAGTATGCTTTAGTGTGTTACTTTGAAAGAGTTTTTGTGAACTAAAACCTTGTAAGAGGATTGAAAAATCAGACTAGTAGCACTCTGTTTTTTTAGAATAGTATATTAGATTTAGTTACATAAGTGTTTAAAGTGTGAAAGGAACCACATTCCAATCTCTTGTAAAAGAGTGCTGGAGCCTATCACAATAAAAATTTATCTAGGCAAATAGAAAAGATCCTTTTAGGTCTATAAACATTAGACACGTGCCTCTAAGATTACTTACCTTGGTTGACAATAAATTGAGCCTAATCTAGAACCCTAGATTGGTCTATAAATTTTGGCGCCATTGCCGGGGAGGTGCAAATAGAGGATTTTTAGAAACAAAAACAAACAAAAACAAGCAAAAACACAGATTTAATTTTAATTCAACATTTTAGAAGTCATGGTTACTTATGTCTAGACCTAGATATGGTAAAGGTAGATTCATAAAAACCCCCCATCCAAGAACTAATCCACCATAGGAGTAGACCCTTTAGAGAGGATTGAACACACAGCTCCAGCCGAGAAAGTCACTATACAAGAATTAGAGGACAAACAAAAATCAGGGCAGAGACTCACACTCATAGAGAGACAAATTTTATTGGCCTACGAAACAAAGAAGAAACATCTCCCTGAATCCTCTGTAACAAGAGAAAGTAGAAAAAAAACCCAACAATCTCTCCTCGAACCTACTGATTTTGGAAAATCCCAAGAAGGATAAAAATCACCAGAACAACCTTTCTTTGAAAAAAGTGACATTGAACAAGAAATTAAATTAACAGAAGAACCTATCAAAATGACTGAGGAAGGAGGAGGATCAGCAAGAGGATCCACTCCTGAACAACTTAGAGAATATGAGAGACATCAAGAGGAAAGAAGAAGACAAAGAGAGGCTGAACTGAAACAAAGGCAAGATCAAGATCGAAGAGAAGAGGAAGATTCAACCTTTAAATTTCCTATTCAAGAACCAGGAGAAAACAATGATGAGGAAATACAAATGAAAAACATACCTCCATCTGTGCTACCAAACTTTTATGGCATGGCTTCAGAAGATCCAGATTCATTCTTATTTGAATTTGACATATTATGCCAAACATATGGTTACACAGATGATGCCCATAGGCTTAGACTCTTCCCAACAACACTAAAAGAATCAGCATTAAGGTGGTTCATGGGACTTGGTGAACATGCAATAACTGATTGGGATGGCATGAGAAAAATATTCTTAAAGAAATACCAACCTTATTGTAGATCAAGAGATTCTAAAGATGATATATTTAGAATGAATCAATAAGAGGATGAGAGCTTAGAGGAATATTTGGAATGATTTGTTTGCAATCTACAAAAATCAAAACACATAACCATGTCTCCTGATCTAATCCGAACAATATTTTTGAAGGGCATTCGAGAGGAATACTTAGATGATCTTGATTTGATGGGCAAAGGTGATATTTCCACCTTACCTTTCGATGAGATTGCTGATTTATGTGAAAAATATTCTAGGAGAAAAGCTAGAAATGGAAAAAGAACCATATCATCCAAAGCAACAAAATCTGCTTCAGCTAGTGTAACAAGGGCTGAAATAGGAAATTTATTAGAAGAATTCAAAACAGACCTATTAAGTAAATTAGGAAATAAAATTGACACTTTGAAAGAAAAGAAAAGATAGGAAGACGAAGACCAATTAATGGCTATCTTTTGCCCAAAATGCCGGAAGAAACATGCTTTGAAAGACTGCCCTTTAGAAAATGTTCAAAATGTTCAAGTTTGTGCCTTTTTCACTGAAAATTATGATATATTTCATTTCTCTAAAATCAAGATTTTGCATAATTGTAATTTGGAATTCAACGCAGATATGGAGAATGTATATTTCATGGGTGCTAAGAGACCGTCGCAACCAAGACCTCCACCTCCAGGTATGTTTCCAAACCAAAATTTGCAATTTCCTGCACAAGATCAGATGTATGTTCAGAATTCTTGGAATGTTCCCATGCCATGGCAACAAAAAACTTACCCACAGCAACAATGGAAACCATTTCATCAATACTCTCAACCATACCAACAATATCCTCATCCATATCAACAGTATCCTCAGCCATATCAGCAGTATCCTCAAACATATCAAAAAAATCCTCAGTAGCAAGTTGTCCATCAACCTCAAAACACTCAACAAACATTGCCTGCTCCTCCAGCAATAAATCCACCTCAATTACAACTTCCATCTAACCAGCCTCCTATAACTACTCATATTCCTACTCAACCTGTACCCAATCCAAATAATAGAGCAAACAGACCAGCTTACAGTGTAGATGAGGGACCATCTTATCCCATTCTACCTTTACAAAATATCGAACTTAGGTCTGGTAGGATACTTCAAAAAGAACATCCAATAGCTGAAAAACAAAAAGAAAACAAAGAGAATGAAGATGAAACTCCAACTCAAAAGAAACAAAATGATGACATCCAAAATAAACAAATGCAACCAATGCATCCACCACCTTTTCCAGAAAGATTGATTCAAGTAAAAATTCCCATGTCTTTACCATAGTTTGATGTTTTAGATGAGCTAAAAAATGTCTATATAAAAATTCCACTACTTCAAACCATAAAAGACATTCTGATATATACTAAAGAAATCAAATAATTATGTCTGAAGAAGCCTACAAAGAAAATAATTGACCCACAAAATATTCATGTTATTGGACATCTAGCCGGCCTTATGACAAACACCATTTCAATGGAAAAGTATGTTGATCCTGGTATTCCTAGAGTCACTACAATCATTAACATCATACCTATTCCAAACACTTTAATTGACCTTGGGGCTGCAATAAATGTGATGACCCTTGAAACAATGAAAACACTGCAGCTCACAAACTTGCAATACACACCAATTGTCTTAGAACTAGATGATAGGTCTAAAGTGTCTCCTGAAGGGATTTTGGAAGACATAATTGTTTCACTGGACTCTTGGGAGTATCCAGTTGAATTTTTAGTTCTTCAACCAAAATCTAATTTAAGAGGACACCCTATCATCCTTGGTAGACCATGGTTAGCAACTGCTGATGCATTCATAGCGTGTAGATCAGGTAATATGATTATTTCACGAGGAACTGAAAGAAAACAACTCACTCTGTACCCATCAGCACAATCAGTAGTAGTAGCAAACAACTTATGGCTTGATGACAAATACAATGATAAAGAATAAGTTCAATCTGTTTTCAGCATCAATCAAATCTATGATTTTCAAGAACATAATAATGATGATTTGGTAGAATTGTTCCTTTCTCAACCTGATATTTCTGAAGAATTAAGAAATGAACAATACAATGCTGCAGATCAACTTTTAGCACAAATTTTTCAAGAAACATGTACCATTCATTCTTTGCGAACATTATTTGAAAACATTTATCCCATTCAATCTATCACAAACACACAGAGTAAGACCATATAGATTAGTCCAGGAAAAACATTGAATATTAGCACTCACCTAGACTTATCTCAGGAAGAAAAATTGATTCAATTATTGAGGAAATATCAGAAAGCATTTGCTTGGCACTACACCGATATGCACGGAATCCACCCTGAAACATGCACTCACCATATTTACACAGATAGTAATATAAAACCAGTGAGGCAACCACAGAGAAGAATGAATCCCATTCTTCAGGATATTGTTAGAGATGAATTACAAAAACTATTGACTGTCAATTTTTTTTATCCTATCTCTGACAGTCAGTGGGTATCCCCATTGGTAGTAGTGCCCAAGAAAAATGGTAAGTGGAGGATTTGTGTTGATTACAGACAATTGAACAAAGAAACCCTCAAAGATTATTTCCCACTACCATTTATTGACCAAGTGCTAGACACATTAGCTGGGAAATCATCATTCTCTTTTCTTGATGGTTTCAGTGGCTATAACCAGATTAGGATAGCCTTAGAGGACCAGGACAAAACCACTTTTACTTGTCCCTGGGGCACTTATGCCTATAATGTTTTACCATTTGGACTTTGTAATGCTCCAGCTACATTTCAGAGAGCTGTATTAGCTATTTTTGTTGATTTAGTTCATGAGTGTGTTGAAGTTTATATGGATGATTTTTCAGTGTATGGTAATTCATTTGAGCATTCATTAGAAAATCTTGAGAAAGTTTTGAAGAGATGTATTGAAGCCAATTTATCCTTGAGTAATGAAAGTGTTTTATGATGCTAAATGAAGAGATAGTATTGGGTCATTATATTTCTTCAGAAGGCATTAAAGTAGATCCATCAAAAATTCAAATCATTGTCAATTTGCCAATTCCGAAGACTCAAAAAGAGGTAAGAAGCTTTCTTGGGTATGCAAGCTATTATAGAAGGTTTATTGAACATTTTAGTAAAACAGCTTTCCCTCTATTTAAGTTTCTTGCAAAAGATGCACCTTTCAACTGGAATGAAAATTGTTAAAAAGCTTTTGAAACACTCAAAGAAAAGTTATCAACCACACCAGTTTTAAAAGGACCTAATTGGACCCTACCCTTTCACATCTTTACAGATGCATCTGATACTGCAGTAGGTGCATCATTAGGCCAAAAAGAAGAGTCTTTGAATTATGCCATCTATTTTATTAGTAAAAATCTAACACCTGTAGAATTAAACTACAGAGTCACTAAAAAAGAAATGCTTGCTATCATACATGCTGTGAATAAATTCTGACATTATATAAATGGTTATGAGGTTTTCGTACATACTGACCACTCTGCCATTAAGTGTCTAATGAAAAAACCAATCACTAATGGCAAAGTTACCAGATGGCTATTATTACTACAGGAATTTAATATTACAGTGTTAGATAGACCAGGTAAAGAGAACTAGGTGGTAGATTTTCTTTCTAGGCTCCATAATTCAGGTGAGGTTGTTCCAGTTGAAAATTATTTTCTAGATGAAAATTTATTTGCAATTTCAGTAGTGGATCCATGGTGTGCTGAATTAGCTAATTATTTGTCCACATGAAAGACACCTCCATATTTTACTACAAAGGAGAAGAAGAGACTCATCAAACAAAGCGCTAGATATTCATGGGTTAATGGAGATTTATTTTACACTGGTTATGATATGATTATTATAATATATGTAAGAAGTGATGAAATAATTGATATTTTAAAATCTTGTCATGACGAACCTTGTGGTGGGAATTTTGCAGCAAAAAGGACAGCATTCAAGATCCCCAGTCTTGGCTACTATTGGCCATCAATTTTTAAGGATTCCAAGAATTATGTGAAAAGTTGTGGCAGTTGTCAAAGAATGGGTAGACCAACAGCTTTAGATGAAATACCACTTCAGCCCCAAGTACATCTAGAGCCATTTGAAAAATGGGCTCTACATTTTGTAGGACCCATCAATCCACCTTCAAAGGGAAAAAAGTACATAGTAGTATGTACTGACTACGTGACAAAATGGGCTGAAGCAAAAGCACTTGTCCGGGCAACTGAACAAACAGTGGTAAACTTCCTTTTTGAAGAAATTTTTGTAAGGTATGGAGTACCTAGAGAGATAGTAACATATCAAGGTACTAAGTTTACTTCAAGGCTGGTTCAAGATATCATAGAAAAATATAAAATCAAGCACAGGAAAAGTACACCTTACCTTCCACAGGCCAATGGCCAGGTGGAATCTACAAATAAAACTTTAGAAGGAATTATCACTAAAACAGTAGCAATGAACAGAAAGAATTGGGAGGAAAAGCTCAAATATGCACTCTGGGCTTACAGAATCACGTGGAAAAGAGGTAATGCTTCCTAGTGAATTCCAGATACATACTTATAAGATGGCTGCAGATTTACGCATTGATCTCAATGAAGCACAAAAGGGGAGAATTATGCAATTGAACCGGTTAGATGAAATGAGGCAGCAAGCAGAGGAGAGAACAATCCTAATGCAGAAACAAAGGAAGCAGTGGCATGATTCACACATAAAGAAGAAAGAGTTTAAATAAGGAGACTGGGCTTTACTCTTTGACTCCAAATTCAGAGATCATAAAGCCAAGTTCACAACACATTGGATGGGCCCATATGAAATAGTTCAAGTATATGAAAATGGATCAGTCAAACTCACTACAATTGATGGAGAAGGCAACACCTTTATTGTCAATGGACATAGGTTGAAACTCTATCATAAGCCCATCAGCAAAGAAGATTTTATTCGAACTATATCTCAGCAAAAGGAGGTTGAGATATCATAGCCTTCAGCTGTGATATCTCTACCTTAGTCATTTCAATTTCCTAAAATATATATATATATATATAAAATTATAAAAAATATATAGAAAATAAAATTAAAAAAATAATGGTTTAGATGTGAAAAACAGACTCTGGCACACTCTAAACCTGAATTCTTACTGGAAAACCAATCATTTGGCTGGTAAGAATTCATTGTTCTATTTCTTTCCTGTTTTTCACAAATTCAATAATGACTTGAGGACAAGTCAAATACTTAGTGAGGGAGAAGAAACAGTGGTTTTTCCCTATCTCATGTCCTCAATTTGTTTCAATAATTCAGTATTTCAATAAAAGAGTTGTTTCGTTCTAATCAGTAAATGGAACTGTTCAAGCAACAAAATATGCAGTGGGACCTATTTCAACATGATTATATAGAGGGACCTATTCAAAGGCTATGTCAATACTACCAATACCAGAGGGACCTATTCGAAGACTGCATCAAAGGTACACAAGGCTACTTCAACAATTTTTCAAAGGTTGCCTATCAGAATTCCAATTAAGGCTACATCATCAAGGCTACATCAACACCAAAGATAAAAGAAGCTTCACAAACATGGCTCTTCAGATCTTAAGGGACCTTTTGTATTCAATTTCAAAGGGACCTGTTTTAGAAGATAAGGATCAGACAAGCAGATCAATCATACCTGTACAAGCAAAATCAAAATTTTATCAGGCAACAAGTGTAATGTATTGAAATTTTTGTTTTTAGCATTTAAAATTCCTAGATTACTTTAGTGTTAAAAATAATAATTATGATTGCTTATTATCAATTTCAAAAAGCCTTTTTATAACCCTTATACCCATATTCTTTATAATATTCCTATATGCTCACTTCATTACCACTCTGCCTATTTCTATACATTCATTTATATTTCCATATCACACATAACATCATTATAAACCTTAGCCTATTCCTACCTATGCCCTTAAAACCTTTTCATAAACTCATCATTTTTTAAATTCATCTCTGCTAACAAAGTACCAACAAGTAGCGGCCTTATTAGACACCCAATATAAAGACCCACCTAATGGGAAGACATTTGTTAAAACGCATGTCCTCAATTGATTTCCTTCATTCTGACTGCCAGAAGTACAAAAACGATCTTCCGACCCAAATCTTCTTATGAATGTATCTGCCATGATTTCATTATCAACAAGATTTGCATACTATGCTACCATGATTATTCTTCTGCAAATCATTATTGTTCCTCTGTATCTATGATTTGAACCCTTTGGGACACGCCTTCGGACTCTACAAACAAGCTCACGGCCTCTGACAGTAAAAATATATTCTCTATGCCATCATCATAGAAATTTCATCTTGTGACATCAAGCAAAATTAAGATCGACCATTGAGTTTTTATTTTATAAAACTCTGAGTTTATAAAGCTAGTTAATGTTCGGATCCTGAGTTTTTAAAAATAAGAAGTCTGAGATAATAGGTGTTGAAAAGGGAGAAGATATAGTAGTCTGGGTTATCCAAAATCTTGACTTCTACCCAGAATTTGAAGAGTAGCTCAAACATTTGAAGAAGTAAGTTCAGAAAATTGAGGAATTTAGCGAGGTCAGCTCAATGGAACGCGAGAAGAGAGGTAACAAGTTGAAAAACCCTGGTTAAATTTTTGTTTTACAGAGCATAAAAAAAGTGGTTATAACAGAGATTTTTAAAATGACAAATAGAGTAGAGCCTGAGAAATTTGATAGTTCAAAATACCATGAAGACTGTGTTAAGATTTTGAGGGAAAAACACTGGTTGTATTTTCTAGAGAAATTCAATGGAAACAATGAAGAAGTTACAAAACAGTTTTCATTTTCATTTAATGGAGAAAAAGCTTTGATAGGAAATTTCTCTTTCAGAATCTCAAAGGATACAATAGCTCAGTCATTAGACATCAGTCCAGAAGGGGAAAATTATTTCAAAACCAAGCAGTTTAGAGAAAAATCATGGACTTAGTTTATGTCTAGGTCAAGGGTTTCTTCTGTTAATTGGAAAAAGGGTGTTCCTAGAAGTTGGTTAATTCACCCATGGGATGAAATGGTATACATTCTTCAAAAAAATTTCACATGTGAAGGGTGTTACAACATAGTATACCTATATCACAAAAAAATATTGTTGCACTTAAAGGGTCAATGCACTATCAGTCTACCCTATTTTCTTTTACAGAGTTTGACTAAAATGTCAAAGACCATTCAGAAACAAAAGGGTAATGAAGATATAAGCTTGTATCATTTTGGTTTGATCAAAATTCTAATTGAATTTGAATTGCAGAAGAGAGGGATAGCATGGGAAGGATTTTTAATTGCCAATCAAATCAAAACCAAAGAAGATGAACAAGAGAAACAAGGAAGAACAAAGTTTATGGTTGATGTTGATGAGGAAACCTCTGAATTTAATTCAAGCAATGTTGCTCAACCCGGTAGTAGTGTGAAAACAAGGAGAATGAGGCAAGAAGATGCCAAGAAAATTGCAAAAGACAAAATTTTCACTACTTACGGAAGAAGATCAAGGAGAATAAAAAGAAATCAAATACAAGATGATCAACCAGAGCAAAATGTAAATACACCAATGGAAATTGAAAGCAGTGCTAATTCACAGCCAGAAAAAGAAGCAGAAATGGAGACTGAAAGTAACAAGGGAGAAAGAAAAGAGCCAGTACCTACAAACAAGAAATAGAGAAATCTAGAGAAACAAATTGAAGAGCTAAAAGAGGAACTTATGGAAGCAAATATGTTAGAAATATTCATAAATAAATAAAATGAAATGTAAGAGCCCGGAGCAAGAAAATTCCACAGAAAAATGAGAAATTGAAGAGGAAAGTCAAAGAAATTAAAATTGATCAAATTGAAATATGCAAATGGGCAACAAAATGGTACACACAAAAAAGGGCTCTCAAGGAAAAATATAAGAATATGAAGCATGAGTTTCAAGTCCAGAAGAATGTAGATGTATTGCTAAAAGCATCAGAAGTAGAAGAAGAAGTAGAAGAAGAACATAAAGGGAGCACATCAGGTTAGCATGAGGACATGCTAAATCATTGAGTTTGGGGGAAATGTTGGTATTATTTTATGGCTATATTTTTCTCCTAAAATTCCATCATTTATCCACCATTTTCTTCCATAAATCCCTTATATTTTATTGAAATTGATTAATGCAACATTATAATTGTTATTTTACATTAAATTTAATTTACGGAATTTTTGTGTTAAAAATTGAAAATTTTCAAGAAAATTACAGGATGTGATAACTTCCTGTAAATGGTTTATGTTCTGACATGTGGCATAGAAGGTAGATCAAAACGAAGGACAAGGACGTGATCTAGGATGTACACACATGATGAAAAATCTATCCATCATCAAATTTGAAGCTCCTGAATAGCCGGTCAATGCTGGTCAAACCCAGCCAATTTAGCAGAAAAATCTGAAGTCATAATGAATGAGCTTGATATTTTTCCTATGATTAGGAACTCTAAACTAATTTGATCTGTTTTGGAGATTAGTTAGAATTAGGAGGAACGAAAATATCCTCTTTTGATTGTAATTTTGATAAATAAGAGAATGGAAGCATGTAATAGACTAATGATGCTAGTGATAATATTGAATGTAAGAGAAGACTTAAGACTGTATCTGTGCTTCAGAACTCTATTTATAATGTAACTCATTCCCAGATCTTAATCAGAGACAAAATTTCATCATTTATGGTGTTTTTGAGTCAGTGTTCTCATCGATTAAAAAGTTTTCCAAGTGTGCCTTCAAAGCGTGGAAGGGCCCCCATGTGAAGTTGGTACACTTTTCTTTACATTTCTATTAGATTTTGTATTCAGATCTGATTAGTATTTTATCTCATTTTCATGCTTTTGAGTTCATCGATTTTGACTGGAAGTGCTTGTGATTTTATTTATCATTGCCTCATAGTAGTAATTTGAGAATTCGATTGTAAAATTAATGAACAGTCCTTGTAAGAGGTTTAATTGAGTATTGAATCTCAAATCATTTCTGTGATATCTGTTTTAATGAATTCGATTTTTAGTATGCTTTAGTGTGTTACTTTGAAAGAGTTTTTGTGAACTAAAACCTTGTAAGAGGATTGAAAACTTAGACTAGTAGCACTCTGTGTTTTTAGAATAGTAGATCATATTTAGTTACACAAGTGTTTAAAGTGTGAAAGGAACCACATTCCAATATCTTGTAAAAGAGTGCTAGAGCCTATCATAATAAACATTTATCTAGGCAAATATAATAGATCCTTTTAGGTCTATAAAAATTAGACACGTGCCTCTAAGATTACCTACCTTGGTTGACAATAAATTGAGCCTAATCATTTTCAGAATGATATGGAAATCTGGAATGGAGTTGAGGGGAATCATCTTACTGTTGGCCTAGCATTAATGAGCAAGCCATATCAGGCATGAGTTCCAAATTTCTAGAGTAGATGTTGTTTACATGGGAGCCCTAGTCAATATAATATCTTCCCCTTTCAGTGGTATCACCCATCAACCAATCAGAACCTCTGTCATATTGAGACAACCTTGGTCATTCAGAATCAAAAACATGTTGACCTCGTTTGCTGTATACTCTGCTGCCACTCTACAACACTTGAAAATCTATGGGAGACCCTGAATATTATGATCCCAAAATACTAGGGAAATTCTTGTGAATACCTCTACTTATTTCACCAACTGCATATTCCTCTTCAACATTACCAGGACGACCTAGTTGCAACCCTCTTCCATATTCCTCGGAAACACCTCTATGTATTCCTCTTCCAAGAGCATCATCCGCACCACTAGATACCCTTCGATAACCCATACTATAGCCTTCATCAACATTATTAGGTGGCACTCACTGGTAACCTCTTACTAACCCTTGCCCCAAATCAGTTGAACCAATATGATGTCCTCTAACAAGGTCTTCCCTATTACTAGGTCCTCGCTCATATACCCTCCCAAAACTCTCTCTGGAATTGATAGGTAAAGAACCCTGCTCTTGAAAAGGATCTGAATCTTGATCCTTCCCAAATTCCATTCTCATTGATGGTGGTGATGTAGCAGTTCATTCTTTCTCAAATTGGCCCTTGTAAGGTCTCTGATTTTTAGATCTGTCTTTTTCACATTTGTCTGTTTCATGCCTACCTTTCTCATGTCTCCCCTTTTCATATTTTTCCTTGTCTAGTCTATCTATTCTTTCTCTAGATGGTGATATTTCCTTATGATTTTTCTTACGCCCACTTTCATCATCATGGCCTCCTTTTTCCTGTCTCCTTGCATGATTCTGCTCCAAAAGTTTACCTGGGTGATCACTGGTAGGATCATAAACATCATAGTCCTTTTCCTTATCTACAATATGTCTATTGTATGGGGATTCCTTGTGTTCCTCTTTAATTTTGAAAGATGAACCATATTTCCATTGTAACTTGTCTACTCTTTGTAAAAAGGATAGAGAGTCAAGTTTTGATTATTTCTCGTTTTCTCTGTTGTCAACCCCATACAGGTTAACAGGTTTTATGTCAATGCCAAAATCTTTCTGATCTTTCTCAGAATCTATTTCTGAGGTGGCTTTCCCTTCAAACGTCTGAAAAGCATTTCCTTATCCATCATTGGGAGGCTTTGTATCTAGAACATTGTTCTGAGTTGTTACCATATTTTTCTCTTGTGTCCCCTTACCAATATGTCCCTATTTAATTTCTATTGTCTTATTTGTTTCAATCCAGTCTGCTCGACTCCATAGATAAATTGGTGGTGCCACCTAGTTCCACTATACTCAGAATCAAGAGAACTGGGAATAAAAAATGACTGTAAACAAACACAATAATTATTAAGGAATGAATTTCAAATGAAAACAAAATTGTCTAAACTTGTGTAATATATTGCTGAAAGTTATTAGAATCAAATTTCTCCATGCCTAATTATCATCAATGTACACAATGAAGCACATTTTTGTTCTATTGAAGTCTGTAGAAACACCTGGCCTCTCAAAAGCTCTAGATCCTCCCAAAAAAAATCATATTTATTTGGTCTCATTTTCTCATCAAGTCTGTTCAAGAAAATTTTCAAACCAATAAATGTAATATCACAGAAACATAACAAAGATTGGCCACATAATTGATTCAAGATGTATATATTTTTTATTATTCTCAGCTTTAAATTTTAATAGGTTTTATTACAAGATGTATGATGACCTAAATTCATTGACCTATGGTTCTACATTAAAAGAGTTCATCAGTTTAATACCCTTCCATAATGAAAAATAATATACCTCTGTGTTTCTTTTGGAACAGTAAGGATGACCAAATTTGGCTTGAACTGCAAGGCTTTGTTAATAAATTTGTTTGAAAGAGAAGATTTAACACCAAATGGAGGATTCAACCCCAAAATATGCAAATAAATTCAAGAAAAAAGAACACAGATTACAAGGCATTTTATTGAAGGGCACAATTTGCAAATACAAGATTCCTCCCTATAACCACCCATAGATTCAATCTTCACAACTAAAAAAAGCAAGGCCAACAAAAAATATTTCTAGTTAATAGTGACTTTTCCATCTTTATTAAATAGAAGCATGTGTGAAATCATACTTACCAATCTGGTACCGGTTGGTAATTCATCTTTACTAATAGTCAGCCAATCTCGTTTTTCAAACTCAAAATCATTTTGTAAATGTCACAGAAAATGCATCCACATCAGACTAACTATGATAATGACTGAAAAAACGAATTTCGTATTTTCTTCAAGCACCAAAATCTAAATGCACTGAAAAAATACTTAAAATACAAACACTTGAACAACAAATGCTGTTCATTCCCAAAATTACCTTGGCAAGAAAATCACTAGACATAATTATTAAGATAAGAGACACCTCCAAATTATGTTCTCTTAAAGGGTCATCGGCATTCACAGGGTGATATTTTCCTATGGGTCTACATCTCATGCCCATCTTGGGCACCTAGGTGGGCTTGGAAAATTCCAAAAGAGTGCCCGAAACATTACTAGAAATGACCAAGGCCCAAAACTCCTTTGAAATGCCACTTGCCTTACCACACAACATTTTCAATACCAAGGTGATATTCCTCAAATAGAAATCTGCTATCTATGTTTTGCCTTAAGTGATCATTTGCATGCATACACCAATAATTTCATATGGTTCCCTTGAATAATTTCATATGTTTCCCTAAGTTGCACAATATGGACTCCAAGGTCCATAGCCTTCCTAGGTTCCTTAATTTTACATGCTCTTTCTAGGAGTAGACTTTCCCTGTGGCGAAGGCATGCAATTTGCAAGGAAAAAATGCATGAAGAAGTAGGGGTTCGCAAATGGTGGAACCAAAGGTCTCCATCACACACCCAAATCTTCATCCTGAGAGCCCTCAAAGATAATTCAGTATTTCATCTACAAAAGGTCCTTAATTCATGGTTGGATTATTCCACTATTATTGTCTATTGTAAATAAATCAAATTTGCAGTTGTCAAATTAGGGAAATTAAGTTGTGAACTCAGGATTTTTCTTACATAGTCAGATACTTGGGCCCCCCTTGCACCTTGGGAAGCCTCTATGAGCCATAGTATTATTCCTACCTCCTTCGATGGTGCCCACAACTCCACACCTTCTCCTCTCCAACTTTAAATTCATTTACGCTCAGCCTTACCTCGTGTTTACACCATTGAAGCTCCCTCTTGTTGGACATGGCTATATTCATTTGAAGTATTTACCTTTGTGCATACCCATACTCGATTACTCCCCTGCTTGACAACTCCAATGCCATAAAAAAGAGCCAAATCTTGTTGAGGGTCCTCTTCTCAAGTAGAAGGGAGCAGTCAAGGCACACTTCAAGCTCATAAGGAATCACGTAGATATCATTCCCAAACCCCTGCTCCTATATAACAGGAAATCAACTATCTTGATATTTAATTTCATGTTGAACATGATGAGAAAGTTGATGAGGAGGTCTTGGCCTCTATGGTTGAGTGGGTGATTGATTTAGGTCATAATTTAGGGCGCCAAAAAGATATCTATGTATAATCGAGCTATACTAGAACATGAAATCACTCCCCAACAATGTCTTACTAGAGCATAATGAAGCTTGCAGGGATATATTATTATAGATTGACGAACTACAAATGGAGCATAAGGATCCCAGTTTGCAACACTGTGACATCTCTACCAAGTTGGCCCTTCAAATTTAATAGATGGGATAGAGAACAAAGCCAAGAACTAAATATCAATCTTCCCAAGGGTTGCATCGTAATAGAATGGGATGCCACTGTTCATGCCGTGGACAATGAGACTAAGAACTTGTTGTGAAAATTGTGCCTAGATTGAGTATATAGTGTTTAAGTATTGGCATGAAGGATTAAGTCCTTAATGGGATCATAGCTTTCTCATTATCAATAAACCTTCAAGCCAGTTTCTTCACTGAAATATTCTCATTTTGATTCATTATGCAAGTGTACCTAACACTACACTGAGAAATTGTGATCATGCCTCTTGAAGGATAGTTAGTATGTCGACAAAATGGATCTTGCTTTGAATTTTTCTAAATTAGTAAGTTTTTATTTGGGCTGACAAGTATAGGATTTTGGTTGATTCTGACATACGAAGGAGGCATAAGTATACACTACATATTACTACTTTAGAATTGTTTAAACATGAGATTTGAGACCATTTTCAAAGAGGCATCTTCCATAGTGGACTTTCTCTATAAGTTTATTGATTACTACTGATTATTGTTTGGATATTTTATCATAAATGCATGAGCTACACCTTTTTTTCCATGCTCCTAAAGTTGGATGCTTTCTCCAGGAATGCCCTTATGATGTTTTCTTTCTTTGTTGAATTTTTATTTTGCAGGAATTGTGTAAACCTAATTATTTTTATTTTAAAGGGTTGGGTGTTCCTCTTCTTCAGTGCATCTACCTTTATATCTTCCCAAAAGATCATTCATAGGAATTTTGTAATCGACAATATGTCTATATTTCCTGTTGTCATCAACAGATATTAAAAAAGGTGGTTCTCCCCTGAGTTTGGCCTCATAAGATTTAGAGCAAGTGATATTTTACTGTACCTTTGTTAAGACATGAGATATATGACCATTTTCAAAGATTCTTCTTCCATAGTTAACCTTATCTATAAGTTTACTGATTACTATTTGTATTTTTATCAGAAATTCATGAATTACACCCTTTTGACTATGGTCCTTAAGCTGGACACTCTCCCCACTAATGCTCTTATGACACTTTCTTTCTATGCTTAATTTCTCTCTTTCATGTGCCATGTAAATATTTTTTTGGGTTGTGTGTTCCTCTCCTTCAGTGCCTCTACCTTTATATATGTCAAAACAATCATTCACAAAAATTATTTACACACCAATATGCCTCTCTTTCTTGCTTTCATCAAGCCCATGAAACATTTGAAAAACTATGGTTTTCCCTCAATTCTGGCTCATAAGATTCAAATTAGGTGTTGGTTTAGTATGCCTTTATTGCTGGTTATAATAGTCAAGAAAGTACAAGTCATCCAAGAGATGAGCTCACCAATCTGCCACATGTGGACTAAAAATAGTGATGTAGCTGATGGTCTTTCCTGTGGGTTTACAGTCTATGATGTTTTCAAACATGTGCATGTAGTTATGCTTGATGAAAATAGATTTTTACACATTTCAAACTTTTGGAAAGTTGGAATCACCACGCTACTCTGAAAATGTGATGAAAATAACATGTGTAGTCCCTTTTCATTGGTGGACAACACTTGGTTCCAAATTGGGGATGTGTTCTTCTTAGAAGTGCATGAGAACCTCAAAATAATTTCATGCACATATGAAACTAGCCTCCACGTTCAAAAATATCATCACTACATCAAATTTTGGCCCTTATAAACCAAAGCACAAGACATTAAAGCCTATGAATGTAATAATTGAAGACTACTGCTCAAAAGAGATTATTCTACTCTAAACTACTACTTAGTAGAGCTTATTCATTTCCTATCCTGCTGTAACATGTGCCAAAATAGGGCTTATAGTTGAAATTAGTGAATTAATGCAGCCACCTCATGGATACAATGGTCCTTTCCTCTGTGCTTAGTCATCATGCAAAACTAGGAAACCTCAAAACCAAAATGTTTGCAGGATGGAATATTGTCATTGCTGGGCTACAATAGAACATGGGTACTTGTAAATGAAAAATGTCATCAATTTTGATGCAACAGTGGACATGATCTACCATGAGATATGTGTAGTTTTCCTGAAGAGGATTTTTTTGAACTCTGTCAAACCACATACTGCCCCCTTTTCTTGAAGCTCCGATTTTTCCATCACATGAGAGCACATAATATTGTCCAAATGATTGTTGTTAAAGGTCTGTATTGGATAGATGAAAACTTTTCACAAGGGAAGCATGATTTGAAATTCTGTATTTTAAGGAATATTGATTCCATAGTCTTCCATAACCATTATTAGGCCACCACAAGTGCTAGTAATCCAACCCATCTGGCAGTTCTGCACCAAAGGCTCTAAGTGCTAGTCCTATAAATAGTTTGGGAATACAGTCCACTATCATAGCTATAGAGTTTCACCTGAGAGATCACATCCACACTTCCACAACCTTTTGTATTTTCAAACACAAGCATCAACCAATTAACATCATTAGGCTTAATATTTATCAACAGTTCTTATCTAATATTATCTAGTGTCCTAGGGTAATTTTTGCCTTTAGGGTTGCTATTATGGCTAGGGTTTCTTTAATAAATATTTAGTGGTAGTACACATTCATAAAAAATATGTATGCATAGATATAAAGAGTCTCAACAACTATATAATGTATGCATGAATTTAAAATTCCCATAGCAATAATAATTCAGTTAAAGCACAACAACTTAGGGCTGACTACCCAGTAGCAATGAATTCATCCAATCAATAGTCAATACAGGGTTGATAAAGCCATACACACTAAAATTTTGTTGCACTGACCAATCCAAGCATACTATATTAATTTAATGTCTATTGGATATTCTAAGTTTATTGCACAAGGCTCTGACTTCTCTTAGACATAACCACAGGCCTAGAAATGTCTTTGCTAGTCTCAAGAAATCAGGTTGTTTTTCAAACTCCAGTAGCCTATGAAACTAGCCTCCACGCTCAACAAAAATATCATCACTACATCAAAGGTTGGCTTTATAAAGCAAAGCACAAGACATTAAAGCCTATGAATCTAATAAATCAAGATGAATGCTCAAAAGAGCTTATTCTACTCTAAAATGCTGCTCAATAGAGCTTATTCATTTCCTATCCTGCTGTAGCATGTGCCAAAATAGGGCTTCTAGTTGAAATTAGTGAATTAATGCAGCCACCTCATGGATAGAATGGTACTTTCCTTTGTGCTTAGTCATCATGAAAAACTAGGAAACCTTGAAACCAAAATGCTTGCAGGATGGAATATTGTCATTGCCGGGTTGCAATAGAACCTGGGTACTTGCAAATGAAAAATTTCATCAATTTTGATGCAACAGTGGACATGATCTGCCACAAGATATGTGTAGTTGTCCCGAGGAGGATTGTTATGAACTCTGTCAAACCACATACTGCCCCCTTTTCTTGAAACTCCCATTTTTCCATCACATGAGAGCACATACTATTGTCCAAATGATTGTTGTTAAAGGTATGTATTAGATAGATGAAAAATTTTCACAAGGGAAGCATGATCTGCAATTATGTATTTTAAGGAATATTGATTCCATAGTCTTCCATAACCATTATTAGGCCACCACAAGTGCTAGTAATCCAACCCATATGGCAGTTCTTCACCTAAGTCTCCAAGTGATAGGCCTATAAATAGTTGGGGAATGCAGTCCACTGTCATAGCTACAGAGTTTCCCCTGAGAGATCACATCCACATTTTCACAAGAAAATAGTTTTGAAGCAGTAATACATAGTGTAGAGCACTCCTTGATGGTTATTATGGAGTAGCAAGGCCACCAAACCAAATTATTCCAACCCTAGGTCACTGACTCTACTAGTTCTTATGTTTTAGTAGGGGTAGTGTCTTCCTAGTGTTCTAGGATTTCTTATGCCCTTACTTTTTTTTTTGGAGTAGCAGGGGTTTGGGTGGTGGTAGCAATGTATCATGTCCTCTTCTTTCCTGGAACACTAGGGGGCCTATTTTGATTCCCTCTCATTCTCTTGGTGGTTGGTTTGATACTAATTATCTCAACGTCAATATCACTTTCCTTCTATGGTGTAATATAATTTGTCTCTTCTTCCTTAATATGAATTAGTAGGTAATTTTTAGCCAAGGGATTCATGACAATATATTCTTCCTCCTTGGTAATTTAAATGGGTGGAGTCACACAAAATTGTGCTCATTTACTGAAGTTGAAACCATTGGAGTTGCAATGACTTCTTCCCAATATTTTCTTGCTTTGTTTAGAGCTTGTACCATGAGTAACCTGATAAGGCCATGGTGAGAGATGAAATATCTTGGTATGTTTTCTTTTTTTACATGGGATTCCTTATTTTGTAGGGACTTGAGTAGGAAGTACGACATATTGACAATGTGACAGTGTCTAAGATGGTCAAGGAAACAAATGTGCATATTCCTATAAGCCAAATGAAGCACCTATTCTATCAGTAACCTAGTGAATTGACTATGGCTCAAAGTTTTTACTGAAAATTAAATATTAGTTTTAGCATTCACTAGATACATAAAGGAACCTCTCAACTATTTATAAATTCAATAGATAGCCTATTTATAATGTGGCAATGATACCAATGAAGAAATGGTAATAGGTTACCATGGTTTAATGTAGACTCTGTGACCCAAAGCCTATACGATCTCATTGAGGCTCAGTTTGCATCATCTCAATATTATCTGTAGCCTGAAAAGTAGAAACCAAAGTTAATAAAAAAGTTTGTGAAAAGAAATATAATAAACATAATAAATATGCTTAACGAAAAGTATCGATACCTATGTCATGATTGGAACCTGAGAAGGAATAATCTCTTTAGGCAACCCTTGATGTGTAGCACTAACTTGAAAATTCCATAATGTTAAGACTCATACCATATAAGATTATGTGACATAAACTCATTTTTAATTTGATGTACAAAAATATAGATAGATAGTAATGAATGTGGCACTTGTACATGATCATGTCCATGATAAACAAAATGAGGATTAGGGGCAAGGAAATTTTGTTCTAAGAATGTTGTAAACTGCATAATTTAAATAAATATATTGGCGTAATTTTTTGGAGACTAAATGTATATACACCAAGAAAACATGTTACATGCACTCTAGCTCATCTTATAAATGTCTATTTTAAAATTTATCAAAACATGCTTGTACATACCTCTCCCATGGTGTGCATTTGTTATTTAATGGATTTCTCATAGTGGTCTCTACATGAGGATGCATACTCCAGAAGCTCATCTCACTCCATATCCCTCAACACGTCATATGGAATACTCACAAATGAATGAAATCCTGCACTAGATGAAGGTTGGCTTGTTCGTAAGCTGACTTCCACCCCTCCTAAAGAAGATGCAATATGTTCTTGTATCTTCTCCCTCATCTGTGATTTAGCACTAGAGATAAGGGCTAAATCCTCTAGAAGTGTAATTACACTAGGTGGTCGAGGTGCTAAATGAGGTGTTTGAGGCCTAAGCCCAACATATCACATAGCATCAGGTCGTTCATATGTACGACCTTTTCCAACTCCATAGAATTTGGATCTAGTATTTGTATAGTTAGGGTCCATGTGCCCTCGGAATTGAGAAAAAAATATCCTAACAAAATATTGCGGAACCTCATCATTATTTGGGAACTTCCCGTATGCATACATGAACTTCTCATAAATATATGGTGCAATATTGGGATCATTGAATCTTGCAATCTTCAAACGTTTTTTGTCTTCAGGTTGCAAGTCAAATAGTGACAAGGCCATTTCTTTAGTGAACCTACTTTTAACTTCATCATAGGAGTGGATACCAATCACTGATGCTCTCCTCCCATGCATCATGTCAAAAAAAACTTGGGTTGATGGTCCAACCCCATGATAATTCTCTATCAAACTCTCCAAATTGTGCAAAAAAATTTGGAGACAATCTCAACTAGGGGCAGAGAGATTGCAACTTTGCAATTCATTGCGCAATCTCATGGAATGCTCCCTCATCCCATCAATAGTAAGTAAGGAGATGGTATCTTCCCAAGGAATCTGCTCAGGAATATCACTAAGATGGGTGTAAATGGGATCATATCTCAGGTTTTGAGCAAACTCATGAACCCAATGACCTCTCCCCCTAGGAGGGTGACGACCACCACCTGTAACATGTTAAATTATTGCACATATTAAAAATTAAATAATTTATAAAGAAAATTTGTATTTAAAAGCATTTTCTGGTCATTTGAAAATACCTCGTGGAAAAACCGTCTCATCCTCTTCGCTCATACTAGGATTGTTCCCTTCTGAGGAATGAATGTCTCTACTAGCCACTGTACAAAACATTAAATTTTTTTATAGCACAAGTACATGAGACACACAATAAATTTTCCTTTATATTTAACCTGAGCGAGAACTATCCAAGTGTGGGATGGATGCCACAGGCTGAGACATTGTTCTCCTTTTCCCCTCACCAGGAATAACGCCAACCCCAAATCCTACATTTGCACCTATGGAGCATAATGTTTTCACATTAAACACATGTCATTTGAAAAAAAAAAATTTCCTGTTCAACATTGAATATAACATAAACTTGAACATTTTAACTAGCAATTGAGCTAATGTGCACCTATACCGTGTATAATATACCCCTCAGAATGGGCTCTATGAAATTGGGGATGTATGGGAATAGGTATATGGGGCTCCTCTTGTTCGATTTCATGTCTGGGCGCATGAGTCATATGAGTGCATCCACCTGTGCAGGACAAAAAATTTCACATTAATAAATTTTTCACAACGAACAATAAATATAACCTACTTGAAAACATGACATTACTAAACAACCAATGTACCTGATAATCCTCCTCTCATGGAGGGGTCTCTAGAGGGCTCGCCCGATGCCATTGTTACAATAGTATCAAATCAAATTTCTGCCCCTCATAAAAAAATTATCAATCGACAGTCATGTCATCAACCAATGGATAATAAGTACTATATCTCCAACATTTTGAAGCCAACAACAATATTAGTTATATGGTATAAAAAGTATGGTAAGATTTTTTCAATGTCTGGAATTTTTTTAGCAATCTCATATAAAAAGTTGATGTTAATGCTTTTTTATATCTATTTCCTGTATCCTAAAATTTTAGTTATTAACCTCAAAATTTCCAAATTTTATTTACAATCCCAATTAAAACCTCTCCTATTTTCCTTTGCAATAAGTTAAAGTTAATTTTTTATTACTTATGTTATTATCAAAACCTAACTTACTAATATTGCAAATAAACCTATCTTATCCTACCTATTGTATTTATCAATACCCACTAGTTTGCTATCCTATCAGTACCTATACCTTGACTACTTCACTAAACACCACTTCCATACAACCTATCATTACTCTATTCAACACTTTGGATATTTCATAGCACTTCCTCAATTGCACTCATGAAATGACTTTATGGAAAGCCCATATGAACTCTACAAAGTCACATATTACTCTCAAAGTTATAATCTATTTTCAAAGTTAAAAAATCCTTGTTTTGACTTATACTCTACCACGCTCATGTTTTGACTTATGTTGCCATTGCTGTGTATACGTAATTTCCATCCAAACCCATTGAATTCCTCTGTGCTTTTCTTGAAACTAGAGCTAGAGCTATTTATCAGGTTGGTTGTTTCCTATGTGGAAAGGGAAAACGTGGATAGCATTTACTAGTAAAAAAAATAGA
Source organism: Pinus albicaulis (assembly GCA_034641835.2). Classification (NCBI taxonomy): domain Eukaryota; kingdom Viridiplantae; phylum Streptophyta; class Pinopsida; order Pinales; family Pinaceae; genus Pinus; species Pinus albicaulis. The sequence goes on from CM076584.1 coordinate 312,215,761, forward strand.
GCATTGTGAATGAAACAACGCATAGTTCAGGTATGCCACCACTCAGAATTTCCAGGAAGAAAATGTCTTTTTAAAGAATGTCCACAAAAAACAAATTGATGAAATTGGTTCTTAGTAAACATTTTTAGCTTCTATGAATTTTTGATCTATAACTCAAACCAAATCAACTTGCAATTTCAAAGTTATTTAAGTCTGTAAAATATTTTCATACCAATTTCTCTTTTTTTATCTCTAGTTTTTGAAACAAGGTGAGGTAACTCTTTCAAAACTCAAAATTTAACAGTTTAAAATTATTCATAAGGTTTATACGGAGTTTATAAATATAAGTGAGAATAAAGCTTTCAAAATTTGAAACTACAAAGCTACACTCTAAAAGTTTAACTATCCTTCAAGGTGCAGGATAGTTGAGGTTTCTCACTAAATTTCATGAATACAATGTTGAGGTGAATAAAGCCTTTTCCCATATCTTTGATGGGGAGAGTGCCAATGTTGGTAATTTGACCATACATCTTTCTAAATATACAATTGTACAAGCTTTAGGTATATCTCAGTAGAGAGAAAAATGGTTTAAGAATAATAAAATATAAGAAAAAAAATGGGCACCATTCTTAAACAAGTCTAAGCAAAAACAAAATTGGACCACTTGGATACTAGGAACTTGGCTAAAGAATCAATGGAAGGGAGTAGTGTTCCTGATTCAGAAATATATCACATGTAAAGGTAGGCACAATGTCATATATCTATAACACATTGGACTGTTGTAGCATCTTAAGAAAGAGATATGTGTGAACATGACTTACTACTGGTTGAATAGACTTGAAAAAATGGCTAAGAACATTACAAAACAACCCAAGAATGAAGAGGAGAGATAGTGGAATATGGGTTGGAAAAATATGACTAGACTTGGGGGAAATTATTCATTGAGAATGTGTTTATTGAAGAGAATTCTAGTGAAGATGAAGCAACAACAGTTGAAGAGAAAGTATATGAGGTTCCTACACCACATTCTATATAAGCACCATAGAATGTTGAGATCCAAGTGGTATCTGTTAGCCATCCTTAATTTTTGACATATGAAAAGATGGCTAAAAAGGGCTTTGGTCTTCAAGAAACAAATTTCATGAAAATCTGTAACTTCTTGAAGCCTTTCTGGGTCCATTTGACCAAAGGGGTCCATCTCACTGATATCTTCACAAAGCCCTGCTGTCATCATGAAGGAAACTGTTTTCAGACTCATGTTCCATCTTTTTCCCTTGGAAAAATCCCTCATTTCATCCAAATTCCCTTTAAACCTTGTAAAATCCCTCTTATAAGGTTTAAGATCCCTTCTTCATGTCTATCGTAACCTTAAAAAATGCATAAGAGCCCCTTAAAAAAACCTCTTTCACACTTTCAAAGGCTTTAAACCCCTAAGCACTTAAAGCTTCCACTCCTTCTCTTCACGTGACTACACCCGTGACCTTATGTTGATTATCACATCAAAAAAATACATCACAACTGTTTTATTCGTTACCTCGCCCCCCTTCTCCCTGCCGATGTGATAAGTGCCCTTACCCTAGCCCCTGGTCACTTATCCTCCCTTGGGACCATACCCCAACCTAAGCTTTATCCCCCATCGCATCGTCACTTTCCATTGTTTCTCTCATTTCTTTTGTTCCCCTCCGATGCAGTATGCCGATGCGATAAGCCCCCTCCTCCTCAGCCCCTGCTCACCTTATCCCTCCACGTGACCTTCACCTAGTGCCTATGCTAAACCCCCATCGCATTGGCATTTCCATAAGAAAACTGCCTTTTCTTTTTGTATTTTTCCTGCTACGATGGAGATGCTCCGACCGAACCCTAGCCATTGATCTCCAACGATCCAATGGTCCTAACCCTTTCTACGCCTTCCACCCCTCTTCAACCTTCGCGCTTTGTGTCCCCTCAGAATAAATCACCACCATTGATCCTATTTATAGATCAATGGCCCTTGCTTCATCGGAAACTTCCTTTTTCCCATGTCTCAGATCCCTTCCCCCTCCGATCTCCAATCCACCGATTGAATCTCCACCGTTGATCTGATATAATATACCTAGATCTGTTGGCCCACATTTCTCCCTCAATCCAAAATACATCCATCCTATTTTTAATCTCCCCCATTGATCTAAGTTTTAGATCAATGGCTCTCGCTCCTTCGCAATTTCTAAACTCATCGTCCCCAGACCCTCTTACCCTCAAAACTCTGATCTCCTGAGTCAATCTTGACCGTTGATCTTGATGATCTAGCAGCTCCTGTTGTTCCCCACTTTTAACCCCAATTGACCATTTTTAACCCGGTGTAAATGATTTTTCAAAGCATGCCAATTCTGCTGACGTCACCCCGGACCCACCTCCCTTTATTCAAACACCCATCCAATCAGTGCTTGCCACCTGGCTCCCACTTAATTCCATGCTCGAGCACATTTCTCCATCACGCTTATCCCTCCACCATTAGATGTACTTCACTTGATCCAATGGCCCACGTTGTGTTTCGTGTGATTTTTGCATCTGTGGTTTAATGTTCCAAAGTTACGCGAAATAGGCGGTATTGCAAAGGCCACGCGGTGCATTATAATTGGATCGCGTTCCCTCCAAGAAAAACCATTTACCACCCTTTCCTTGTGTGAAAACTACCTGGTTTCCTGCAAAACCTCCATCCTCCATTTCCATACCAAATACAACATTGTGTCATTTCTCCCATTCCTGCTTATAGAATCCATTTTTCTCGCTCCATTCACCTTGCCTCCTCACTGCTATTTTTCCTTCTGCCCAACCTCTGTTGCAGTTAAACCAAAAAGGCAGGATTTCATTAGTCAGTTTGTCATCATGTGCAGGTGTAATGGTGGATTTATCCACAAGGCTATCGTGGCTAAATAATTCAGTGTTTAAAGGGGTCGAGGAGTCAAATTTCATAGCCTAATCAAATTTTTCTTAGACAGTGATTAAAATTAAGACCCCCAATGCATTGAAGCAATCAGTACACTGAGGAAGAGATAAAAAGGAAAAATACAAAGGTTTTAAACTTTAAGTTGGAGAATACACACCTAAACTCACAGTCTCGAAGGACAACACAGTTTGAAGACAAATCAGCAGAAGAAATCCTCTAAAGCCACATCCATAGAAGCATTTATTCTTCCTAAGGACACCTGCGGCCTATGTTACTTCACATAGGCACTTTGATAGCCATCCTACTGACAAAGCCTCTGTAAAACTGTCAAAGTATTTATTAAGCAGGCATGGGCTATAGGATCTGAAATTTGACAGTTTACTTGTCCCAGATAGTCAAACAGAGTACTTATGCAACTTTGGGATTCAAAGGACACACTAAATAATTAAATACCTGCCTACCAGATATGCACAAAAATAGGAAAAGCTACCAAAATGATATGAACAGTTAATGCAACTGTCATTAAGCAGAATGGGCATTCGAGCACTTCTCCCACTCTGTCTTAATTCATATTTACTACCATTTCTACTAGACTCTTCTTCATTCACCTATATGTATTCATAGAAAACTCATTGTAAAGGGTTGGAACATTGTTAATTGTTGAACTGTTATTGAGTTAGAGTTACTGAGTAGTTGTAATATAGTAGGCTGGGAAGAGAACAATTGGGTTGTAAAGAGCTATCGGACTTGAAGTATGTAACTGGTTTTTCACTTCAATAGACAAGCAGCTTCACTGGATCCTGATCTAAATTGGTGATGTTATTCTCACTGTAATTGTTATTATATTCATGTTTTCACTGTGTTCATATTCTCTGATAAAGAACAACAAATGTAGAGTAGGATATATTGAAAAGTATCCTAACTCTCATTGAAAATATTTGTCTTTGTGTTTTCTGCTAAATGTGTATTTGGGAATGATTCCAATAGAGTATAACCAGTCAAGAAATGTTGGTGAGCCCATGTCTGGCTGAGTAGAACTTGAGTTATTGTTCTCGACTGATATTTTCACTGCATGCTACGTAGATTCTTAAGCAAGGAAGTTTACGGCTAGCCCTGTCCCTTGTTTAGTCTTAAACAACTGTTTTGAAGATTTCCCTTAAAATATTGCCAAAATCAGGCTTGGTTTAAAGTCCTTACCTGATCTTAGGTTTCTTTTTGTGTTTATCTTACATGTTTTTCCCTTGAGTGTATGTCAAAGCAGGCTAGGTTAAAATTCCTTACTTGATCTTAGATTGCCCTTTGTTTTATTATATGTTTTTGTTCCTAAGAGTATGTCAAAGTAGGATAGGTTAGAAGTCCTTACTAGATCTTAGGCTTCCCTTTGATTTATTACATGCTGCTTCTTTCATTTCACTCCTTAATGTTCCATACCACAAAATCAACTTAAAAGATCTTCTGATATAGATGGCTTTCCCTTTGAAAACTCTTGGATAGTTGATGTATGAGTAAACCCTTTTATGACTCCATAGCCCAATGGTTTAGCACTCTTTTGACCTATCTTCCCATGCTGAAATATCCTTTCACTTACTTCCCTCTTCACTTTACATGACCTTCTCAGTTAATGATTCCCAACCAAAATTGTTAGTATGAATCCTTTGTCGAAGTGTATGAAAAAGGAACACTTTAGCTACGCATAACTAACAGCCCTAACAACAAAAGTGGCTACCAATATCTTCAGATCTACGGTTAGTTAGACAAGAAAAGAGCTGAAAAACACCAGATCTATGCATGAAAAGACATTAAGCAGTAAAAACAAGGGTTTGCTCCATATACCAATATACAAGACAAGAACAATTTTTGAAAGAATTTTTATATTAATTGGGCACCTGGGAGGAAAAAAAGAAGGCGTATCCAATTCTCCTCAGTGGGATGGGTTCTTGGAAGTCCTCAACACTTCAGATCTAAGATTTCTCTCTCTTGTTGGTGTAGAAAACCTAATGCAAAGAATAGAGCTCAATGGGAGCTCACACAGCAAATGATGGAAAAATGTGACCAAGTGTATAGATCCAGAGTGATCTAATAGGCAACAAAAGGTGAAGAATGGTAGGAAAAACCCTCCTATTTATAACAAAATATTTGGTCATTCTAGATCTTGGTGCATGGGTTAACCAGATCTAGATCCACTTTTTATGGAATATTTTATTATATTTGTTGGAGGGAAAAGGTGTTTGACTTGGGTAAAATCCCTTGATTTGTCAAAAATAAATAAATAAATGATTTATTTATCTTTTTAAGGAAGCGGTTAGAAGATAATCAAATAAATAATGATTTATTTAATTATTTAAGGAAGTGGTTGAAAGATAATTAAATAAATAATGATTTATTTAATTATTTGTGGGTGATTTGGTTATATTTAACAAGGAATATTATCTAAATAACGTTTAAATAATTATTCCTAGAAAATAATAAGATAAATAAAGGTTTATCTAATTAATTTCTTTGTTTTTGGGTTAAACATGACTGAGAATAATAATTAAATTATGGTTTAATTAATTATTCCATGAGGAAAATTAAACAAAATAGGTTTGTTTAATATTTCCTTTTGGGGTTTCCTGTTTAGACCATAAACAACCTAATAAATGTGGTTTATTAAGTTATTTTACATAGTGAAAGCAATTTTACTTAGGGTGAAATTGGTCTTACATGGTGTACTTGGGTCCATCTAATGATAATAGGTTAGATGACCAAAAAATGGTGTAACAGATTGCCCCCCAGCGTGCGAGTGTCAGGAGCAAATCGTATGACCAAAGTACGTTGTAAGAACTCAATCACCAGACAACAAAAGGGAAGTCAGAGAGAGAAATGCAAGGTAGATAGTGTGCTGAAGAACTAGACCCTGGGGAGACGAGACTCGCAGGTGCAACAAGTCTCTTTTTATGAGAGGGTACCTGTGCTGAAGGCGGCGGGGGAGGCATACCTATGCCCGCCGAGACAAAGTACAAAAGAATAGTGTGTCCAGTAAACAAGGGACCGAACCATAAAGTACAACCGACATAATCATGAGCCAGATAAAAATACAATGAGGAATCCCACATACATGCTGGGCATGGGATAACAGCCAGGACTGATACAATAATATCCGAGTACATGAGATACAAAGACAACCCAAATTCCCCCTGTAAATGGGAAAGGGCTCACAAAATCTGACTGATACATGCAAATCAAAGAGGCGCTGCAAGTGGCTAAGGCCAACATCATCAAATATCTGGAGCTGCATCGAAGGCTGCAAGGAGGAGGTCATCCGGGCATGTGGGGGGCTACCTGCAGGGCCACCCCCTCATGAGGGTTGGGACATCTCACACACACCCGGGAATCATCAAGAGCTGCTGCTGTATCACTGAACCATCAAGTATACGGATCTCGGTCATGCTGAAAGGAGCTGGAGTGGAGAAACAATCAAGTCAAAGGGAAATGAGAGATCCCTTTGCCTGATTCGAGGCACCGAACAAGAGTGGAAGCTGGAACCAAGGTACACTGCCCTCTAGACCTGTCTTCTGGAATGAAGGAGCTGATGTCGACAGAAGGAGGTCCGCCATAGGTGAGGCAATGAGAGATCCTCAACTAAGGCACGAGAGAAAATAGTAGAGCGATGGACAGACTGACACTAATGATGATAGTGAAATGGAAAGGACTGAGTAGCGAATGGACGACTTCCCTTGTTAGAGAATAAAGGGCATGAATGACATGGCAGCGACTGAAACAATATCATAAGGGATAGGGGACAGTGGGACTGAAGGTCAGAATGTGTGACATAAGAGACAGACCAAGCAATGAAGGATGGAGGGCTATAGCGGGGTACAAAGGGACTCGGGATAGACTCCATGAATGCGATGATGACTCAACTTGGATGCTCTAAACAAGGGCGACTCGATGGTGCTGCCACACAGTAAAGGCCCAATGGGGAACCATGAAAACATGAGTACAAGATGGTAACTCATGACGAAAATCGACACGAACAAAGACAAGTAAGGAGGAAAAATGGTGCCCCAAGTACAAGTGTTGTAAGTGAAGAAATGTGATTTTAAGGAGAGGTGAAGTGACCCTTCTTGGACAAAATGTGTCCCGCAAGTGTCAACACAAAAATGAAAAATATGCCGGCTATCTAAAAGAAAATAAAAACATGCATTGCATGGGAAATGCTAAGGGTAATATATTTCTTAAGATAAAGAGTTTATTGCTAGGATTAGGAAGGAAGCTGCTTTCGAAATCCTCTGGTAAGAGGTATGCCCTTACCGAGATCTCATCGATGGATGTATGTACGAGCTTGGTAATGAGTTGAACTTCCCATGACCAAGGACATCATGGGCTTGGTCATAGACTAGAACAAGGTCGCCTTCGTGAAAAGTGCGAGGCTGGACTTTTCGGTCATACTGGGCTTTGGTGCGTTTCTTGGCCGCTTCCATGGTTTGCAAGGCAACACGACGGTCTTCGGAAGCGCGCTCGAGCATGATAAGTCGTTGTTCTAGAGGTTGGGTGTCAGGGAGAAGTTCAACGGCCAGATGTAGGGAAGGAATTTCACACTTGATCGGTAAGACTGCCTCCTCTCCAAAAACCAGGTGGAAAGGAGTAAACCCGGTGGCGGTTTTAACAGAAGTTCGATAGGCCCACAAAGCAGGGAAGAGCATGAGATGCCAGTTGGTTTTGTGCTTATTCACTGTTCGTTGAAGCATAGTCTTGAGGATTTTGTTGACTGCTTCAACTTGGCCATTACCTTGGGGGTAATAGGAGGAGGAATATTGGTGCTCAAAACCCAACAGTGAGGATAGCTCGTGCCATATCTCATCTTCAAAATGTCTGCCATGGTCAGAGACCAGTTGTTTCGGAACTCCGAATCGAGTGATAACATGGTTAAAGAAAAAGAGGGCCGCGGTAGCTGCCGTGTTGTTAAATGTAGGCATGGCCTCGGCCCATTTTGTGAAATAGTCGACCGCCATGATGATATATTTGTGGTTACCAGCGGATGGCGGGTGACACTCCATAAATTCGATGGCCCATTTACAGAAGGGACCAGTGGAGACGACCAGATGGAGGGGAGTTGGGGGAGCTCGCGCCTTAGGGGCGAAATGTTGGCAATTGGGACAGTGTTTGACTGCCTCAATGCAATCACTGAAGAGGGAAGGCCAAAAATACCCAGCGCGCATGACTTTCTGGGCAGTAGCAAGACTGGAGAGGTGGCCACCACAAGCGCTACTATGGCAGGCATTAAGGACCTGTTCAGCTTCAGCGTGTGTGAGACAACGATGAAGGACAGTATCAACCCCGCAACGATAGAGGTCGTCGCCGATAAGGAGGTATCGAGGAGCTTGGTGTCGGATACGTCGGCGAGCTTCACGATCAAGGTGGAGGGCGAACTTTTGGGTTCGCAAATAAGTAAGGATATCGCCATACCATGGGTCGTCGGAAGTAATGGCAAATAAGTGTTCATCAGGAAAGTCATCATTAACTGGAGGGTCTTGCGATCCGGTAGGTAATTCAGAAATGAGCTCAGCGAGGGCTAAGCCTTTCTTACTCTTTGGTGTGACAAATTCGAGGTCGAATTCTTGAAGAATAACGACCCAACGGGCGTACTTCCCAGTGAGGATTCGACAACTCAATAGGAAAGCCAGGGGGTTGGAATTAGTCACAACCTTGGTGGAGCGCATGAGGATATAATGACGAAGTTTTTGGACTGAGAACACGACAGCCAGCGCTAATTTTTCTTCATATGAGTAGGAAACAGGGGGTCCTACAAGGTTCTTACTGACGTAGTAAATCACATGCTCAATACCATTGTCATCTTCCTGGATAAGGACTCCAGCGACCGAATAGGTGGAAGCGGAGATATACAGGATGAAGTCCCGATCAAAGTCGGGAGGGCGGATCAAGGGAGCAGATGTGAGAGCCTGTTTGAGGGCATCGAAAGACTCATGAGCAAAGGAATCCCAAATGAATGGGATAGTAGATCGAAGGAGTCTAAGGAACCCATGTGCGGTGGTGGCATAGTCAGGGACGAACCGACGAAGAAAATTAGCTTTGCCTTGGAGACTTTGGAGCTGGCGTAGGGTACGTGGAATGGGAAGTTCAAGAATGGCTTGAACTTTCAAAGGGTCAAGAGTGATTCCATCCTTAGACACGATGAAGCCTAGGAGACGGCCGGCAGGCACGCAAAAAACACATTTCAACGGGTTAAGGCAGATATTATACTTGCGACATTGGAGAAAAATGGTACGCAGATCGTGTAGGTGCTGCGCCTGATGCTTAGAACGTGCAGTGAGGTCATCTAAATAAGCAAGGATAATATGAGCTAGGTCATGGAAACAATAAGACATGGCCCGTTGAAAAGTGGCGCCGGCGTTTTTGAGGCCGAAAGGCATGACCCGGTAAGCAAAAGTTCCCCACGGACTAATGAACGTGGTTTTGAGTTGATCGGCAGGACGGATAGCAATTTGGTTGTATCCGGAGAAACCATCCATAAAGGATAGAACCTCATGCCCTGCACACTCGTCAATGATTTGGTCGATGAACGGTGTGGGGAAGTTGTCTTTGGGACAAGCTTGGTTCAAGTCGCGAAAGTCCGTGCAGACACGGATGGTGCCTTGTTTCTTGAGAATGGGAACTGGGTTGGATACCCAAGTGGTGTATTCAATGGGGTAAATGAAACCAGCCTGCTTGAGCTTATCGATTTCGGCTTTGATAGCGTCATGTCTGGAAGGATGAATGGGTCTCAACTTTTGGCATCATGCCATGTGTCGATATGGTGTTCGAAAATGGCGGGATCGAGTCCAGGCATTTCAGAATAGGACCAGGCGAAAATATCGTGAAATTCTTTGAAAAGCTTGGTGTAATCTTTGATTTATTCTGGGGTGCATTGGGCACCCATGGTGATATATTATTCGATTCCTGGTTTGACTGAAATGTCAATTTTGATGGTAGGAGAGATATTGGCCATGTTTCCTTCTTCGAAAGCATCAGGTGCAGGGATGGGATTTTTGAACCAATCGACTGCATTGGGAATGAAGTCTTTGGTTTCCACAGCAAATTGGTCATGGGACTGCTGTGGGAGGAAGTATGCCCGATGGTGCATATCATCCCATGGAAAGTCAGGGTTGGTCATGACTTCCATAATGTCTTCATCGGACTGTAAGATGGGAAGACTGGAGGAAGAAAGGTCACCCGAGGAGGTAGTGATGTGTGATGGGTTATCAGGAGGAGAAGGGCTCAGGTGTGCAATATCAACAGATCCAAGGTTGGCTGAGGAAGAGCCGAGAGTATCTGCAGGTTGAAGGGTAGGTGAACTATCTCGCAAGGATGATGACAGGTACAAAATGGTGGTTGACGACTCTATTGGTTCGATGGCGGGAGGAGGAATGTGAATGGGAGTAAGAAGATCCTCTGGTCCTATCGAAGTAGCCTTGAATCGGCGGTACATGTCCAAGGAGGAACGATACTCGTCAAGGCGGGGACAGAGGTGGGTGTAATGGCCATGGAAATCGCACAAAGCACAAGGGTGGTTTGTGTGCAAGGTTTTGAGTTTTGGGATAGAGTCCGGGATTGTGACGTAGACTTCGGGGATGTCAGAGTCAGGAAACATCTCATTGACCAGGATCTTGAGGTGCGGTAATTCAGGACACATATGGGTGGCGTGACCGACGATATCGCACAAAGCGCATTGGATAGCGGGCTTTGGCGGTCGCATGGGGGTAGGGGTTGTCGTGGCAGCCTGGTCCTGATGGGTTGCCCCCTTACGAGCTTTGCCTTTCTTTCCCGGGGCTGGCACCACAGGGGTAGGGTCCTGGGGAGGTGCGGTGGGCTCTAAGGAAGTGAGGGGGACCGGTTGAACCAGTGTCAAAGCAAGGTAAGGTTTGGGGTGACCGGGTGGGGTAGCGGCTGGAGGGTCAATGTACCAGATGGGTATGCCCAGGGTGCGGTGATGGAGAGAGGTGGCCATGGAGAGACGAGAAAAGTAACAAGGAGAATCGAGAAGGTATCTTCCCAACGAGAAATGACGGAGGGATCAGCTCAAAGAGATGGTTGGAGCACGGGGAACCGATCGGGGAGGGTAGGGGTTCGAGGATACATTTTGTGGGGAGAAGCCGGAAAAGAGTTCGGCTGGGCACGAGAGGAATGGCTAGGAGCGAATTGCCGAAGGGCGAGGGGAAGGTTAACGGCCTGGCGGCAAGAAGTGGGTTGTGGAGACGACACCGGGAACGATTGCATCGTGCAAAAATTCGACAAGCGGGATCAAAGATGGGAGGAAGGCTGGAAAAGTTCAACGGGGAGGAATCTTTGTGAATGCCAAGGAGACAACGAGTCGAGAGATTTTAATTTTCTTGGCTACGGAAGAGATGGTCGTCTCAGGTGAGGTCTGAGATTTTGGCTCATGATATGTCAACTGGTCAATGGTGACTATCTTTCCATTATGGGGGAAAGACATCTTGCGAAAAATCGCGGATGGGACAGACATAACGCCAAATTACGGCTTCGCCACCTAATAGAATGTGTGTCCCCAACGAGAGTCTGACTTGAGCGTACGGTAAAACGATCTTCTGGCCCGAGGGTGATAGGACAATTACGGAAAAGGCCAATGGGCTGGGAGGCATGGCCGTCCCACGCTCGAAGGGTGATCGTGGAAGAGGCCAGCTCAGGGGATCCGAGTTGCTTCCAAACCGAAGCGGACATCACATAGGTGGATGCCCCCTCATCAATTATGCACCGTGAAATGTTGGCATTCTAGATTTTAACTGGGATTTGGAAGGCGACGGAAACAGGAAGAGGGGGATGGTCTGATTGAGTGGCGTCGAAAACAATCATTTTGTCATCAGCAGGATCTACAGCGCCCATGGCAGATAGTAGAGCCTTCTTTTGGGAAGGGCACGACTGGAGGAGTTCCAGTGTGGAAATGGCAGCAAGAGATTGCGCCAAATCATCTACTATACTATACGAATGAGCAGCTTGACCGGAAGCAGCGTTTCGACGTAGGGGTCCCTTAGGAATCTTGGTATGAACCTCAACTTTGGGTTGAGGGATATGTAAGGGGCCACTGGATGTCGAAAGAGGCTTTGTAGAACCTGAAGAAGGAGGCTCGGGGGCAGACGGAGCAGGAGGCTTGGGGTACTGGCGAGTCCGAGTTTGAAGGTGAAGGTCGACGGTCGGGGAAGGATCGGAGTGCATCATAAGGATCTGGTAATCAGAGGAACCGGAAAGAGAAGGGGGAGTGGCGACCTAGCTATCAGGCGGTTGGGTAGCCACGAATCCTTGCTGAGGGAAAGGATTAGTAAACACAACTGGTTGGGTAGTGGCCACATTAGGAGGAGCATGAGGGGAGGCGTGTTGTCCGCGCAATGTGGCTTGAGACTCCCACATCTGCCGCATCTGGGGTAAGAGGGGACAATCGTGGGTGTAATGACCATAAACACCGCAACATGAACAAGGCTTATTAGTGCGAAGCGGCCTGTCCAGCTTGGGCTGAGTGCCCTGTTGCTGGTTGGCAGTGTTAGGTTCAACACCAATATTGGGTCCACGGGTACCAGGGGTAGATTGGTTTGGGTTGCCTCTCTGCCTTCTTTGAGAAGAAGGGGGATTAGTCGCGCCCTGCTGTGCAAATACTTGCCCTGGAGGGGGCTGTAAGTGTTGTTGCGGGTTTGGAGGAGGCAAGGGAGATGGAAGCGCATATGCTGGAGGAGCTGGCGCACCAGGCTGCGGATAAAGGTAATGGTTAGGTTGGGCAACATTGAGGTAAGCAGGAGTTTGGGCAAAAGGAGGAGGCATGCCGTATCCTGGATACATGCTACCGGGAGGGGGAAGAGTGCTAGAGGTGCTGGCCCCTCCCTGAGGGAGACCATAGCCCATAGGAGGTTGAGCGTACGGATGGGAAAGGGCTCCAACGATACCGTCGACGGAATGAGATGCCCCCGGGGCGTTAGCGCCGCCAGGCCTGGGGAGGTCAGGAAGAATGGTATAAACATAACCAGATTGAGCGTAGATCAGGTCATATTTCAAGGCTATTTGGAGGGCGACTTCTTCGGTTTGAGGAAAGTGAGAGGCGACATCTTTGCCGATAGGAGCTAAGAGGGTGCGAAGGAACCAGTCCATGTAAACCTGATCTTCGAAGGGGGGGGCTCGACATAAGCTCCGTCTTCGTCGCCATTCCTGAACATGGGCGGAAAGGTGGGTCGAAGAGGTTTGCTTGAATGAAGTCAAGAGCTCCGTGCCAGTATCGTATCGGAGAGGGAGATGGAAATAAGATAAAAAGGCTTGGGCAAGGGTCGCAAAGGTGGTATGGGAAGAGGTGGCTTGTTCAACATACCATTTAGAAGCTTCGCCGGTAAGCGTGCGTTGGAACAAACGAAGATGGATGGAGTCATCGGTAATGGAATTGGAGGAACACCACATGTGGAAAGATCGGACATGATTGGTTGGATCTTCTCCAGCAAGGCCTTCGAACTGAGGGATGTCGGAGGGGAGCTTGGTTGGCATAGCAGGCTAACTAACATCATGGTGGATAGGGTCATTAATCAACTGATTGAAATCGGGGAGGCTGAGGCCTGAAATGTACGACAGCAAGGGTATGGCCGAGGTAGTTCTTGTGGCGGTTCCGCTAGTAGTGATTCCGGCATTAGGGCCTGGAGCACCGCTAATGTTAGGCCCTGGACCAGACATGGTGAAGGTGACAGGGGGAGAACTTGGAGGAGAAGGAGAACCCAATGAATCAAAAGAGGAGTCGGAGTGCCGACTCGAAGGGGGATTGGCTCGACGACGGCGGGACGAAGCAGGTCGATCGACCAGAAACTGAGGGTTAAGGCCAAGAAGTCTCCAGGAAAGGCGCCTTGGGGGAACAATGATGACGGGAAGAAGGAAACCGACAAGGGAAAAAATGGACAGAATCAAGTGAGGTCAAGGGCAGAAAAGGTGCAGTGACAGTCGTTTTGAGGTGGAAGCGTTGTTAACCACGCGCTTCTTCCTTGGTCGGTCTTTCGGCGGTATAATTAGTTTTAATTTTTAAACAACGTTTTGAGGAACGAGAAAAAATTTAAGTGTGTTACGTAACTAAAAATAAGTACGGAAGACGGTATGTAATGTTGAAATAACGAAAAAGAAAATTAACGGCTACTTGTGCATCTGTCGCGAGAAAGGCGGGTCTCTAAAAAATAATGAAAAAAAAAGGAAAAATCTAGGCCAAAACACGGAAAAAGGCACCGGTAGATCTGGGTCAAAAAGGACGAGATCTAGAGGATAAAAGTGGCCGAGAAGAGGGTGCGGTCACGGCCCCGAAGACGAGGAAGCAAGGTGGCTGGAAAAAGAAATCAACAAGGGAAAGGACGAGGAGGTGCGAAAAGAGGTCCAAAAAAAATGACAAGAGGTGATTTGAAAGGAAGAAAGGCTGATTTAAAGGGATCTGAGGAGGAGGTTTCAGATCTGAAAAAGGGAACGCTGAAACTGTGAAAAACAGACGGCTGAAACAACTAAAACTCTTCCACAAAAAGTGGAGGGTACTGAAGCCCTAGGGGGCTAGGTTCCCACTTAGATGAGTAAAAAAAGATTAGAACTAGGTCAAAGCGGGGGGGTGAGGCAGAGGGCCGGAAAACACGAAAAAAAGCTTCGTGAGCAAGAAAAGTGAGAAAAATCCATGAAAAATTGGCGAGGTGGGATTCGACCTGTTTCGGTGCGAGTCGCGAAAAATAAGTGAAAAGTGCTTTTTTGAGTCAAAATCCGAGTTATGGGCCAAAGTGGGCAAGTTCCCGGTTGTCTCGGCGGCGATTTTCAGAAAAGTTTAAAACCTCGATTCTTGGCATTTGGTATAACCAAAACACCTGTCATGATAGGGCAGAAACACACGGAAGTTAGAAATTTTGATGTTTTAGGGTTTTATGTGAGAAAAAAAACCTAAAAATATAAAAAATAAACAGCTGAAAAGAAACCCTAGGGTTTGAAGTAGTTGGATATGCAGGAATATGAAAAACGACAGCGGTCGTAATTTAAAACCCGTGTGGAGTCGCCATTTGTTAGTATGAATCCTTTGTCGAAGTGTACGAAAAAGGACCACTTTAGCTACGCATAACTAATAGCCCTAACAACAAAAGTGGCTGCCAATATCTTCAGATCTGTGGTTAGTTAGACAAGAAAAGAGCTGCAAAACACCAGATCTATGCATGGAAAGACATTAAGCAGAAAAAACAAGGGTTTGCTCCATATACCAATAGACAAGACAAGAACAATTTTTGAAAGAATTTTTATATTAATTGGGCACCTGGGAGGAAAACAAGAAGGCGTATCCAATTCTCCTCGGTGGGATGGGTTCTTGGAAGTCCTCAGCACTTCAGATCTAAGATTTCTCTCTCTTGTTGGTGTGGAAAACCCACACAAAGAATGGAACTCAAAGGGAGCTCACACAGCAAATGGTAGAAAAATGGGACCAAGTGTATAGATCCAGAGTGATCTAATAGGCAACAAAAGGTGAAGAATGGTAGAAAAAACCCTCCTATTTATAACAAAATATTGGGTCATTCTAGATCTTGGTGCATGGGTTAACCAGATCTAGATCCACTTTTTATGGAATATTTTATTATATTTGTTGGAGGGAAAAGGTATTTGACTTGGGTCAAATCCCTTGATTTATCAAAAATAAATAAATAAATGATTTATTTATCTTTTTAAGGAAGCGATTAGAAGATAATCAAATAAATAATGATTTATTTAATTATTTAAGGAAGTGGTTGAAAGATAATTAAATAAATAATGATTTATTTAATTATTTGTGGGTGATTTGGTCATATTTAACAAGGAATATTATCTAAATAAGATTTAAATAATTATTCCTAGAAAAAAATAAGATAAATAAAGGTTTATCTAATTAATTTCTTTGTTTTTGGGTTAAACATGACTAGGAATAATAATTAAATTATGGTTTAATTAATTATTCCATGAGGAAAATTAAGCAAAATAGGTTTGTTTAATATTTCCTTTTGGGGTTTCCTGTTTAGACCATAAACAACCTAATAAATGTGGTTTATTAAGTTATTTTACATAGTGAAAGCAATTTTACTTAGGGTAAAATTGGTCTTACATGGTGTACTTGGGTCCATCTAATGATAATAGGTTAGATGACCAAAAAATGGTGTAACAAAAATAAACAAACAAACCCTTTTTTCTTCATAACTAGCATAACATCATAACTAAGCTGTAAAGAATATCTTTAAAACCAACAATTACATAAAGAGATCCCTCTCTGAATATAGGAGGGCTGGATCCTAGGATTCCAAAGTGGTTCTGATGTTTCCTTGTCATTTGGTATGCCTGTCTGCCGAATCACTAGGACCCCAATAGTATCTCGTGGCATGAACATTTTTGGGTAGTTTCTAATTCCTGGCTCGTCTCAATAGGGCTCCGTGGGTGGTAACATGATACCCCGGTGAATGGGATTGTTGATTAGCTGAATTTCCTTTCCATAGTGAGAAAATCGGATGAATTCTCAATAATAACCAGTGTGTTAGAGAGTAGAGTGCAATTTCTTGACACTGGTCGAGGCAGGAAAATTCAGTAAAGCCCCTTTTGGTAGGAAGGCAAGGATGCCTGCTTTGGAGGGAGGTAAACCATGATGCGGTGTTTCTAGGATTGGTAAAAATAATGTAGATCACTGAGAACATGAATCAGGAATCACAATGAACGTAACTTCCTCAGGCTTAAATAGCAGGGTGATCTTGGAGTGAAGAAACTGGTGCATATCTTTGACTCTAAATTGTGTTTAGGATGTAGTGTTGATAGTGTAAATCAGAACTAGATAATTTCACAATTTCCATTAATACAATGTTGACATTTCTAATTTAATACGGTGTTGACATTGTTGATACTGTAAATCAGAACTAGCTAATCTCACAAAGAATTGAATAATTTGTTTTTCGATACTTTTTAGTTTTTTTTCATTGTTGGTTTATGGAAAAATTAGCAGCCTTATGCAAGACCATCCAAAATATTTAAATCAAGTTATACTACTAGCTTCCTGGCATTAGGTTTTGATAAACCATTAAGGCGTTAGGGTATTAATCCTTATGACTTCATGCAAATTAAATTAGAAATATAATTAGCTAGTTTTGAAATTAGTTGGTTAAATCCTACAGTTGGCATGGCTTCCCATGCTAAAAAAAATCCTCAAATCTACAATTTCGCTCAAATATGCAATTTTTCTTTATAAACCCATTGCCATAAAATATAGCAGTCAGCAACCCCCAGGGTTCCTCAGATATCCGTGTACATTCATTAACCTAACCTCTGATTGAATTAGCGATTGGGAAATTAACTTAGTGGAAACATTGATAGTAATAAAATCTGCATCATTCAATCAAATTTGTTGAAATAGACCCAGGTTCAAGGCCCTGGAACAAGTGCATTCTAAAAGAAACCTAGACAAACTGCTCTGCGAAAACACGACACTATATTTTGCAAATAAAAATGCCCCCTGGGCTCAACCGAAAAAAAAAGCGGAGAGCAAGAAATAAAAAGAAACGGAACCTATAGTTCCCTGTCTTGTAAAGAAAATTACCCTACACCCTTCAAATTGTCGATAACATGAGAAATGTGGATATCGTGCCTAAAATAAAATAATTCAATTTTAATGAGAAATTCACATATTTTTTGTAAAGAAATTAATGAAATAATGGCTTCTATAGAAAATTTCTATATTGTAGGTAAAGAAAATAAGGAAATTTTGGGGATAATTTGACCCTTGATACTGTTGGGCAGGATGATTGACTAAATATTTTTCCCCGACATAACTTTCTGTAAAGGAGCTCGGGGAATAAATTATAACTTAGGAAAAAATTATGGTTATCTGTCCTTTGTATGACAACTTTCAAGCTTGTCGTGAAGGAACTATTTTTATTTTGTAATATATTACCATGGATATCATCCAAAGTTTGACCACAGTTGCAAACAAGAGATTAATATATACGTACTCCAACTTCTTATGTTCTACTGAAGTCTTCCATGGGTAAAAAAATAGCCTCATGCTGAACATTTCACCTTCTCTCCTCTTGTGGGGTTCCTTTGGCCCTATACTATTCTAGTATGAAATTCATAACAGGGTTTACATTTCATCTTTAAATTCGTTTTTTATAGTTATGAATAGATTTAGTTTGGTTCCACATGTGGGTTTTATGTGGACCGTGAGCAACATTTTGTTTTGGCTACAAACGATGTGAGCAATGCATTCAGTTAGATTGAGGATCATTGTCGGTGGGGTAACACGGGGTGATTGTTGTTAGGTGGAGCAGTTGCATACATAGAAGCAGTTCCAGGAAGCTGCAAATTAGTCAAACCTCTATTGTAATTTTCGGCTTACACAGAAGCAGTTCCAGGTAACTGTCAAAAACCTGTCATTCTTCGACAATATAGAATACTAAACCCTAGTACTATTGCCGAAAAGAGTATCAAACTTTCGTTACAGCCTACTCAAGTCCTACTCAAGTCCTAGTCATAGAGTATCCTGTGTCGAAAAGAGTATCAAACGTTTTGTCACAACCCTGTTTCACAATTCTGCCCCGTGAAATTGGATTCTAACCATTAGGATTATATCTACGTGCTATAAAGAGACTTACCTGGCTAGAATCTACATGCTCACGGTGGCTCGAATGCTCCAGTGAAAAAGATAGCTCCAGTGCAGAATGAAAACGACAATGCTCCAATGCAAAATGTTGGGGGAGACAGGATTGGGTTTTTTTTATAAGAATAGACCTCTGGGACGAGATTTAAAAAAACTCTAGGCCGAGAGTTTTACAACTCTCATCCAAGATTTTACCCGATATTTTATGTCAATAAAACTCTCGAATGAGAAAATACTTAACTCTGGTCCGAGAGTATTTTAACTCCGGTTAAGCACAATCAAACTCTCAGGAAAAACATTAAAAATCTCTCAGACTAGAGTTTTAAGAACTCTTGGTCGAGAAATTGAGTTGACTATTTTCTCGGATGAGAAATTAAAAATTTCACCCAAATTCTAGCTATCCACTAAAAAGTGTTTCCCAACTTCGGGATTTTGCCCTGTAACTAGATATATTCTAAATGATAGATCTCAAAAATATTAAGGCGATGGAGAGATTTTGAGCTAGTTAGATCTCTAGGAAGATTTATGGATTTAGGAATCCTAGAATAGGGGTTTAGGTGGGGAATTTGTGGATCTGAACCAGAATATAGATCGAAAGGATTATGTAGAAATATGTAGCAAAAATAGGATTATGTGTGGGTGATAAATTTATAGAGAGGCTCGAGAGGAATTGAAGGAAATTAGGGTCACAAGGCCAAGGAAGATTTTACTGTAAATATGGCTAAGAGAGCCTTTGTAATTATTATGTATGCACTTTAATAGAAATTACTCAATTTAAGTAAATCGTGTTATTGTATGAGATTGAGTCTTGTGATTGTGTTGAATTAGATGTGTTGCAGGTATGATAAAATATCGAGAGGGATTCACACACACACACACATGTAGAATCAGAATGCGTAGCAGAGAAGCCAAGAGAAAATAGGATCGATAATAGACTGGATTAAGTTTAGTACCTAAGCGGGAAATATAAATTTGTGTAAGAGTTGAGAGAGATCACGGAGGAAAAGCTTAGGAAAGAGAGAAGACTTGCACAAAGTAGTTGTGGCGAGGATATATTGAAATTATTTGAAGAGGTAGCATAGAGGCTAGGAACCAAAGCAGCGTAGAGGAAGCAATACATAGGAGAACGCAGTTAAGGAATCGATACTTAGTTTTTTTTTCCAATTTTGAAAAAAAATGTTAATTAACGAAGGTCAGGGACTAAATTTCCATTAACAAGAAGTGTCAGGAGATGAAATTGATAGTGTCGGGTTAGAGGTATCACCCTAGAAGGAAAACAGGAATTTGTAAAGAATTAGGTGGGCTGACTAGACCCTCTGACATATGAGTCAACCAATAGAAACAAAGGAGCCAAAATGTACAAGGGAACAAAGCCTTAGTGGGCCCCACCCAGAGGTTCTGCCCTGATAGTTTTGACATAAAGGTGTTTTCCCATCGAGCAAGCTATTGTGAGTAGGATGAAACAATGAGTGGGTCGGAGGTTTTTGTAACCCTTTCATCTATCGCGTTGGGCTAAGGTGAGAAGGCTCACATAGCAGAGTTGGTTTCGCCCAAAATTTTTCTATCCTGATGACTTTTTTATAACCCTTATTCTATCATGTAGGGAAACTATTGAGAAGAATTACATGTAGAAAGGACCAAGAGTGGTCCAAGCATGAAATGAACAGTGATAATGGTTACAAGGAAAGGCTCTACGATGGATAGTGTGGCCGTGAGCGACGTAGTTTGGGCACTTAAGAGGAGTACATGTGTTGTGTTAGAAAATTATATATTATAGAGAAATGCAACACATCAAATATGTGGAAAACACAAGCACACAAAACACATAAAACCAGAGAGACACAGATATACGTGGTTCACCCAGTTTGGGCTACGTCCACCCTGAACAGCCAATCCTTCCTTTTATTATCCAGCAAAATAAAGAGACACAACCTACAATAGATCCGATGTAATATCCTGTGTTCTCTCTCACAATCTCCCTATATGGTTCTCTCTCTGTGAATACACATGCCATACACAGTCGTAATAAAAAACCTTATACAAAGTGATGGGTTGCCTTCTAGGGAAAAAAAACCCTAAAATAAACATAATGTCTACCGTCAGATCATTAGCCTAATGAACGGTCTAGACTGACTAGAAATTACTATACTTTTACAAGGCAATTTTACATCTGTTTTTAGCTTTGGGGGTGTTGCCCCCAAAACCCCCCGTCGGGAGGGGGCTCCATAAGGTCACAATCCCCCCCCCTAGACCCCCTCAGGTAGCGTTTAATTATAGGCGACATTTCCGCCACATTAAGGTACAGGGGTCCAATGCTGTGATACAAAATAAACAAGGTAATCAGGCTCCACACCCAACAATCTCCCACTTGGAGACCGATTGTAGCAACTTCACCACTGCTTCATTTGCTGGAAAATGACTCCTCTTTGGACCTAGATGTTTCTCATATTCATCATCATCCTTGAAGACCAATTGAAACTGAGCATAATTTTAGTTTCTCCCTGGTTACAACTTTTTTTAGCATATCTATAGGATTCTAGCTAGTGTGTATCTTTTCCAGCTTCAACTATCCATCTTCCAATACTGACCGTATGAAATGGTACTTGAGCTATATGTGTTTAGTCCTGGAATGAAATGTTGAGTTCTTTGCAAGATGAATGGCACATTAGCTATCACTTTATAACGTGCCCATATCATGCTTCTTACCCAATTCATCCATAAACCTTTGTAACCAAATCATTTCCTTACTAGCCTCTGTAGTAGCAACATACTCTACTTTTGTTGTTGAAAGTGAAACAACACTTTGGATTTTTGAAACCCAACTGACAGTTTTTCCACCTACAGTAAATACATATCCTGTAGTGCTCCTCTTGTTATCTCTGCCACCTTCCATATCTGCATCAACATATCCCTGTAGAGCAATTTTTGGACCACCAAAGAATAATGCTTGATTTTTGGTACCTCTCAAATATCTGAGAATCCATTTCACTGCCATCCAATGTTCTTTTCGTGGATTGTTCATGTACCCGCTTACAACTCCCACTGCATGTGCAATATCAGGTGCAAACCATTGCATACATTAAGCTTCCAACTGCTGATGCATATGGAACTTTAGACATGTAGTCCATTTCTTCTTGGGTGTTGGGGAACATCTCCTTACTAAGTTTGAAATGGCTAGCAAAAGGCATACTAACTGGTTTTCCATTCTTTATATTAAATATTTTCAACAACTTTTCTATGTACTCATTCTGACACAATGTTAATTTGTGATTTTTCCTATCTCTAGTTATTCTCATACCAAGGATTCTTTTTGCAGCTCCCAAATCCTTCATTGCAAATGAATTTGCCAATTTTCTTTTGAACACATTTATTTCCTGCATGTTAGACCCTGCAGCAAGCATGTCATCTACATACAATAACAATATAATATAGCTTTCATCATTTTGATTTTTTAGATAAATACAATGATCAAAGTGACACCTAGTATAACCTTGTTCAGACATAAACCTATCAAATTTTAGATACCACTGCCTTGGAGCCTATTTTAAGCCATACAAGCTCTTCTTTAACCTGCACATTAATTTTTATTTCCCTTTGACCTCAGATCCTTCTGGTTGCTCCATATAGATCTCTTCCTCTCACATCCTTCTGGTTGCTCCATATATATCTCTTCCTCTAAGTATCCATGTGTTGGGTATGTGTTATATTCTTTCTATGACTAGCCCCATGGGTTGTACGTTGTGCCAGGCACAGCAGGGGAGGCAGCCCCCACTATTGGGGTCCGGGGTAGTGCCCCGGTGAAAATTTTCTTGGTGTGTGGACCCACTCATAGGTGAACCCACCCATGTTTTGTGCATGATTTTGCACATGGTTTTGGGGTACGATGGTTTTCGGCCCCTGGTATTTTGTAGATCCGGTCAAGGGAACTATGGTTATGTTCTAATCGAGGGTTAATGGATTGGGGTTTATGTATGTTTCGGCATGTATATATATGTGTTGTAACACTAAAAGGAATATAATGAAAAATCAAGTTGGTCGTCCCGATTTGGGATCCAGGGGAAAATCTCTGTGTTTATCTGTTTTATGTTTTATGCTCTCGCTATTGTTTATTTTCTGTTATAAGATTCATGTGTAGATCATTTCTGTTCAAGGTTAAAACCTACACCATGGAGAAATCTTGTCTTTACATATAACTGTTCAAGATGTAAATCTTCCACTGCTACAAGACTTAAAATAGTTTTGATTTAAGTCATCTTAACAACAGGAGAAAATATTTCATCAAAATCAATAACTTTCTTTTGTGAAAACCCCTTCACCACAAGTCTAGTTTTGTACCTCTGTTTTCCTCCATCTTCTTCCTTCATCCTGTAAACCCATTTATTCTGCAATTTTGTTTTACCTCCAGGCAACCTAACTAAGTCCCAAGTCTGGTTATGCATTAAGGAGTTCATCTCTTCTTCCATGGCTAGCTCCCACTTCTTCCTACTTTCAACCTGCATTGCTTCATAACATTCGGGTTCACCAAAATAAGTCAATAATAAATAATATGGTGAAGGAGAGTATCGTTCATGGGGTATACTTATCCTGGTAGATCTTCTAACACCAATTTTAGGTGTTTGAGGTGCCTTTTGCTGTTGTTGTGGCTGTTGATCATTATTATTTTCAGGCACCTTTACTTTTTCTGTGATCTCATCAAGAACTGTGTATTCTTTGTTTTCTTTTTCTTGTTTAGTTTCCTGCAACTGATTCTTATACAAGACCTTTTCATTGAATATTACATCTCTTCTCCTAATGATTTTGTGATTTTCATAATCATATAAGCGATAACCAAAATCATTAACACCATATCCAATGAAGGTACATTTCTTTGATTTTGCCTCAAGCTTTGTTCTGTTTTCTTTATTAATATGGACAAAGGCCTCACAGCCAAAAGGATTTAAAAAAGATTAGTTTACCTTTTTACCTCTCCATGCTTCCTATGGAATACCACCATCCAAGGAACTTGAAGGCCCTCTGTTTATTAGATAAACAAAAGTATCTACAGCATCTACCCAAAATTGTAAAGGCAATCTTGCATGCGATCTCATGCACCTTGCATGCTCCATGATTTTTCTGTTCATCCTTTCTGACACACCATTTCCTTGTGGTGTTCTTGGAACTGTCTTCTCTCTACGAATTCCATGCTTTGAACAATACCTATCAAACTCTTTGTTGCAATATTCACCTCCATTGTCTAATCTGAGACACTTCAACTTCTTTCCTGTCTCAATCTCAACGAAAGCTTTCCATTTATTGAAAGTATCAAATACCTTAGATTTATTCTAAATACAATAAATCTATGTTTTCCTAGTTCCATCATCAATAAAAGTAACATAATAACAAGAGCCACCGACAGATGATACCTAAGCAGGTCCCCATACATTTGTATGCACAAGCTCTAATTTTTCACTCTTCTTTTATTTCCCAACTCGGAGAAATCTGACTCTCTTCTGTTTTCCATAAATGAGATTCTCACAGAAATTGAAATCAAAATTCTTCAAACTCGGCAGCAAATTTCTTGAGTGAAGAATCTTCATCCCCTTCTCACTTATGTGTCTGAGCTTATGATGCCATAATGTTGCATCTTCTCCTTTTGAAGTTAAAGCATTAATAGAGTTAGAAATACCATTTCATAAATATAATGTACCAACCTTTTCGCCTTTTACTATTACCAGGGCTCCTTTGGTGACCTTCCAAGTTTTATCTGTGAAAGTTGTCACAAAACCTTCACCACCTAACTGCCCTGTTAAAATCATATTTTTCTTCAGATCTGGAACATGCCTTACCTCCTTTAATAGCCATTGGTTTCCATTTCATTTTCTTACAAGACCTTTACCCATTCCAACAATTTTACAAGGTTTATCATCACCCAAATTAACTTGTCCAAAATCTCCTTGAACATAGTCATGAAAATATTTCTTATCAGGCGTGGCATGGAATGAGGCCCCTAAATCTACTACCTAGGAATCAGTAACATTTTCAAAAGAAAGATTAAAATTATTTTGTAACACATCACCTGTCACATTTGCTTCATTATTGTTTTCTTGTTGTGCATCTCCTTCCTTTCCATTCCGAGATCTACAGTATTTCTTTAGGTGTCCTTTCTTTCCGCATTTCCAGCACACTATCCCCAATTTGGACTTGGATCTGCCTTTCCTTGATTTAATGCAATATCCAGAGCTCTTTCCTCTTTCCATTCTTCTTCCCCTAGACTCTGCACTCAAAGAATTACCTGATGTCTCACCGGAGCTTTTCCGTCACATTTCCTCGCTAAGGATAGCACCAACAACTTCATCAAACTTTAAAGTACTAGATCTAGAGATAGAGTTACTAATGGCCATAAATAAACCATTCTAGCTTTCTAGCAATGAGCAAAAAAATAAAAGAGCCCTAACTTCATCATCAAATTTTACCCCTAAAAAACTTAACTGACTGGTAGCTGTATTGAAATCATTTAAATGGTCTGCAATAGATCCACCCTCCAACATCTTCATATTAAATAAATGTTTCATAAGAAATACCTTGTTTGAGGCCAAGGGTTTTTCATATAATTTCTCCAACGCCTTAATCAAACCCTCTGTTGTTGTTTCCTTCGAAATATTAAAGGCTACTGACGCCGCGAGGCACAACCGTACTGTTCCGAGTGCCTTTCTATCGAGAATCTCCCATTATGCATCTGTCATAGCTGTCGGCTTCTTTGCTTTTTCGCCCAATGGTAGGTATAGATATTTCTAATACAGATAATCTTCCATCTGTATCTTCCACAGTGAGAAGTTTTGGCCATTAAATTTCTCCACACTAAAATTACCATATTCCACCATTGCTCCCACTCGAGCCAGGAACCCTTCTTTCCTGCAATATTATCAACCAAATGTACCTTCGACTCTGATACCAGTTGTTAGAAAATTATATATTACAGAGCAATGCAACACATAAAATATGCGAAAAACACAAGCACACAAAACACATAAAACTGGAGAGACACAGATATACATGGTTCACCCAGTTTGGGCTACATCCACCCCGAATAGCTAGTCCTTCCTTTTATTATACATTAAAATGAAGAGACACAACCTACAATAGATCCACTGTAATATCCTCTGTTCTCTCTCACAGTCTCCCTATATGTTTCTCGCTTTGAGAATACACATGCCATAAACAGTCGCAATAAAATACCCTCATACAAAGTGAGGGGTTTCCTTCTAGGGAAAAAAAACCCTAAACTAAACATAATTTCTACTGTCAGATCATCATCCCAATGAATGGCCTAGATTGACTAGAAATTAATATACTTTTACAAGGCAATTTTACATCTATTTTTAGCTTCGAGGGCGCTGCCCTCGAAACCCCCCACCAGGGGGGGGGGGCTCCATAAGGTCGCAACTGCCCCCCCTGGACCCCATAGGTAGCATTTAATTATAGGCGGCATTTACACCCCATTAAGGTACAGGGGTCCAACACTATGATACAAAATAAACAAGGTAATCAAGCTCCACATCCAACATGTTGGAGTGAAGGAAAATGCAGAGAATTTATAAGGAGTTGTATGTATGGAAAAGGGGTCAAGCCATCATAGAGAGGAAAGGCATATATGCGCTTGATTTTGAAATAAGGGTTATACCCGTTCAGCTGCTCCCATTGGGTTAAAGGAAGTGCCTTTTTAAACATATTTGGGCATTGCGGGTTAATTATCTATTGAAAATGTTGGATACCAACAACATCTAATGGGGTATCCCCAATGAAAAGTACCAATTAGACCTTGCACCATTTGGTATGGGATCCCTTTCAGAATAAAGGCCCGACTGCCATGTATTCTTAAAGATATTCCTTGGCTTCATTGTTCAACATGAGAGAGTTATACACTCGTAATTTTGGATCAACAAGTGAGTATGCCTTGTGGTTGTTTATTTGTGGAATGTATCGAGGTTCTTCTATTGAAAGGGGAGAGAAAAGTGAGCCTTTTAAAGACAAGTAATAGTACTAATCTAGAAAATACACATGAGCATGCCATATAGATGAATCGTTGGAAACATAACGAAATAATTTACTTAGAAGTAATGATTGTTAAAACATAAACAACGTGTTGGACTATATAAATCACTTATTAAATGACTTAACAACACACATTTAATTATCAATCCAGGGACGTCTATTTATTCCAATGACAGTAACACTATCTATGTCGATACACCAACTAGAAGTAATCCCAAAGAAAATAAATTGTTGCTGAAGTAAAATGCTGGAAATAAATCACTCATGCAGAAATAAAAGAATCCACAATATTGAAATCAAACTTCAATTGATATGTTTAGCTCGCCACACAATAATTACCAAGCTGGTGTCTCTATTAACATATGTGTAACATCATATAAACTATATAAATAAAAGCAGATATATTCTCAACTGAACAACAACAAAAGCACTCTAACGATACATAAATTGCTATACAATTATATACACACACAGCTACTGTAATCACTGCAATCCCTGCTAAGAAGGAGGGCCCTTCCTTCCTAGTAGGGCACAGGTAGAGAAGAAAATTTTAACTGAAACTAAATGGAATCACACATGTAACAACAATAAAAATATGATCTGTATTAATCTGAACACGATTATAGAGGCAAAACAATGTTGTTCTCGGATAACCTCTCAACCTCTAGGGCTGAGAGATATATAATGGTTACATCAAAAGATCCAGGAATAGATCAGTCGTGAGAATCTTACAATTCTCATGATGATCAAAATATAACTCATACAGTTATAACCACTCCCTAATAAAGTTCTATTTTGAAATTAGAAGATTGCAATTGGAACTTCCCTTTGGTTGTCTTCCCAAAAATACAATGTTAACAACTCTTATAGCTATCATAAAAAACACAGATGTAGTGCAATCTCCAAAGGATAGATCAGCAACAATAGAGACAAGAGCATTCAACCATACAACTATATCAGCAGATTTCCAATGAGTCTGTAACAACAAAGCATAACAGTAGTTGCTGGTGAGTCTGTAACAGCAAGGTGTAACAACATTGCTTTGCTGTAACAACACTATATGAACTGTTCCTATGAATTTCGTGTCCAATATCTTTGGTGCTACAAATGACATGTGAAGGGAAACACAAAGACCATCGACCTTTTCCAAACATTCACCATCAATTAGTCATAAAAAAGCATAATAGATCATAATAATTGGTGAATTGGAAAAGTAATGAAAGCAAGTTGAAACAACATTAGTTAGGGTAAAAAGGTAGGAAAAAGGGTAAAATACACTCCCACTAGTTATAGTTATAAAGAAAAATAAGGAAGAGAAGTGTAGGAAAAGTTTACAAAACCAACACCCAACATCTCCCCCCAACTGAAATACTTGCATTTCCTCATGCAAACTCATCTTTCATCGGTGCAGGTTGGTGAGGTCATAAGCACCAGATGTGTCCTCATCTGTAGACCTGTATCCCTGATTGGCCATCAACTGTTGTACCCAAGATTCCGACTCATACTTGCTTAATTCATAATTGATCTGGTAATCCTCAATGGGAAACCAGATCAAAGGAAACTTGAACTTCAATCCCAACCAAAAATCTCCAAGAGATTGTAAAATTTATGCATAGGCTGGTACATTTGTAACAACCACCATGAAATTCTGTAAGGAGAATGGATCTCCCTTCAATAACTCAGCACTGCTGGCCTCCATGCATTTTAAACACCCTTTCAAAGCTTAGCTCTTCATCATTGCAAACTGATTGAGGCAAAAATTCACAATTCTTATTCGATAAGCAGCAGTTGGTTCCTTAATTCTAGGGGTGCTAAACATTCTCCTGAGTTCTCATCTCAACTCAGCAGCCCATCCTGGTTCTGCCTGAACCCACAATGTTGTCTTCTTCTCATTAGTCTCCATAGATTTAATGGCCAGATGCCATTCAATCTGATTCCTCATGAAGGATACAAAATCTGTTAATTGAAGATCTCCCATATAAGATAAAATTGTCACAATCATCTGCATACTCACATGTTCACAAATAATGTTGTGTAAAAACAAT
Source organism: Pinus albicaulis (assembly GCA_034641835.2). Taxonomy (NCBI): domain Eukaryota; kingdom Viridiplantae; phylum Streptophyta; class Pinopsida; order Pinales; family Pinaceae; genus Pinus; species Pinus albicaulis. The sequence continues at coordinate 312,244,376 of CM076584.1, forward strand.
TCACACAGTAAACTTTTCTCATCAAAATCTGAGGCACAAAAAACATCTAGAAATGTATGAGTGGAGGAACATAGATAAGGTCTGCCCTCCATAATGGCTTTCAATTGAAACAAGAAGTAATGTTCCCACAGAAAAATAGGATATGATGGAGAAGGTCGCGTACAACCCAGCAAGTTGAGGGTGAGATCATGAATTTTTTGTTTATCTATGGTGAGTTCTTGAATCTAATCCTGTAACAACAGCATTTTTTCCTCTTGTTTCTTCAGAGCTTCTTTATTCTTGTGATCCTCCCACTTTTTCTTCAATTCTGCTTCCATCCATCTTTCATGCAAAGTGTCTATTTCTCTTTGATGTTCCTTTACTGAAATCATCCCATCCCAAAGGGAGATTGCTTCTTGTTTCCATTTTTGTAATTCAGAAATTAACAGGATTTTCTCAAAGTTCCATCCTAAGGTGGGACTTGACATTCTTCTAGATTCAGTATCTATATCAACAATGGGTGTACCAACCTCTATTTTATGGGGTTGTTCCACCTCTACTACTGGTTCTTGTGTAACAACAACCTCTTTGGTGGCTTCTTGTGTGTCAGCCCCTTTGTTTTTACCTAGAATCGCCTCTGTGTCCACTACTGTTTCTTCTACAATAGGAGTGGCCTTCACAGGTTCTTTTGGGTCGACTTCTAGGTCAATTATAACAGGAGGCTCTGCTTTAACTGTTGGTTCTTGTGTAACAACGTTATCATTAGCAGGTTCTTGTGTAACAGCCTCCTGCTATTCTGTTTCTACTTCCATTGGGATGATACTCTCTCTACAGGCATTATATCTTGTTGTTGTTAAGTTTTTAAAACATTTCATGCATACTAACACCGGAATTTCCCTCCCCTCAAATAATTTCCACTTCAATTCCTCATTTTCTTTTCTTAAATTTTTAATTTCTAATCACAAGGCATTGATTTCATCCTTACCTGATGAGGAAGGCTACATTTATTCTTCTAAAACTTCTACTTCTGTCTACTTCTCGGTCGTAGGAAAGGGTTCTGCAGGTATGATGACCTTCACTCTTTGTTTCATTCTTTTGTCCCCAATTGGTTCTTCAATAGGTCTCTTCCCAATTCTAACTCCAACATGCCAAGTCTAGGTCTCTTCCTCTATCTGAACTTCTCCTGAGGTCGTGGTTTGTTTCCCTCAGCTTGTCCTTGGTCTTTTCCTCTTGAATTCTTCCCAAGTTTTTCCTTGCTAGCCTAGGGAATCCAAAATAATGAGCTTAATAAGTCTGTGATTAGTCACACATGCCTCTGGGTGTGCTGCCATTTTTAGTACTGCTGCCATGTGCTTGATGTTTCTAAGAAAATAGAATGGAAGATTTATTTTTTGCTGATGCCAAAGGTGGTTAAGTAGAGGAAATTTATAGTTGAATATTATCGTAGGCCTCCCTTTGCAAGTGATATATTTGATGAAACCTAGGGCAACATTTTCCTAAGGATGAGGAAGTGGAAATCTGTCAATTCCTCTTCCTTTCTTCTCTAGTTTCTCTTCCCCTACTAGGAAATAATATTTCAAGGAGGGGTCATTGATTTTTCTATTAAACCACCTTCACCCTTAAACTAGCAATAAATTTACCCTGGCAATTACCTATTTAGTCACCTCCATTTGCATGCCTCTTACTCCAGTTTGATTAGTTCTCAAGTTCTGAGAAAATTCAATTGCCGCTTCCTCGTCTGAGCGTTCAAGTTTCTGGAAAAACTCAACCCATCGAGCATCTCTGAATATATGGTAAGCTTTAGGGAAATTCTGCAGAGCATCCATAGAATCTAGCTCATGCTGAATTGATTCTCCACCCATCTCTCTTGTTTTTTTCTAAAATTGCTTCTTAATGTTTGACAATACTGTAATATCATTGAGTTTCTGAGTTCACTTCTTTGCTGTTCAATCCTACTGTAACATTACTGTGTCTCTGAACTGGCTGCTGCTCAACACCTTTTATTATCCCAATCAACGAGTCTAAAAATGAGGATGCAAGGTTTCAGAAGGAGGTTGATGAAAGGTGATGCCTTTCAAAGATTTACCAAATCGTACCCTACACAAATACTCATAAATGGCTTATTATGGAAAGTGATCGGATTTCATACACATGCTATTTTCCAACCAGGTTTGGTCATCATTATCAATTATGTTATTGATTAGGTGCATGAGAATTTAATATATATTTATGATTACAACATTTTTTCAATGATTTCAAGTCATATCCCCTCCCCCAATTTAATTGCGACAGCCGCCCACGGCTGTTACAGGTTCGTCATTACTTTTCCAATTAATCACCAAATCATTAATGACAATAATTTACCTTTTTAATGAGATACCTGAGGTGACGTTGGAAGAAGAATTGAGTTGACGGCGTTCTGCTTACAGTGCTCGTGTTGTTGTGTTTATCCGGCATATTTTTTTTTTTTTATGGAATGAATTACAAATAACAATATTTGTGGCTATCGGCTATTACATATGTAACAACCAAGAAAAATTTTCAATTATTCTTAGAAAAGCATAATAATCAAAATAAATTGGTACAGAAAAATAAATTACATGAATACCATCATCATATGACATGGATCGAGAAGGGAATATGATATTACAGGGAGAAAAACATGGGTGTAATAGCTGCCACAGGAGTGGTTTTCAACTGTTACTGGCTGTCTAACTGCACCCCAAAAAAATGAGTTTTCACAGTTAGATTTCTTTTTCTTTTTCTTTTGTTTTTTTATTTTTATTTTATTTTTATTTATTTTTATATATATTGTATTTTTTAAACAGGTTTAACAACTGCTACACAGGTGGTTTTCAGCTGCTGCACTTATTGGAATTTCAACTTTTAAGGCCGCAGAGGAGAATGTTCCCCTGCTGTTGAAACGTGAAGATCAAAGTCCATGACAATGTTGAAAAATGATTCCTTCAAAGCGGGTGGATGATATAACTCTAGACGGTGCCCATTAACCACTAATGGTGTCTTAGTGCTGTTAATAGTAACCAATTATACAGTCCGGTTGTCAAAGACTGTATCCATTTCGTAAGGACCTAGCCATCTGGTGTAGAGCTTGCCTTGGAAATATTTGAACCTTGAATCATACAAAAGAGCCCAATCTCCTTTCTGGAAAATTTTCTTCTTAATAAACCTATCATGCCATTTGTCTCTTTTCTGCTGGATGATTTCTATCTGTTGAATGACATCTAACCATTTCTCTTCCAACTCATTGAGCTGGTTCAATCTTTGAGCCTATGTTGTACTCAAATCCAGATCGACCTGTAATGTTGTTCTTAATGTCTTTATTTAAAATTCTATGGGGAATAAGGGATTATTACCATACACTAGTTCATATGGTGAGAATCCTGTTGTATTCCTCCATGTTGTCCTATAAGCCCATAATACCTCTGGAAGTTTCTCAACCCAGTTTCTTCGGTGGTTGGCTACTGTCTTTGTCAAAATTCCCTCGATGACTTTATTGGTGCTTTTTACTTGCCCATTTTCTTGTGGATGATAGGGTGTGGTGATTCTATGATGGATTCCATACTTCTAAACCAACTTCCTAATCAAATGAGATGTGAACTGATGACCCCATCTGTCACTATCTCATTGGGTATCCCGATGTGAAAAAAATATCTTGAAATAGGAAGTCTGAAAAAACCTACTCTGTTGCTCTAGTTAGTTGCCTTGCTTCGACCCATTTTGTGACATAATTGGTGCAAACCAATATCTATGCTCTTTTTTGTGATGAATGATTAATTGGCCCCATAAAGTCTAGGGCCCATTTCTCGAATAGTTCTATTACTGTCTGAGGCTGTAGCGGGATCTCATGTGAGTTTAGAGGTTGGCCCATCCTTTGGAAACTATCACATCCTTTCACAAACTTCTTGGCATCCTAGAATATAGTTGGCCAGTGGTACCCTGTTGAGACTACTTTATGTCCTATTCTCTTGTCAGCGAAGTGTCCTCCACAAGATTCCTCATGAAAATCCTTTAGGATCTCAAATACCTCATCTTCTCTAACCCATCGCCTAATCTCAAAATCTAGCCGAGTGTGATAGAGATTAGCTTCTATCCAGGAGTACGTAGCACTCTATTGTATAATCCTCCTTCTTTCCTTGGAAGACAATTGATGTGGGAATGTTCCTATAGCAAGGTAATTAGCTATATCTGCACACCATGGTGAGTGAGTAGAAATGGAAAAAATATACTCATCTAGAAAATAATCCTCAGTAGTAGTGCAGTCATCACTTATAGTTAATATATAAAGAAAATCAGCAACTACATTATCTTTTTCGGGTTTATCTAAAATAGTAATGTAAAATTCTTGTAACAACAATAACCATCATGTAACTCTACCATTAGTAATAGGTTTTTCCATTAAAAATTGAATTGCAGCATGGTAAATGTGTACAAATACTTGGTAACCGGTGATGTAGTGCCAAAATTTGTTGATAGCATGCACTACTACTAGGAATTCTTTCTCAATAACAGTGTAGTTAAGTTCTATTAGAGTTAAGTTCTTGCTAATGTAATAAATGGCATAAGGCTTATTATCCTCCAATTTCCCTAAAATAGTACCCACAGCCATGTCAGATGCATCTGTAGCAATATGAAACAGAAATTTGCAGTTTGGTCCTCGTAAAATAGGTGCTATTGTTACACAGTTTTTCAACTTTAAAAAGGTTCGTTCGCACTTTTCTGTCCACACAAATTACACATCTTTCATCGGTAGTGAAAATAAAGGAGATGCAGTATTTGAGAAATTCTCTATAAACCTCCTATAGTATCCTGCATGCCCCAAAAAACTATATACCTCTTTTAGAATCTTAGGGGTCGGAATTTTCGAGATTACCTCTATTTTTCCAAGATCTACCTTGATTCCATCTGTTGAAATGAAATGTCCCAACACAATTCCCTCGGTCATCATCATGTGGCATTTTTCCATGCTCAGAGAAACATTAGTTGGTTCACAATGTTCCAACACTTTTTCCAAGTTATCTAATGTTGTCTAAGAGGCATCCCCGTAGGGTGTAAAATCATCCATAAAAATTTCAAGAAAATCATTCAAAAGATAAAAAAAAATACCTAATATTTCCCTTTGAAAGGTTGTTGGTGCATTGTAGAGACCAAAGGGAAGGACTATGTATGCAAAAGTACCCCATGAAAGGGTAAAAGTTGTCTTTTCTTGATCTTCTGGAGCAATCTATATTTGATTATAGCCACTAAACCCATCTAGAAATGAAAATATTTTTTTCTAGAAAGAGTGTCCAAGACTTGATCAATAAATGGTAAGTGAAAATGATCCTTTTGAGTGGCCTTATTAAGTTCTCTATATTCAACACAGACTCTCCATTTCCCATTCTTCTTTGGAACTATGACAAGCGGAGACACCCATTGACTGTCATAAATAGGGTAGATGAAATTAGCATTGAGGAATTTCTGAAATTCTTCTCTTACTATCTCCTTAAGTGTGGGGTTCATTCGGCGCTAAGGTTCTCTAATAGGTTTGCAATCTTCCTTAAGGTAAATGCGGTGAGTGCATAGGGTAGGATGGATTCCTTTCATATTGGTATAATCCCAAGAAAATGATTTTTTTTATTTATGTAACTAATGTATCAACAATCTATTTTGTTCAGCAGTTAGGTTAGGATTGATATTTAAACATTTTCCAAGTTTAATTTCAATGGGACTGCTGATAGTAAGTGGAGTTGTTTTCAAATGTTCAATAATTTCATCATCTTCCTCACCTTCTTCTCCCAAATCTCTAATGGAGGAAACGGGGAATGGATTACTGATAAAACCATTAATAATATCATCCTCTGTTTCATCCTTAAATAATTGTGATTTTTCGAGCGTGAGAAGAGGTAGGGAAATATCATATTCAGGTGCAAATTCGTCCCACCAGGGACTATTCAAATCCATATGAGGCCTCGCTGGGGGATAAATATTCAGGTTTTGAGTGCCCTGTCCATCTGAGATCACCATAGATCCAAAACTGCATATGATATATGAATCTGTAGTGGCTATCCACTGTCTTCCCAGGATCAAAGGATGACCCCCCAGATTGGATTTGGTTTATAAGATAAGAGAGTCAGTCGGATAGTTCCAGGAGGCCACAGTGATGACCACATCTTTAATCATTCCTTCGGTCTTAACACGGGACCTATCTGCTAGTTCAAGAACTGTAGGTGTAGGTCTAAGTCCATGAAGTCCTAGAGAGATGAAGAGGTCTTTAGTAATAATGTTAATATCTTCCCCTAGATCAATCAGGGTATTGGTTATAGGATAATTGTCAATATGGACATTTACTGTGGGGTTCCCTAGATCATTATACTTGGTCAACAAAGGTTGATCAATCATAATATCAGAAAATTTTCCCAAGACATGGATAGTAGCAGGGTCCTTAGGTTTCCTTCCAGGTTTTTTAACGCATAGATCCCTCACTGTTTTGGCATAGATAGGCACTTCTTTAAGAGCTTGTAACAACAGAATATGCACATATAAATTTTGCAGCTCCTCAAGGAATTTAGATTGAGGTTGTAAGGTCGATCCAGTTTCAATTAATCATTGAGGATATGGGGGGTTCTGAATGCTAAAATTTGGTTCAGTTACCACAGATGTACTAGCCTTACTCAAACTAGCTGTTGTAAAAACAACAGACTTTCCTGAGCTGGCTATTATTGGTGTAACAATGGGTGTTGTATCAGTTGTTACATGTGTAACAATTGCTTCATAATCGCCCATATCCTTCCTGGGTGATTCAATTTATTCGATAATAATGGGTGTGTGTTTAGATCTGATTACTTTCCTTGACCAAAGCTGAACCTCATTAAGTCCAATAGGAGTGATAAGATAAGCCTGGAGGGTAACCAGAGTATCCATTCTCTGAGCTTCCTTATTATTTGGATTGGGGTTAGGTTGTATAGATAATTGGGCTCGGACAGAAGGTGTAGGATTCTGAATAGAAGGCAGTTGTAACTGCTACTGTTGCATTGTTATTGGAGGGGGAACTAGACCTTGGCCATTGCCTCTCCAGTTCTAACCCCAAGGCTTAGGTTGCGACGGAGGATATTGCATTGGTGGAGGAGATGGCCATTGGTTCCATGGTGAAGGAAATTGTGTTAAGGAAGGAGTAGGATATTTCCATGGATATTGTTGACTGTTATAAATACTATTCCAAGGATAAAAAGAAGAAAAATATGAAGGCATACCTGTAGGTCGCGGCTGCCATGGTCCCTTTGATCCGATAAAATAAGAAGATTGAACATCCTCGCTTGATTCTTGGAGTACTGCTTTAAGTCTGGGAAACTCAGGACACTAATTTGTAGAGTGCACCAACTCAAAAATGTTGCATAGGTTGATGCTATTCAATCCATATTCTCTTTTCAAATGTTTCTTTTTGCATTGGGGACAGAATATTGCCAAGGTTGTTTCAACTTCTTATTGTGCCTTCTTGACTTGTATTGTAGTGATCTGTGCAGAGAGAGTGCTAAGGAGATCGGTTTTAAAAACCTTGAATAAGTTCCTATTCTCTGCTCTGGTTACTCCTCCACTTGTGGACTTCTGTATCCTGAGTGAAGGGCCCCAAACTGAAACTTTCCCCTTGACCAATCCTCTTGAGCTTCATAGGCAAAGCCTCATTATCTCATGAAAATTTTCTTGCGATATGTCTCCTTTTCCTATTATATTCAGATGTTCCAAGAAATATTCCCTTAAACCTCTTAAGAATATTGGCTTTAGAATCTTTGGATCTAAGTTACTGAACTTAGATATTTGTAAATTGTAGTGGAAGCGCTCCAGGTAATCTTTCAGGCTTTCCTCCTCCTTTTGTGCAATTCTGAAAATTTCATCCTTCAAATCCCTGGTTTGGAAGTAGTCCTAATACTTGAAGAGGAAGGATTCTCTCATATCATTCCATGTTTGAATTGTGTCAGCACCCAATCTCATGAACCATATTAATGCTGCTCCTTTCAAAGTAGTAGGAAATAATTTCAACTTTTGGGCATCTGAAGTATACTCATAACCTCTACATAGCACATCAAACTCGAACAGAAAGGTATCAGGATCTTCAACAACCATCCCTTGAAAGGATGGTAGGGATGATAAAGGGATTTTATTTATAGGAGCCTCATCTCGTGTTACTACTATTGGGAATTAAAAAGTAACAGAGCTATCTGTTTTAACATTCTCGTCCCCCATGGCTGATTCTTCTTAATAGGATGAACTAGCCTCGGAGTGTACTGGAGATTCAAAAATAGAAGGATAAGGTTGTTCAAGGATTAATTTTTTAACAACACTACCAGCGTCCAATTGATGATCAACTAACTATTGTTCCTCAGGTTCCTGATGATCCCCGTTGGTCTCTCCATGTCCTTCAATTCTCAATTCTTGATCAATAATTCTCCATTGTTGTTTTAAATCTGGAGTTTTGATATCAGAAGTGGATATGTTGTTTGAAGGATGGTGAGGTCCACCCACTGAAGACACAGATGGTCTAGGCCTTGATATCGTAGCTACTTTCTATGGTCCTGCCTTCCTATTATCTCGGTACGACGTGGAATATTCCTTCTATGCCCTTGAAATCAGATCTCCAAAGAATGTTTTCCTTCCCAAATCTGCACTCTTCTTTTCCCTCTTACGACCCGTCTTTCCTATAGTTAGTATAGTGGGGGTGTTTGTAGATGTTTATGTTGTCCTACTGGCACACATGGGCTCTATGTGTATCAATTCATCCTATAATTGCTTCAGTTTCTATAGTAGTGAGCCTGCTCAAGCTTGTTAGAGCGATGCGTAGGTTCTTACCTCTCGTCTTATCGCCCAACAACTGTATAGCTGAAGGAACGCTAAAAATATATTCAAAATTAAATTCCTAAATTTCTCAACAAGACATTGGTGAGCCCGCTCAAGCCTGTTAGAACGATGCGCAGGTTCTTACCTCTCGTCTTACTGCCTGAAAATTGTGTTGTTGGAGACACTCTATAAAAACACACGAAAATTGCACTTCTTAGAAACAACTCTGATTGATTGGATTGTCATTGCCATCCCCGGAAACAACATCAAAATGTTGGAATATATAAATCACTTATTAAATGACCGAATATCACAAATATAACTATCAATCCAGGGACATTTGTTTATTCCAATGACAATAGCACTGTCTATGCTGATACACCAACTAGAAGTAATCCCAAAGAAAAGAAAACATTGCTGAAGTAAAATGTTGGAAATAAACCACTCATGTAGAAATAAAATGTAGTATTCCTAATCTAGCTTCAGCTAATAGGAATATTAATTTTTCTTTTGAAATCTAGTGCATGAATAATTGAGCAAGGAGGCTCCTAATCTGCTCAAGTATGAATAAAAATCCCTCCTAATGTGAAAGGGGATCATTTAATAACTAGTTCAAGCATCCACATGTGTGAACAAGGTAAAAAATATGTGGACAAGGTCAATTTTGACCAAGTCAACAAAACTGTCTAGATGCATTGAACCATCTTGTTGGACAACACAATTTTTGTGGAGGAGCCTTTGCATGGAAGCAACCTCATAGTGAGTGGGACCCTTGGTGAGGAAGCTCATCAATTATATAATGAAGGAGATGGCAAGAATATGGACATATTGGAGAATGAGGACTGCTTAGAATTCATGCATACTTAGCTGTATAGCTAAGTTGTTGCACTGCTTAGTGCAAGGGTTTGCCCGGGCAGGGATTCCCTAGTCTTTCTTGGAGATCTTGCATGAGAAATCTAAGAGGAGGTTTATGATCTAAATTTTCCACTACCTGATGTTGGGCCAAGAACCTACCTTCAGGAAAAACATAGTTCCATTCAGAAAACTGTGTTATTTCTTGAGGTGTGCAGTGGAAGGGGTGGAAACCCCAATTGGAGAAGCTAGTTTCCCAAGAGGAGGATCATCCTTTCTTTGGGAAAGCTAGGAGTAGAATATTCAGCCATTCTTTGAATTTTCAGCCATATATTATAGAGCTTCATCCATACAGCATTATTTAGCCACAGATTTTGTAGCAACTTCTCTTGTATATCTTTTTTGTCAAGAAATCCTTGCCGGGTCTCTTGGATTTGTGTAAAAGAGATTAGATCTCTGATTTTGTACATCATTGAGTATTATAAAAAAATCATCAGTCATATTTCTCTATTTTCTGAGTTTACCTCTCTTTTTATTGTGCAGTCACTGGTGCAGCTGCTTCGACATTTTGTAGTCTTGGGGTTTTGCCCATTTTTAGCAGTTGTGAGCATGGGAGGCCTATTTAACTTGGCTAATTGCATTTTTTTTTTTTTAAATTTGCATGCATGTCCTATATTTCCTATTATAAGGGAAAAAACAATTATTTTCCACTTTTTTAGCTCAATACTTAGAAAATAGTGTTTTTAAGGCAAAAATAGCTGCTTTTCCCCACTCAGTGAACTGTATAAGTGCATAGTTTGATGTTGTGATTGTTATTATGATAGCTATGTGTTGAAACACATTACATGAGTTGATAAATTTCTATTCTCCAACTTTTGAATTCCTTAAGGTATTCTTATTGTTGTAGAAAATTCCAGTTTTGAGATATTACAATGGTATCAGAGCAACAATCTTGGCTCATCCTTTGAGCTCAAGAATTATGGAATCTTCTGATGGGGAGAAGGATATTTGTGGAAGATATCATAGAAAACCCTTTTTTTCTAGAGAAAATAGGTTCTTAAAACTTCTCTTTTCAAGTCTGCAGGGCAAAAACAAGGGCATCAAAGAAATGAGGAGGGAAACACATGAAGATCCCTCGCATAGATCTATACAGGAGGAAGACCCTAAATCCTCATATTTTTGATATGATCACTCAGAAATATCATCATATCTACCACGTTCTATCAGCAACTTCTTCATGGAGAGGAAGAAAGGAGATATGCCAAAGGAAAATACTCTTGGTGATTATTTGCGGGAATATAAAGCTCAATCTGAGGAGTTCAAAGGTCACTAGAATTTCCAAGGGTTTTGTAAAATTAGGGAGGAAAAGAGAACAAGGAGAAAGAAGAAAAGTGAGGGTAGATTATTTCTATCCATTTTTTATGGATCACCTCTATGTCTAGCTAGGGCTTGGGTGAAGGAGCTAAACACCTTTGTGCAGCAACATCAAGTTCTGGAAATTGAAGCCATCAAAGTAGTAGCGCTGCATTTTGAGGGTAAGGCCTATGCTTGGTGGTTTTTTGAATCATTTTCCTTAAAGAATGCAAATACATCTACTTATGCAAGGTTCACTAAAATATTAGTAGAGAGGTTTGATGATATGTCATGTGAAACATCTTTTATTGCAACTATCAAACCATAACAAACACAACTTTTGCATGAGTTGGGAGGGTCTATATATCCAACTTCATTTCTGAAAAGAAATGAAGAGGAGGTGAGATTGTTTGATAATTTTCCAAGGGAAAGATCTCCTTTGGAGGAAGGGCTTCCTTCTCAAAAGGAAGAAATGAAGATTCTTTCTTCAAAAGAGGACCAAGATCTAAGGCCTCCTGTTGAGGATAAGGCAACTTCAACTAGTGAAGAAGAGGAAGGAGAAGCAGGACAAGATAACGCAATCATAATAATGGCACCTCAAACACCACATGAAGAAAAGGATGGAGCACTTACTCTGAGGAAAGAAACTCTTGCACTCTTGCAAAGAGTTCCAAAAGATCTCACACATAGAGCTCTTGGCAAAACACATGAGCAGCATGTACCTTCATTTCCAAGTGATGGGATCTTGAAGATAGGAGAATGAAAAGAGGGGGAATGGAATCAAAAGATGAAGAGAATGCACCCTTCTCTATTTCAGAGTTTGAAAGAACAAAGAAGGCACGAGGACCTATGCAACAAAGGTAGGGGCAAATCTGTCCACCTACATTCACACCCTACTTTATGCCTTGATGCCTCTTTGCAAAGAGGCATTTTAGCAAGAAGACCTCCTGATTGGAGGGAAAATAAAGTGTTCTTTCAAATATATGAAGTTGCAACATATTTTTTTAAAGAGGGAGCCTTGGAGGGAGCCACTACAATGCTAAAAACCATTAATGGAAGGCTAGGAAAATTTCTAAAGTTGACCTTGTTTTCTTCCATTCATCTATTTGCGTTGGAGGGGATAGATTCAGAAATTTGTGCTGATATGAGCATGGTATCAAGAGGATATTCCATAGATTTGGGATAGCAAAGGATACTCCAATATATAATGAATATTTCTGAACATAACAAAAAAATAATTTCATTTTTTCATGTAGGAGCAAAGAGGTGGAATTTTTTGAGAAAGAGAACCTTTCAAGGGAAGGGTGACTTTCCTAAACTCCAATCTTGTCTTGAGCAAGATCAGCTGCAAGAGGGGCAGCAAAAGAAGGTTTGGAATACTCCAACATGTGAATTTTACATCAAGCATGTCAAGGTGGAGAGCCATCATATGAAAAATGCATCATTTCAGATTTCTACAATGATGTCAATGTTGGGAAGCCTAGACCCTTATTGGGAGTCCCAACTCTTGATGGAATATTCTAAGGACCTATTCACATGTAAGGTTCATTATGGGAAAGAAATGGCTGGAAAGTATAAATTAGTTGATTTAATCATTTATGTTCAAGATCAAATTTACTTAACTAAATATTCCAAACTCAAGAATGAACTACTCGACACAACCTATGAGGTCTTGCTTTCAAATCCCACTAGCTTCATTAAAACATATGATGCTATATTAGATGGATTTATGTGGGAGAATTTCAAGGAGGAGATGCACTCTCATATTAGTAAGTGCATGAATCATTTGCTGGTTGAGGAGGAACATAGCTCTTGGGAAGATTTATCATTATCACCTCCTTATTCATTGAGTGTGAGAGGGAGCTCATTCATGAGCTACCTTGCTGATTTTAAACAATTGTATGACAAACATTGTATTGTTGAATCTCATGATGTATCTATTATATACATGTATTATCTTAACGCTCATGTGCAGGTCTTGTCTCCAAGAGGGGGCACTTTTGCTGATGGGCTTCATGAGCCACTTTGGGCCATGAACAATGGTGATGTTGGCCATTCTTTGGGAGATCTCGGAGAGATGATGTACTCTTCATGGTGTTGTTCCTTAACACCAACCATCATACACCTTCTCCAAGCATGCAAGAAGGATGGGGCAGCAATCAAGTGTTGGGGAGAACACTTGTCATATCATATCATATGGTAGTTAGGAGGAAAATTGTGCTGGTTGCACATGAGGGACCATTGTCCTTCTCCCTTATTGTATATGGCAGCTAGCATGATCTTACTTATGCTCCCACATGCTAAATATGTTCTTATCTTTGTTGGAGGCATGGTTAGGAGAGACGCACACTTTTTGGATGTGTCTTTGGGGGAAGAGAGTCCCTAATTTTTCTACACTACATGTTCCAAGGGGAGCATGAGAAACTATATGGCCACCATTGCATATTACTTGTTTAGGTATGATGTGGACCATATGTTTTGTTGGAGAACTTGGGGTATGCCTCTCATGAGTAATTGGGAGGATATTTTCTATGAATTACCAAGATGGAGGGTGATTCATTTTATTTGGATGATAGCATGCAGTAGGAAGACATCCATTGATGATGAGATTCCCCATGATTGTCAACACTTCTATCTTGAGAAGGAAATGGATCAGCAAGAAGGTTTCCATAACAAACTTCCATTCTTTCATGATGAGATCCATTGGGTTTATTCACCAAAGGGAAACTTGCACACTTGGGAGGAGCCATTGGGAGATGGAATTTTTGCAGAAATTATGAAGTAATGGATGAGACTATGGGATGAGAGGGCCACAAGAGGAGGAGGGGAGATTTTTCAATACCCTTGCAGTTGCCTGAGGAAAAGAAAAATTTCGGAGGGGGAGACTGTAATATTCCCAATTTAGCTTCAGCTAATAGGAATATTAATTTTTCTTTTGAAAACTAGATGCATGAATAATTGAGCAAGGAGGCTTCTAAACTGCTCAAGTATGAATAAAAATCCCTCCTAATGTGAAAGGGGATCATGTAATAACTATTTCAAGCATCCACATGTGTGAAAAAGGTAAAAAATATGTGGACAAGGTCAATTTTTACCAATTCAAAAAAAAATTCTAAATGCATTGAACCATCTTGTTGGACAGCACAGTTTTTGTGGAGGAACCTTTGCATGGAAGCAACCCTATAGTGGGTGGGACCCTTGGTGAGGAATCTCATCAATTATATAATGAAGGAGATGGAAAGCATATGGACATATTGGAGATTATATTTTCATGAGGTCTGCTTAGACTTCCTGCATACTTAGCTATTTATCTAAGTTGCTGCACTGCTTAGTGCAAGGGTTTGTCCGGGTGGGGATTCCCTACTCTTTCTTGGAGATCTTGCTTGAGAAATATAATAGGAGGTTTCTTATCTAAATTTTCCACTACCTGGTGTTGGTACAAGCACCTAACTTCATCAAAAACATAGTCCCATTTAGAAAAATGCGTTATTTCTTGAGGTGTGTAGTGGAAGGGGTGGAAACCCCAATTGGAGGAGCTAGTTTCCCAAGAGGAGGATCGGCCTTTCTTTGGGAAAGATAGGAGCAGAATATTCAGCCATTTATTTGCATGTTCAGCCATATATTTCATAGCTTCAGCCATACAGCATTATTCATCCACAGATTTTGTAGTAGCTTCTCTTGTATATCTTTTCTGTCAAGAAATCCTTATCGAGTCTCTTGGATTTGTGTAAAAGAGATTAGAACTCTGATTTTGTAAATAATTGAGTATTATAATAGCATTATCAGTCACATTTCTCTATTTTTTGATTTTACCTCTCTTTTTACAGCGCATTCACTGGTGCAGCTGCTTTGGCATTTTGTAGTCTTGGGGTTTTGCCCATTTTTAGTAGTTGTGAGCATGGGAGGCATGTTTAACTTGGATAATTGCATTTGTTTCTGAAAATATTTTGCATGAATGTCCTATATTTCCTATTCTAAGGGAAAAAACCATTATTTTCCATTTTTTTAGCTCAATACTTAAAAAATAGCATTTTTAAGTAAAAAATAGTTATTTTTCCCCACTCGGTGAACTGTATAAGTGCATAGTTTGATGATGTGATTTTTATTATGATAGATATGTGTTAAAACACATTACGTGAGCTTATTAATTTCTATTCTCTAACTTTGGAATTCCTTAAGGTATTCTTATTGTTGTAGAAAATCTAGGTTTTAGGATATTACATAAAATAATCCACAAGATTGAAATCAAACTTCATTTGATATGTTTAGCTCGCCACAAAATAAGTACCCAGTTGGTGTCTCTATTAACATATGTGTAAAATCATATAAACTATATAAATAGAAGCAGATATATTCTCAACTGAACATTAGCAACAACACTCTAACGATACATAAATTGAAATACAATTACATACACACATAACTACTATAATCACTGCAATCCATACTAAGAAGGAGGGCCTTTCCTCCCTAACAGGGTGCAGGTAGGGAAGGAAATTTTAACTGAAACTAAATGGAATCACACATGTAACATCAATAACAATATGATATGTATTAATCTGAACACAATTACAGAGGAAAAACAACAATGTTCTCTGCTAACTTCTCGACCTCTAGGGCCAAGAGATATATAATGGTTACATCAAAAAATACAGGAATAGATCAATCATGATAATCTTACAATTCTCATGCTGATCGAAATAGAACTCATACAGTTATAACCACTCCCTAATAAAGTTCTGTTTAGAAATTAGAAGATTACAATCGGAATTGCGCTTAGGCTATTATCCCAAAAATACAATGTTAACAACTCCTACAGCTATCATAACAAACACAGCTGTAGTGAAAATTACAGAGGATATATCAACAACAATAGAGACAAGAGCAGTCAACCGTACAAATATATCAGCAGTTTTCCAACAAGTCTGTAACAACAAAGTGTAACATCATTTCTTTTCTGTAACAACACTATCTGAACTGCTCCTGTGAATTCCATGTCTAAGATATTTGGTGCTACAAATGAAATCTTAAAGGACAACACAAATACCATCAAACTTTTCCAAACATTCACCATCAATTACTCATAAAAAGGCATAATATGTAATATTCCAAATCCGGAACAGCTCAGCAAGCATGAACTAAAAATGCATTTTCAGAAATACATGCCATAGGAATGAAAAATAATCACTTGGATCCCATATATACATCCATATAGCACCTAAGTCTAAGAGGATATTAGAAATAAATGAAACTAGGTGAGGTAAACAGACCTCCCACACTAGTATAGCTGAAAATGACTAGAAACCCCAAACACTGCTACACAGTAGTAATACACAATTGGGCTATGCAGTCATAAGAGGGTTTTAACTCAAAAACATAGGATAAAAATTTATCTACTCATATATTGATTTATAATGCTAAAGAATAGAGATCTAGTCTCCTCATAGAAAATACAAGAGAACCTGGCAAGGGTTTCTTGTCAAACACTCTGTATACAAATGCGATATTCAGAAATTTACTGAATCGCCACTACAACACCGAAGCATAAGAGTGTAGAAGGCTGAAATATTTCTTATCTGATGTAGATCCATCAAGGGCTTCCTCCCATGAAAGGGTGAAGCTCTCAATCACAAGAAAACACTGCAACAGAGCCACTAGACCATCTACTAAATGCTACCTCCAAAACAATGCATTCCCTAGCTTGAAAGCACTAGGAATGTGAGAAAAATGTGTGGTCTACTACGGAATATCTGAAAAAAACTCTAGACCTCTCCAAACAGGTCACTCAAGTGAAGGAAACCTTCCTCCAAAGAGAAACTAGCTCAGAAAGAGGGATTCCAATCCCTTCCACTGCTGCACACTAAACACTACAGAATCTCTAGAAAAAACTACGCTAATGAAGTAGGCTGAAGCTTGGCCTGAAAACCTGATGTGGAATGATTAATAAAAAATCTCCCAAGAGTCTCCTCAAGGAAAGATATGGGATTCCCGCTCGGGAACACCAAGTGCTAAACAACACTGCTACCCTGCTAACCAGCAAGAGGAAGGAAAAGTCTGAGCAGACAAGAATAATAGTCTAAAACATGAAGAATAATGCTGCTATCCTCTTCATTAAATAAAACATGAATTTTCTTTCCCTTGGCCCCACTCAATTACGTCATCTCTATCCAAAGATTCATCTCCTTCCAAAACTGTGTTATTCCTTCTTGGATTCCTCCTCCTCCACAACTACGTTGTTGACTTAGTCAAAGTGGACTGAATCAACTTGATTTTATTCTTGTTCACACATGGAGGTGTTTTATTAAGCTATAAATAGTGTCCCCTTTCACACTTGGAGTGTTTTATCCCTCCTTAGGAGACTTATGGACTTTTCTACCCATTTATTCACCGGTTAGAGCTGCTGCTAACTCTAATGTTCCATTTAGCTTTGAGGCTAAAATTTTGGAACATTAAAGTCCTCCCCTCCAAAATATTTTCTTGTAATCAAGAAAATGTATAGGGAGAGCCAAAATTTCTCCCCTCCTCCTCATGTGGCCTCACATCAATAGCCTCCATTACTGCATCAAGAGAATCTGCAAATAAATTTTCATCCAATGTTTCCTCCCAAGTGTGAAAACCAAGTGGTTTACATCAATAAATGGTGAAAAGTGTGAATGGAAACTTGCTTGTTGTCTCATGGCCTCCACAAAGTAGGAGTGATGACCAACATGGTGAATAAGTGCCTCTCTCACCCATGCTATCTTCCAAATGAAGCGAGTCACCCTCCAACATGGAAACTCGTGACGAATCTCCTCCACTTTTGGCTCCTGAAATATAGGTGGGTTGAATAAATGAACATGATAGGAAAGAAGGCCTATCTCATGATGTCCTCCTTTCCACTTATGATAAGTGTAGAGGGCATGCTGATCTTGGGCTGCAACACGATTTCCCTCCAATGGCAAGAAGAAGATTGAGTCTCAAAGGACTCTTCCTCCAAAATCATGAGACATGCCAACCCAAACCATTCCATTCAAGATGAATGGCACATCAGCCCCCTTTGGCATCCAAATCAGAAATATGCTGAAATTTTTGTGCAATTTTGGATGGTACCAAAGGTTATCCAAGTGGATATTATGTAGTGACCTTCCCAAATGTTGTTTTAGAATGTCATGTGGCAAGTGGTTCTGCAACAAGTTATAAGCTATGTATGTTTGCTCTTCCAATATGGGGAAGTAAGCATCAATATCTATCAGTTGTACATAGATAAAATAACAATACACTTCCCCAAACTCATGTATATATGGGCTAATATCATTACAAACATTGGCCCTAAAGTGACCATGAAACCCAAAAATACTCTTGCTCTCTTGTGGAGCAATGCACTGCTCATATATGGTGAGAAGATACAAATACTCAATGGAGTAATCAACAAGTATAGAAATGTATTTCTTACCATGCATGGTGAGTAGGATAAAAGTGAGGTCCATGTATAAGTTCCCCCACGAGGATCCCCTCATAAAAATATGCAAGAAGAATGGATACATATACTCCTTGGAACACTCCATCAATAAGAACACACTCCCATGTGACAATGATGTAGGCCTTAGAAATAAGGCTCCATAACTCCTCTCTTTGAAATTCCATATGCCAAAGCCATCCACCATCATGTTTCTATGTGATAATATCTTCTTCCTACATGGAATTCTCTCATGATCCTTCAATGCCGAAGGGTAGCCTCCTTGCACCATGAATGTGCCTTCCTCCTCTTTAGAAATTTCATGAAAAGTATGGGGAGAATTATGCCCATACTCTCGCAAGTGCAACCACGTCAACAAAAGATTTTGTTGCTTCCTCATCTCTCCCTCATACAAGCCATGGAGTAAGATCATGATGGTCAACTTGTATGATGCCCCATCAAACAATTCAGCCATGAAGTGCCTCCTCGAGTTCTCCAAGTGGTTCCTCCCACAAAAAGAGAAAAAGTGGGATGTGGAAATCATGGTTTTCCCATGGTTCCTCCTAAAATTTACAACATATAAAGTGGTGAGAATCATGCTCTCAATGGGCATCTTCAATCTCAATCCCACTCTCCAAACAAAGCTCCCCATGAACATAAACATATCAGCAATATATGAAAGCATAGTATAATGAGAACAAGTTGTCAAATGAAAACCGGAGAGTGAATCATAGTTCCACTCATGGAACCAATGCAATGCATCCTTTTCCTACTTCAAAATAAGAATTACAAGTGCTATACTAGCCACTAGTCTGCTACCACAGTAATCTCATAAGATGAAAACATGAAGTTACAATATGGTGTCAATGGTGCACACCAAGAATCATGTGGCTTCCCCCACAAACCACCAAAAGGATGGGAAAAATCAATGCTACAAATAGTTGCAAGTACATCATCATACAATATGCAAGAAGAGACGATTCTCCTTGATACATCCTGCTGCTCAAAAAAGGAAAATAATTACAAAACAAAATATGAAATTATACCTCCTCCATCATGTACTTGAGATCTTGAGCTGAAATGGATCAACTGGAAATTATCCCTCACCTCCAAAGAGTAGGAAACTAGCTGTGACCTCCTCTTCATTACCATCCGGGCTATGCATCTCTCCATATGCTAATATAGGTCATGCTGGATGCCCTCCCAAGTGAACTCCTCCATCAAATGGAAATATGCATCAAATTGCATAGAAGAGAAGTCCTCATGTGCTGCATGTAGCAGCTGTTAGCGCTCAAAACTACCTTAGGCTGAAATAAGGTAAATCTCAAGGCAACATCAAACCAAGCTCAGCCTCATAGCTAGCCCTACGAGGACAGGAGAGGGCTCTCTCCGGGTCTATCTCGGAAAAAAAATTTCAAAAGGGGCTGAGATGACTTATAATGGATACTGATCTTAGGCTAGTAAATAGATAGGAAGTTTTGGTTTTAAAATTTTTGGGTTTTTGTTGGAAAAATGGGAAAAACGATTTTGGGTTCGGGGATGAGGCCAGATCTTTGCAGAATTTGAGTTGGGGCAAGGTAGGAAGTATTCTTGATGTCTTTTTATTATGTGTATGGATGGATCAGAATGACAAGGAGCTAAAGAGGGCAAGGGAGAATAAGGATCCTCTCCAAACTGGTGAAAACATATAAAACTAAACAAATTTAAAGGCAAAGCACTGGAATCAATGGATTCTACCTCATTTACTCATTCATTTAGTTTCAGAAGGAAAAGAAGGGAATGGCATACATTAAACATTAAAGAACTTACAAATAACTGAGAGAAACACACCGTCAAAACTGAAAGCCACAAGAATCCCAACAGGTGCTGCAAAACCTCTGATCTTTCCTTAGCCAAAATGCAGAAAATATGTACAATAGTGTGCCAAAATTTTCCCAAGAGTCCAACCCTAAAAGTGTCTCAGAAAATATAATAAATAGACAATTCTAACCCCTTCCCATGCCTCTAGGGGTCGAGCTCATGCTTCTAGGAGCAGTTTGAACCAATTCTAAACAAGGAGCTAAAATCTAGGCAGCCAAACAACTTGCCTCTAAAAGGAAGGAAACTGATTCATTCACTTGATTTTCACCTTTTTGTGAGTGAATCATCTAGAACAAGTAAATACATGCCAAAATTACATCATGTTTATCAAATTACATCAAGCTGGGTCAAAAATTACATCAAGAGGTGAAACTAGTCCAAACTGGCCGAATTTCTGAGCTGGAAGGTGAAAAATAGACTAATTTCCTCTATGTGCCGCGCTCCAAAGCTCTATGCGCCGCGCGCCTTTGGACCTGATTTTGGAGCACTTCCTGGAGCCAAAATAAAGCTCATGATAACTTTTTGGAAAGCCCTGGATGTCTTCTATCCAACCCAGGTGGAAGTTTTCAATTTGGAGCTCATTTTTCCCTCCAAAACTTCATTCTCCCAAAAGTACTTCCTGTTGGTGCAAAAGGTGGCAGAAAGGTGATTTTCATGGTGTTTTTGGCCCTTTTGATCATCCAGAACTTGATGAAATTCTTCAGCCATTTCTGAGCATGCATAACTTACCATGAAAAATCCAAAAATACAAAGTTTTCCTCCAGAAAGTGTCCCAATCATAAGCGCGCATCGTGACGCGCTACACGTTGGGCGAAAAAACCTGTTTTGAGACCAAATTTTCAAAAATGACAAAAAATTCTCCAAATTTTCTGAAATTCGGAGCGAAGATCCCTCATCATGCCTCATGCTCAGCCAATGAAGCCTCGGCCAAAATCCGGAGTGGATCAGGCTTCTTTCGCCGTTTTAATGCTTTGCGGACGTGCATGCGGGCCCAATAATGAACTTTCATATGACGGAGCATGTCTTTGTCTCTATTGGCCTTTGCCAACAACTTCTCCAGATGAATTTTAACATGCATGAGTTCGGTCTCTCGCACAATTGGTGTCATGTCACCAAGTCTCTTCCAGGCCAATTGTCGATCTTCACGGATTCGCCGCAGCTCTACAAGTGTGTGCTGATCCTCCAGCTGTTTTTTCCGCTGCTCCAAGTACTTTATCACCCACTGTGCTCTCTGCAAATTGTCTGTCAATGTACCAATTTCATCTTTCTGCTCCTGGATGACCTCCATCAGTTTCGAGCTAGGAGAGCTCACATCAACATCGATGAGTGTAAAATCAGTGTCTCGGCCTCCTTAAGGGCCCTCATCGTGCATAGGCCTCTTGCCTCTGTCCTGAACCTGTACCGGTGCTGATTTCAAAGGCGATACCCCTTCCACCCTGGGTGGAGATAGTACTCGCACTGCTGATGAAGTCAACGAGACCCCTTCCACCTCGTGCGGATATAATACTCATCGTGTAGCTGCAAATAAGGCTCTGTGGCCTCGCTGATATGTCACATACACTGGAGCGTTGATATGCTCAGTCTCAAGAATATCAAACTGGTCTGAAGGCTCTCCCTCATCATGAACTACCTCGGGAGGCGGCTGTGGCGCTACAAAGAAGTCACGGGAGATGAACTCATCCCATGCGATGCCCTGCTGTGTGAGCTGATGTACCATCATGATTTTGATCAGCACGTAATGATATATATTTTTATACTGCTGTGCTGGGGTCTTCTTCTGTACAAGAAATGTCATCTGCTCTATGTTATGGTATATGAAGTATGGAATGCTCATCATACGTACCCTCGTGAAATGCATCAACAAACGGATATGGTACGCATAGAGGCGCGAGAATCTACCCTCACAACTGAAATATCGAATGATCAATCTCATCAATGGTGCATACTCATCTCTCAGAAATCGGAATGGAAATACCCTGCTCAGCTGCCTCATATATCTAGGTCTGATATATGGCTCATAATAAGCTTTATCCAACTGTTGTCGCTTATTCCACTCTTCCCCGATGTTTGGTATCCCAGTCGCCTCTGAAATGGTCTCTGGTGACAAAGTAAAATCCACCCCAGCAAGGTTTACACGACCGTTATGCAAATGTAAGACAAATAGGCGAGCTAACTCATGATGATGCTGAGTTTGGGAAATCATCTCACAATAATGGAAACATGACTGATGTTGAAAACAATCCATCGCAAGCGGGCAAGCTTGCAATTGGACCAAAGAAGTAGGCTCCTCCCTGACATGCCTACCACTTTTGCCACTTTTGTGAGACCTCCGTGGCACATTAGCCTCTGCTGTGGAATCACTGTCATACCCCTGCTCATAAACTAAATCCGTCTCTAACATGATGCTAAAAGTATGACAAATATATGTTGATATGGTAATGATGAAAACAAGAGTTCAGTGTATGCCAAATGTGTCACATATGTAATACAGTGCTATGGGAAAAATTACAGTGATAAAGTACTGTCAAGTGTGGGGACAGCCACTGTTTGAGGGGTTTAGGGATATGGTCAATTTGCAAGTGATATGGGAAAATAGTGATAGTGAGGATTTTTGGGAATGGGAATAGGTGAAATGAAAAAATGTAAATGAAATCTAAGGCATAATCTTTGAATATTGTGGCAATCAAAATTTTGTCAATGGGGGGAAGGGATAACAGGTGATAGATTTAGGGTTTTACCACATGGGAACAAAGGAGATGAAGGATGTGAAACAGTGGCATAAAAATGGGACTATGGTATAATAACAGTGATCTCAGCAGTGAGGGAAATGATATAATGACAGCAGTGATAAAAGCATACACAACAATGGCATAAGAGTGTTTTGATAAATGCAGGTTTTGACACCAATTTCAAATGACCAACATCACTTCTCAAACCCTATGGAGCGAATTTTGAAATGAATATAGGGTTTAACTTTCACCATAACAAACACTTGTTTTCTCCACCTTTAAAACACCATAGCATATCCATGAATCATTAAGGAAGCTTGGATAACTTACTTGAAGTCGAATGAGGCGATTTGATATGAATTTGGGTGAAGGAGTGTGATTATCCGGCCTTAGGGCTCTATGCGCCGTGCGCATGCCCAACGCGCCGCGCGCACTATATGCATCACGCGTGTGTAAAATTACACTTCCCACTGATGCCCAGTGTGCTGCGCGCACTCTATGCGCCGCGCGCTGCTTGTATGCGTCGCGCGCACTGTCAATACACTATCTCGGCTTCAAAACGAAATTTTTGCCCTTCAACCCTTCAATTAAATCTTTTCTCTTGAAAAATTGTGAATGTAATTTGACAAATGGGTTCAAATGATTTATATAGCTTTGAAAAAATCACACAAGAGTTGGATTTGATTTTTATTTCCTCCACAACCCACTTTGTAATGCTTTTTATTTTGGCACTATATCATTTCTTTGAACTTCTGTCTTTTGGGTTTTTGCACTGATTTTCTGAGTTTTGGACTGATGAAATGATTTGATTTTTGCAGGGATTTTGGTGTTTGGACTTCGGCAAAGATCAGAGGTTGCATTTGAAATTTTTATGGTGGGAAAAATACATGATTGTTACAAAAAATGAATTTGACAGTTTCTAGTTCAAAACAGAGTTTTGAACTAGAAATGTCCTCAAATGTGTTTGGTGATAAAAATTTGAATTAAGAACCCTTTCGAAACCATCCTCATGGCCTACAGGCATTTATTAAATATATCAAAAGACTGAAACCCTAGAATCTAGGACTAAAAGACTCTTGTTGACGAAAATAATCATTTATGACCATGAATGACGCGACCTGAACTTCGATGATTTTTGATGAGTTTTAATTAGTCCAGAAGGTACAAGCATGAGGGAATACAAGAATACCAAACCCTCTCGTCAGTAAATGGCATGCCCCTAGCGAAATGCAACGAAGTGAAGTGAGCGAGACACCTAAAAATGATATGCAAAAAACGAAATGATCTCTGACGGAGGGCTGTAAAGACCGACTCTAACATTGGCTCCGATGGGGATGGTAGCTCCAAGGAGATGCCAAGAATGGCAGATCTCTGGAAGAGCTAGGCAGTGCCTTCATCCATTGGGCTATGCAGTCCATTATTTCAAGAAATCGACACGATTAATTTATTAACTGGAAACTGAATGAAATGACTGAAAACTAACTCGACGAATAACTCATGACTGACTTAACTAAAACAAGTATTTACAAAGTTTATTGAAGGGCAGCAGTCCATCAAGATTTCAAATCATGATGACAACCACCTGCATACTGATGAAATATGTGCAATCATGTGTAATGGGCCTTCCAATGTAACCAATCCAGCAGATGGGAGAAGGATGTTGCTTGATAGTGCTTCCACTAGGTCACAGATGTAATTTCTGGCAGCCGTACATGTGCATAATGAGTCTGATCATGTAAAAGACAGTTTGATTTGTCAGTCAAACTGAAAAACACTTCCATGTAGGTTGCAATAGGATCGCAAAAGCCAGACTCTGTTTGCTGCCCTAAATCTGCAATACATACTTCCAGCTGCACACTGTCAATGCAAACATCTACAAGCAGCTCTATGGTTTCTTGTTTTGAAGGAGGGAGAGTTTCCAAGAACTTTTTGGGATCTCAGAATTCATATGATTGTATTTGATCATTTAAATACTGAATCTCCTTCTCAAATATTTCAACAATTAACTCACAGACAGCAGTTTTAGCTTCAAGAGGAAACTTCGGAGATTTCAAACATTGAAGCAAGACACTGAAAAATTCTTCATTAATTTCAAAATCCACTAACTGATTTCTAACTTCTTTTACAGCTTCACACAGTGCAGGGTCTGCCACATACCCTACCATTGCAGGAATGGATCAGTGAGCACTGGAATCTCTGGATCGAGTTGGAGTCGCCAGGTGGATGATTTCAGCCTTGCGGTGTCTCTGACTACTGTCCACCATCAGCAATCGGATCTGAAATTTTTCATCCTTTACCAGGGAAAACTCCCCAGTATGGTTGCCACTATGTTAGCGCTCGAAACTACCTTAGGCTGAAATAAGGTAAATCTCAAGGCAACATCAAACCAAGCTCAGCCTCGTAGCTACCCCTACGAGGACAGGAGAGGGCTCTCTTCGGGTCTATCTCGGCAAAAGGTTTTCAAAAGGGGCTGAGATGAATTATAATGGATACTGATCTTAGGCTAGTAAATATATAGGAAGGTTTGGTTTTAAATTTTTTGGGTTTTTGTTGGAAAAATGGGAAAAACAATTTTGGGCTCGAGGATGAGGCCAGATATTTGCAGAATTCGAGTTGGGGCAAGGTAGGCAGTAGTCTTGATGCCTTTTGATTATGTGTATGGATGGATTAGAATGACAAGGAGCTGAAGAGGGCAAGGGAGAACAAGGATCCTCTCCAAACTGGAGAAAACATATAAAACTAAACAAATTTAAAGGCAAAGCACTGGAATCAATGGATTCTACCTCATTTACTCATTCATTTAGTTTCAGAAGAAAAAGAAGGGAATGACATACATTAAACATTAAAGAACTTACAAATAACTGAGAGAAACACACCATCAAAACTGAAAGCCACAAGAATCCCAACAGGTGCTGCAAAACCTCTGATCTTTCCTTAGCCAAAATGCAGAAAATATGTACAATAGTGTGCCAAACTTTTCCCAAGAGTCCAACCCTGAAAGTGTCTCAGAAAATACAATAAATAGAAAATTCTAACCCCTTCCCATGCCTCTAGGGGTCTATCTCATGCTTCTAGGAGTAGTTTTAACCAATTCTAAACAAGGAGCTAAAATCTAGGCAGCCAAACAACTTGCCTCTAAAAGGAAGGAAACTGATTCATTCACTTGATTTTCACTTTTTTGTGAGTGAATCATCTAGAACAAGTAAATACATGCCAAAATTACATCATTTTTATCAAATTACATCAATCTGGGTCAAAAATTACATCAAGAGGTGAAACTAGTCCAAACTGGCCGAATTTCTGAGCTGGAAGGTGAAAAATAGGCTAATTTCCTCTATGCGCCGCGCTCCAAATCTCTATGCGCCGTGCGACTTTGGACCTGATTTTGGAGCACTTCCCAAAGTCAAAATCACGCTCATGATAGCTTGTTGGAAAGCCCTGGATGTCTTCTATCCAACCCAAGTGGAATATTTCAATTTGGAGCTCATTTGCCCCTCCAAAACTTCATTCTCCCAAAAGTACTTCCTGCTGGTGCAAAAGGTGGCAGAAAGGTGATTTTCATGGTGTTTTTGGCCCTTTTGATCATCCAGAACTTGATGAAATGCTTCATCCATTTCTGAGCATGCATAACTTACCATGAAAAATCCAAAAATACAAATTTTTCCTCCAGAAAGTGTCCCAATCATAAGCGCGCGTCGTGACGCGCTACGCGTTGGGCGGAAAAACCTGTTTTGAGACCAAAATTTTCAAAAATGACAAAAAATTCTCCAAATTTGCTGAAATTCGGAGCGAAGATCCCTCATCATGCCTCATGCTCAGCCAATGAAGCCTCGGCCAAAATCCAGAGTGGATCAGGCCTCTTTCGCCGTTTTAGTGCTCTGCTCAACCTTCTCTTCAGGATCTTCATTTTTGCTTTGCAGACGTGCATGCGGGCCCAATAATGACCTTTCATATGACGGAGCATGTCTTTGTCTCTATTGGCCTTTGCCAACAACTTCTCCAGATGAATGTTAACATGCATGAGTTCGGTCTCTCGCTCAATTGGTGTCATGTCACCAGGTCTCTTCCGGGCCAATTGTCGATCTTCACGGATTCGCCGCAGCTCTACAAGTGTGTGCTGATCCTCCAGCTGTTTGTTCCACTGCTCCAAGTACTTTATCACCCACTGTGCTCTCTGCAAATTCTTTGTCAAAGTACCAATTTCAGCTTTCTGCTCCTGGATGACCTCCCTCAGTTTCGAGCTAGGAGAGCTCGCATCAACATCGATGAGTGTAAAATCAGTGTCTCGGCCTCCTGAAGGGCCCTCATCATGCATAGGCCTCTTGCCTCTGTCCTGAACCTGTACCTGTGCTGATGTCAAAGGCGAGACCCCTTCCACACCATGTGGAGATAGTACTCGCGCTGCTGATGAAGTCAACGAGACCCCTTCCACCCCGGGTGGAGATAGTACTCGTCGTGTAGCTGCAAATAAGGCTCTGCGGCCTCGCTGATATGTCACATACACTGGAGCACTGATATGCTCAGTATCAGGAATATCAAACTGGTGTGAAGGCTCTCCCTCACCATGAACTACCTCGGGAGGCGGCTGTGGCGCTGCAAAGAAGTCACGGGAGATGAACTCCTCCCAAGCAATGCCCTGCTGTGCGAGCTGATGTACCACCATAATTTTGATTAGCGCGTAATGATATATGTTGTTATGCTGCTGTGCTGGGGTCTTCTTCTGTACAAGAAATTTCATCTGCTCTATGTTACGGTACATGAAGTATGTAATGCTCATCAACCGCACTCTCGTGAAGTGCATCAACAGCCGGATGTGATATGCATACAAGCGTGAAAAGCGCCCTTCACAACTGAAATAACGAATGATGAGTTTCATCAATGGTGCATACTCATCCTTCAGAAATCGGAATGAAAATACCCTGCTCAGCTGCCTCATATATCCAGGTCTGATATAGGGCTCATAATAGGCTCTCTCCAACTGATGCCGCTTATTCCACTCTTCCCCGATGTTTGGTATCCCAGTCGCCTCTGATATGGTCTCTGGTGACAAAGTAAAATCCACCCCAGCAAGGTTTACACGACCGTTATGCAAATGTAAGACAAATAGGCGAGCTAACTCATGATGATGCTGAGTTTGGGAAATCATCTCACAATAATGGAAACATGACTGACGCTGAAAACAATCCATCGCAAGCGGGCAAGCTTGCAATTGGACCAAAGAAGTAGGCTCCTCCCTGACATGCCTACCACTTTTGCCACTTTTGTGAGACCTCTGTGGCACATTAGCCTCTGCTGTGGAATCACTGTCATACCCCTGCTCATAAACTGAATCCGTCTCTGACATGATGCTAAAAGTATGACAAATATATGCTAATATGGTAATGATGAAAACAAGAGTTCAGTGTATGCCAAATGTGTCACATATGTAATACAGTGCTATGGGAAAAAATACAGTGATAAAGTACTGTCAAGTGTGGGGACAGCCACTGTTTGAAGGGTTTAGGGATATGGTCAATTTGCAAGTGATATGGGAAAGTAGTGATAGTGAGGATTTTTGGGAATGGGAATAGGTGAAATGACAAAATGTAAATGAAATCTAAGGCATAATCTTTGAATATTGTGGCAATCAAAATTTTGTCAATGGAGGGAAGGGATAATAGGTGATAGATTTAGGGTTTTACCACATGGGAACAAAGGAAATGAAGGATGTGAAACAGTGGCATAAAAATGGGACTGTGGTATAATAACATCGATCTCAGCAGTGAGGGAAATGATATAATGACAGAAGTGATAAAAGCATACACAACAAAGGCATAAGAGTATTTTGATAAATGCAGGTTTTGACACCAATTTCAAATGACCAACATCACTTCTCAAACCCTATGGAGTGAATATTGAAATGAATATAGGGTTTAACTTTCACCATAACAAACACTTGTTTTCTCCACCTTTAAAACACCATAGCATATCCATGAATCATTAAGCAAGCTTGGATAACTTACTTGAAGGCGAATGAGGCGATTTGATACGAATTTGGGTGAAGGAGTGTGATTATCCGGCCTTAGGGCTCTATGCGCCGCGCACATGCCCAATGCGCCGCGTGCACTCTATGCGTCGCATGCGTGTAAAATTACACTTCCCACTGATCCCCAGTGCTCCGCGCGCACTGTCAATACACTATCTTGGCTTCAAAACGAAATTTTCGCCCTTCAACCCTTCAATTCAATCTTTGCTCTTGAAAAATTGTGAATGTAATTTGACAAATGGGTTAAAATGATTTATATAGCTTTGAAAAAATCACAAAAGAGTTGGATTTGATTTTTATTTCCTCCACAACCCACTTTGTAATGTTTTTTATTTTGGCACTTTATCATTTCTTTGAACTTCTGTCTTTTGGCTTTTTGCACTGATTTTCTGAGTTTTGGACTGATGAAATGATTTGATTTTTGCAGGGATTTTGGCGTTTGGACTTCGGAAAATATCAGAGGTTTCATTTGAAATTTTTATGGTGGGAAAAATACATGATTGTTACAAAAAATGAATTTGACAGTTTCTAGTTCAAAACAGAGTTTTGAACTAGAAATGTTCTCAAATGTGTTTGATGATAAAAATTTGAATTAAGAACCCTTTGGAAACCATCCTCATGGCCTGCAGGCATTTATTAAATATATCAAAAGACTGAAACCCTAGACTCTAGAACTAAAAGACTCTTGTTGATGAAAATAATCATTTATGACCATGAATGACGTGGCCTGAACTTCGATGATTTTTGAGGAGTTTTAATTAGCCCAGTAGGTACAAGAATGAGGGAATACAAGAATACCAAACCCTCTCGTCAGTCAGTGGCATGCCCCTAGCGAAATGTAACGAAGTGAAGTGAGCGAGACACCTAAAAATGATATGCAAAAAACGAAATGATCTCTGACGGAGGGTTGTAAGGACCGAATCTAACAGCAGCTTCTCCTTGAGACTAGAAGAGCTAGGCAAGAAGATCCTGCCATAGGAATAGATGACCATATCCTCCACCATGTATTGATCATCTCCATCCGGGTTATCAAGAATCATGCATGCACCAAGATCCTTGGAGTACTTTGCCAAGAGCTGCGATCTCCAATAAGGATTAATCCTCCTAAGAGACAACGCTGGTGATCTGTCATGTGAAGCTCTCCTCATGCTGTTTCCTGCTACTTTGACAACCCCCATGCAAAATCCTTCCTCCAAACTCTTCACCTCTCCGAAATTCAAGAGTGGTGAATCCAAAAACAAAATGTCTTCCATCAACTCTAGATCAGGTGGCCTCCCAGGTGGGATGCCTCCATGTAGTGAGACATCAATGTCAAGGGTAGACTGCACATATGGTTGGGAAACCTTGCCCCTGCCCTTACAGCACAAATCATTCTGCCTCTTCCTTTCATTGGCTTCCTGAAATAAATAAGGGTGTGTGCCTCTCATCAAGTGATGCTACTCTTCCTCCCTACCTCCTCCTTCCAATTGCAATGCTGCACAATCATGCTGCTCACCGATTGTGCTTGGGCCTCCATGTATGATATCCTGGGGAAATTCTTGTAAGGATACAATATTCCCTCCTGTTGGAGCATGTGCTCCTCCTCCCTCTGTATGAGGTACTGGATGTGCTCTAGATGTGACATCGCTATTGCCCTCATCTTCATCAATGTGTATGGGAAACATCTCAATAGTTGGATCCTCCTGTGAAAAAGAGATCCTCATGCCCTCTTGTTCAAGAATATGAATTGGAGGTCTTGCTTCTGGAAATGAATAATGCAATATGTCAGCTTCTCCCATGGTTTCCTGAAGTGGGGTTTCCTCTATGACATGCATGGGTTTTTTTCTCTCAGGTTTTCTATGCTCATGTGTCTTAGGAATTTTTTCACCAAACATCCCCACCAATGTCTCTATGAATCTTTCATAAGAGGAAGTGTTTTCATTCTTTAAAGAGAAAG
This sequence comes from Pinus albicaulis, assembly GCA_034641835.2. Lineage (NCBI taxonomy): Eukaryota > Viridiplantae > Streptophyta > Pinopsida > Pinales > Pinaceae > Pinus > Pinus albicaulis. Next base: position 312,275,374 of record CM076584.1, read on the forward strand.
ATTCAAAAATCCACCATGCATGAGCCTTACCTCTGAAATGCAGCGTTGCAACTATAATGGCCTCATCTTAAGAAATAGGGTGTAGCTGAAAATAGGAGTCTAGCTCCTTCACCCAAGATTTAGCTGAACATGTAGTTGATCCGAAAAAAGTGGATAGTATAAATCTACCCACACCATGCTGCTAACCCTTCTCCACTTTGATCTTGAAAAACCCTTGGAAATCAGTATGATCTCTAAACCTTTTAGTTTGAGATTCATGCTCTCTCAACAAATCACTAAGAGTCATCCTCTTAGGAATTCTTTCTCCCCTCATCCATCACAAGACAGATCTGGGCATTTGACTGCACTGTGCATCATGGTGTGTAGCTACATGCTCACACTCCCCATGTGAAAATCTAGTTTCTTCTCTAGATCCAACTTCCTTTGGAGATCCCATCTCCATTCTCATCCTCTTCAGCTCTCCTTGAAAGCTTTGCATATATTTTGGAAAAAGATTTGTAAGCTTGTCTTCCCTTCTCCCTTCACATACTGAATTTTTTTTATTTTTGTCCATGTCTCCTTCCCCTAAAGTATTATGGCCTGAGATCCATAGGCTGAGCCAATATTGAAGCTCCAATACCACTGTAATATTCCAAATCCAGAACAGCTCAGCAAGCATGCACTAAAAATGAATTTTCAGAAATACATGCCATATGAATGAAAAATATTCAGTTGGATCCCATATATACATCCATATAGCACCTAAGTCCAAGAGGAGATCAGAAAGAAATGAAATTAGGTGAGGTAAACAGACCTCCCACACTAGTATAGCTGAAAATGACTAGAAACCCAAAACACTGCTACACAGGAGTAATACACAAATTGGACTGCGCAGTCATAAGAGGGTTTTAACTCAAAAAAATAGGAGAGAAATAGATCTATTGATATATTGATTTATAATGTTGAAGAACAAAGATATAGTCTCCTCATACAAAATACAAGAGAACTCGACAAGGGTTTCTTGTCAAACACTCTGCATAAAAAATGTGATATTCAGAAATTTACTGAATCACCACTACAACACCAAAGAATAATAGTGTAGAAGGCTGAAATATTTCTGATCTGATGTAGATCCCTCAAGGTCTTCCTCCCATCAAAGGGTGAACCTCTCATTCACAAGAAAACACTACAACGAAGCCACTAGACCATCTACTGAATGCTGCCTTCGAAATAACACATTCCCTAGCTTGACAGGGCTGGGAATGTGAGGGAAATGTGTGTTCTGCTACCACAGACCTGAAATAAGTTCTATACCTCTCCAAACAGGTCACTCAAGTGAAGGAAACCTTCCTCCAAAGAGAAACTATCTTAGAAAGAGGGATTCCAATCCCTTCCACTGCTGCACCCTACAACACTGCACAATCTCTGGAAAAAACTGCGCTGATGAAGTAGGCTAAAGCTTGGCCTAAAAAATGGATGTGGAATGATGAATACAAACTCTCCCAAGAGGCTCCTCAAGGAAATAGGTGGGATTCCCGCTCAGGAACACCCGGTGCTAAACAACACTGCTACCTTGCCAACCAGCAAGAGGAAGAAAAAGTTTGAGCAGACAAGAATAATAACTTAAAACATGAAGAATAATGCTTCCATCCTCTTCCTTAAATAAAACATGAGTTTTCTTACCCTTGGACGCACTCAATTAGGTCATCTCTATCCAAAGATTCATCTCCCTCCAAAATTGCGTTATTCCTTCTTGGATTCCTCCTCCTCCACAACTGCGTTGTTGACTTAGTTAAAGTGGACTGAATCAACTTTATTTTATTCATGTTCACACATGGAGGTGTTTTATTAAGCTATAAATAGTGTCCCCTTTCACACTTGGAGTGTTTATCCCTCCTTAGGAGACTTATGGGCTTTTCTACCCATTTATTCACTGATTAGAGCTGTTGCTAACTCTAATGTTCCATTTAGCTTTGAGGCTAAAATTTTGGAAAATTACATAATAGATCATAATAATTGGTGAATTGGAAAAGTAATGAAAGCAAGGTGAAACAACATTAGTTAGGGTAAAAAGGTAGGAAAAAGGGTAAAAGACACTCCCATTGGTTATAGTTATAAAGAAAAATAAGGAATATTAGTGTAGGGAAAATGTACAAAATCAACACCCAACACAACACACCTTCAATTAAATAAGTACCAAATCCACCGAAATATTTAAATTTCCTTAGTACAGATGAAAACAACATACATTGCAAACATTCAAAGAATAGCCTTAAAATATTTATGACATATGAATGAAAGTGTGATGGCTCAATGAGATTTTTAATTAAGAAAAGGTTCCAAGCTACATCAGACAATGAACACCACTAGCCCCAACAGTGGAGTGTTAGAGGAACCACTTTCTCCTCCAAAAGAACTATCTTCCACTCTAATTCCTAGTAGGAGGATCCAATGTGAAAAGTACTTAAAATGATCAATGAGGGTGTATATATAAAAAATGGGTGATCCTTCACCTCCCTTGTGACTCTTGGACTACCCTCATGACTATTTGACTTCTCGATGAGATTTCAACTTCCTACATGAATTTTCACATTACATAGATGACCCTTGGACTTCCACTTTACATTATGTTTTCCACGATATAATTTACATAATCCAAAAAATGATGTGGCACATGATCACTCATGACATAAAATGATATGATACTAATGACATGGACTTCATGCTAACATGGCAGTGCTAATCCACTCTTTACTATTTCTTTCTTTGTGCCTTCCTGAAAGATGAACATGGTCTTCTTCTTCGTCCTTATGGCTTGAAGATAGGAGTCTTCAATGTAAACTTGATCTCCAACTATTGTCGCAAATAATGTCCCTTTTCCTTTTCTCGGTTGATCAACATGTTCTTGCAAATTTAAAGGTATGTTCTAGCAAGGTCTCATTCTTCATCACCTTCATCATCATCTTGACATAACATGATATAATACTTACAACAAAAATCCACTCATGACAAGAAGAAATCAGTCCGATAAAACACCTAGTCTAACATGATGCATAAAAATCCATTAACTGGGATGGAACTAGCTGACATGCAGGTAGTCAAGCTCAGGGATTTTTCAGTTGCACAGATTAGGATGTCAGGGTGAAGGAATAAGCCCTAATATTGTGTAGTGCCTAGTTCAAGAAAGCTAGGGCTTGTCATTTTTGCAATTTAGGGGCTCAAGAGGTCAGGTTGAGGGCTTAAGGCTTGAGTTTTCCCATTGCATAGTTCTAAAGGGATAGAGGCTAAGGGTGATCAAAGGCTTAGTATTTAGCTCAAAAATGAAAGTGCTCAGAATTTATTGGAAATGAAATGATAGTGACCAGCCCGTTGCGAGAAATCCAACACAACTTGTTTCATTGAAAACCAACTTTGGATGAAGAAGTTATATCTTGTTGAACGCCATTCAGTACAGGAAAATTAAAAAAAATGTAGAACAATGACAGTTGATGACATGGCAGCCCAGTCATCACTCCAAGTATATTCATGGAATATTTTTCATTTTTCCCAGTGGCATCGTGACAAGTGTCACTGTAGGATTCACCAATTTGGGTTTGAGAAGGTGAAATTGGCCAATGTCCTCCAAGGTTGAATTTGGGTTCATGATGAATTATTATGTGTTGGAATTATTTTTATTTATTAAGGTTGGATTAACATATATATATATATATATATATATATATATATATATATATATATATATATATATATATATATATATATATATATATTATTTAAATCCAAACCATATATATATTAAATTCCACATATTACAAAGTCCAAAGTTCAGGTTATAAACCATAGTATGAAATGTATATGCCAGAGGGTTTATTTATTGGCACATATTATGGTGCATTTGTTTTTAAAACCAAAGTTTGAACATTATGGTATTTACAAGGGCCAATGGTATATACGATCACAAAAATATGTGTATAGGATGGGCGGAGGGTGGGTCGAACCCGTGACCTCCCCCTCCTAACTCAATGCTCTTACCAACAAACTGGCGGGTGAGACTTGTTAAACCTTGGTGAAAAAGTTTTATTTGAATTGCAATACAGAATTCAATGGCAGAAAGGAGCGGGCTAGCCCTCCTCCCATGTGACTGCACCATGTTTCCCATTGCTTAACGCTCAAAATAATTTCTCTTAGCGTGCCACTTATCCCCCCTAATCCAGGATTAATATTAATTAAACTAAATTCTTAAGATGGATAAGTTTTAGGAGGCGACACTAAATTCAGTGAGAACCATTAGTTTGTCAGGGTTATCTAGAGTCTTCTCTAGATTTTGAGGAGGAATCTAGGGAAAAATTAAATTGGCCATATCTTGAGAAATTTTCGACCAATTTTGGCTTAGGAAGAATTATTCCTAGTATATTGGCATCCTATGAACACATTGGAATAGGTTGTAGAGGCAAAGGAGAAATTTTATAGGTGCTTTTGTCACTTTGAAGAATTTTGAAGCCTAGGGCCACCGGGAAGGAAGGCCATGCCTAGATCAGCTGAAGGCCAAATTAAGTAAATGAATAGTCATTTCTGATAGATTTTGACATTCTAAAGTCATTGGAGTATGTTTCAGAAGAATTTGATGCATGTAAACAACAATTTTTGCACTATTTAGCTATTATAGAGGCCCAAGCCATGGAAGTTGGACCAAGGAGATGTAGCCTAGGAGGGTTGAACTCCTTCATCAAAACTCGATTTTAATGGATAAATCACTAGTAAAAAATGATGAAATTAATGAATAGGTGACTAAAAAATGTTAGTCACCGCAATTATTTCAAGTGAATTACTACTAAATTTGAGAAATTTTATGTGACCAAACTAAAAATGACTAACTTAAATGACTAATTTAGTCTTGGAATGAAATATACGACTAGATAATAAGTGACTAAACTAAAAGTGACTAACTTAAATGACTAATATAGTCTATGGATAAAATATATGCCTAGATAATAAGTGACTAAAGTAAAAGAGACTAAATTAAATGACTAATTTAGTCTAGGATTAAAATATATGACTAGATAATAAGTGACAAAATTAATAATGATTAATGTAAATGACTATTATAGTCCAAAAATAAAAATATGGCCAAATAACAAGTACAAAAAGTATATGAATTAGTCATTTATGTCAGTAATTTTTAATTGTGTCACTCCATATATGGAAATTTGCAATTTTGGTACTGAAGTGTTACAATTCACTATAGGCGTCTCTGAATCCATTTACAATGTTAAAATTTAGAGACAAAGGGGTTTCTGAATTTACAGTGTTAAAATTATGAATACCCTTTTGTATCTAAAGTTTAACAATGTAGATGGGTTCATCTACAATGAACATAATTTCATGTATCATCTATCAACTTTACACTAATGCCTTCATTATAATTTTAGTAAAGGTTATAATATTAATTAGATAGCCAAATTAATGTTTATAATTATATTTAATATTTGGCCATAAAGTTTAATTTTTAAACTTCATTGATTTATGTTAAAAATGTGAGTTTTTTTAAATCTAAGGTTAAATCTTCATATTTACATTTAATAAATAGATAAATATAAAATTTAATATGTTAAACTATGTGAGTTCATTTAAATCATCATATTTACATTTGATAAATACTAGATAGATAAATATGTATGAAAGTTTACTAATTTAAGTATGAAACTTAATTAATTTTTTAATGATGTATGAACCTTTGTTTTTTTGTAAGTCAATGCTATATTCATGTAGGAAAAAAGGAGTACATATAGCCAGTTACAAAATAGGTGGTCTCACCTCGACAGGGTTTGTTGACAAAAAATTGCACCAGATGCAATAAAATACAAAAGAGGGACTAGGGACATTGTCCATAAATGGTTGGGCCAGAGGCACCAAAACACATATAAAACATAAAGAACATGAAATAGAATACTAGTCGTCAAATGTGATGGATGCAAGGTTGTCCGAGGTTGTTTCTAGATGCGGTGGAGGACAAAAGTCACACTAACTGTGCCCTTCAAAGTGCGCCAACCAAGTCTCCAACTTTTCTACTTTCTCAATGAGTTAATTTTGGCCTCACCAAGCCACTACTAGTATCTCTCGAACTTGGAACTATAAATAGTGCATTCGGTCCAATGTTTCCATATTATCTGCATGCTCCTCACGAAATAATCTCTCAGTTGTGTCCACTCTTTCCATCAAGTTGTTGATAAGTGCATGACAGTTCTCTAGGTAGCAATGTTGTATAACATGCCCCTCATTTACCTCAAATCAATAAAACCCATGATTACCCTTGCCACCATGACCTCCTTCACCTTGATGACTATGCTTTTGAACCCAAAAATCTCCACCTCTGTTACCCCCCCGCTTACCTCTGTTATCCCCCAGCTTACTTTGATTATATTTGATTAATAATAAAAGTAGTAAATCTCTTTTTGCAAAAGATCTCCCCTCAAGTCATGCATAGTATGGAATTTGAAGCCCTTTCCTGTAGTTATGATATATTCTTGCATAACTTAGTAATAAGGTGAGAGAGAAACAATATTAAATGGGATATCTGCATCATACCACCATCTAGAAATGTATTGAAAAGAAGATTCTTTGCATAGTTACAAGACATGCCATATAACCCTTGATGATGGAGAGCTTTACCTTCACATTTTTTTTTGATAGCTCAGTTTTCCTGATGGGGGAGATGGTGAAGGGGGTTTATTATCATATATGACAGCACTAATGAACCCTATTTTTGGAGGAAAGAATTGGAAGAAGACTCCTTTTAGACGACTGATGACTTTCGTACATTGAAAAAGGAAACCAAATATGTAATATGATAGCCAATGTCTCCATAATTCCATTTCTCTATTGAGATTTACTCATCAAATACTCATAATATCCCTTAACCCAACATGGTGCTAGGTTTATGTACCCAAGCTCACGCAGTGGACTAGAGACAAGATAAAAACCCCTACAGTGTCACCATATTAGAGCTTGAAGGTGTGACTATGGATTAGAGATAAGATCAAAACCCCTTCAACATCACCATCTCGGAGCTCGAAGGAGTGACTTGCAATAATGAGAGGGTTTTCAAGTTTAGCATCATGGGATTTTGCCTCGAAAGAACAATCTTGCCTTTAATTTTCAACTGTATCAATTTAGACTCCCTTGACTTGTTGGTAAACTATTTGACTGGCGAGATACCAATGAAACTCCAATATATGGTCAATGCAATCTAATTCCCTTATTGTGAATCCTCTATGCTTATCTAAATGTCAAAGATCTCCATGATAATAAGATCATGGGAAAAGGTGGCGAACTTTGGACATTCAAATATTGGATCCAAATGTAGTTTTAGCCCTTGGGTAACTTTATCTTGAATACTTCAAAAGGCAGCAACTGACAGAGAAATCTGATGTGTATTATTTTGGAGTAGTGTTACTAGAGTTCTTGTGTGCAAGGGAAAATCTTAATATTGTTTTTCCCAGAGAACAATTTAATATAGAAGGGTGGAAAATGCACTAGCAGAAAAAGGGTAAGCTTGAAAAAATCATTGACCCTCACCTTGTTGGGACCATCAACTCCGATTCTCTAAAAATGTTTAGGGATACTATCGAAAAGTTCTTGGAAGAGATGGGCTTTGACAGGCCTTCCATGGGATATGTTCTATGGAACTTGGAATATGAATTTCAACTCCAGGAGATATCCATGCAAAATGATCTAGATGAGAATAGTACAAATCATATTGTAGGTGTTCCTTTGCGCTACCCCAGATCCTGAGCCTTTTGGTACAAGTTCAGTATGAATTCAAGTCTTGTACAAAAGCTCTCAATTTATATATTTCATTAATGAGCATGTGTAATTTTGGAGTTCTCAACATCCCAGAGGGGGATAGTTGTGAGAATTTTCCTATTGTTTGGAACATGTTCTCCTTTAGTGGATATGATACATAGTGGATTCATACCTTGGTGCAACAGTTCCTTACCTCGGGATGTTTGCACAAAATTCAGGGAAAAGTGAACACACAACACCAGTGGCTTTGGTTTGGGAGGAGAGCTACAAGTATGTAGAAGAGATTGAGGGCACGTGCATTATCTTCCTTTTGGCTGCCAAGAGCCTGAGAATTTTTATACTAGTGTTATTGGATGAGGTGTTGGTGGAAGTGATTATGATTTAGAAGATGTAATCACAAGCATTGTGTTCTCACATGTTATCAAAAAATCAAACCTGACAGGCTTCCAATCAAATCAAACTCATGTAATTGTTTCAAACCAACCTTTTGATTGAGGCTTAGCCTCTTCAACCTGAGAGGGCTCTCTCAAGGGTTAATGATTTTTGATAGAAATATAGATGGAAAACTCTATGTGGGATAATAAGAATATAAAAATGAATATTTGTGTTAAATCACATTAGCAAGTGCACATTTGGGTTATGGAGTCATAATAGTTTCAGTAAAACCAAAAAATCTACTTAGCATGGAAGTCAAGGCATATCAGAGTTCAAGTCTAGAGATACACATGTGAAACTGTAAAACACATAGTCAATTTGTATATGAAGGAAGTCAGAGCATCAATGATGAATTATGAGTAACATAATAAAACACCACTATAATAGGATAGTAAAAAGATGGCGTTAGAACAAAAACACACTAGACTCTTCATGAATCTTGAGTTGGCTAAGAAAACCAGTCACTTACAATAAACTTAGTCTTTTTGCTAAAAATGTCCAACCCTTAGCATCTCAACTTCTTAATATTTATAGATCATTTACAATTATAGGATAACATTATCCTCATCTAGATACATTGAATTCCTACTTTTTGACACCTTGCCTAACCATGAGACATGGTATTTATTACAAAATGATAGATGCAAACCTAATGAATAGTCCTATTACAAATAGGACTCAAACTCATTAAATCTACTCATAACAACCTTATATAAAATAGATTACATCATTTTCCAACTGAATTCCAATGAGGTAAAATCCAGATGATAAGCTCCAACACTTTATGACCTCAATGCTGATCTCCTGCAAACTAGGAAATTGTCCCCTATGTTCTAGGCTTAGGATTCTTTGTGTTCATGAGACACTTTAACCACCATGAACCCATGAGTTCGAAGCTATCTACTGTCGGGAATTGAAATAACATATGTCCAAAATCATCTATAAGTGTCAGTTATACAAATTCACCATTGAACTATCCAAAATATCAAAACCAGACTTGCGCTACGAAAACATCACAGTTTCGTAGCGCTTTTCTTTTAACGTATTTGCCTTCAAAATTTTGGCTTCCTTCCTTTGAGATTATCTGCATATTCACTTAACACATCCTCCTTAGAGATTTCAGGTCAATATATACAGGTATACCCTTCAAAATTTGATGGAAAAGGGTGAAAAAATTTGCTACAGTAGTTTCGTAGTGCATTTCACCCATTTTGCACTGTTTGCGCTACAGAACTTGTGAGTCAGCAGTTTTGTCCGAATTTCTCCAAAATTCAAACCAAAATTTTTCCAAAACTTCAGAAAACTACTGGTTTCATCAAAACAACAGCCATATGAACTACAAACACCATTTTCATGAGGCTTATTCTTCATTACCCATTTGATTTTTCCTTTGAATTTGTCATTTTGCAGCTTTTTTTTTTAGTTCATCTTGAGATAGTTTCAGCTGAAACTCCAAATATCCCACTTGACCTCTTAGTCTTCTATTACTGGCTCTCAAGTGGTTATTTATTACTCTAACAAATTTAGCTTCTTTGATAGCTGGCACTGTCCACGTGAAAAACTACTCTGCACCACTTGGAATCTCAGACCTAGAAACAGTTTGGCCTTCACATACTGCCTTTATCCTCTTAAACTCTGCTTTTTCAATGATGCATTTCCTGGCCCTCTTTCTCATCATTGAAATCTCTTCGTTTTCTAGCTTCAATCTCTCCTCAATAATTTGACACTCTGTCATGTGTTCCTTTCCCTTCATTGTCTTGCTAGCTGCATGCTCCACTATTAATGGTGAGAGATCAACCACCTCTTCGAGGACTCTAGCTATTTCAACAGTTTCTTGGACCTCCTTGCTACCTTCCTTAAGCTTTTTAGCATGCCTAGTTAAAGGCTTCCTTGCTTGAAAGATAAAAGCTACATTTTCACCCTCAAATTCAAGTTTCTTAGTTGACTTAGCCTTTTTCTATTTATGTTCATCTATTCCAATGAAATCAGCTTGCATAATGGGTGTCTCTTCTATATAAATTGCATGAAGAATGTCATCTAAATTTCCTTTAACTGGGCTATCCTCTGAAATTGAAACAATTGTCTTTTCTTTTGATGCCACTGCTTGGCTTCTTGTCACTCTTGCGCTTTCCTGCTTGCTGACATCCTTTTTCTATTTTTCCTCTTTGACATTCTTTGACCTCTGTTTTTCAGGTGATGGAGTTGCTGCAACAAGAACTTGTGTCTTCTCTGTTCTTTTTTTCAACTTGTTTCCTTGGTTTCAACTTTACAAATCTCTTTGATTTTGCAATCACAGACTGACTAGACTCTGCTATTGGTGCTAAAGGAGTCTTTTTTAGTTTTAGAGTTTGTAGCTGGGGTTAGGGTTTCCATTTCAAATCCACTCATAAAAAAAAAGGAAGACCAATCCTTACTTATTTTCTGAAGCTCATTTAAAACCAAAAACTTTATCAAACCATGGTGAAATAGAGAGGTTTCACAACCATCAGACTTGGCTTGTACTTTATCAGCCATTTTGGAAAGGCTCATATTCAAGTAAAAGGGAAAATCTAACTATATCATACCTGTGAAATGCAACATCAGTTTGAAATGATAAGTATAAAATTTATGGTACTTGCCTTCACATGTAAAGTATCTTTGAATGTTTAACAATAGCTTAGCATAGGTGTATTTGATACAGCTTCTAGGTATTGCATTATTCAAGTCCATATCTACATACTCATGTTTCATGAATTCCTTCCATGGTTCCATGTCAAAATTAAAACCTTTAAACCAAGTCTCCTACCCCCTTGGTATTTATGTCATCGAAGCAATGATCTCAGGTGTGACTGACACATTTAACATGCCAATTTTGGTAGTTGTTCCACTAAAGTTCAATGAAAACTCTTTAGACACCTGAGTGTGAAAACCCTCCAACTTTTCACAAAACTGGAGACAGCCTGCTTTGCTAAAAGCCTCCATCACTGTTTGATCCTCAACTATAGACTTCACATTTTCAGGCTCATATCTTAAACAATGTCTCCATGGTATTTGATACAACTTCTAGGTATTGCATTATTCAGGTCCATATCTGCGTACTTAGGTTTCATGAATTCCTTCCATGGTTCCCTGTCAAAATTAAAACCTTTAAACCAAGTCTCCTACCCCCTTGGTATTTTTTTCATGGAAGCAATGATCTTAGGTGTGACTGGCACATTTAACATGCCAATTTTGGTAGTTGTTCCACTGAAGTTCAAGGAAAACACTTTAGACACCTGAGTGTGACAACCCTCCAACTTTTCACAAAACTGGAGATAGCCTACTTTGCTAAAAGCCTTCATCACTATTTGATCCTCAACTATAGACTTCACATTTTCAGGCTCATATCTTAAACAATGTCCCCCTCTGTGTACTTTCTTCTCTTCTACCATGGTTCTTTTGAAAACCCCGTCAGCTTCTCTAGAATCAGTAAAACAGCCTCACTTGAAATAAATGAACATCCTCTCTTGATAATATACAAGATAGCATTGGTATAGAAGAACCACAGGCTTAACTTAGCTGCTTTAGAACTTAAACAATTGTGTGGAGGAAAATGAAAACTAGAATGACCGAATTAGGCAAGATTTTCGAATTTTAAATCTCATCTTACGACTGAATGATGCCCCTATCATGATGATGATGGTTGTGAGATAAGTAAGTACTTTGAATCTGACCCCTAACTGACTCACCATACCCCTGTGCTATCATTTCTTAACAAATTTTTGACAGATTATAGCTTAATTGACATGACGGTTAAGAAACCGCACTTTCATAGTGCACACAGTGTATTTTTCACAATTTGTGCTACGAAAGTATTATCGCTTTCATAGCGCAAAACCTATTTTTTTAACTAACGATGCTAAGAAATGGAGGATTCTTGGCTAAATGCAAAAATTTAGCCCAAAACTTAATGGAATGACCTCTAAATGAAAAATGTGAATCTTTGATCATGAAATGGACCTCTAATGTAATATCCCGAAATGGAAATCAACAGATTTTTCACCACTAAAATGTTCCTTCGTCGGAAATATGAGAAAGGCTATGTGAGAGATGGACTGAGAGGGCTTTTACCAGTTATTTCATCTCTAAAGAGAGGATGAGAACCAGAGGCTATCTGGCCCTTTTTCAAGCTCTCCTTATAGATATGCAAATATTTCTTCCTTGCGAAGATCTTTCTCAAAAGAGTGAGCTACAACAATATATAAACATGAGTTGGAAAATAACAGTGAATTCATAAACTTTAGAAATTAAATAAACCCTCATAGTTTTCTCATTGATAATATGGTAGCAGAAATGTGTACAAAATCTTGAGGAAGTGATCACTCAAGCTGAAGCATAGACACAAGTATAATGAACATGAAATACACTACTACATATATTATGCCCAACTATGACTGCGCAGTCACTGAAGGAATACTGCTGTAAAATGATGATACAATGAAGATATGGCAATAATAAGCTCAAATAAAGAAGTGGGAGATGGATCTCAACCCCTGTAAACTATAATAAACAATACATACAAAATGTAAAATATGCAGAAATACCAGAGTTGTTGGAGCAGCTGCAACTCTAATATGAGAACATGAAGGAGATGGATGAATGATGCTACATAAATTGTGCTACATAAATTGTATAAACCTCCTCCAATGGAAATCTAGAATTAAAGGCTGATCCTTTCACCCAAGATCTCACCCTCCTAAATGCCGGTGCAACCCCTTACTGCAATTTCACTCAAGAACTGCGCAATCAACGAGAGGAAATACGCTGTAGGTGGTGGGAAGAGATTGGCCTCTTGCCAAGATATGAAAAATGGAGCTAATATATCCCCTACTGATCTCCCGGATGCATAAAAGCTTCCTCCTCTGAAATATGAGCCTCGAAATGATGATGCGAGAACCTCCACTGCAACCCCAGCAACACAATGGATCTTGCTGCAAGAATCACTGTACTAAAAGGAATAGCTTTGGCCTTGAGCCAAGATGTGGAGAAGATGAATATCAAACCTTCAATAGATTCTCAAGAAGGGAGGGAATTATTGAACAATAAATCCCTTGTGCTAAACAACACAACTATCACAGTGTGCAACTGAGGAAAGCAATCCGAAATATCCAAGCTACCTCAAAATGGTTGCTTTCCCCTCCTTTTATGCAAATGAAGGCTCCTTAGCCATGGACCCCACACTTTAGGGTTTCCTCCTCCTCATGAAATTTCATAGGCTTCCCAAGCAAGCCACACCTCCATCTATTGCGAAGTTTGACTTGGTCAACATGACCTAGCCCTCTTTGCAATTAACCCTTTTCACACATGGGGTGTGCAAACAAGCTCCATTAATGCTCCTCTTTCATAATGTGAGGGATTTTATTGATGTTTTTCATAATCATGGGCCTCCTTACCCATTTATTTAGCCACAATACTATAAAATCAAAACTCTAATGTTCCATTTAGCCATGTGCTAAAATGGGAACATTACAGTCCTCCCCTCCCAAATGTTGCTTGTCCTTAAGCAGTTGCAAGGATAGAACTGGAAGAACCTCAAATCAAGGCATGGAGTCTAAAATATGTTGAGTAATATCTTCCTCATATAGATCCTCCATCCCCCAAGCAATGATCCATAAAAAGTGAGTTACCTCCCAACATGGCAACTCTTGACAATCATCTTCCACCTTTGGCTTCTGCAATATAGGTGGGATGAAAATCTGATCTTGGTAGACAAATTAGCCTACCCCACGCTCTCCTCCTCTCCACTTAGGATAATTTTATAGTATATGCTGATCCTGGGCTGCAATAAAGTTTCTTTCCAGTGGCAAGTTGAAGACTAGACCTCCAAAGATCTCTTCTCCAGTGTTATGAAACATGCTGTCCAAAATCATCTCATATGTGATGAGTTGGTAGTCATCACCATATGGCATCCAATAAATCATATGGCTCACCTCAAATGGAAACAAATGTGTTGCTATAGTGGCCACATGTCCTCTCATGTTCCCATTAGAACATGAAATGCAAATAATGTGGGATATTTCACCCCCAAGGGACACATCCAACCAATGTGCCATTCCCCCAATCATGTCCTCATCAAATATAAAGACATCAGCATTATAATGAACCATAATGAAAACCATTCTTGTTGTCATATGTAGCAAGGGAGAAATAAAATGGTCCCTCAACTGTAACCAATGCAGTTTGACCCTCAACTACATAAGAGTATGACAAAAGGTGTGGCCTCTCAACCACTTTCTTGTTGCCTGATTCTCCTTAAATGTATGGAGGAAGTGAATGATATATGGTGCAAGGTGAGTAGGTCCTCAAAAGTACATTTCTTCCCCAAGTCCTCCTAAGGAGTGGTCACCAATAGTGCTCATGGCCTCAAGTAGACCATGGGGTCCAAAAAGAAGAATTTCCCTCCTTGGAGAAGCATCTTGTACATATATGGTTAAGGGATGAATATATAATTCATCATGAAATAAAAAATTCCCTTACCATAAGCTCGGATCATGCAAATGGAGTGGCTCAGAAATGAGTCTCCCCTCATCCTCAAAGAGAAAAGAGGTGGCTATGCTGACTCCTCCATCTGCATATGATCTATGCATCTTGTCATATGTTGATCTGTCAATATCATGCAAGCAAGATGATCCTAGGAATACTTCACCAACAATTTGGAGCTCCCACATGGATCCATCCTCCATAGTTACAGTGTTGATGATCCCTCCTGAAGGGTATCTTTCATATGGTCATCTCCTCCTTTGACATTTCTCATGCCAAAGATGCAAATTGGAAGTCTGCTAACCTTCCCTAGCTTCTTCTGCCACAACGCACAATCTAAAATGAAAGTGGGTGTAAATGATATTGAGGGAATGGCCCCCTCCTCCTTGAGTCTACCCAAGACTCTCAGCGTTGTGTAGTTGTCTCCCCAGGTCTCCACTCCTTGGAAAATAATGAGTGGTGCGCCAACATGTGAAGCATCTCCCATCAGCTGGTGATCTAGTGGTCTCCCTAGCAAAATGTCTCCATGCAGTGAGACATCATCCTCAAGGGGTGACTACATAAATGGATGAACAAGTCTGTCCATGCTTGCACTGCGTGGTCCAATCACCCTCTTAGGTGCATCATCCTCCAACCATGAGCAGGGATGTGTAATCCTCATCTCAAGATGTTGGGTCGTCTCCCTACTTCCTCCTTGTGTCTCGATGGTGATACACCTTCTCAAAAATGGCACATGTGTGCCTTCATCTCCATGCATGAGATCCTGGGGACTTGCAAGGATGCAAGAGTCCTTCTCCTAGGAGAAAAGAGCTCCTCCTTCCTCTGCATGAGGCACTAGATAGTCTCTGGTTAGCACTGCGCTACTTCCCTCAGCTCCCCCAACATACTTGGGCAACCCTCTAATAATGCTGCTACAAATATGGAATCTCTCCCAAAGTGGAAGCAGTTCCTGATCATCAAAAGCCAAGGAGTATCCCCTTTACACCTTGATGGTACCATCTCCTACTCCTACAACATTGTACATCATGTGAGAGCACATATGCCTTTGCTCTCTCCAACACCACCCAAGCAACAAAATCCTTTGCTGCCTCCTCCTTCTCTTAGAAAGAGAGCATTCCAAGTGATGGCCAAACTCCTTCAAGATTAACCAGCACAGCCAAGCCTCTTGCTGCCCGGTATCATAAATCTGCAAGTGGCTCACTAGCCCCTTGCTACTCCTCCACCATATCCACTCATCCATGTGTGGATGTATCCTTCCTTCCTTCATCCTGGTACTCCTCCTTTGAGGACTACCCTCATCCCAAATAAAACCTCTGCATTTCGTGGGATTTCGAAATACAAATTTCCTAAGGATGAATTTGACCCTATGAGGATCCAAATAGTTGGTAGGAAAAAACCTCCCATCATGATATGTGTGGCATAAGGAATGTCCATCACGGTCATGAGAGAAGCTATCCATCCAAAGATGTCCCACATCTCCTATTTGTCCCTATGAAAAGGAAAAACCCTCCTCCAACTGTTGAATAACCTTGCACTCCAAGAAGTGTGGGAGTGCACCTCCATTTAAATCTCTCTATGAGATCTCCTTTGCATCACTTCTCTTGTACAACGCAGTATGATTCTGCTGCTCTACGTCACCTGCATGCAATGATGTAGACCCATCGAAGGTGTTTGCTAAAATGACAAGAAATGGATCTCCAGTCATACCTTGGTGAAACTTGGAAGCTCCTTGCAAGGCCACAAGTGCTTCTTTCCCATGAGTATTGGCCTCCCAAACTGCTGAAGATGAAGGTTGCTCCTCCATGGTCTCAATAGCGCTGGTACATGCCTCATCCAATGGTGGTGAGGGATCCTCCCTCTTTTTTCCAAATCTATAGATCAATCTTTGAGAAAAATAAATAAGATTTGAAACCCTTGCATGGTCTAGATGGCTGATCCACCAAATCTTTGCTTCACCTTCTAAGTGCAGCACTGCAACTTCTACTACCTCTTTGTATACTATAGAATGTAGCAGGAAAAATGCCTCTAGCCTCTTTACCCAAACTTTTGCTGCACATGTGAGTGATCCATCAAATGTGGACAATAGAAATCTATTGCCTCTCATCATCCCGTGGTTGTGGGGTATTTATTCTTCTTTCTACTGAATAAAATGTGGAAAATATAAAGTCTCTTTGGAGACTCTAGGGTTTTCTCGGTATTCAGCTAGGTACTCACTTATAATTTTGAATTCCAAGTGTCTTACATGCTTCTTCTCTGCTTCTCTATCAGAATAGGAAGTGCATGGTCCTTCCTCTTCTCCTCCTTAATTTTTCTTGACCTCTTTGGACAGGTATCTTCTAGATCTGAAAATAGATGAGAGTAAACCCATATTCTTCATCCTTGGGCTCTCTGCTTCTAAAATTCGAACTTCACAGGCTGTGCCAAGTTCAATGCTTTGATACCACTGTAATATCCCGAAATGGAAATCAACATATTTTTTACCACTGAAATGTTCCTTTGTCGGAAATATGAGCAAGGCTATGTCAGAGATGCACTGAGAGGGATTTTACTAGTTATTTCACCTTTAAATAGAGGATGAGAATCGGAGGCTATCTGGCCCTTTCTCAGGCTCTGCCTATAGCTATGCAAATATTTCTTCCTCAGGAATATCTTGCTCAAAAGAGTGAGCTACAACAACATACAAACATGAGCTGGAAAATAACAGTGAATGCATAAACTTCAGAAATGCAATAAACCCTCATAGTCTTCTCATTGATAATATGGTAGCATAAATGTCTAAAAAATCTTGAGGAAGTGATCACTCAAGCTGAAGCATAGACACAAGTATAATGAACATGAAATACACTGCTACATATATTATGCCCAACTATGACTGCGCAGTCACTGAAGGAAGAATGCTGTAAAATGATGATACAATGAAGATATGGAAATAATAATCTCAAATAAAGAAGGGGGAGATGGATATCAACCCTTGGAAACTATAATAAACAATACCTAAAGGGATTGGCTACAATACATACAAAATGGAAAATCTGCAGAAATGCCAGAGTTGCTGGAGTAGTTGCAACTCTAATATGAGAACATGAAGGAGATGGCTGAATAATGTTGCGTAAAGTGTATAAACCTCCTCTAATGGAAATATAGAGTGAAATGCTGATCCTTTCACCCAAGATCTCACCCTCCTAAATGCCGGTACAAACCCTCACTACAATTGCACTCAAGAAATGCGCAGTCAAGGAGAGGAACTGAGTTGTAGGTGATGGGAAGAGATTGGCCTCCTGCCAAGATATGAGAAATGGAGCTGATATCTCCCCTACTGATCTCCCGGATGCATAAAAGCTTCCTCCTCTGAAATCTGAGCCTCAGAATGATGATGTGAGAAAATCCACTGGAACCCCAACAACACAATGGCTCTTCCTGCAAGAATCACTGCACTGAAAGGAATAGCTGATCTGAAAATGGAATGTACTTGAAAAGGGTGCAAGGTATCCATTTTCATTTATGTAAATGAGTGAAAGTACTCCAAATTTTAAATCTGAAAATGTGAGAACTTCTTATTTCTAATACATAGATAGACTGTAGGGGAATTTGCCGGATATGTCACCTTTCAAAGAAAGGATGAATCGAGAAGCTAGCTGGCCCTCTTATAGACTCTGCCTAAAGAAATAATAGAAGTAAACACTCAGACTTAATTAAAATGACCTTACTCAAACTTGACATTATGCAGAATTTTTGCTTGGAAGAGGTGTATGTATTTTCTTCTGTTTATGTGTTTTAAGTTTATTTGTTTTTGCTGAAACTTAACATGTATATCAGCAACATAATTCAGCCATAGAATAACAAAACACAACAATAATATAATATAGGAGTTCACCCCAACTCTTGGGCTACATCTCCTTTGAGCTTCGTCAACATGACTAGACTCTTTGGGATTAAGGTACTTAAATTATTTTACAAGCTCCACACTTAACCACAATGAATACAAAAATGATTCAAAGGGCTGAGAATACTAATTTAAATCCCTTTAATGGCTGTCCAATTCCCGCAAACAGCTTTAGGCTTCCATGGACACACATCCTTCAGTTGGAGCACTAAGCTTCTATAAGCTTATAAATGGCACAAAATCCCTCATATTTCTATTTATTTCCCTGATACCACTACTTCTGCATCCAATAATGATCAAACATCAAATATCAACTGATAATTTTCTTACATTAAGTACAACATCCCCAAAAATGACTCTCCTCCACGGTTTTCCCAGGGCTGCCCACGACTTCATATCAACTTATAGAGATGTATAAGTACTAAAAATGATCTAAAACCACTTCCATTGGTTCCATAATGACTAAAATAGTCAAGATAGAGTTTTTTTTCATAAAAAACGGCCTCCGGTTGCTCCGATTTCACCTACACACTCTGTTTGGAAAATGGCCTCTAGAACTTAAATGAAGCTTTTCAGCTTTCTAAAGTTCTTAAAAGGCTCTGAAAACCATCTAAACATATTCAAAAGGCATGAAATAGCTAATAATTCCTATTCATTTACCTTAAACAGAGAAACACAGTCCAATACACAACCTTCTCCTTCGAGGCCCTGATGGCTCCTTCATCTTCTTCGATGCTTAAACCTCTGAAGATGAAATATGTTAGATTTCAGACCTACTCCATTGATTCCAGAAGGTCAAAGAGACCCAAAATAAAAATAAAATTCACTCCAAAAGGATCTCCCATGTGAAAGATATGTCCAACTGAAGTTTTTTCCCAATGTTAGGCAAAAAATCCCACAAAAAGTGGGCCACATTTAGTTAACTGCAGATAAACTTGGAGTTCTGCCTAAAAATGGAGGAAACCGGTGCTAAATTTGGGGTGGCATAAACTATTAGCATTAAATTTTAAATGACATGTGGCCGCACATTCCGCATTAACTGTTGGGGGCCAACCGTTGTATCAGTTATAATAAATATTTATGCTTCACATATTAAAACCAAAGGCCGTGGCCCAATGGTAAGGTGTAGCGCTTGTCAACCATAGGTCATGGGTTCAAACCACCAATAGGAAAAAAATTTAATACGCCATTTCAGATGTGAGTTAGGGGCCACGTGGCAGCCTCCGGGCCTGCCATGTGGCAGCTCTGGATTGGTCCATTCATTACACAGTCAACTCAAAAGCCAATTGTAGAATGCCACTTGTCACAAACGACTGGTCCACATGGAATATTCTGTGGAATATTCTAAAGAATATTCGCAAAATATTCCTGGAATATTCTTTTTTTAATATTTTCCAATTTCTAAATTCAAACTGGCCTTTTTTTTACTGAAATTAAAGAACTTCAAAGTTGAATAACTTCTTCATACAACGTCGGTTTCTAGTGCCATTCATGGTGTTGGGATCGTATCGCTGAGTCCTATCCCATCGCTCAATTTCCAAATCAATTTGAGGACTTTCATTTTTGAGCTTTTTCCCAAGCTCAGATTTGAGCTCCTAATCACACCTCCCAAATGAGAGGATTTTGGTCCCTAAGAGCTTACTGAAATGAAGAATTGAACTGTAGTACAAAAAATGAGAGAATAAAAATCCTCTTCTCTTCAGCCCTTCAAAAAATTTTTCCTTGAAAATCAAATGAAATTGAACCACAAATGAAAAGAATTTGACACTTCCCTTCCTGAATGCGCTTGTCCACAACTATCCACAACTGTCTTTCTTGAAATCACACAGAAATTTCTGGTGAGAAATTTACAGAATGAAACTATACAATGCTACCTTGATCAATGATCTAAGGTGGCTCAAAACAAAAAAGATATAACAACAAAATACATGCATACATCAGAAATTTTCATATGTACAAAAGGAGTACGTCTGACTATGTTAAGAAGTCCATCCACTTCTCACCAAGCCACTTCCATGGCGACATTTGTTGCTACAAATTTTCCTCATGTGAAACTTCCCTTTCCACATCAATAATGGAATCCATGATTCCACCTTCTCCAATATTTGTGTCCTCTTACTGCATGTGCGTGGGACGACGAGTTGGATGCAAAGTCCAACAATGAGAGACAACATGTCCCTTATTTTGGAAAAAGTGAAAATAATATGCACATTCTTTGAAGGTAGTATTTGCTTCATCTGCTTCTTGTGTGCCTTCTTCCTCATCCAGCATATCGAAACATGATGGTTTAATCGACTACAATATGTACAAGAATTCCTCTTATGTTGCTTTGCATGCTTTCCATAAGTTGCATGTCTACCATCTTCTTGCTGCAACAAAGGCCTCAAACAATGGTAAGGAAGATTGCCATCATGACATTGATGTAATTGAGAAATTTGGAGAAATGTTCTCTTCAAATTTGCATCACATTCTTGAATGCATGTGCTCAAAGCTTCGCCATTAAGTTGCTCATAGTCAACACCAATATTCTTGGGACGCTCCACAACACAAATAGGCTCAACAATGCCTTGTGCATGCTTTCCCAAACCTTTGACTTCTCGATAGCCCATTTTCAACATCAATTTGGGCCCAATACCTCTTGTATGCCTTTCAAAAGAACCAACACACTTTTCAATAGAGGAAACTGAAGAAAAATCAGAATGATTTACCTCATGATTTACATCCTGAAGATGAGGTATTTTCTTGGACAAAGCTTCTTGAGCTTGAAGAAGCTGCAACTCCATATCATGCAGTCTTTGAAGAATGGCTTCTTTCTCTTCCTGCATAGCTATAAATTGTGCACGAAGTTGAACACTTCCCCTTTGATCCTCAAGGAGAATCTGCACCATGTCCTTCACCTTAGAGAACTCATTCTTCATGTTATCATTGAAGAATCTCATGAAGGAGGAAACTTCACTTGTAGAATAAGTTGACATTATGTAAATGGTCAAAACAACCAAAAGGAAATTCCAAAGAAAAGTCCTCAAAGCTTTCAAAAAAACTACAAGCTTTTAACCAAATGTCAGTAAAGACCCCTTCTCATTCAAGAAGCCATAAAACACAAACTATTGGAGTTTGTTTTCAAAAGATAATTTTGAGGTAAATTGGGTAAGGAAAATAGTCTTCAATCCTTTCCAAGACTTAGCTAACAACAAATATCCTTCCAACTCAAGAAAACTCATACATGCAACCATTTTGCAACCAATAAAACAGTAAATCTCTTACACTATTTTAAAAAATTTTGCACAACAAAAAATGCTCAACCCGAGCTCTGATACCATCTGATCTGAAAATGGAATGTACTTGAAAAGGGTGCAAGGTATCCATTTTCATTTATGTAAATGAGTGAAAATACTCCAAATTTTAAATCTGAAAATGTGAGAACTTATTATTTCTAATACAGAGATAGACTGTAGGGGCATTTACCAGATATGTCACCTTTTAAATAAAGGATGAATCTAGAAGCTACCTAGCCCTATTACAGACTCTGCCTAAAGAAATAATAGAATTAAACACTCAGACTGTTGGGTATACGACCAAAGTCCCACATTGACTAGAAGTGGGGAGGATCATGGGTATATAAAGGTGGACAAATATCTCCATTGGTTTGAGGCCTTTTGGGGTAAAGCCCATAAGCAAAGACATGAGGGCTTAGGCCCGAATTGGACAATATCATACCATTGTGGAGATATGTGGTGTCCAGAATCCTTACAAGTGGTATCGGAGCAATGCCCCAAAGTTAGTGAAGTGGATGAATCCTCGAATGCCGAACGAAGGTGGTGGGCCCCAGTAATATCATGATGGGATCCATGGATGAGCTCGGTTAGACAGGCGGTATGCTCCGGATTCTTCATGGATGTGTCCTGGTCCCAACACAGTGAAGAGGAGTTGACCTGGGATAGAGCAAGCTCTCGGGGTAGGTGGTGCTCCATGTAAGGCATGTGCTTCCAACACATTGGAGCGGAGAATCCTGGTTGGTAGAGAGTGGACGGATGGATAATCATTTGAGGGGAGGCTTGATGGTCCTTTGTTCGAGGGGAGGATTGTTGGGTATATGACCAAAGTCCCACATTGACTAGAAGTGGGGAGGATCATGGGTATATAAGGATGGAAAAATATCTCCATTGGTTTGAGGCCTTTTGGGGTAAAGCCCATAAGCAAATCCATGAGAGCTTAGGCCCGAATTGGACAATATCATACCATTGTGGAGATATGTGGTGTCCAGAATCCTTACACAGACTTAATTAAAATGACCTTACTCAAACTTGACATTGTGCAGAATTTTTGCTTGGAAGAGGTGTATGTCTTTTCTTCTGTTTATGTGTTTTAATTTTATTTGTTTTTGCTGAAACTTAACATGTATATCAGAAACATAATTCAGCCATATAATAACAAAACACAACAGTGATATAATATAGGAGTTCACCCCAACTCTTGGGATACATCTCCTTTGAGCTTCGTCAACATGACTAGACTCTTTGGGATTAAGGTACTTAAATTATTTTACAAGATCCACACTTAACCACAATGAATACGAAAATGATTCAAAGGGCTGAGAATACCAATTTAAATCCCTTTAATGGCTTCCAATTCCTACAAACAGCTTTAGGCTTCCATGGACACACATCCTTCTGTTGGTACACTAAGCTTCTCTGAGCTTCTAAATGGCACAAACTCGCTCAGATTTCTATTTTTGTCCTTGATACCACTACTTCTTCATCCAATAATGATCAAACATCAAATATCAACTGATAATTTGCTTACATTAAGCACAACATCCCCAAAAATGACTCTCCTCCACTGTTTGCCCAGGGCTGCCCATGACTTCATATCAACTTCTCGAGCTATATAAGTACTCAAAATTATCTGAAACCACTTCCATTGGTTCCATAATGACTAAAATAGTCAAGATAGAGTTTTTTTTAATAAAAGACGACCTTCGGCTGCTCCGGTTTCGCCTACACACTCTGTTTGGAAAATGCTCTAGAACTTAAATGAAGCTTTTTGGATTTCTAAAGTTCTTAACAGGTTCTGAAAACCATTTAAACAGATTCAAAAGGCATGAAATAGCTAATAATTCCTATTCATTTACCTTAAATAGAGAAACACAGTCTAATACACAACCTTCTCCTTCCAAGCCCTGATGGCTCCTTCATCTTCTTCGATGCTTAAACCTTTGAAGATGACCTCTGTTAGATTTCAGACCTACTCCATTGAGTCCAAAAGGTCGAAGATACCAAAAATCAAAAATAAATTCACTCCAAAAGGATCTCCCCTTGTGAAATATATGTCCAACTGAAGTTGTTGCCCAATGTTAGGCAAAAAATCCCACAAAAATTGGGCCACATTTAGTTAACTGCAGATAAACTTGGAGTTCCGCCTAAAAATGGATGAAACCGGCGCTAAATTTGGGGCGACATAAACTTTTAGCATTAAATTTTAAATGACATGTGGCCGCACATTCCGCATTAACTTTTGGGGGCCAACCGTTGTAACAATTATAATAAATATAATATTTATGCTTCACATATTAAAACCAAAGGTCGTGGCCCAATGGTAAGGTGTAGTGCTTGTCAACCACAGGTTGTGGGTTCAAACCACCAAGACAAAAAAAATTTAATTCGCCATTTCAGATGTGAGTTGGGGGCCACGTGGTAGCCTATGGGCCTGCCACGTGGTAGCTCTGGATTGGTCCATTCATTACACAGTCAACTCAAAAGCCAATTGTAGAATGCCACTTGTCACAAAACGACTAGTCCACATGGAATATTTTGTGGAATATTCCAAGGAGTATTCTAAAAATATTCCAAAGAATATTCTCGAAATATTCTTTTTTTGATATTTTCCAATTTCTAAAGTCAAACTGGCCTTTTTTTTACTGAAATTGAAGAACTTCAAAGTTGAATAACTTCTTCATACAACGTCTATCTTCAGTTTCGTTCATGGTGTTGGGATCATATCACCGAGGCCTATCCCGTTGCTCAGGTTCCAAATCAATTTGAGCACTTTCATTTTTGAGCTTTTTCCCAAGCTCAGATTTGAGCTCCTGATCAATAGCTTTGGCCTTGAGCCAAGATGTGGAGAAGATGAAGATCAAACCTTCAAGAGCTTCTAAAGAAGGGAGGGAATTATTGAACAATAAATCCCTTGTGGTGAACAGCACAACTATCACAGTGTGCAATGTGGAAAGAAATTTGAAATATCCAAGCTACCTCAAAATGGTTTCTTTCCCCTCCTTTTATGTAAATGAAGGCTCCTTAGCCATGTACCCCACACTTTAGTGTTTCCTCCTCCCCATGCAATTTCGTAGGCTTCCCAAGCAAGCCACACCTCCATCTATTGCGCAGTTTGACTTTGTCAACATGACCTTGCCCTCTTTGCAATTAACCCTTTTCACACATGGAGTGTGCAAAAAAGCTCCAATAATGTGAGGGATTTTATTGATGCTTTTCATAATCATGGGCCTCCTTACCCATTTATTTAGCTGCAATATTATAAAATAAAAACTCTAATGTTCCATTTAGCCATGTGCTAAAATGGGAACATTACATCTAAGGAATTTATTTGAATTCAAATGATGACCTTTAAACTTATAAAAACTATGACCTACCCTTAACAAAATCTTTAAATGACTTTAAAAGCTATTTGAGATCATGATAAAAAACAAATTTGGCATAATGATGTTTTTAAGAATTTTTTTTTTTTTTTTTTTTGGGTGATAACATCACAATTGGTGAATCCTCGTGGGAGGTGATAAAAAACAAGAATCCTTTGCCATGTTCCAAATTTACCAAATTATCACATGTAGATAAAACATTGGTGAATTTGAAATGGTTAGGTTCAGTACTTTTTTTTTGCATATCACATTAAAAATCCAGTGCCTCCTGGTAAAATCCTCTCCTTGTATAATCGGCCACCATTACAGACGATTACACCACATTTGATTTAGACGTTTAGTTAGGTATGTAGGGTGCCCCTATCTCCCATCTCCCTATAGATTAATATGGTCACATATTCTTTCTTCTATGATACTGGTTCCTCTCTCTTACGTCCTATCTCTCGAACTTCTCTCTCCCTTTCTCTCCTACCTCCCTCACTCTTGATCCCCAATCTCTCTCTCTCTCTCTCTCTCTACCCTCCAATCCTCTCACTATATCCCTCCCTCTCTCCTTATTTATATCCCCCTTCCATATTTGTGTCACTGTCTCCCTCTCTTACCCTTCTCTACCTCTCTCACTCCTCTCCCTCTCTCCCCCCCCCCAACCCCTTAACCACTAACTCATTATTCCCCTAACCCCAATCCATAATCCCTTAACCACTAACTCATTATTCCTCTAACCCCTTAACCACTAAATCATTATTCCCCTAACCTCTAACCCCTAAGCCCTTATTCCCCTAGGCCATAATCCCCTAATCCCTAATCCCTTAAACAATAACTCATTATTACCCTAACCCTTATAACAGTCCTTAAAACTTGTTGGGATTAACCATTCCAAAGGAGAGCAGGTCTAGTTGGGACCTACGATTGGGTTCATTCCCCCTTGTTGGCAAGGTTAAAATGTTTAATCTTCAATAGACAAAATGTAGATCAATTATTTAATTAAAAAGAGGGAACTATACCCTCTCTGCCAGGCTATGCCCTTCAGTCGCTTGGCCTCTTCTTTCTCCCACATTAATGTAGTCTTATTTGACTGCTACAAAAGAAGGTTTCACATTATCAACTGTTTGTTTGGCACAACTTTTAGTTCTTTCAGCACTGTTACATTCTTCAATCTTATCCTTTAAATCATCCTAGTCTTTTGTACTCTCTCCAAATTTGTAGTTCTTTCCATTCCTCTCACTCTCATGTTCTTCCTTGGTCTGTTGAGGGACAAGGTCAACAAAATTAGGATGTTTTTGCAATAAACAAGGGTATTTCCAGGACACAGTCAAGTGGAGCAAGAGTATAAGAGCCAACTCTTTCATGAATGTGGGACACTCGAACTTAAGATTTTCTGTATTAGTCATGACATGTAGTGTGGTTATTGAGACTTCATCAGATGGCCATTCTAAGGACTTAAATTGTGTGACAACACTGTGGCTGAGTTTGAAACTAGAGATTGAACATACATTTTGTTTAATTGAAATATACATTTTCATAAATAAATGTAAATCAATGACTAACAAATACTAGAAATTAATAAATAGAGAAGACATGGCAACAAGCAATAATACCTACAAAATTGTTACATTGAGACACAAAGAATGAGAAACTATTGTGCACAAACAAAGACCAATGAAACTATCATCTTAGCCCCTAACCCATTAAACACTAATTTGAAAACCCTATCTCATTTAATCCCCTAAACCTCTAAACCCCTAACCCATTTAACCGCTAAACCCTAAATCTATAAACCCTTAACCCCTAACCCCTAAACCCTTAACCGCTAACCCATTTAACCTCCTAAACCCCTAACCCATTTAATCCCCTACACCATAAACCTCTAAACCCTTAACCCTTAACCCCTTAAACCCTAATTCCCGACCCCTAACCCATTTAACCCCCTAAAACCTTAAAACTCTAACCCATTTACCCCCCTAGACCCTAACCCCATTAACCCCTAAACCCTAACCCCTAAAATAATTAAATGCTAAATCCCCAAACACCCTAAACCCCTAACCCGTTAACCCCTAACCCATTTAACCTCGTATACCCCTAAACGCCTAACCCATTTAACCCCCTAAACTGTAAACCTCTAAACCTCTAACCCATTTAACCCCTAAACCCTAAACCTATAAACCCTTAACCCATAGCCCCTAAACTCTTAACCCCTAACCCATTTAACCGCCTAAACCCTAAACCTCTAAACCCTTAACCCCTAACCCCTTAAACCTTAATTTGGACCCCTAACCCATTTAACCCCCTAAAACCCTAACCCATTTAACCCCCTACCCTAATCCCATTAACCCCTAACCCCTAACCCATAAGATCATTAACTGCTAAATCCATCAACCCCCTAAACCTCTAAGCCCCTAACCCATTTAACCCCCTAAACCCTAAACCTCTAACCCCTTAACCCCTTAACCCCTGACCCCTAACCCCTAAAACCCTTAACTGCTAAATCCCCTAACCCCCTGAACCTCTAAACCCCTAACCCATTTAACCCCCTAAACCCTAAACCTCTAACCCTTAACCCTTAACCCGGCCTTAAACCGTAATTCCCAACCCATAACCCATTTAACCCCCTAAACCCTAACCTTATTAACCCCTAATGACCCCTAACCCATAAAATCCTTAACTTCTAAATCCCCTAACCCGCTAAACCTCTAAACCCTTAACCCATTTAACCCCCTAAACCCTAAAATTCTAACCCCTTAACCCCTAACCCCTTAACCCCTTAACACCTAATTCCCAAACCCTAACCCATTTAACCCCGTATACCCTTAAACCCCTAACCCATTTAACCCCCTAAACCCTAAACCCCTAACCCATTAACCCTTAAACCCTAATTCCCAACCCCTAACACATTTAACCCCCTAAAATCCTAACCCATTTAACCCCTTAAACCCTAAACCTATAAACCCTTAAACCCCTAAAACAATAACACCTAAACCACTAAATTGTTAAATGCTTAACCCATAACCCATTAACCCATCACCTCTAACCCCTAAAATCCTTAACTGCTAAATCCCCTAACCTCTAAGCCCCTAATCCCTAATCCCTTAACCACTAACTTATTATTCACCTAACCCCTAATTTCACCTAAATCCCCTAACCCCTAAGCCCCAAATCCCTAATCCCTTAAACACTAACTCATTATTCCCCTAGCCCCTAAATGCACCTAAATCCCTAACGCCTAACCCCTTAACCACTAACTCATTATTCCCCTAACCCCAATCCCTAATCCCTTAACCACTAACTCATTATTCCTCTAACCCCTAAGCCCCAAATCCCTAACCCCTTAACCCCTAAGCCCCCAGTCCCTAACCCCTTAACCACTAACTCATTATTCCCCTAACCCTAAACCTTAAACCTCTAACCCCTAAACTCCTATTCCCTTAACCCCTAAGCCCCTAATCCTTAATCCCTTAACCACTAAGTCGTTATTCCCCTAACCCTTATAACAATCCTTAAAGCCCATTGGGATTAGCCATTCCAAACGAGAGCAGGTCTTGTTGGGACCTACGATCGGGTTAATTCCCCCTTGTTGTCAAGGTAGAATACCATGAGAAAAACCATGGGTTGCAAAAACCTCTCCTAAATTTACTATTTTATCTCACTTTTATTTTAATAATTAATTAATTAATTTCATTAAAAACTCTTCTAGATAAATCACATAAATTTGTTAAGGTCAATGCGTTTCGAACCACTCATTTAGTGGATCATCATGGTTCATAATCAATGTTTTAAAATAAATAAATTAGAATGAAATTGAATTGATTTTTGAAGCTTCCTTTTAAACAATTATTGACATTGCAAGGAATCACGGAACGTGCTCAACATCCATCAAAAAAACAAGGGGAATGATATTCAAAACGATATTTGGAGGGCATAATATTAAAATGATATTTGGAGGGTATAATATTAAAAATTATGTTTGGAAAAATGGAGGGAGGGAGTATTCATTTTTCGTTTCAATTTTAGCCCTCTAGTTAAAATAACATTTCTCCTGCCAGCATGGAGCAAAAGCATGGAAGAAGCTGTCGGCAAGGAGTTTTGAGGGTTTGCAGGTGCGCGCAACAGAAATCTATGGAGAAAACGTGCATAGGAGGACAGGGACACTAGCATCCGATAGGAAGGTGAATGGAACAGTGGATGGATTAGGAAAGAACATGATGAGGGAGAGGGACACAAGCACGTTTTGCAGGTCGAAAAAGAAAGGGACGTAGAGGGAACTCGTAGGTCGAGTAGGCAGAAGGGTGACTGCATGAGGAAAATATACAAGCTGGAAGAGTAAAAAGGATGGACGTGCAACAAGGAAGGAACCTCGAGTGAGGAAATGACATTGGATTGAGGGAAATGATGGCAACGTTATGCAAGAGAGAGCACGCAGATCTGAACGCGGACCAAAGGAAAAAAAGGGATGCAACAATAACTGCAAAATGAGGGAAATTATAGCTGGAAATCTTGACAAGGAGATGAACGTGGAAGAATGCAGATGCAAGGGCAGAGGAGAAAAAAATTAAGAGAGAGAAAAAAACAAATAAGCGAGGTGCAATAAGGAAAAATACAACAGAAAAAAAAAAGCGGGCAGAGAGGGTTTGAAGTCCTTTTTAAAAAATTGAAAATTTTTTTGCCCAGAATTTGAAGAAATTTTCACTCCAATTGATTCAAAATTTTCACTCTGTTAAACCCAATTTTTTTCCTGGAAAATAACAAGTTTGGCCATGGGAGAATGTGGTGTGATAGCTAAAACCATGTTTTATGTTCCTGCAATTGACAGTGTTATGGCATCTTTCATTTTTGCTTTGTTGGTTTAAAACATGATTGGTGGGAAGAAACATATCAATATAAGTTTATTGAATAATGCTAAGCTATTGTTGTTGGATCAACATTGCAGTTTCTGGAATTTTTCTCAACATTTGAACAAGTATGTACTTCTTATCCAAAATGTGTTTTAAGTTCATATCTATGGTTCAAACTGAAAATTTTTCACCGTGGATATTTTCTTTTACATTGTTGTAGTTATACCTTCAATAGTACCATTTTTTTGCTAAAAACACACTAATGTGACGGTATGAAGTGGAAAAAGTTTAATACTAGTCAGTTTACACCATTATTTGGGCTAGCATCACTTCCTACTTATTTAGTTCTTGATTTCTTCATGTTAGATATAGCCTACAACACCTTTCCATTCTTTCAGAGCTATGATTTTACACTAGTCAACAATAATTGTTATAGAAGTTCTTTGATTGTTAAAATAAAAGTAATATTTCCAAGGTGGACTTTTGGAAGTATCTGTAAATGGGTCTTATAGATGTACCTTACCGATATATGACAATATATGCTATGCTTAGTGCAAGTGAAATTCCAAATCCTCTCTGATCATCAAGAAAATATGGTTTTGTAAGGTCTCTGTATTATAATGAATTTACACTGTGTTGATGTCCACATGCTTATATTGCAACTATGAATGTTTAGTCCCAATTGTCAGACCTTGGTCTTGATTCTATCTGAAGAAACTCCTCTTGTTATAGGGCTTTGACACATGCTTACCATTCAACATAGGAGTATATGATAAACTTTGTCTTCATAAACAAATGAGTAATGATGACTCAGAAATGCCATTAAATGAATGAAAAAACCACTGTTCTATGGGGATGTGTCCTGTTAGCCACCTATAAAATTTTGTCATATCGAGTGGTGGCTAAATGATTTTGGATAGCCTTCAAGAAACAATTTTGTTGATAAAATTGTTGGTGCTTAAATTATTTTGATAATATCCTATCCTTTGGATAATCATCGCTACTGTACCCCTTTTGAACTCAAAAATTCTGTTGTCATTCCATGAAGAAAAACTGCTGCAAAATCCTATTTTTTCCCTTCCTTCATTCAAAAACTAACCTTCATTTTTTACCCCTTTATTGCCATGAAATTCCTCTGTTTTTTATGATTTCCCTTCTTTCCTTTGTGAGAATCCCTTTTACAAAGTCTAAAACTCCTTTTCATATTTTACCGAAACCCCCAAATCCATCAAAAACTATAAAAAAATTTATAAAAAATAATTTTTTGAACTGCAGGATTAAGCCCCTTCGGGCTAAGTCTAAACCACTTCCCCCCATGTGCCCACACCCTAGAAACAAGCGCCAAACTCATAAAGTGCTTATCGCATCGGCAATAAACAAAGAACACAAGTCTTTAGCCTTTATAAAAATTGCGATGCGATTGGCCTCCGGTTATAAACCCTGAGCTCTTTTTTCACTTCATATAACCCATAGCCCCACATCCGGTGCTTAAACCTTGGAATAAACCATTTCCGATGCTCATTTTCCTTTGTAAATCAATAAACACACTTCTTCCTATGTTTGGTCTAAACGCGGCCAGGAAATTTTTTTTAATGAAAAATGGTTAGATTGAAAATCCCCACATCAAAAATCCCGATGCGATTAAGCCCCATTGTATAAACCCCTCACCCCCCACTTCACTCCATATAACTCGCACCTAGGACCAAGAGTTAAAGGTCCCGAAGTGCTGATCGCATCAGAGAAAATCAAATGGTTAGATTGAAAACCCTGCATCTGAAGTTCTGATGTGATTGGCCCTTTTATGTTTTAAGCCCTGGGCCTATCATTTCCCATATAATCCATGGCCCCGTAGATGAGCGCCAATCCACATATATATAAACACGCCCCTGAAGCCAAAAACCTTTGTATTATATTAAATCTTTTGTTTTCATGTGTTATAAAGGGTTTTCCACTGGTATATAATGAGAAACAATATCCACCATTGATCTCAGACTAAATCAACGGACTATGCCAAATCACATCGGCACTTTTTCATTGGGCGCATTTTGTTTCCTCCCCTGATTGACTTTCCCCGATCCATTCTCCATCGTCGATCTGATCTCTAGATCGACAGCTCACAATCAATCGCATTGTCGCACTCCATGTTCTTTGCCCCGCCGATCGCCGAGCCCCGATTACATCTGGGCCGTCCACATGTCCAGATCCGATGGTCCAGAATGCGTCTTCTGACTTTGGTTATATTTCATGCAGCCCCGCTCATAATTTTTTTCGGCAAATTTCAACCGTTGATCTCTCCATATCAATGGCCTGTATTAACCCCTTTCTTCGCCATTGTATTATTTCGTTTATTCCCCAGATGCAATCTCTGCCGTTGATCTTCTACATCCAACGACCCATATTTAACCCGACAGACCTGCCTCCTGTGGGTCCAGCCTCCCTCCAGAACTAATCTCCATCGTCGATCCCCTGATCGGAAAATCCATACTAAAACCGCCCATCCTATTTCTGCCCACACATCTTTCCGAATTTGCGCTCGCTCTCAGCTGTCAGATCTGGGACCCCAGATCTAACGGTCAGTATCCCATATCGCGTAACTTTCAGCGCGAAAGATGATTTCCTAAGGGCCGCACGATATAAGTTGTTTTTCAAAGCCACGTTTCGGGCAGGAATTCATATCGCGTTCAAAAAGGCAAAACCGCCTCCCCGCCCACTTCTCATGCAAAAATAGTGGTTTTACCTCCCTAAACCACCTTCCCCATTTCTATTATGTTTTATTGCGTGCATCTCCTGCCATTGAACTCTGCAGATCAACGGCTCAAATTTAATCTGTCCATGTGCTATCGCCCTCCGCCTTTCCTAAAGGGTTTCTCAGAGCTATCTCCACCATTGATCTCATGGGCCGATCTCATCTGACTGCCCACGATCACACCGAAGCCCCAATTCCATTTTCTTCACAATTTTATCTGCCAAAGGGTTTTTGACCTTATTTTCTCGCATTTTCTTTCATTTTCCAAATAATGTGACCCCTTCACATTATTATTTCACTTCTAATCCCAACCATTGATCTTAATGTTCAATTATAGATCAACGGCCCTGACTTAATTCTTCCACCATTTGATCCCACCGCTCTCCTTTTGACCACTGTGTGCAGATCTCCACTGTTGGATGCTGCCATCCAACGGCCATGCTCCCACCTGAAACCTCCTAAGAATTTTTTACCAAATACACAGGATTTCTTAATTATTTTTGTATTTTGCAGGATTTAAAATGGTTTTCAAATATTTCAAAAAGAAAATGAAAGCCAAGGGTGACGATCCTCCAGACTTTTGTTCATTAAAGGGAAAGCCATATACAGGGTTCAATTCACGTTTCATCAGTGACTCATGGGAATTGATGCCATGTGGACCTTGTACACACCTGCACATCAACAAGACACAAAGAATTAAACATGGATTATATAGTTTAATGGATTACGCATAAGTCGATTATCAAAGGCCTAATCCAGTGAATTAAACACAGTTAAAGATAAATCAAGAATATTTATCAAACAGAGGATGCCTCCACTGCCTCATCAGAGGAAAATTTATTCCTCTCACCTACCATATTGCCACCTACGGCCTCAAAACATTTAATAGAAGGTTGAGTAATGACCAAAACAGAAGATATTTTCCCAATATAGCTGAATAATTATTTTGAATTAAAGAAGCTAATATAAACTATCAGCAGAGTTATTTCAAAAGAATAAACAGTGCCTTAAGGTCAACATAAGCTTCTAGCAAGCCAAAATAGTTAATGTAAACCAATTAATACAGGAAATATTTGTAAACTTCTCCCTTGAGCCCCTCAAAGGCCGAGAAGCATTAACTGTATTAATTGAAATCAGAATATCTTTTATCTCTTCATGACCTCCTCATTCCTCTATAAAAACTTGTTGAGGAATCCATTGTAAACATTGGTTGTTTGATTACTAGTTGTAATACTGAAACTCTCTGAAATAATACATAGTCTATTGAAGTTGAAGAAGAAATTGAAGTCTTGGAAGCCCTGATGATTTTGTTGCATGCTTGTTCTTGAGAAGGCTCTATCATTGGATCCATGAGCTTGGCTATTGGTGAAGTATTCTGAACTGTTTAATATTTTCCCTTATTTTCATTTTGTTCCATAAATTCTTACTACAGTAGGATGAAAGTTTTAGGCTAAGAAATGACTCTTGGAAGCACCTTAGACCTGTTTATCCTTCACTGTTTTATGTTTTCTTCTGCTGAAGTATTTTAGAGTCTTTAATCTCTCTCTTTAGTCTTCATGCTTGTTTATTTCCTTAATAGTTAGAACAGCTGGTTTCAACATGGTTTATGGTTCTCCCTGCTTGTCTGCTGCCACTTTAAGACTATTATTGAAGTCTCCCTTTGAAGTTTCTTTGTTTACATTAAGCCAAGGAGGTCTTTTATGATCTTGCCCCTTTTCCTTGCTTGAACATTCGGCTTAAAGGTCTTTATAGTTGTGATCATAGATGTATTTAGGTGTTCCCTCTTCTATGATTGTAATTATCAGTGAATGTTTTATGTTTTCTAGGTCATTTGAAATAAAATCTTTGAGGAAATAGGGTGTTCCCCGAATCTTAGATTTAATTTTAAAAGTTGTTTTGAAGTCATTATTTGCTTAAAGCATGATTTGTAGAATTCATGGTTAGCCTTGTCTATCAAATAACTCTTTATTTTTCAAATTGTGCTTTCAAATTCCCTTTGTTGAGAATTAAACTTCTCTTTCCAAATCATTGATGTCCATCTCATTCCAAAACCAAAGGATCCTGTGGCCAAGTTAGACTTTCCCTTTGATATCCCACATCCATATATAAGTTTGTCATGACCTATTTTTGACTCCATTTCCCAATGAAGCTAATATTTCCTCTTTCTATCTATATTTTGTAGACCTTTTAGGTTTTGCTGTATCAATTCAACCAAACAAATAAAAAAACACTTGCACTTAATAACTAGTCTAAAACCAAATACTCAAAGCACACAAGATAAACCTTTGCAAATAACAAACAATTTGAGAGATCCTTCTCTGAGAGCAGGAGGACTAGATCCTGTAACTCTAAATATTGGTTCTGATGTTGCCTTATCTTTTGATTTGCCAAACTATCAAAACACGGGACACCAACATAATGGCGATCACGGTGGGACATACTGAGAATATAGTGGTTTGAAAACCCTTCTTGAAATTTTTTAGGCCCAGTATAACATAAGTAACCTTCTTCAATCACTACCTAACAAAAATGGTAATCATGATAGGACTTAATTAAATCAGTGACAAACTATGTAAACCTTAGGATTCCTGTAAGACCTTATCAAACCTTGAAGAAACCAGTTACCAAGCCATAAGAGTAAGCTCTGTTTGTTTGAACACCTTAGCTAAGTGAAAAATCAGACTTAGGACACTCTCTTAACCTATAAGACCAAAATAACTCAGAAAAACCCAAAAACATTTCAGTTTGGCTTCATAATAAATGTGGTGGTGGAACCATTCCATATTTTACCTTCATACAAGCTAAATAGTTTCTACCTAGTGACTCCATTAGCCCTAGTAGGCCTATTACTCATTTAGGTCCCCAAATCTATTTAGGATTGTGTTAACTAGCCTTGAAGAAGTTTAGAAGCCTAGTCCCATACTAGATAAGACATCCTGAGAGGTAAAACTCCCAAAAACAGTCCTTAAAACTTTAACCTCCCTCATTTTTTTAAACAGTCTGGCTTCACATAGGATCAACACTAGATCCCATCCAGACCCAAATCCTCCTTTAATCATTGAAAATCCAGAGAGAATTTTGTGGCAGACTTCTAAATCTGGAGAATCAGCTGTTATTAGGAGCCTGTTAAGAACAAAATCTGTCCCTGAAAACCTTGTTGTCTTATAGGTTTTACACTTTGATTTACATCATACAAAGAACATCTTTAGAACTAGATCTCAAGGTGATTTAAACCAAGTTGATCTTGACTCTGCAAATTTTCAACAAAGATTCAGTAGAGAAGCATCACCTTCCACTCCTCCTGATTCCCAGCTTCTTCATCACTTTAGCCTTTTCCATAACAAGTCTACTCAAAATCATTTTTCTAGCCCAAGTGTTTCTTCCACCCCAATCTATACTACCATTGTGCAAAACACACTTGTTCAGCCCACTCATACTCTTGTAAATCCACCTCTGGTAAATCCACCCTTATTTCTAGCCATGGCAACATGGTATGCCCCATTAGTGTCACCACAACCTATACTTCCCTTACCAAATGATTACCAATCCAAAATCCCTCACTTCACTGGAAAAAAGTCTACAATAGCTCAACATCATGTAGATAGGATGGAGGATGCATTCGATTACATGGAGATAGAAGAGAAAACTATGAAGATGAGGATATTTGCCCAAATTTTAGGAGGAGATGTAAAGAAATGGTTTAAAAATATACTTCCTAACAGCATAAATGATCTCCCTGCCTTGCATCAAACATTCATCAACAAATGGGAACTTAAAAAGAACCCTCTCTAAATACTAGCAGAGTATAGCAGCCTCCAGAGAAATCAAGGGGAGAGTGTTCATGACTACTCCACTAGGTTCAATAGTGTTTACAATGCTCTTCCACCTCACATGAAAACTCCTCAAGGCATGGCCTTAGTAAGGTATCCCGAAGGCCTTGATGCTGAAATGAGTTATCAGTTAAGGGAGAGAGATTACTTAACCTTAGAAGACATGAAGAAAGGAGTTGTGAGCGTAGAAGAAAACATAATTGAGAAAAGAAATAGGTTGAGAGTAGAGAAGAGGGTAACTTATAAATATGACCTACTACCCTCAACCTCAACCTCTGATACAAAAATTTATAACCTAGTGAAGGTGATGGAGAGGATGCTTGAGAAGATCAATCTGAATGATAGAGTGCCACCAAGAGAACCTCTCAATAACCAAAACAGAAATAGGAATCAGAATTATAGAAGAGAAAACAATCAAGATAAGCAAAAAGAAAGTGACCAACAAATTAGACCTCCCTTCCAACAGAACTATGTGGATCAATATGGAGAATATAGGGAGATGGAAAGGTTAGGAGAAGCTCATGTGAACTTGATTGGATCAGACAGTGGGGATGATGTTTTCCTCACTAAGGAAGAACAAGGTTTCTTCTCTGATCAAAGTACAAACACCTATGAAGATTCTGATGACTATAGACTGGGGTTTGAAAATGAAATCATGGAGGTACACAAACAATATGATCTTAGGAGCAAAGGGAACGTAGACAATTCCAAAGATAAGAACACTAAC
This sequence comes from Pinus albicaulis, assembly GCA_034641835.2. Taxonomy (NCBI): domain Eukaryota; kingdom Viridiplantae; phylum Streptophyta; class Pinopsida; order Pinales; family Pinaceae; genus Pinus; species Pinus albicaulis. Next base: position 312,312,759 of record CM076584.1, read on the forward strand.
ACTGCTGTCAAGAAAAATGGAGAAAGTCGGCCTAAGAAGATAGTAGACAAACCCATCATTTTGGCTAAAAAACCAAATTTAAACAAATAAAAAAACATCTAGCCAAATTTTGAACATATTACTCCTAGCACCTCAGCTAGAGGTCCTAACAAAGCAATCCCATTTACTAGTCCAAAAAAAGTTCAGCAAATTAAAACTACTGAAAATAATTCAATTGAAAAGTTAGATGTAAATATCAACAAATCAATTGTTCCTTTCAGCCTTAAGGGAGAGATTGCCAAGATAAAAATTACCATCCCCCTAGCTGAACTTCTAACCCAAGAAGTGTACAAAAACCAAGTTTTAAAAGATTTGAACCTAGGAAGTGATACTGACACCTTAAACTTGACAGATGACAAACCTGAGTTGTTGTTTGGTCCAGAAGTTGAAGGGAAATACCAAGAAGGTGTTGTCCCTCCCTTCTATGTTAGTTTGAACATACATGAGAAAATTTTACACAATGGCATTCTAGATTCTGGGGCTTCACACAATCTAATGCCCAAGGTAGTAATGGAAAGCTTAGGCTTAGAAATTACTAAACCATACAAATAATTGTATTCCTTTGACTCAAGCAGAGTCAAATGTTTGGGTCTAATCAAATATTTATGTGTTAACTTAGCTCAAATACCTGCTAAGAGTCTAGTAATGGACATAGTTGTAGCTGACATTCCCCCTAAGTATGGAATGCTCTTATCAAGATCATGGGGAGCCAAACTTTAGGGAAGCCTTCAAATGGACATGTCTTATGCCAGCATCCTTGTTTTTAACCAAAACAGAAGACTATACAGGGAATCTCACATGAAGTACATGGTGAGCAACATAGACAAACCAAACAACTCTCCAATATATTCTATTCAATCAAGTTTAGATTACTTTATCTTGTGAAATGAAGATGAAATCACTCAACAAGATAAGGAAAACATAGACCCAACCAGTTTACCAAAACAATCATAACTTCCCTCGAATCAAATTCAAAACATTTAAAACCAATAGCAACAAGAAAATGAAAATGAGGCAAACATACTGTGGACAATAAAATTTGATGGATCCTGTAATAAAACAAGTGCAGGGGTAGGTGTTTGGATTCAAAATACAAATATGAGTTTTTCATATAAATTAGATTTCCCATGCACTAACAATATTGCTAAGTATGAAGCACTTCTCCTTGGCTTACAATTGCTTAAACAATTAGAAGCCCAAAAGATATCAATCTTAGGAGATTATGAACTTATCATAAGACAAATCAAAGGAGAATACTCAGCTAGAAATCCAAGGTTTAGGGAATATCATAACGCTGCCCTTGATTTATTGAAACCCTTTAAAACATATGAACTTATTTTCATTCCTAGAGCACTAAATCATCTAGCGAATGAACTCGCTTTTAATGCTAGCAACTGCCAAATACCTGAGATAAATGAATAGCTTAGTGTTAAGGTAAAACACAAGCTTGTTGTGCCTGATAATGAAGATCACTAGCAAGTGTTTGACTCTGACAAACACATATATGATTTTCTAAAATTAGAAAATGATTTCGACATACCAGTATCACAAACCATCCATAAAGAAAACTGTTTTTATATTGAAAAAATCCCAGAAGTTGAAATGACTTATTCTGCTGATATTAATCATTATGAGAATCCTTTTGAAACAAATACAATTTATAGTGAATACAAAGAAGACTTGGAAGTTTTACAATGCAAGAACGATAAAATTCCAAGAGGTCTCACACCTTTATAACGCCTTTTTTATTTTAACGATGTAGCCAAAGAACCGAGAATGGAGCCTATGGAAACAAATGTAGAAGAACATAATATAGGCAGTCTAGTAGAACCCAAGATGATTAAATTGTCCAGCACTCTCCCAGCTCACATAAAATTGCAATATATAGAGTTGTTCAAAGAGTTTAGAGATGTTTTTTCTTGGGGATACAAAGATTTGAAATCATATGATACCAGCATCATTCAACACAAAATTCACCTCAAAGAAAATCAAAATCCTTTCAAACAAAAGTTGAGGAGATTAAACCCTCTCTTACTACCTTTAGTTAAGGCTATAATTGAAAAGATGCATGATGCTGGGATCATAGTACCCATTAGATATTCAGAATGGGTATCGAAATTAGTTTCTGTTAGAAAGAAAACAAGGGAAATCAGGCTCTATTTTGACTTCAGAATTTAAATAGAGCCTCTTTAAAAGACAACTGCCCCTTACCCAAGATGGACCATATACTTCAAAGGGTAGTTGGGTCAAAAAGGATATCCCTCTTAGATGGGTTCTCGGGTTACAACCAGGTGTTAGTGCTCCCAAGTGATCAAATCAAAACTGCTTTGACCACACCTTGGGGCACCTTTATGTATGTCAAAATTCCTTTCGGTTTGATGAATGCAGGGGCCACCTTCCAAAGGGCCATGTACATAGCCTTTTATGAAGATATTTTCTATTTCATAATCATCTACCTTGATGACATTACCGTTTTCTCAAAAACTGATGAAGAACATTTGATTCATTTGAGAAAAGTTTTTGAGTAGTGTAGGAAATTTGGCTTGTAATTGAATCCCAAGAAGACACTCTTTGGTCTCCAAGAAGGTAAAATTCTTGGCCATATGATTTCAGAAGATGTAATCAAAATAGATCCCACAAGGATAGATGGCATATTGCAGATCAGCCATCCAAGAAGCCTCAAAGAATTAAAATATTTCATTGGAAAGATTAATTTTTTGAGGAGGTTCATCCCCAACCTTGCTGAGCTATTAAAAACATTAAAAACATGCTTAAGAAAGATGTCGGTGTAAAATGGATTTTACCAGCTAAATAATCGTTCGAACTGGTCAAACAAGCTCTTACTCAAACACCATTCCTAATTAGTCCAGATTTTACCAAAGACTTGTATATCTTCTCTTTTGCATTTGAGCATACAATAGTTGTAGTATTACTTCAAAAAAAAGACCTGGGGCAAGAACAAACAATATCCTTCTTTAGCAGGGCCTTAAGAGATGCTCCTCTCAAATATAACATCATGGAGAAGCAAGCCTTAGCATTAGTGAAAGCTTTAAAAGACTTTAGAGTCTATATTTTACACTCTCACATAATTGCTTTTGTTCCACATACTGTTGTCAAGGAGATTCTAAGTTTGGACCTTGATGGTAAAAGGGGAAAATGGATTGCAACTATTCTTGAATATGAATTAGAAATCAAGCCCACCAAACTAATTAAAGGGCAAGGATTAGCGAAAATTATGGCTGAGTCTAACTTCCAAGCACTAGACATGAATATGGTAGATGTGTTGGAAGAAATAGAATAATATACTACTCCTTTCATTGAAGAAACATTTCTGAATTCTCCTTGGTATGTTGACATTATTTATGTGCTTTTATATTTAAATTCCCCTCCTTCTTTGTCTAAAACTAAAGCTATATTTTTGAAACAAAAAGCTTTGAGTTTTTTCATCTTAGATGGGGTATTATATTAGAAAAATGTTGTTGGAATTTTTCTTAAATGTTTACTTGAAGATGATGCAGGAAAAATCATGCATGAGCTGCATGATGGAGAATGTGGAGGACACCTCTACTGGAAGGCCATAGCAAAAAATCTTCTTAGATCTGGTTACTATTAGCCTACCATTTTCCCAGACACTGAGAAGTTGGTCATGTCTTTCCATAGGTTTCAAATCTTTGATGGCAAAAGAAAACTTCTTCCCTTACCCTTACATCCTATCAAAGTTCAGGCACATTTTCAACAATGGGGTTTAGTCTTCATTGGGGAAATTCACCCATCTTCCTCAGCTCAACATAAGTGGATCCTCACAGCCACTGACTTCGTTACCAAGTGGATAGAAGCTATACCCTCCAGAAATTCTAATGACTCTGTCATTATCAAGTTTCTTGAAACAAATATCCAATCCAGATTTGGTTGTCCCAGAAAAATCATAACAGACAATGTTGTTGCTTTTAAATCTAAGAAGATGGTTGATTTCTGTTACAAATACCACATAAACTTGGGCCATTCCACTTCTTACTATCCCCAAGGAAATGGATTAGTTGAATCTTCCAAAAAGAGCCTCATCTATATCATCAAAAAACTGTTGGAATAGAATAAAAAATCATGGCACAGTAATCTGGTTCATGCCTTATGGGATGATAGGTTAACTACAAAAAAGTACATAAATACGTCCCCCTATCAGCTGGTCTATGGCATGGATGCAATGTTTCGCACCTCATTAGGAGTTCCAGTCATGAAGCTACTTCAAGAAGTGCAGTTGGAAGAGAATGATATGTAGAGGAGAATCAACCAAACCATCCATTTACAGCAGACCAAAAAAGAAGTCTATGAAAGGACGCAGTTGGTCCAAGAAAATGTAAAGAAACTATTTAATAAGAGGACTAAGGCAAACAATTTCCAGGTTGGAGATGTTGTTCTTAAATTGGATTCAAGTTGAGAAGAGAAGGGAAAAAATGGCAATTTTGAGAACTTGTTGAAAGGTCCCTATATTGTTCATGCTGAGAGGGGTCACAATGCATTTTTCTCGAAAGAATTGAATGGAGAAGATCTGTATGGAGGTCCTGTAAATGGCAGGATGCTGAAGCATTACTTCTACCAGGAATCATGAGTTTCAAAGAATTTTATTTTTTCATTGTAAATATCATAGTCTGAATGTTGCATTCAAAGTTATAAAAATAAGAAATACAAAAACAATAAAAGAAAGAAAAGAGGGCAAATTGTAAAAACAATAAAGGTACAGCCCCATACCAAAAAAAGAAAAGAAAAATCTGAAAGTGTGCAAGCTCAAATTCCACTACTGAAACACACTTCTAATTAGCCATACAACCTAATCATGGCTAATTAGTTTTAAATTGAATGCTGATAGGCTAGTGAATTTGATTTTCCAAATAGCTTAATCTTGGCTTATCAGTAGATAGATTAGGTTAGAAATTAAAGGTTCAAACGTGCTCAAAATCCGAACCTTATTTCTAAAAGAGAAGAATGACTCCAATCTGTTTCAAATTCTGAGTCAAAATAGAGTTAAAACTGGTTCTAATTAGCTCAAAATCTGAACCAGAAAACAAGCAAAGCACAGCTCAGACAAAAGTAAAAACAGAGCTGAAAAAGATGATGGATGTGCTTGAACTTTCAGATCTTAAGCCTTCCATTTTGTTTTATTTTTTTGCAAAATAATATCTATGTGTAGCCTGTTGTTTTATGCCATAGATCAACAACAAGTTAGACTGTCCAATCCTAACTTGTATGCTTTTAAAATTTCCTTTTTAGAAGTTAGTGAATAAAAATCTGTTAGACTGTTTAATCCTAACAAATTAGTAGATTAGGTAGAGAAGCATATGAACTCAACTGTTTAATCTGAGTTCATGGAGAAATAAGAGGTAGAAATAGATTAGATTTTATGCTTTCAAAAGAATAAAATGTTGTAAGAGAGTTTTCCAATCCAAGTGCACTCTAAAGAAGAAAAAATGTTAGATCAATAGGGTTGGGTAGGTAGAAAGCTTGTGTTGATGAAGATCCATTATGTTTCATGGCTGCTGATATTTTTCAGAGCAAAAGAAGACCATCCAAATGAAGAAAGACAATCCAATGGATTAAGCACTGATCAGTCTCCAGAGAATGCAAGTCTGAAATTCTTGATGCCTTCAAAAAGGCCCCATCCCCAAGTGGAGCCACTGTTAGCCACTTATAAAATTCTGTCATATCAAGTGGTGGCTAAATGCTTTTGGATAGCCTTCAAGAAAAAAATTTATTGATAAAATTGTTGGTGCTTAAATTCTTTTGATAATATCCTATCCTTTGGATAATCGTCACTATTTTTCCCCTTTTTAACTCAGAAATTCTGTTGTCATTCCATGAAGAAAAACTGCTGCAAAATCCCATTTTTTCCCTTCCTTCATTCAAAAACTAACCTTCATTTTTTACCCCTTTATTCCCATGAAATTCCTCTTTTTTTCATGATTTCCCTTCTTCCCTTTGTGAGAATCCCTTTTACAAATTCTAAAAATCCTTTTTATATTTTACCGAAACCCCCAAATCCATCAAAAACTATGAAAAATTTCATAAAAACAAGTTTTTGAACTGCAGGCTTAAGCCCCTCCGGGATAAGTCTAAACCACTTCCCCTCATGTGCACGCACCCTAGAACCAGGCGCCGAACTCATAAAGCGCTTATCGCATCGGAAATAAACAAAGAACACAATTCTTCAGCCTTTATAAAAATTTCGATGCAATTGGCATTTAGTTATAAACCCTGAGTCCTTTTGCCGCTTCATATAACCCATAGCCCCGCATCCGGCGCTTAAACCTTGGAATAAACTATTCCCGATGCTCATTTTTATTTGTAAATCAATAAACCCACTTTTTCCTAAGTTTGGTCTAAATGCACCCAGGAAATGATTTTTAATGAAAAATGGTTAGATTGAAAAGCCCTGCATCAAAAATCCCAATGCGATTAAGCCCCGTTGTATAAACCCCTCACCTCCCACTTCACTCCATATAACTTGCACCCGGGACCAAGAGTCAAAGGTCCCGAAGCACTGATCGCATCAGAGAAAATCAAATGGTTAGATTGAAAAGCCCGCATCCAAAGTTCCGATGTGATTGGCCCTTTTACGTTTTAAGCCCCAGGCCTATCATTTCCCATATAATCCATGGACTTGCAGATGGGCGCCAATCCACAAATATATAAACCCACCCCCGAAGCCAAAAACCTTTGTATTATATTAAATCTTTTGTTTTCATGTGTTATAAAGGGTTTTCTACTAGTATATAATGAGAAACAATATCTGTCGTTGATCTCAGACTAAATCAATGGACTACGCCAAATCGCATCGACACTTTTTCATCGGGCGCATTTTGTTTCCTCCTCCGATTGACTTTCCCCGATCCATTCTCTGCTGTCGATCTGATATGTAGATCGACGGCTGAAAATAAATCGCATAGTCACACTCCATGTTCTTTGACCCGCCGATCGCCGAGCCCCGATTGCATCTGGGTCGTCCCCGTGTCCAGATCCGATGGTCCAGAATGTGTCTCCCGAATTTGGTTATATTTTATGCAGCCCCGCTCATAACATTTTTTTGGCAAATTTCTGCCATTGATCTCTGGAGATCAATGACCTGTATTAACCCCTCTCTCCACCATTGTATTATTTCGTTTATTCCCCAGATGCAATCTTTGCCATTGATATTCTACATCCAACGGCCCATATTTAACCCGACAGACCTGCCTCTTGTGGGTCTTGCCTCCCTCTAGAACCAATATCCATCATCGATCCCCTGATTAGAAGGTCCATAATAAAACCACCCATCCCATTTCTACCCACGCATCTTTCCGAATTCGCACTCGCTCTTAGCCATCAGATCTGGGACCCCAGATCTAATGGTCAGTATCCCATATCGCGTAACTTTCAACACGAAAGATAATTTCCTAAGGGCCGCACGATATAAGCCATTTTTCGAAGCCACGTGTCAGGCGGGAACACATATCGCATTCAAAAAGGAAAAACCACTTCCCCGCCCACTTCTCACACGAAAAAAGTGGTTTTACCTCCCTAAACCACCTTCCCCATTTCTATTATGTTTTATCACGTGCATCTCTCACTGTTGATCTCTGCAGATCAATGGCTCAAATTTAATTTGGCCATGTGCTATCGCCCTCTGTCTTTCCTAAAGGGTTTCTCAAAGCGATCTCCACCATTTATCTCATGGGTCGATCTCATCCAACGGCCCACGATCATCCCAAAGCCCCAATTCCATTTTCTTCGCAATTTTCTTCGCCAAAGGTTTTTTGACGTTATTTTCTCGCATTTTCTTTCATTTTCCAAATAATGTGACCCCTTCGCATTATTGTTTCACTTCTAATCCTGACCATTGATCTTCATGGTCGATTATAGATCAACGGCCCTAACTTAATTCTTCCACCATTTGATCCCGCCGCTCTCCTTTTGATCACTGTGCGCGGATCTCCACCATTGGATTCTGCCATCCAATGACCATACTCCCACCCGAAACCTCCTCAGTAGTTTTTACCAAAAATGTAGGATTTATTAATGATTTTTGTATTTTGTAGGATTTAAAAAGGTTTTCAAATATTTCAAAAATAAAATGAAAGCCGAGGGTGACGATCCTCCAGACTTTCATTCATTAAAGGGAAAGCCATATACATGGTTCAATTTCATGTTTCATCAATGACTCATGGGCATTGATGCCATGTGGACCTTGTACACACCTACACATCAACAAGACACAAAGAATTAAACATGGATTATACAGTTTAATGGATTACGGCTAAAGTCAATTATCAAAGGCCTAATCCAATGAGTTAAACACAGTTAAAGATAAATCAAGAATATTTATCAGACAGAGGATGCCTCCACTGCCTCGTCAGAGGAAAATTTATTCCTCTCACCTACCAGATTGCCACTTGTGGCCTCAAAACATTTAACAGAAGGCCGAGTAATGACCAGAACAAAAGATATTTTCCCAATACAACTAAATAGTTATTTCGAATCAAAGAAGCTAATATAAACTATCAGCAGAGTTATTGCAAAAGCAGAAATAGAGCCTTAAAGTCAACATAAGCTTCCAGTAAGCTGAAATAGTTAATGTAAACCAATTAATACAGGAAATATCTGTAAACTTCTCCCTTGAGCCCCTCAAAGGCCGAGAAGAATTAACTGTATTAATTGAAATCAAAATATCTTTTCTCTCTTTTGACCTCCTCATTCCTCTATAAAAACTTGTTGAGGAATCCATTGTAAACGTTGGTTGTTTGATTACCAGTTGTAATACTGAAACTCTATGAAATAATACATATTCTGTTGAAGTTGAAGAATAAATTGAAGTCTTGGAAGCCCTGATGATGTTTTTGCATGCTTTTTCTTGAGAAGGCTCTATCATTGGATCCATGAGCTTGGTTCTTGGTGAAGTATTCTGAATTGTTTAATTTTTTCCCCTATTTTCATTTTGTTCCATAAATTCTTACTACAGTAGGATGAAATTTTTAGGCTTAGAAATGACTCTTGGAAGCACCTTAGACCTGTTTATCCTTCACTGTTTTATGTTTTCTTCTGCTGAAGTATTTTAGAGTCTTTAATCTCTCTCTTTAGTCTTCATTCTTGCTTATTTCCTTAATAGTTCGAACAGTTGGTTTCAACATGATTTATGGTTCTCCCTGCTTTTCTGCTGCCACTTTAAGACGGTTATTGAAATCTCCCTTTGAAGTTTCTTTTTTTACAGTAAGCCAAGGAGGTCTGTTCTGATCTTGCCCTTTGCCCTTGCTTGAATAGTTGGCTTAAAGGTCTTTATAGTTGTGATCATATATGTATTTAGGTGTTCCCTCTTCTATGATCGTAATTATCAGTGAATATTTTCTGTTTTCTAAGTCATTTGAAATAAAATATTTGAGGAAATAGGGTTTTCCCCAAATCTTAGATTTCATTTTAAAAGTTGTTTTGAAGTCATTATTTTCTTAAAGCGTGATTTGTAGAATTCATGGTTAGCCCTGTCTATCAAATAGCTCTTTATTGTTCAAATTGTGCTTTCAAATTCCCTTTGTTGAGAATTAAACTTCTCTTTTCAAATCATTGATGTCCATCTCATTCCAAAACCAAAGGATCCTGCGGCCAAGTTAGATTTTCCCTTTGATATCCCACATCCATTGATAAGTTTTTCATGACCTATTTTTGACTCCATTTCCCAATGAAGCTGATATTTCATCTTTCTATCTATCTTTCCTAGACCTTTTAGGTTCTGTTGTATCAATTCAACCAAGAAAATAAAAAAACACTTGCACTTAATAACTAGTCTAAAACCAAATACTCAAAGCACACAAGATAAACCTTTGCAAATAACAAACAATTTGAGAGATCCCTCTCTAAGAGCAGGAGAACTAGATCATGTAACTCTAAAGATTGGTCCTGATGTTGCCTTGTCTTTTGATTTGCCAAAATATCAAAACACGAGACACCAACATGTCCCTTTGGGTGGAAGGGGACATCCATGTTTCCCATGTTCCCAAGGTGTCTTTTCTTGTAGGATGCTCCAAGAAACATTTTTCCGCATACCGCTTTTGGGAAATGCGGTGAAACATAGAGGGAATTGCATTTTCTCAAAAGGGTTTTTTATTTTTCCCTTTTTTGGGAAGATTGAATAATCATTTCTCTACATATCTCTGTGGGAAACGTAGATGGAGAATTTTCCCTAGTGTGAAGGTTGCATTTTCCAAAAGGAGGATTTTAATATTTTCCCTATTAAAAAATGCGCTTTTGGATGACTCTTTTGGATGTCTCTTAGAAAAAATGAGTTGCCAATTTTTATGGTGGCCCAAATGCTTCTACTTTATTGTTTGACCATTCCTATATGTGTAACCAAGGCTGTGACCTTGTATTCCTTCTCCAAGTGACTCTTTACTCACGTTGTGTTCACTCTTTCCAATGTGATTGCAACCCTCGCCTAGTCCAATATACCATCATTTCGACACGATTTGTTGATCCACATTGTACTTTTGACTAATCAATGCTCATTAAATTGTACTTTGTCAATTTTGGATTTTTGGCCATGTTATTAGAACCCCATTTTCGAGGTTCCTATTGTATTCAATGCTCTTTATAAACATTGTGTTCACTCTTTCAAATGCAAGTGCAACCCACACCTAATCCAATATACCATCATTTCGACATGAGTAGTTGATCCACATGGTAATTTTGACTAGTCAATACTCATTAAATTGTGCTTTGTAAATATTGGATCTTTGGCGATGTTATTAGAACCCCATTGTCGAGGTTCTTAGTGTGCTTGATGTTCAAGGTGATCAAAGTTTATAGAGCTTTTTCCACTTTTAGTGGTATGTAGAAGTAATTGATTTATTTCTAGTAATAAAAATTTGTTCCAATTATATATTGTGTGAGCTTTTAAAAGCCAAAAAAATCTCTATCACTTTTTGGATAATATCATTAGATTGTTTACATATATAATCACAAAATATAGCAATAATTGAGAGAAAAAAATAGATATGGAAAGCAACAACCCCCACAGAATTATTATTTATGTACTCTTGGTATTATAGCACTTATTGAATAAGTTGGAGAGATTCTCTGCTATGGTATTGAGTTCATGGTATATATGGCCACAAGAGAACCAATCCAACCTTGTTTGATACCTTGCAAAATGTGAGCCAAATGAGGGGCCACTATGATGACTTTGTCACAGACTCGATCCAAAACAAGTTTTGAATCCCCCAAAATATTTAGTTTTTTGACATACTTTTGGACATTGACAAGAGCCTAGAGAGTTGAAAATTCAACTCTCATGTTTGTGCCCATACTTGGAGCATATTTGATATGCAAAAATGTGAAAGTTTTGCATATTTATTTCCACAATGATTTTATTTCATTGCTTTGATCTTTGATGTTGTGTCATCAATTAAAGATTCCATCCCCCCATTAGCAAGACTTCCTACATATAGACCTCCACTTTCAGGTTTTGTTTCTTTAAGTGGTTCACACCCAATGAATTTCTACTCATCGATGCTAGCTGGGTCATATGGTAAAATTTCATCTACTTTTCATCAACATTTAAAGACAAAATCGACATATCAAATGATTCATGCCCATTAACAGGAAAAAAATAAACTGGCTACAATCCATTCTGGTGAGATGCTGGATATATTGAAACCATTCCCACGGTCTTTAGAAACCACTTTGGCTCTAGTTCAAGTTCTAGATGGAAAGACAAATTTGTTGGCAATATGATGCAAAGTGTTGTCCTTGATGGCAACCCACCTTAATGAAGATGTTGACAACTTACTTGATGAAGTTGTGCTTGATAGAATATGTTATTAATGAAGGTAAACTGCATGCATTCATGAGTACAAGGCATATTAGCAACCTGATTAAAGAATCTATGGTGAAAGAGTAAGGTTCTACACATGGATCTGTTCAAGGGAGTCGCGCATATGCACGAAAAGAACGGTGAAGCTCAAGATGGGCTAAAGCGCCTAAAAGTGAAAAGGTGATGACCACCATGGTATTGACCCATTGTATTGGGTAATGATTCGCCTAAATGACCCCGTCCAGGAATACCATCGGAAGTAATGTGGTTTTGGCTCATGGTATTGAAAAAGGATAAACCTATATAAAGAGATGAAATTCATTGTGCAAATCATGAGTGTGGGTGCAAGATGTCTGAGCTTGAATGAATACTTCTTTGTGAAGTATATCTGTATGGAAAGGGTAAAGGCTTGATGATAGATCTGAATCTATTATGCACCAATGAAGAAAATGATGAAGAAGGGGATCTAGATCTGAAATGTTTTTGTATTTGCTAGATCTGTTTACAGAATTGTTGGATCCCAAGAAGAGGCCATATCCGTCTAAGTGTATACAACTATGGTGAAGTATCCTGTTCAAGAACCAGCCTGACCTAAAATCTCTGAAGAACCATACGCTAGTTCGCCGAAGAGGAAGCGCGTATATACGTGGCTTCGCTGAAAGAAAAGCGCGTATGCGCAATTAAATTGGTTCTGTAATATGTACAGAAGTATACGCTGGTTCGTGTGAATGGAAGCGCGTATATACGCGACATCAGTAAAGTAAAAGCGCGTATGCAAACTAGGGTTTTCTAAAGTCTGTGGTAAGAAATGATTGATCTATTCTGCTGTATTTCTGCTATCTGTATTCTATTGTTCTGAGTTTTCTGCATCAGTTTGGTTGTATGATTGAGCTTAAATCTATGAAGAGGGTCCAGTCTGAAAATATGATGAAACGTGGCCTACAAGTATTGTTCTATTGAAGTTGTTGGATCTAGTGTGAAAATTGATGAAACGTGGTCCGAAGGGTGCTTGCAGCCAGGCTGCCTGGGCCGTGCTGTGCTCTTCCGTGAGGCCTGCAACGAGATCAGGGTCGAGTCTTCCAAGAGAGGCTTCCAAACGAGTCGGGGTTGGAGTTTCTCCTAGAGGCTTATAAACGAGCTTGTGTGGGTGCCCCGCGGTCAGAGAGCCTGCCACACACCACTCATCAACATATGTGTTGTAAGATGTTTTCTCTATAATAAAATATTGAAGGCTGAGCAACTGCAGCGGTGGTTTTCTCCCGATTTGGGTTTCCACCTAAAAATCCTGGTGTTCATGTGTGATGCCTTGTGTGATGGTTTATTCTGTTCTTACTGCACATGTTTACTGCTTATTGAATATCTGATGAATAAATGATGGAATGGTTTAAGTGAAGAATTAATGACATAATTAGTTCTCTGTGTATACGCGAGTTTAATAAAGGGTATCTGCGTATATACGCGAGTCTGCTTCAGGAAAGTCGCGTATGGGTTTTTGAAGTAAAGAGAAGTAAAAGTTTTGAATATGCCAGAACACTTGGGTCACCTCTCTAAAGATTTTTCCAACAATTGGTATCAGAGCCGGTCCTTGTGCAGAAGCTTGATCGCTTAAAGGAGATCCGTCGCAATGGGAAGTCAAGAAGGAGTAATGTCTATAAAGCCACCTCTATCCAATGGAAGCAATCTGATATTCTGGAAGGTACGTACAAAAGCATATCTGCAAAGTCTTGGTGCAGATGTATGGGCAATCGTGGAAGAAGGTTATCAATACCCGGCAAGTATTCCTACTGATGCAGCAGAAAGGAAGAAGTATGAAACCAATGCCAAAGAAGTAAATGTCTTGTTAGGAAGCATGTCTGAATCAAAATTTGCTAAAGTGATGCAGCTACATTCAGCAAAAGAAATATGGGACAAAATCATTCTGAGCTATGAAGGAGATACAAAGGTAAAAAATGCAAAACTCCAAACTCTTAGAATTGAATATGAAAATTTGAAGATGCATAGTGATGAAAGTGTTGCCAGTTTCTTCCTTCATCTAGATGATGTTGTAAATCTAATGAGAAATTTGGGTGAAACCATAACTGATACTACTCTGGTGGAAAAATTCCTAAGATCCTTGACTTCAAAATTTGACTCTAAAGTCTCAGCTATTGAAGAAAGGCAAGATCTGCAAACTCTTACTATTGTTCAATTACATGGTATTCTGACTGCTTTTGAAATGAGACAAGGAGGTCCTTCTCAAATCAGAGAAGCTTCTTTTAAGGTATCTGCAAGAGGAAAAGGAAAAGAAAGTTACTTTTGGAAATGATACTCCTGCTATAATTAAAGGAAAAGGGTCAGTGTTTCTAAAAGAAAAGGTGAAGGCTAAAGATGTCATGTATGTGGATGGATTGAGGCATAACCTATTAAGTGTAAGTCAAATGTGTGATCAAGGAACAGAAGTTGTTTTTAGTTCAAAAGAATGTGTGGTTCGTGATCTTGATACAGGTAAAATTATTATAAAAGAAAAAAGAAATCCAAGCAACCTGTATATACTAAAGGGCTACAAAGATCAATGTTACCTGAGCAAATCTTCAGAAAATTGGCTATGGCATAGAAGGCTGGGGCATCTGAGCTTCTCTCAAATCAACAAAGCAAGCAGACTTCAAGTTGTTCATGATCTTCCCAATATTAATCCACCAGAAAGTATCATATGCAAATCTTGTCAATTCGGTAAGCAAACTAGAGTACGGTTTAATGCCAAAGAAGGATCATCAAGTAAGCCTCTTGAACTCATTCATACTGACATATGTGGACCTATGAGAAAGAAGACACCACGTGGGGAAGAATACTATATCTTATTCATTGATGATTACTCTAGAATGTGTTGGATCGAGTTCATTAAACACAAAGATGAAGCATTTGAAAAATTTCTGAGCTTCAAAGCACTGGCTGAAAACAAATTGGATCTAAAAATCAAATGTCTCAGATCTGATCGAGGAGGAGAATATACATCAAATGAATTCCTTGAATTTTGTGAACAACATGGCATAAAAAGACAATTCTCTGTAGCTGGCACTCCACAACAAAATGGCGTAGCAGAAAGAATGAATAGAACAATTCACCAAATGGCTAGAGCTATGATTGATGATTCTGGAATACCTCACACTTTCTGGGGAGAAGCAACACATACAGCAGCAAACATTCTCAACAAAGCTCATGTTCGGGTAAACAGTGATAAAACTCCATATGAACTCTAGTATGGTAAATCTCCCTCCGTAAAGCATTTTAGAGTTTTTGGAAGAAAATGATTTATCAAAAATAATGATGAAAATCTTGGCAAGTTCAAACCTAGATCAGATAAAGGAATTTTCCTTGGTTACTCATCTTTAAGCAAAGCATACAAATGTTATAATGAAAGGCTTCAAAAGATTGTTGAATGTATTGATGTTGTTATTGATGAGTCTCCTGCAGCTCCTAAAGAAGAAAAACAAACAACAAAAGAAGATGATGATGACTTATGGCCTTCTACATTTGATATAGACAGTGAATCCAATGATGAACCTGAAACTGATCTATCTGGAAAAGCTCCATCTAGATATGTTCAAAAGAATCATCCTGAATCTCAAATCTTGGGAGACAAGGAATCAGGTGTACGAACAAGGAGAAATCTTGTGGGATCTTCTAGTCATATGGCACTTCTATCCACAATTGAACCTCTCAATGTCAATCAAGCTAGCAGAGATGAATGTTGGAGGCAAGCCATGGATGAAGAACTTGTTCAAATTGAAAAAAATGACACTTGGGATTTGGTACCAAGACCTCATGATAAAAATGACATTGGAACTAAATGGATTTTCAAGAACAAGTTAAATGAGAATGGGGATGTTGTAAGAAACAAAGCTAGACTGGTTTGCAAAGGGTATACTCAACAAGAAGGTATAGACTTTGAAGAAACCTTTGCTCCTGTAGCTAGACTTGAAGGCATCAGAATGTTTCTTGCCTTTTCAAGTTATCAACAAATCAAAGTTTATCAAATGGATGTTAAATCTGCTTTTCTTAATGGTGATCTAGAAGAAGAAGTATATATAGAACAACCGGAAGGATTCATTTTGGGAAATTATGAAAATCTTGTTTGTAGACTTAAAAAGGCTCTATATGATCTCAAACAAGCTCCAAGGGCTTGGTATTATCGTCTTGACAAATATCTTCATCAACAAGGATTTTCAAAGGGGTCTGCTGATAGCAACTTATACACAAAAGTTGAAAATGATAAACTATTGATTGTGGTTGTATATGTTGATGATATCATTTTTGGGAGTAACAAAGAATCTTTGAGTCAAAAATTTTCTTCTGTCATGCAGCAAGAATTTGAAATGTCTTTACTTGGGGAACTAACATTATTTCTTGGCTTGCAAGTGCATCAAACTGCAGATGGTATATTCCTATCACAAGCAAAATATCTTAAGCAAATTCTGAAGAAGTATGGCATGGAAGAATGCAAACCTGTAAGTACACCGATGATAACCGGATGCAATCTCAGTTCTCAGTATGATTCTCCCACGGTGAATCAACCATAATATAGATTGATGATAGGGAGTTTACTTTATCTCACTGGGACTAGACCAGACATTATGCATGCTGTTGGGATTGTTGGACGATTCCAAGCTAATCCAAAAGAGTCTCATCTTCAGGCTGTTAAAATAATATTCAAATATCTTCAAGGAACTCAAGACTTTGGTCTATGGTATCCAAAGAATGCTGATCTTACTCTTCATGCTTACACTGATGCAGATTGGGCTGGAAGTGTTGATGATCGAAAAAGCACTAGTGGTGGTGCATTCTACATGGGGCCACGGTTAGTATCTTGGTTCAGCAAGAAGCAAAATTCTATTGCCTTATCTACAACAGAAGCAGAATATGTGGCTGCCGCATCTTGTTGCACTCAACTCCTTTGGATGATGCAAACCTTACAAGATTTTCAAATCAAATGTACTCCTCCTGTCCCCATTAAGTGTGACAACACAAGTGCCATCAGTATTTCAAAGAATCCTGTTATGCATTCAAAGACCAAGCACATTCCCATCAAGTATCACTTCTTACGTGAACAAGTGCTTGAGAAAACAGTGAAGTTGGAGTATGTTCCCTCCAAAGAACAAGTTGCTGATATCTTTACCAAACCTCTGCCCAGGGAAGCATTCAAGTATCTAAGACAGAAGCTGGGAGTGTTCTCTGCCAGTCAAAAGAACAAATCTACATAAATTTAGAATATGGCAGTGGATACGCGGGTTTCATGAAACACAGTCGCGTATATACGCGAGTTCCTGCACAGAAAACCGCGTATGTCTGATTGCTAACAATTTTCTGCTTGGAGTCAGCTCTCTTCAGCACAGCTGCAGTGCTGTTTGGTATCTTTGATACTGTTTGGTATATCTGGTGGTGTTCCAGTTCTCATAATTCTTTTCTCATGTTTTGATAAAGATGCCTTGATGATTTGTTGGTGAAAGTGTTCAGGATGCACAAACTAAGGGGGAGCCTTAGTCATATGGAAAGGATGCTTGGATGCATAGATTCAGGGGGAGCTTTAGCGTTGCTGAGTATAATGCATTGTTGGCATTATGATGATTCTGAAATATGTTCTCCTTCTTGAGGACTTTCTGGTGTTGGTTATGAAAATTCACATTTGTAATTTGATGAAAAGGTCTTGTTAAGACCCATGATGTAAGCTTGTAATATTCAGTCTTGTAAGGACTTGTCGAATTTGTAAACCCACTTGGTTGGGTAGCTGAGTCAAATTTTGTAAACCCACTTGGTTGGGTAGTTGAGTCTCATATGTAAATCCACCTGGATGGATCTTTGTTGTAAGTATGAGTCATTGGTGATAGGAAGTTCATAGAGTCATGTACTTCATTGAAAATTATGCTTGAAAATTCAGCATGAACTCAGGGGGAGAGTATGTTGGTTTTGGTCCGCCCTTTGCCCTTGATGTCAAAGGGGGAGAGTGACAAGGTGTTTGAATGGTGTTAAAATTGGAGAGAGTGACACGGTGTCATTGTATTCTTAATGTACCTATCTGTTGTGGTAACCAAACACCATTGTGGTTGCCATCAAGTCCAAAGGGGGAGATTTTTGGCAATATGATGCAAAGTGTTGTCCTTGATGGCAACCCACCTTGATGAAGATGTTGACAACTTACTTGATGAAGTTGTGCTTGATAGAATATGTTCTTAATGAAGTAAATCTGATGTATCTACAGTGAGTACAGAAGGCAGTGAAGAAAGGAACTCAGATTGTGCTAAATCTATGGTGAAAGAGTATGTCTCAAGGCATACGCGGATCTGTCTAAGGGAAGTCGCGTATGCACGCGGAAAAGAACGTGCAAAGTCACGTATGGGCTAAAGCGCTCTAAAAGTGCAAAACTAGGGGTGACCACCATGGTATTGACCCATTGTATTGGGTAATGATCCGCCTAATTGACCCCGTCCAGGAATACCATCGGAAGTAATGTTGTTTTGGCTCATGGTATTGAAAAAGGGGCTCATGGTATTGAAAAAGGATAAACCTATATAAAGAGATGAAATTCATTATGCAAATCATGGGTGTGGGTGCAAGATGTCTGAGCTTGAATAAATACTTCTCTCTGAAGTAGATCTGAATGGAAAGGGTTACACTTGAATGATAAATCTGAGTGTATGATGCACCAATGATGAAGAAGGGGATCTAGATCTAAAATGTGCTTGTATTTGCTAGATCTTTTTATGGAATGATTAGATCCAAGAAGAGGCGAACATCTGTCTGAAGTGAAGGGTTAAATCTGTGTGAAGTATCTGTTCTGAAGAAATGCAATGACCTAAAATCTCTGAAGAACCATACGCTAGTTCGCCGAAGAGGAAGCGCGTATATACGCGGCTTCGCTGAAATAAAAACGCGTATGCGCAATTAAATTGGTTCTATAATATGTACAAAAGTATACGCTGGTTTGTGTGAATGGAAGCGTGTATATACGCGACATCAGTGAAGTGAAAGCGCGTATGCAAACTAGGGTTTTCTGAAGTCTGTGGTAAGAAATGATTGATCTATTCTGTTGTATTGCTGCTATCTGTATTCTACTGTTCTGAGTTGTCTGCATCAGTTTGGTTGTATGATTGAGCTTAAATGTATGAAGAGGGTCCAGTCTGAAAATATGATGAAACATGGCCTACAAGTATTGTTCTATTGAAGTTGTTGGATCCAGTGTGAAAATTGATGAAACGTGGTCCAAGGTGGTGCTGAGGGTTGTAGCCTTCAGTCAGGGGGTTGTAGCTCCCTTCCGGGTGAGGCTGGTAAACGAGATCGGGGGGTCGTAGCTCCCTTCCAGGAGAGGCTGGTAAACGAGTCAGGGGGTTGGAGCTCCCTTCCAGGAGAGGCTGGTAAACGAGCGCAGGTGGGTGCCTGCGTGCTGGTCAAGTCTGCGCCAGCACACATGTTGTAAGATGTTTTCTCTATAATAAAATATTGAAGGCTAAGCAACTGCAGCGGTGGTTTTCTCCCGACTTGGGTTTCCACCTAAAAATCCTGGTGTTCATGTGTGATGCTTTGTGTGATGGTTTATTCTGTTCTTACTGCACATGTTTACTATTTATTGAATATCTGATGAATAAATGATGGAATGGTTTAAGTGAATAATTAATGACATAATTAGTTCTCTGTGTATACGCGAGTTTAATAAAGGGTATCCGCGTATATACGCGAGTCTTCTTCAGGAAAGTAGCGTATGGGTTTTGAAGTAAAGAAAAGTAAAAAGTTTTGAATATGCTGTAAATACTGATTCACCCCCCCTCTCAGTATTTTTCCAAACAATTTGTATCGGAGCCAGGTTCTTCTGCAGAAGCTTGATCGCTTGAAGAAGATCCGTCGCAATGGGAAGTCAAGAAGGAGTGATGTCTATAAAGCCACCTCTATTCAATGTAAGCAATATGATATTCTGGAAGGTACGAACAAAAGCGTATCTGCAAAGTCTTGGTGCAGATGTATGGGCAATCGTAGAAGAAGGCTATCAATACCCGGCAAGTATTCCTACTGATGCAGCTGAAAGGAAGAAGTATGAAACCAATGCCAAAGCAGTAAATGTCTTGTTAGGAAGCATGTCTGAATTAGAATTTGCTAAAGTGATGCAGCTACATTCAGCAAAAGAAATATGGGACAAAATCATTCTGAGCTATGAAGGAGATACAAAGGTAAAAAATGCAAAACTCCAAACTCTTAGAATTGAATATGAAAATTTGAAGATGCATAGTGATGAAAGTGTTGCCAGTTTCTTCCTTCGTCTAGATGATGTTGTAAATCTAATGAGAAATTTGGGTAAAACCATAACTGATACTACTCTGGTGGAAAAAGTCTTAAGATCCTTGACTTCAAAATTTGACTCTAAAGTCTCAGCTATTGAAGAAAGGCAAGATCTACAAACTCTTACTATTGTTCAATTACATGGTATTCTGACTGCTTTTGAAATGAGACAAGGAGGTCCTTCTCAAATCAGAGAAGTTGCTTTTAAGGTATCTGCAAGAGGAAAAGGAAAAGAAAGTTACTTTTGGAAATGATACTCCTGCTATAATTAAATGAAAAGGGTCAGTGTTTCTAAAAGAAAAGGTGAAGGCTAAAGATGTCATGTATGTGGATGGATTGAGGCATAACCTGTTAAGTGTAATTCAAATGTGTGATCAAGGAACAGAAGTTTTTTTTAGTTCAAAAGAATGGGTGGTTCGTGATCTTGATACAGGTAAAATTATTATAAAAGGAAAAAGAAATCCAAGCAACCTGTATATACTAAAGGGCTACAAAGATCAATGTTACCTGAGCAAATCTTTAGAAAATTGGCTATGGCATAGAAGGCTGGGGCATCTGAGCTTCTCTCAAATCAACAAAGCAAGCAGACTTCAAGCTGTTCGTGATCTTCCCAATATTAATCCACCAGAAATTATCATATGCAAATCTTGTCAATTCGGTAAGCAGACTAGAGTACGGTTTAATGCCAAAGAAGGATCATCAAGTAAGCCTCTTGAACTCATTCATACTGACATATGTGGACCTGTGAGAAAGAAGACACCACGTGGGGAAGAATACTATATCTTATTCATTGATGATTACTCTAGAATGTGTTGGATCGGGTTCATTAAACACAAAGATGAAGCATTTGAAAAATTTCTGAGCTTCAAAGCACTGGTTGAAAATGAATTGGATCTAAAAATCAAGTGTCTCAGATCTGATCGGGGAGGAGAATATACATCAAATGAATTCCTTGAATTTTGTGAACAACATGGCATAAAAAGACAATTCTCTGTAGCTGGCACTCCACAACAAAATGGCGTAGCAGAAAGACTGAATAGAACAATTCAACAAATGGCTAGAGTTATGATTGATGATTCTGGAATACCTCACACTTTCTGGGGAGAAGCAACACATACAGCAGCAAACATTATCAACAAAGCTCATGTTCGGGTAAACAGTGATAAAACTCCATATGAACTCTGGTATGGTAAATCTCCCTCCGTAAAGCATTTTAGAGTTTTTGGAAGCAAATGCTTTATCAAAAATAATGATGAAAAGCTTGGCAAGTTCGAACCTAGATCAAATAAAGGAATTTTCCTTGGTTACTCATCTTCAAGCAAAGCATACAAATGTTATAATGAAAGGCTTCAAAATATTGTTGAATGTATTGATGTTGTTATTGATGAGTCTCCTGCAGCTCCTAAAGAAGAAAAACAAACAACAAAAGAAGATGATAGTGACTTATGGCCTTCTACATCAAATAGAAATGATATAGACAGTGGATCCAATGAAGAACCTGAAAATGATTTATCTGAAAAAGCTCCATCCAGATATGTTCAAAAGAATCATCCTGAATCTCAAATTTTGGGAGACAAGGAATCAGGTGTACGAACAAGGAGAACTCTTGTGGGATCTTCTAGTCATCTAGCACTTCTATCCACAATTGAACCACACAATGTCAATCAAGCTAGCAAAGATGAATGTTGGAAGCAAGCCATGAATGAAGAGCTTGATCAAATTGAAAAGAATGATACTTGGGAATTGGTACCAGGACCACATGATAAAAATGTCATCGGAACTAAATGGATTTTCAAGAACAAGTTAAATGAAAATGGGGATGTTGTAAGAAACAAAGCTAGATTGGTTTGCAAAGGGTATACTCAGCAAGAAGGTATAGACTTTGAAGAAAATTTTGCTCCTGTAGCTAGACTTGAAGCCATAAGAATGTTTCTTGCCTTTTCAAGTTATCAACAAATCAAAGTTTATCAAATGGATGTTAAATCTGCTTTTCTTAATGGTGATCTAGAAGAAGAAGTATATATAGAACAACCGGAAGGTTTCATTTTGGGAAATGATGCAAATCTTGTTTTTAGACTTAAAAAGGCTCTATATGGTCTCAAACAAGCTCCAAGGGCTTGGTATTATCGCCTTGACAAATATCTTCATCAACAAGGATTTTCAAAGGGATTTGCTGATAGCAACTTATACACAAAATTTGAAAATGGTAAACTATTGATTGTGGTTGTATATGTTGATGATATCATTTTTGGGAGTAACGAAGAATCTTTGAGTCAAAAATTTGCTTCTGTCATGCAGCAAGAATTTGAAATGTCTTTACTTGGGGAACTAACATTCTTTCTTGGCTTGCAAGTGCATCAAACTACAGATGGTATATTCCTCTCACAAACAAAATATCTTAAGCAAATTCTGAAGAAGTATGGCATGGAAGAATGCAAACCTGTAAGTACACCGATGATAACCGGATGCAATCTCAGTTCTCAGGATGATTCTCCCACGGTGAATCAACCAGAATACAGATCGATGATAGGGATTTTACTTTATCTCACTGGGACTAGACCAGACATTATGCATGCTGTTGGGATTGTTGGATGATTCCAAGCTAATCCAAAAGAGTCTCATCTTCAGGCTGTTAAAAGAATATTCAAATATCTTCAAGGAACTCAAGACTTTGGTCTATGGTATCCAAAGAACGTTGATCTTACTCTTCATGCTTACACTGATGCAGATTGGGCTGGAAGTGTTGATGATCGGAAAAGCACCAGTGGTGGTTCATTCTACATGGGGCCCCGGTTAGTATCTTGGTTCAGCAAGAAGCAAAATTCTATTGCCTTATCTACAGCAGAAGCAGAATATGTGGCTGCCACATCTTGTTGCACTCAACTCCTTTGGATGATGCAAACCTTACAAGATTTTCAAATCAAATGAACTGCTCCTGTCCCCATTAAGTGTGACAACACAAGTGCCATCAGTATTTCAAAGAATCCTATTATGCATTCAAAGACCAAGCACATTCCCATCAAGTATCACTTCTTACGTGAACAAGTGCTTGAGCAAACAGTGAAGTTGGAGTATGTTCCCTCCAAAGAACAAGTTGCTGATATCTTTACCAAACCTCTGCCCAGGGAAGCGTTTGAGTATCTAAGACAGAAGCTGGGAGTGTTCTCTGCCAGTCAAAAGAACAAATCTGCATAAATTTAGAATATGGCAGTGGATACACGGATTTCATGAAACACAGTCGCGTATATACGTGAGTTCCTGCACAGAAAACCGCGTATGTTTGATTGCTGACAATTTTCTACTTGGAGTCAGCTCTCTTCAGCACAGCTGCAGTGCTGTTTGGTATCTCTGATACTGTTTGGTATATCTAGTGGTGTTCCAGTTCTTATAATTCTTTTCTCATGTTTTGATAAAGATTCCTTGATGATTTGTTGGTGAAAGTGTTCAGGATGCACAAACTAAGGGGGAGCCTTAGTCATATGGAAAGGATGCTTGGATGCACAGATTCAGGGGGAGCTTTAGCGTTGCTGAGTATAATGCATTGTTGGCATTATGATGATTCTAAAATATGTTCTCCTTCTTGAGGACTTTCTGGTGTTGGTTATGAAAAGTCACATTTGTAATTTGATGAAAAGGTCTTGTTAAGACCCATGATGTAAGATTGTAATATTCAGTCTTGTAAGGACTTGTCGAATTTGTAAACCCACTTGGTTGGGTAGCTAAGTCAAATTTCATAAACCCACTTGGTTGGGTAGTTGAGTCTCATATGTAAATCCACCTGGATGGATATTTGATGTAAGTATGAGTCATTGGTGATAGGAAGTTCATAGAGTCATGTACTTCATTGAAAAATATGCTTGAAAATTCAGCATGAACTCAGGGGGAGAGTATGTTGGTCCGCCCTTTGCCCTTGATGTCAAAGGGGGAGAGTGACAAGGTGTTTGAATGGTGTCAAAAATTAGAGAGAGTGACATGGTGTCATTGTATCTATCTGTTGTGGTAACCAAACACCATTGTGGTTGCCATCAAGTCCAAAGGGGGAGATTGTTGGCAATATGATGCAAAGTGTTGTCCTTGATGGCAACCCACCTTGATGAAGATGATGACAACTTACTTGATGAAGTTGTGCTTGATAGAATATGTTCTTAATGAAGTAAATATGATGTATCTACAGTGAGTACAGAAGGCAGTGAAGAAAGGAATTCAGATTGTGCTAAATCTATGGTGAAAGAGTATGTCTCAAGGCATACGCGAATCTGTCTAAGGGAAGTCACGTATGCACGCGGAAACGAACGTGCAAAGTCGCGTATGGGCTAAAGCGCTCTAAAAGTGCAAAACCAGGGGTAACCACCATGGTATTGACCCATTGTATTGGGTAATGATCCGCCTAATTGACCCCGTCCAGGAATACCATCAGAAGTAATGTTGTTTTTGCTCATGGTATTGAAAAAGGATAAACCTATATAAAGAGATGAAATTCATTATGCAAATCATGTGTGTGGGTGCAAGATGTCTGAACTTGAATGAATACTTCTCTCTGAAGTAGATCTGAATGGAAAGGGTTACACTTGAATGATAAATCTGAGTGTATGATGCACCAATGATGAAGAAGGGGATCTAGATCTGAAATGTGCTTGTATTTGCTAGATCTGTTTATGGAATGATTAGATCCAAGAAGAGGCGAACATATGTCTGAAGTGAAGGGCTAAATCTGTGTGAAGTATCTGTTCTGAAGAAATGCAATGACCTAAAATCTCTGAAGAACCATACGCTAGTTCGCCGAAGAGGAAGCGCGTATATACGCGTCTTCGCTGAAAGAAAAGCGTGTATGCGCAATTAAATTGGTTCTGTAATATGTACAGAAGTATACACTGGTTTGTGTAAATGGAAGCGCGTATATACGCGACATCAGTGAAGTGAAAGCGCGTATGCAAACTAGGGTTTGCTGAAGTCTATGGTAAGAAATGACTGATCTATTCTGCTGTATTGCTGCTATCTGTATTCTACTGTTTTGAGTTGTCTGCATCAGTTTGGTTGTATGATTGAGCTTAAATGTATGAAGAGGGTCCAGTCTGAAAATATGATGAAATGTGGCCTACAAGTATTGTTCTATTGAAGTTGTTGGATCCAGTGTGAAAATTGATGAAACGTGGTCCAAGGTGGTGCTGAGGGTTGTAGCCTTCAGTCAGGGGGTCGTAGCTCCCTTCCAGGTGAGGCTGGTAAACGAGATCGGGGGGGTCGTAGCTCCCTTCCAGGTGAGGCTGGTAAACGAGTCAGGGGGTTGGAGCTCCCTTCCAGGAGAGGCTGGTAAACGAGCGCAGGTGGGTGCCTGCGTGCTGGTCAAGTCTGCGCCAGCACATATGTTGTAATATGTTCTCTCTATAATAAAATATTGAAGGCTGAGCAACTGCAGCGGTGGTTTTCTCCCGACTTGGGTTTCCACCTAAAAATCCTGGTGTTCATGTGTGATGCTTTGTGTGATGGTTTATTCTGTTCTTACTGCACATGTTTACTGTTTATTGAATATCTGATGAATAAATGATGGAATGGTTTAAGTGAAGAATTAATGACATAATTAGTTCTCTGTGTATACGCGATTTTAATAAAGGGTATCCGCGTATATACGCGAGTCTTCTTCAGGAAAGTAGCGTATGGGTTTTGAAGTAAAGAAAAGTAAAAAAATTTGAATATGCTGTAAATACTGATTCACTCCCCCTCTCAGTATTTTTCCCAACAAAATTCCTTGCCAAAATCTCTTGGCAATTAATCAAGTTCTCTTGCAGTTACATTTGTCAACAACGAAGATAATTGTATTTTACAATTTTCCATCAGTCCTCTATCAACAATATTGACTATAGATAAAGTAGATAGAGTTAAACTGTCACTAGTGAACATGCCTATTGTGAAAACATGTGATCTCTCTGATGGTAGGGTTTCAAATTGTTCTATAGTTTCTACACTTGAGTCTGTGGTATCAACAAACAAACAAAGGTATCAACCAGGTAATACATTAGTATGGAGAGGATTGTCAGTTACCCACTGTACTTTGTGTCCAGGTCAACTTTTTTAATTAACACACTAGAATATATGCAGATCATATAAATTTTATTGTCTCAAGGTAGTTTCCATCACAAGAGCACTATTAGAACAACAAGGTCATGCATATACTCAAAAATCTACTGTTGCACATTCATGAGGTTACTGTCATGCTTAGGTCACTTTCTTATGTCACTGAGATACTGTCATTACAAATTTCTTTCACCAATCTACATTTCTTCAGTACTATAAGTATTCCATGCTTGCTGAACTAGGAAACTTCCCTTACTATACCTAATAATAAACCCTTATTGTGTTACAAGTTACAACAAGTAATGAATCTTCTCATTGCTGGACTACTCAATTTCTATATAAATGATGATTTTTTGCCACTGTTATCACAAGATATTTTCCATTGGAGTATATGTTGAGGATGAGGAATCAAATCATAACCTCTTCATTATACAGAAACCCTGATTCTGTCCAATAGCTACAATACTTCATCAATACCAACATTCCTCTGTGTATGATTCATAAATGGAAACTCATAGTTTGCTATTAATTTCTACCTATATATTTGAAATTCTTCACTGCAATGCAATCCTAGGGCTTATTTTGTCTATTCGGCTTTAATTATCCTTCGCAGGCACATGGAACAAGATTATATATATCCTTTACATCAGATAAGAAACAATTCATATATACTTCACTGTGAATTATCAATCACAACCATTCATACTGATGTAAACATGCCATTGCAGAAATGAGACTAGGAAACGATAATAATCATCTAGCATGACTAATGGATCAGGAGTTTTATGCTTTAGAATACTTCAGAACGTGATAGTCTATAAGACATTTTAAGAAAAAAAATTCCTCCCTTTCAATCTCCTAAAGATGGAAAATTTGGTAGATCCTCTCCATGTGGTATGTGCTGATTTTCTTAATGTGGAAGTGGTGGGAACAAACCTTGAGCTTCTTGAGAAGATTCTTGAGGTCATTTGAACAATGGGACTATTGCATAGCTACATAAAATGATCATAACATGTCATCTTGGGACAAACAGTGTGATGGGAGGATTCCAAGTGTGCCAAAATTAAATCATGTATATGTCATCCCTAACTGGCTTGTTGATCTCCTCATTCAGGTGGCAAAGGTGACCAAGGGCATACAAAAGGTACTTGAAGGAAGGGACATGCTCAATACAAATGTCGATGTATTGAAGTAGTAATAATTCCTCCAAAACCAACAATTTTATGTCTATTCAAGCCTAGAGAAGCAATCCCCTTTGAGAATCAAATAGCTAAATAAGTGTATCTATGATGTCAAGTAATGGATTCCTCTGGTGTGAAAATATTGTGAAGGAAAAAACAAGCCTGGAAATGATCTTAAAGGATGGGCACCAAACTTGTTTTGGAAATTGGTATGTGGAATGACTTGTTTATAATGGTTCACATGTTGTAGCATGATAGACTAAAGTCTATCCAAACATTCTCAATTAACTATAATTAGACTAGTACCCCATGCATTGTTGCCAAAGACAAAGGTTTGTCCTTTATTTGAGTTTGTTTGGGCAATAATTTTTGCACACATTTCAATAATGAAGAACAAGGCTTTGATGATTTCATGAGGATAAGTTTCTAAGAGAAATCCATTCATATTAGCAAGAGACATATTTATGAGATGCAGTGGTCAAGTGAATCAAAGATAATAATACAAACATTTTAATGTGCTTTAATGATTGCATCATTTGTTTTCGAATAACAAATTTTGTTTATTTGGAATCTGTTTTAGATGGAAATGCCCATGAATAGTGCATTAAGAAAGAATTTGTGAGTTGTGTCACTTTGCTGAGTTTGTATGAAGAAATAATTGTCACTACACATACAGATGGCCTAGATTTGAGCCTCATTATTTTCGGTTTTTCAGTTTTGTTATTTCTTTGGTAGCTTATATTCTCCATAATAGTAAAGTACACCACTTGAATAGAACAAGTTTGGAAATCAGCAAATTATGATCTGTCAAAATGTTCTGTTTCAATTCACCATCCTATTTGTGCTTATCCTCTAGTAAGTTTCTCATCTGGGATGTTGATACACAACCAAATAGTCGGGTTTCTTTAATATTCCAATTTTGGACTGCTCAGCAAGACAAGCCTGAAAAACGCATTTTTCAAGGATGTGTGCTTGAACAGCCAATACTAGCCCTTGGATCCCTTATATCAAAGTATCTAAGACCTACATCAAAGAGGAGGATCAGAAGAAATCACTCTAGGTGGGTTAAACATATCTCCCACACCTAGTTATCTTCAGAAAAATGCCCAATGAAGGGTTGCAGCAGTATAAAACACAATACTGCAATAGCAGTGAGATAATAACCCTAATATTTGTTTAAAAACACCTCATCAGAAATTTTATGTACAAAAGCAAGAGGAGAGATTAATTCTACTGACAAAGGATGGGGAAAAGCGGTGATTTATGCCCTAAAACGAGTGTATTCAGAAATCCGCATAAAAATCAGAGAAATGGCCATTTTTTATTTTAGCTTAGGTCATGTAGGACTCCCATATCAAATTTCAGGTCAAAAAAATTATCCTAGCTATATTAAACAATTCATCCAATCCCAACTAGGCTTAAAAACCTTGATTCCCCATGACTAGAGGTATGAAGAATTTTACTGAAGCATGGATAGCGAAATTTATAAAGGTGAATGTTTATAATATAGTGTGAACAATAGGAAATCAAGTCTATTCTATGGCCTAAGAAGTATACAAGAGAAATACAGGAATTTACATGAATACAAGCCTCAAATAGGTGCTGCAACAATATATTGAACCGGGAAAGATTTCAGTGTAAGTTTCAAGAGGATGAAGATGATTTTTATTAAATTTCAGATATATAACATATATGCATACAAAATGGTAGATATATTGCAGATTTTCACACAAAAGGGACTTTATAATACACTCCCCTTAGGGATCTCAACAAATGATCAACTACAGTGAGTAGATCTGAGATCTAAGTCACAGTTATGCAGCAGTATTAAGAAATTCTGCAATAAATACATCAAAAAATAAATCATATCTGAAGGGTACATGGATTGGTTGGCCAATCCATGGATCACCACAGTGAAAGGAAGGATCATTTCCATTATAGATCTCTCCTTTAGGAGAATTCCAAAACACCTGCAACTCTGCTCTTCAAGATTTACTCAGATCAGGGAGAGAAACTATGTATTTTACAATGGTATACACTTTTTCCTGATGCAAAGATCTGAAACTGGAGCTCAACTGATGGATGCACTCTTCCAGGAGGTTAAAAGACACACTCACTGAGAAGACGTTCCAATATAAGCTAGATCTTAATAGATCTAGTGTTCCACTTGCTGCAGCTCACTTAGATAATGAAACCCTCACTGGATTTACACTGCCAAAGAGAGGTGGATCTTGGCCATATGCCAAATAGTAGAGAAGAAGCACAAAACCCTCCAAGAGCTACTCAATGGAAGGATGGAGAACCCCCACAAAAAATCCTCACTAGTCTCTTGCTAAAAAGCCCAAAGAACTAGAATTTTTCTAAGAAGACATAATTCTCCAAAATCATAATACATTCAACAACCTTCTATAGCTGCTTCTCCTTCCTTTTATCAGATGAGGGCTTTCCCAAACCCTAAACCACCTTGAATCACTTAACCCATTTCACATGAGGTCCTCCTTCTAGAACTGCATTGATCATTTAGGAGGCTCAATGCACCTGGACTGTGTTGTGATTTGTTCCTGTTAACCCAGTCAAATAGCTCAATCCTGTTTCACATGCAAGTGGATTTTATGTAAATGGCTCAGATATAGCTTTGTTTACATTGATCATTGATTTATTCATTGATCTAAGGAGTTTTACATGTCCTCCATTAGTCATTTATTCATAAATGGAAAATAAAACAAAATTTAAATATTCCTATTAGCTTGGGCTAATTAGGAATATTACAGTCCTCCCTTCCAAAAGTGTTTCTTGCCCTCAAGTAACTCACAACGTGAGTGCTGCAAAATCTCCCCTCCTTCTTTGGGAGTCTCCATGCTATCATCCAAATGAAATGAATCACCTCCCAGCTCAGTAATCCATAGAAAGACTCCTCTCCAATATCAGTGAGAGGCATATCCCTGCTCATATGGCTTACCTCTTGAAGAAGCAAATGTGTGATTGTGGCAACCATATCATCTCTCATGCTCCCTTTAGAGCATGCACTGCAAAAAAATATGGGGTTTCTCTTCCCCAATGGACACATCTAGCCAATGTGTCTCTCTCCCATACATGCTCCTCTTAAGAATAGGAACAATAGCAGCATAAGGAGCCAAAATGAGAATCATGATGGCTGCCCTATGTAGCAATTGTGAAGGACAATGGTCCCTCATGTGTAACCAATGCAGCTTGACTCTCAGCTGCAAAAAATACTGAAAAATGTGTGATCTCTCAACCACTTGCTTGCTGCCCCAATATCCTCATAAGTTTGGAGGAAGTGAATGATGGATGAGGCAATGTGAGTATGTCCTCCAAAACAAAATTCCTCCCCAATTCCTCCTAGGGAGTGGTCACCAACAATGATTCTAGCCTCAAGTAGACCATGCAACCTCAAAGAAATAATGCTCCTCCTTGGAGCAACATCCTGCATATATATGGTTAAGGGATGTATACATACATTAGATAAATCAACATAATCAACACCCTTACCATAATTTTTTCTCATGCAAAGGGAGTAGCTCATAGATGAGTCTCCTTCCATCCTCAAAGAGAAGAGAGGTGACTGTATTAACTCTTCCAAAGAGTTATGTGCATAGACAGCTCCCATTCCAAATGTGTAAGTGGGAAGGTTGCTATCCTTCCCTTTCTTCTCCTACCACAATGCAGAAATTGTAATGAGAGTGGGTATGGATGATGTTGAGAGAATGCTTCTCTCCTCCTTGAGCCTACCCAAGACTCTCAGCGTTGTATCAAGACCTTCCAAGGTCTCCAATCTTCTGAAATCAATGATTGGTGCCTCAACAAGTGAAGCTCTCATCCTCCTTTGCTAATCCAATGGTATCCTTGTTGCAATGTCTCCATGCAATGATAAATCATCAACAAGAGGTGACTGAACATATGAATGGAGAAAACCCTCCATGCTTCCAATGCGCAATCCAATCACCTTCTTAGGTGCATCAACCTTCTACAATGGATAGGAATGAGGTTGATTCTCTTTTCTATCTCCTCCTTGTGTCTCCATGGTTCTACACCTTCTCATTGATGGCACATGTAGATCATGAAATGTGACCTGATCTCCATACATGAGACCTTGGGGATTTTCTTTCCATGCCACAAGAATCCCTCTTGTTGGATCAAAAGCTCCTCCTTCTTCTACTTGAGGTGCTAGATCAATTCTATATTTGACAGCACTGTTTCCCTTTATCTCTGCAAAAAAATTGGGCAACCTCCCACTGATAGGATCCACCTTTGAAGAAGACATCTCTTTGTTATTTTTTTCAAAGGTGTGGGAGGGAAATTTTTCCTCTAGCAAGGCATGATGTAGGTTTTCAGCCTCTTCCATGGGCCTTTGAAATGGAACTGCATTTTTATGGAGGGCTTTTATTTGATTCTTCTCATTTAACTTCACCATAGGTGTTCCATGAACTCTCTTATTAAAATTTTTCACTAATGCCTTAGTGAAACTTATGTAAGATGAAGTATTTACATTTATGAAAGGATAACTCAAATTTCCACCAAGCATAGACCTTACCTTTTAAGTGTAGTGTTGCAACTCTAATGGCTTCTTCTTCAGGAACTTGGTGTAGCTGCAGGAAGGTGTATAGCTCTTCCACCCATTCTTTGGCTGATCTTGTAGGTGATCCTCGAAAGGTAGATAGAGTGAATCTATCACTCTACTTTCTTCTCCTCAACTTGGCCTTGCAATACTCTGAAAAACAAAAATCATTTCTAAGTTTCAGGGCTTGAGACTCATATTCTTCCAAGAAATCACTAAGAGTTTTCCTCTTAGTCATTTCTTCTTTCTCTCCCATCTTCCTCATGGAAGAACTGAGCTTCTGACTGTGTTGTACATCACAGTGTGTGGCTGCATGCTCACACTCACTGTGTGAAAATCTAGAGTTTGATGCATCTTCAAACTCATTTAGAGATTCTCTATACATCTCCCTCCTGATATTCTTTAGATCTTCACTGATATTCTTTACAGATCTAGGAAGAAGCTTTGAGAGCTTCTCCTCCTTATTTCCTCCAAAATATGGAGTCTTTCTCCTACTTCTTTCTTTGTATCCTTGATGAGAATAGGAAGTGCAAGGGCATTCCTCTTCTATCTACTCATCCTCCTTGGGGAGGTCCTTCATCGATATGAAACATGATGAGGCAAATCTCATATCCTCTAGATTTCTAATCTCTGATTTCTTCTCTTTGAAACCATCTATAATTTTCCTTGCATCTTTCTTCCTCCATCTGTTCAAGATCTTCTTTGATGCCTTTGATAGTTTGAAAGAGAAGTAAGGAGATCTCTTCTTCCGTCATTCTGTCCATCCTAATCTCTACTTCTTCTATTTATGCTTCCGACCATCCTGATCTATACTTCTTCTCTTTATGCTTCTGATATTTTTATCTCATAGGCTGAGCCAGAGATCATGCTTTGATACTACTGTAATATTCCAATTTTGTACTACTCAGCAAGACAAGCCTGAAAAATGTGTTTTTTAGGGATATTTGCTTGACTAGAGAAGACCAGCCCTTGTATCCCTTATATCAAAGTATCTAATACCAACATCCAAGAGGAGGCTTAGAATAAATCACTCCAGGTGGGTTAAACAGATTTCCCACACCTAGTTATCTTCAGAAAACTGCCCAATGAAGGGCTGTAGCAATATAAAACACAATAATGGAGTAGAAGTGAGCTAATAACCCTCATATGTGTTTAGAAACACCTCAGTATAAATTTTATGTACAGCAGCAAGAAGAGATATTAATTCTATTGACAAAGGATGGGGAAATGCGTTGATTTATGCCCTAAAATGAGTGTATTCAGAAATATGCGTAAAAATAAGGGGAATGGTCATATTTTATTTTATATTAGGTCATTTAGGACTCCCATATCAAATTTCAGGTCAAAAACATGATCCTAGCTATATTAAACAATTCCTCCAATCCCGACTAGGCTTAAAAACCTTGATTCCCCATGACTAGAAGTATGAAGAATTTTACTGAAGCATGGATAGCGTACTTTATAAAGGTGAATGTTTATAATAGAGTGTGATCAATAGGAAATAAATTCTATGCTATGGCCTAAGCAGTATACAAGATAAATACAGGCATTTACGCGAATACAAGCCTCAAATAGGTGTTGCAACAATATATTGAACCAGGAAAGCTTTCAGCTTAAATTTTAGGAGGATAAAGCTGATTTTTATAAAATTTCAGATCTATAATAGTTCTGCATACAAAATGGTAGATCTATTGCAGATCTGCATACAAAGGGGACTTTATAATACACTCCCCTTGGGGATCTCAACAAATGATCAACTACAGTGAGTAGATATGAGATCTAAGTCACAGTTATGCAGCAGTATTAAGAAATTATGCAGTAAATACATCAGAAAATAAATCATATCTGAAGGGTACATGGATTGGTTGGCCAATCCATATATCACTAGAGTGAAAGGAAGGATCCTTTCCACTAGAGATCTCTCCTCCATGAGAATTCCAAAACACCTGCAACTTTGCTCTTCAAGATTTACACAGATCAAGGAGATAAAATATGTAGTTGATGATGGTATACACTTTGGCCTGATGCCAAGATATGAAACTAGAGCTCAACCGATGGATGCACTCTTCCAGGAGGTTAAAATACACGCTCACCGAGAAGAGGTTCCAATATAAGCTAGATCTGAATAGATCTAGTGTTCCACTTGATGCAGCTCACTTAGACAATGAAACCCTCACTAGATTTACATTTCCAAAGATAGGTGGAGCTTGGCCATATGCCAGATAGTGGAGAAGAAGCACAAAAATTTCCAAGAGCTACTCAATGGAAGGATGGAGAACCCCCATAGGAGATCCTTACTAGTCTCTTGGTAAAAACCCTAGAGAACTAGAATTTGTCTAAGAAGACATAATTCTCCAAAATCATAATAAATTCAACAACCTTCCCTAGCTGCTTCTCCTTCCTTTTATAAGATGAGGGCTTGCCCAAACCCTAAACCACCTTGAATCACTTAACCCCTTTCACGTGAGGTCCTCCTTCTAGAACTGTGTTGATCATTTAGGAGGTACAATGCACCTGGACTATGTTGTGATTTGATCCAGTTGACCTAGTCAAATAGCTCAATCTTGTTTCACATGCAAGTGGATTTTATGTAAATGGCTCATATATAGCTTTGTTTACATTGAGCATTGATTTATTCATTGATCTAAGGAGTTTTACACGTCCCCCATTAGTCATTTATTCATAAATGGAAAATAAAACAAAATTTAAATATTCCTATTAGCTTGGGCTAATTAGGAATATTATAGTTTCTCTTGGGGTAGTGGATTATCCTCCAGATTTGGTTTGACTTCTTTCTCATTTCCTTTAAGAAATCATGCTCGTTTTAAAATCATGCTTGTTTTAAAATTATGCTTGTTTTAAAACATTGAAATGCCTTGACAAAGGTTGAAGCACCACGAGCATAGATTCTCCTAAAATGAAAGGCCTAGGGAAAAAATACTCATGATCAGGGCATGGCCCAAGTTAGTTCATTGAGAAAGCCTACATTGAGTGGTGATAATCCTTTGTGATCTAATGGTATCCCAACCAACCCTATGGCATGTCACAATACAAAGTCAACCTTGGAAAGAAATGTGTAAACTGTAAATTGGGTATCCAAGGTGCATGTTAATGTTGATGATTATATTGCAAGAGGGAGAAACAATGATGGTATGTGTAGAAGCTCCAATGCTGATGTTAAGTGTGGAGGGTTTACTGGTGGTAGGCCATCATCTATTAATGCGGATGAATTTGTGGCTAGACTATAGGAACACCAACATTCAGTAGCTTCAGTTGGTGGAGACCTACAAAAACCTATGCAAACACTGCCACCTGAGGCTGAGAGAAGTGTTGATAAAAATACAGAATCCAGAGAATTGAAGTCTCACCTTGAATATGACTTAAAGGAAATCAATATTGAGTTGGAATTTGTTTCCAAATCAGAAGACTTGTTGCAGTTCCCACAATTCGATGACTTTCTGCAATCTTCACTAGTGAACTTACCTGAAGAGAATTCACTTCAATCTCTTGTTGATGATGCAGAAAATTATGAGAGACATACAAAGGTTGCAATGGAATTTATGGATGAGAAAGAGATAGAGCACATATTCACACAGACACACACACACTGAAAGTGGACACAATAAATGTTGAAAAAGTTGGTGATATTCCATGTGATCTATGTTGGTCTCAAGCAAAATGGAAATAGAGTTAGTGGAGTCTAGGACTACATTGATTCTTGAGGTATTTTAAGCTGTTGTTGTATAAAGTTAAACATGGGAGATGGGTAGGCTTTTGTCTATCTCTAGAGTTTCCTTATATTCGATATGTCAAAGTGACCTTGTTTCTTAGTAAGAAAATTATTTGGCTGCATTTTTTTGTATCTACAAACTAAGAAAACTTGACCAGACCTCATATTCAGTGCAGGATCTAATTAAAAAGTATTTAAGAGAGAAAAAAGAGGAAACAATGCCATTGTGGTGAAGTTATGAACAGATTGGTATAAAGTCAAACATAATTAGGCATTTGTGTCATGTAGGGAAATTGATAGTAGAAATAGTAATAAACTGATATCAACTAATGCACATTGAAATGTCCAAGAATAGTTTATGAAGGTAAGATGAGTTGATTAATGTCCATAAATCACCAAAGGATAGATCAATACGACCAATAAATATAGCTAGTCAACATTGGATTATGGGGGTGCCATGATGATAAACGAAGAAAATAACATAAGAAATGGTGAACATGGAAGGTAAACCATAGAAACAGAGGACACACTATTCAACATCAATTGTCAAGAATTGAGATAGAGGTAGAGATAAGTGAGGGAATACAGGCATCCCTGTCATCAATAATCATTGAGGAGTGCCTAAGGGTGAGAGGACCTAGTTTGATGAGCCTAGAAGGTTGGGATGGCATATCAAAGATCTCCTAAAATTTGAAGCAGAAGAGAAGAATCTAGTGATGGATGTTTCACTACAAAATCTAGGTTGAAGGGTAGTTACTGGTGGTAGCAAGGAGTAGGAATGATCCTGTGACCTTGTGGATGTGACACATCTATTGGTTGAGTAGGAAGATTTACATTGTCTCATAAATATGACGTCTCCCACTTACATGGCTAGTGCATCTTCATTGTGCTTAATGCCCCACTGATGAAGATATGTCAGAAAAAGGATGTGGTGAACCTAGTGGTGTAAGGTTTAGAAAGGTTTTTTTATGTGAATCACTTTTGGGTGATTGTCCTATGTATGTATAAATAATAGAAATGTCTAAGTGGGATAGGAAATGGTGGTGGAAGTATACCCACTAGAATGATAAGATAGGGAATGATATTTCCCATGAAACTCGTAATATATACGACATTTGAAGAAACATAATTCCTCCCTTTCAATCTCCTAAAGATGGAAAAATTGGCAGATCCTTTCCATGTGGTATGTGTTTATTTTCTTGACGTGGAAGTGGTGGGAACAAACCTTGAGCTACTTGAGAAGATTCTTGAATCTTGGGGCCATTTGAACAATGAGACTGTTGCACAGCTACATAAAATTCTCATAACATGCCATCCTGGGGAAAACAGTTTGAGGGGAGGATTCCAGGTGAGTTGAACTTAAATCATGTATATGTCTTCCCTAACTGGCTTGTTGATCTCCTCATTCAGGTGGTAGAGGTGGCCAAGGACATACAAAAGGTACTTGAAGGAAGGGACATTCTCAATAAAAATGTCTATGTATTGAATTGGTAATAATACAACATAAAAAATCCATGCATTCCCTTGGATTTAGAGCCATTTTATCTCTGTCTTTTGGTTTTGAACTAAAATGGAATTGAATTTGGTAAGGTTTTGAGGGTTTTTGTCAGGAGTTCTACAGTAGAACAATGGATTTGCGTATCTGTCCCTATGGATTCACAAAGCTTTCGTGCATCAGGGTTTGAAGGGTTTGGTTCAACTTTTGGCAGAGTGTTTGAATCAAATTACTGAATGAAAATCCACCCGCATCATTCATTTCTACAATGGAAGAGTATTCACGAAGCTCTGGTGCAACAGGGTTTGAAAGGTTTGGCCTGACTTTTGGCAGAGGGTTTGAATCAAATTACTGAATGAACATCCACCTACATCATTCATTTTTACAATGGAAGAGTATGTTAGAGATGCCCCAAGAGCATCATCACTCATAAGTCCGTAGGGAGTTGGTATGAACATCTACCTTAGGAGACTATACAGTTTATTCAAGGCATCGAAGTTGCATTTTGTTTGTTATTTCTAAAGCTCTAGTGAAATTTTCTAATAATTATTCATTTTTAAAGAAATATTCATTAATATGATAGTGTTTCTTGAATAGAATACTGAGTCTACTCCAAAGGTTTTATCTCTGGAGTACAAGAAAAAATCAAAACCCCAAGATGATGCACCACTGGTTTCTTCCTCAGTCCCATTCGACCTCTGGTTTTCTTCTTGATAACTACTATCAAGGATCGTGCTACACATATTAATTTTGTGGCAGACTTGAGACTTGCAATAGAATGATATTCTTGTTATCTAAACCTCTAGTACATAGAAAACATAGTTTCAGCAAAGCCAAAATCTTTCGTGTTTGCTACCCCATAGAGATAATGGTAAGAAAAAACCTCTTAGCATTTACAATTCCTTTAGAGTGTATAACAACAAGTATACATACGTTAAAAATATAAACTGATAAAAATATAAAACTAATAAATCTAATACAAAGATTGTGCTTTTCAGAAACCAAGGTACAAACCTAGATTAAAAATCATAGTTGTGGCTTTCCTCATGGCCAAGTGGTGTCAAAGCTTTCTTCTCTAGAACTACCATGCCTATAATATTTCATTTCATCGCAGTCTTCCAAGTATGCACTTGACCACCATTTGTAACTCTAGCACACATACCAGCCCTAATATATACCTGCCTCAACTTATCACCATGTGGAATGCAAGGACCATGTCCATACAATGGGGTAGCTGGCACATTATATATTCCAGCCGTAGGATTTGGTACAACATGAGTCTACTGATGAACATCTCCATCACTAGTTAAAGCAATGAAGTCTTCTTGTGGGAGTGAAAATATTATAATATTATAATAACGTTGCACTCAACATAAATGAGTATCCATCATTTCCCTAGAAACAGTCTACATAAATCCACACTTGCATTTATAAAATGCATTTTTTTTCACACATGTACGTGGGCATGAATACATAGTAGAATGAGAAAGAGTGGATTCATTAATTCATTAGATGATGCGATGTCTAATTGAGTCATTACATAGTATGAGAAGAGGATCACACTGCATATCTCCAAAATACCTAACTAATAGCAACCACATTTAATACTATATTAAATGCCTAATAAGTGCATCTTCTATTTGGCAACTTTGGTGGCTCAATTTCACAAATTTTCTAGGTGGTGACTAGTTAAAATTTATATGGCAGCTATCATTGCCCTTTTTTATCCTCTGCTATAGGTTGGTTTCTCTTTTGGTGGCTTAAACAATTTGATTCAGAGGCTATACCATGAACATAAGATATACCTTTTGACATCTCTGTTGGCAGCTACCCACTCATTCATGAATCTCTGGCTTGATTCTTTGGTTATTCAGTAGATAATATCTACCCATGTGATGATAGGCCTCACAAAATAAAAAACCATGAAGTTCCTACACTTAGTGTCATCCCATGAGTCGAGAAATTGATTTGATATCATCAATTTTATGATTCTTTGGCCTGCCTTTTGCAATATTTTTGTGTGTTTTTCCTTGTGCTATGAATTCCCATGGTTCTCACAGTTTGATTGCATACATATACAAAGTCACTTTGACTCACTCCAGGATGGCTTAACTTTTTTATCTTTTCTCCAATTTGAGTTGTTATATATGACCCTCAACGCCTTCACTAGGCATAGCATTCCCTTGGCTCCTTCACCAACTTCATTGCTTCTCCCCAACAATTCTCTGATACCATGTTATTTTTACACACTCATGTGTGGACAAGAATGCACATTTTAAATGAGAAAAGGTGGGTTGATTCCTTCATTATATGCAATGTGTCACTACGTCGTAGGAGAGGAGTACACTGTAATTCCCAAATACCCAAGTAATAATCACTACATTAATTACTATACTAAATGCATCATTATTACATTCATTTATTAGTGAGACTTTATTATATGTCTAAGTTCTAAATATGACCATTATTTCTAACAAAAGGATCCATTTATTTTAAAAACAATTGAAAATTTTCTATGTTTGATATGGTTTTTGTGGACAAAGGACTTAGTAGGTCAAACTTGCCTATTAAGTGCAGTGATCTATTTCCTTCTCATTTTTCTTGGAGTGCTCTAAAAATGTTTACTAATATCTTAGAAAAATGGTGCAGAGGCTTCATATTGATTCTTTCTCACTAGTATTACATGGATAAGTCATTATGATTCTAGTGTACCTTTGTTTTGTATGTGTAAATCTAGGCGAATTGTTTTCTTAGATCAACTAGTTTACTAGTTTATATTCTCTGGTACATACATTGTTTGAATCTTATTTTTGGGCATCTGATAGCTTTAGTTATTTCCTTTGCTTACATTAAATCTTATGCCCAACATGTTATGGACGAAAAATGGAAAATTCCAATCAATAGAAATTTTTTTGTTGCAGAGAACTAGGGAACTGGACATTCCTGAATTGCTAGAACAATTTCCACCTTTGCAGCAATATCTTTATCTTCTAATGGGGTGTCAGGTATTACATAGGAGCCACCATTGTTGAATGAACAGTAACTATGATTTTGTAGGTTGGATACTTATTATATTTTCTTTAGAATTTTTGAGTTATATGTCATTTCAGTGTGTTTTGGATTGAAAGCACTACATAATGTTGTGTATGGGTGAGCTCATATAATTATCTAATTATGTGCATTCAGAAAGGGTAGCTATAACATGTGATAGAGTATGCACTCACAATAGTTTGTAGAATCTTCACCCTTTGGTGGTTAAAATTCCTTTGTTGTCTTGCATGAAGAAAGAGGCTTCACTTGCTAAAGTTGATGTTATACTTTATGATGGGGATACTTATTTGTCTTTTGTACAATGTTGCAGGTTTCATGGGAGAGCATTAAAATTTATACTGCATTTAATGATGCCACCATCAACCTTGTTGAAAAGGTAGAGAATGTTATGGTTTAGTATGTTCAATTAGCATCTTAATCATCCCTGATCTGTAGCTATTGATGACCGAAACTATTTACCTGTAGTCCTTTGAAATGCAATGCCATGATGCTATTAAGGCTCTTCAAATATATAGGCGAGCTGGTAAATAAGTATATTTGGAAATATATTTTTCTAGAAGTTTTTTAATTCATGTCTTCAATTTCAAACCCTATCAAAACAATGGATATACCAGTACTTTTTTGTTTTTTAAGGATGATTATGATCCAACATTACTTTTTTCCAAAAACAAATGCTTCGGACTAAGACAGTTGAGGCTATGGTTCATGACCTAGATTTTCTTATGTTCCTTTGGGTAGAGGCATGTGATACAATTTTATACATCCTAAATAGGTTTCCTCTCTAGGTATTGAAGGAAAAAACACCGAAGGAAGTTCTCATCAGTGAGAAATCCTAGGTATCACACTTTTTGTGTTGTTGTCCTGTATATATTCATATTTTTGAGGAGAAATGAACTAAATTGAAACACTTAAATTTGAGGGGTATTTTTTTTTTATATAATGAGTCCTCCAAGGCCTATGGAGTTTTCATTCTGTCACAATGGAAAATAATAGTGGACTGAGATGTGAAACTTGTGATGATGCATGGTCCCTTGAGGTCTCACGAGCCTTTTAGTAGAGGTTTAGGAGGGAGAAACCTTTTCTGTCCTAATGATGATTCGCAAGGTTTTGGAGGTGGAAGTGATGCTTTAGTATTTTTTGGTTCAAAAAGGAAACCTAGGTGGTACTAGACATAGTAGGATGCATAGGAGCATGTTGGATCTCCGAAGCCATCCTTTGTAGTGAGTTATATTTCTAAAAAAAAATTGTATTATGTTGCATCAATGTCTTCCATCATTTTTGTAGAGCCTTTTAGTTATGGGGAGGTAGTTGGTTAGCAGGTATGATAGAATTTTGTGGTGGACATTGACAAATCTATACTGAAGAATGGTGTTTGGAAGATTGTGCCAACACAAGTGGGGAATTTCGTGATTTATTCTAGGTGGATGTTTGAGGTGAACAAAAGATAAAAAGTACAAAGGTTATGTCCATAGTGAGAGTATTCTCTAGAGAGGAGTTGACTATAAGGACACATTTACTCTAGTTTCTAGTGTACTTGCATCAGGTTTGTTAATGTATTTAGCATAAATTCTTGGTTGGCATTGATATCAAATGGATGTAAGAACATTGTTTCTTAATGGTCTAATCAAGGAGGAAATATAGATAAATCACAACTCTATAATGAATAATGTTGTTTGGGAGATTGTGCTAACATAAGTTGGGAATTTTTTGATTTATTCTAGGGGGGTGTTTGAGGTGAAGCTTGTAGTAGATACCATAAAAATGTACTAAGGTTCTGTTCACAGTGAGACTATTATCTAGAGAGGAGTTGACTATGAGGACACCTGTAGGATTTACTCTAGTTGCTAGTGTAATTGCATCAAGTTCGTCATATCTTTAGCATAAATTTTTGGTTGGAATTTATATCAAATGGATGTAAAAACATTGTTTCTTAATGGTCTAATTGGGGAGGCAATATATATCAATTAGTTGAGAGGGTTTCATGTGTGTAGGTGAGAGATCCATGTATGCAAATTGAAGGAGGAATTTTATGGGATGAAGTTGGCATCACATGCTCGGTACTCTAGGATTGAAGAATAATTGGTAGGTTAAAGCTTTAATATAGCTATTTCAAATCCTTATCTTTATTATTTATTTGGTAAATTTGATTTTCTTGTTTTTGTGAGATCCTAGGGAAATTTTCACCCTGGATTTCAACAAATTATTTTTCGGACAATGACACCAAGATTCATCCAATACAAATGAATGAAGTCTTCAATAAATAACATTTCTATATCAACATTACAGTAAACAATACTATAGTTCAACCATGCAATAGAATTTCATAGTACCACTATATGCTCCAGATTTAATAGTTTAGTATAGTTTCAAACAGTTGCAGTATAACTTCATATTGGATAAAGTTGTATTCTAACCAGAAATCCGTAGACCTGAATAAACCTTTGTGAATTATAATAAGAGCTAATATCCAAATGGTTTTAGGGGTCAAGGTGGAGGATAACACTCCTCTTCTTCCTTGGAATTTCTTCAGAAAACTCTCCGAGAATCTATCCAATACCACTTTATCGTATTAGAGAGTCTTGGATCTTCTTCGGTCCTAAATCAATTCCTCTATAATTTCCTTAGATAGCCACTCCAAGATTTATATAGGAGTAGGAAATTTCTTCAAAAGTTAAGACCTATTTTAGAGCACAAATAATCCTCGAGTGGCCTGAGGAAGGGGGTTGGCTAGGATTAGCCTCTTTTGATT
This sequence comes from Pinus albicaulis, assembly GCA_034641835.2. NCBI lineage: Eukaryota > Viridiplantae > Streptophyta > Pinopsida > Pinales > Pinaceae > Pinus > Pinus albicaulis. Next base: position 312,355,777 of record CM076584.1, read on the forward strand.
CTAAAAAAAATCAGTTTAATTTTCCTCGGAATAATTATGTAAATAACCAGTCTCAGGGTTTTGTTTCAGTCTTAGGGTTTTGTTTTCCTGGGAATTGTGATAATATCCTACCTCATATCGTTCTACTTCTGGGATGGGAAAACTTTACACAATCATATTTTACAGATTCATTGGATGGTTGTTTGCTAGCATCTTCATGCAACTGAATGTTGTTTTCAATTATTTCCTTCTCACTAGCCAATGAATTTTTTGCATCCTTAAGCCAGGAGGATATTGAGATTGGATCAAGTTTTTTACATACAAATCTTCGCTTCCTTTTTTATTCTACATCATTAGAATCAGACACAGATTTAGTGGGTGATCCTTCATAGTACTACACCTTTCTTATCGGTCTCTGCATTTGTAGTAGTACCATGTTTTTTTATACACCTTCCTTTTAGTAACTTTTTCCAAAAAATATTATTATGTATCTTCTTTGCTATCAATTGGCTGTCTGACTCACCAAATAGTGGGACACCTTTTCCATATTTGCCTTCCCATGGTACTTTTGAAATAATACAATTCTCTGGTGTATTATCAATCTCAGATATGTCACATGCATGGGTTAACATGTCTTGAGATAAAGACTTCAAGTTTTCATTTCTAGAAACAAATTTAAATTTGAAATCACGATCATTCACATCATGAAGCTTCTCATACTTCTCAAAAAGATGTGCAAAACCCTACCTGAGGAGCAAATGGCAAACTATTGCACTTAAATTTTCCAAACTGTAATCTAGTAAATAGTCTTGCTTGGCATAAATCAGGACTCTCTCCTCCACTGTGTATGGGCAATAGAACCGAAAAAAATTAAAGAACTCAACTTGGTTATCGGTATGTATCTTCTGTAAGGCTCATAAGTCACTAATTGGGTTCCATTCACTGTCAAATATTATTACAGTGTCAATTGAAAAAAGCTTTGTGCTTGTTCCACAAGCCTGCTTTTCAAGTAAAAACACAAACTGCCCAGAATCCTTACTATTAAACTTCTGCAAGGCTGCATTTTTCTTGGTAGTAGGTAAGAAACCATCAATACGCTCATAGGATTCAATCCCAAAATTTTTCCTTATATGATCATCTAGAATATCACTAATGGAAATTTCCCCAGATCATCTAATCATCTGGAAAAGAATCAACACCGTTTGGCATTCTAGCCTTAGCTCTGATAGTATATTGTCCAACAGTTTCAACTTGCTACTGGCATTTATATTAGCATTAGGGAATTCAACTTCTAAAAGGCCCTTTCAATGCAAAATTTGCAATGAACCATCCACAAGATAAGGATGATTTCAACACTTCCTTAATGAATGAAGGATGTCCCTGAGAGCTACAAAATCATTTTTCTTCACCACTGAACACAAACAATCTATATTTGTCATAACAATGTTGTAAGACTACTCCACCTGTACATATGCCAGGTCTATAGGAACCCAATACTCTTTGAAATTGGAACTCGTCAAAGGGTCTGATTTTTGCTCATATACAATGTACTATGACAACTTGCTCTTCAATAAACCAAGATGTTCACTAATGTTATGTTGTTTCTCTTCAAACTCATCAACATTTTTACTCTATTTTTTAGTATCGAGGAAGGAAATAAGATGAGAAACGTCAGGGGAATTATCCCTCAAATGGTCATGGAAAAGCACAAGTTGAAAATCAGCAGGTAGTTTCTCCAGATGCTAGAAAACTTTTGAAAGTTAAAGGCATTGCCCTTCATCTATAATCACTGCTTCCCAATCAAGGCATATTAAATATTCTATGTCCGTGGTGACAACATCAGAGGTTGATAAGACATTCTGAACAATAACACGTCCACTTTCTTCTAAAAATTCAAGCTTCCGGATAATATCTCTTAACTCTCTATTACCACAATAAACCACCATATTTATAGAAGAAGCCCACCTCAAAAATTCCAACTCCCAGCTATATATTCCAACAGTTGATGTGATAATGAGAATAGGTTTGTTTATGTGAAAATCCTTGATTAAGGATAGGATAAAGGAAATCATTATTGCAATACATTCCTAATTAACTTCATCAATGACAAGAGAATTCTTGTGGTTTTTCTAGAACTCTCGAAGTTTATTGACAAATCTAAGAAGAGAATAATCTAGTATCCTTTTCATCCAGTCTATAGGTCTTTTCAACCTTGAAAAAGGAATATTTTGCAGCTCTTTTTCCTTAACTTCTTTAGTAGGACTAGCTCACTAGTGTGCCTCATCATAGCAAAGTTCGTATACTTTCCTTAGTTCCTTAGTTGAAGTTAGGTTAAGAAAACTTCTAGCTTCTAACTCCCATGTACATTTTTCATAGCCTAACCTTTTCCATTTGATGAACCATTCTTTCCAGCCCAATTCACTAACTGCATCTGTGCACTCTTTATCAGGATTCTTAGGAAATATCAGTGTTCTCTTCTGAATAAGTTGTTGTGGTTCAGCCCATTCAAAGTTCCATTTAAGAGTCTTTCCTCACTGCATTTTTATTTTGAAATTAGCTAGCTGCTTGGGAGCTTCCTTGACAAGTAGAATTTCACTAACCTAACAATTATGAAGATAAGAGAGTCCTCTATAATTAAAAAAATATATCCTTTGTTTTTTCTTGAGTCGTCCTACTACTTTATTTGGTTTCACTTGGTATGCAGTATTCATAGTAATTTCACGATCTCTGTCATTATTATATTTAAGAAATGTTTTTTTCTTTTAGCCCATCGTGATATCTCTGAGTTGAAGCCGACATTGAAAAACCTATAACAGGATGAACACCATATTCGCTCTAAAAAATGTTGCTCAATTTCTCTTTTTTCCATAAATATATCCAATTCAGAAAATTGTTCAGGTTCAACATGCTTGACGTCCCATATCGATTCGACTGCTTTGCAGACAGAGTGTACATCACATGATATTCTAATGTAAGTAAAATTTGGGTAGTACCAGTCACTAGGAGGAACTTGAACCAAGGGTGGTTCAAGGAAACCTATATGGTAAGCTACGAAGCAATCTTTTCCATCATAGCATAACAACTCCCCACCTTCTTTACAAACTTGGCACACATTATTATAAAAAATCTGTAGAATACTTCACAATAGAACCACTTATATGCACAGTATATGGTTCCTCAATGTTAGCATCTTCTCTGCTTACCTATATTCCACCAACCATTCTCTTAAGGTCCAAAGTGTCCTCATCTTCATAATCCTCTAAACAGATCTGACGACTGTTAAACCCTGGAAAATTCTTACTGAACCTTTTTTCCCCCTTTTGAGTTACAACAGAGTCATCTCCTCCATTTTTATCTGAATTGAAAATAGCTTTGTTCTCCTGTAGAGAAATAAATTGTTCTTCAACTTGTCCTGATGACTCCAAATAGCTTCTTTGCAAGCCAACTTAATGAATAGGTGGGTCCTTTGGCAAAAAATTATGATACAACTAATGAGCTTTGGTAAAATCATCTAAAAATTTCTTATCTTTACACATATTTTTAATTGCTTCATAATTCTCCCAAAATAGATGAAAAGACCTTGCCTCAATAAATTCGGGTTCCTCCCTTGAATCCACGGAGTAAATGAGATGAGTTAATGCCAACCCATCATGTGTACATGAACTTTTTTTATGGATACCATCATACTTTAGCATAGTGAAAGAAGGCAACCATATACCCTTTTCTATCTCAACCCAAACAATCGTCTTTGGTTTAGAATCATTACTTATGTTATTCTCATCTAAATTAGAATCTACATTAGAAGATTATTCCCCCACTCCTACATTTCCAAATATATTAGAAGAAGATTTATTTCTTTGAAAACAAGCACGTGATTCCACATGGTCATCAACATTTGTATTTGGTTCAATGTGCACGCAAGAATCAAAAGGACCCTGTTTAGTTTCCTCCTGTGAAGCAGCACAAGTAACATTCAAAGAATGAAATGCACTGTCATAAAAACACCAAGGCTGCCTACATACTTGAATATTCTCTATCCTCTTCCATTTTTTGTAGTTTATGCATTGCACCCATTCCCTGGTATGGAGATCCTCACTCATCCCATGCTACTGCATTTCACCTTTGTCCCCAATAGGAATAGAAAATGCAAGATCCATGCCAGGATCATCAAGTAGATTTCCTTCTTTCTTGTCCTTTTCGATATCTCCTTTCTTGCATATGATACTTTTTCTCTTCTTTTTATAACTCTTTTCTCCATATATTTTTTCAAGAAATTCACGTGAACCACCTTCTTGACTGCTAGTTATATATTGGATACATCCTTTAACCTGATTTTTCACAACATCATGTTGTCCTTTTCTTGAAACCTTTAGACCTATAAAATTTATTTCATGGTATCTAACAACATCTGTGGAACCTCCAGTTTGAACATCATCATCTGTACTATCCTCCAGAACTTTAAACTTGTACATTTTCCCAGATCTTCTCTCAGATGCTAAGTAACTCTATTTAACTAAATTTTGTTGTATATATTTCTTGTTATGAATCCTACTACTTTTGCAAACTTACTCATTTTTATAATGACCATTCTCAACCTCTTCTTGGTCCTCCAAACCTTCTAATTCAATGACATTAAGCCCTTAAGTTTGATTGTAAGCACCAACAACTTTAGCTAGGGATTTGACAGCTGTTGGAGTAGGCACATAATCCTACTGCAATTCATCTTGATTCTTTTGTTTTCTATTTATTCGATTGAATTCCCTCTATTCGCTACTTTTCTAAAACACAGTCAAACTATTATCTGTGCCATCTTGTGCTCAAACACCTATCCCACTTTCCGTGTTTTGTTCCAAATATTGCAATCTTCCATCATTGTTCAACGAATCTAGCTGCAGTGTCACATGATCCCCCATTTCCCTATTCTTATTTCTTATTGCACTTCTATCAATGGAAGTGAAGCATCACTTACCTGATTGTTTGCTCTTTCTCCTTCTTGTGGTTCCCTTATGATAACCTTAAAATTTGATGACATGTATTGTCTGTACCTATGTGCATCTAATCTTTTTGATGCAGAGAAATTATTTTGGTCACCATCCACCATAGTTTCTGTCATCTTAGTAATATTTACTTTTGCAACTTCTTCTATTGGAGGAACCTTGCAAGTTTTTCAGAGATCCCTATCTTCCCATTCACTGCATATGTAATACCAGGAGAACACTTCTTGGCCACATGCTCTCTTTTTTATTTCATCATGGTTGGTACTGACATTATAACATAATCACCATATCAGTCCAACTCGGAAGATAATCTAGGAACATTTTTATCATTCCTTTCATTTAAATTCTACACATATTTTCAACTCACTCCTTCCAAGCCATGCCAAAAAGGAATGTTTGGGTGTTCTGAAAAATGAAATTTTATAACAGTGCAACTTGAGGATCCAAGTTTAAAATTTATTTTCCTCAATAGACGATGCTAAAAGTAAATCTACTCGAGTCAACCTCTCCACCCTTGAGCATTTAGAGGCACCAAACCCTTCGACACTATGTGGCCGTACAACGTGAGAGTATCACATACGAAATTCCTGCCAGCTGTCTGAAAAAGTGATGTTGACAAAAACCTCATACACATTGACAACACTTATTTATGGCCCTGGGAGTCGAACTCAACACTTTCAAAATTTTCTGGATTTCGAGATCCCCCTCCCTCTTTCAGTAGAATACCATGGACGTTTGAAGAATCGAACCTTGGACCTTCTTGTTTCTGCACTAGCTCAGAGCCACCCAATCTTCTTATTATGAGATTTTTAACGAAAAATTACTTTGGTGAAAGAACAGTCACTTTTGTTTTTGGTTTGCAGGCGCCAGGAGAGGAAATGCATAAACTTCATCGAATTTGGCGGGGGTGCAGACTGTCAGCAATAGTGAAGAAAAATGTTGCCTAGGGGGCACTGTAGCCGATCGGAAAAGGATGGGAAACTAAGCTATAATGGTCCACTATTCAATTGTGGATGACTAATCAACAAAATATCATTCCACTAGGATGATTTCCGAAGGTTGTGGTGGAGATTGCAGGAGTTAAATTCTATTCGAATATTGAAGTAATATAGATTGTGGATGAAGCAAACCCTTACCCTGCTCTCTTAGGCCTAGAATGGGCTATTGACATGGGAGGTATCAAAAATTTGAAAAGGAGAAGTATGATCTTTGAAAACGATGGTATGCAGGTAATAGTCCCCTTGGATCTAGCAGAAGGTGAATGATATACTGAACCATTACGTGAGGAGGAGGATGTTGATCACATTTAAAAACTGACTATGCGGGATGATGATTGGATCAACCCCATGACTGATTGCATGCTACATTGGGAAAAATACAAGCAATTCCTCTTAGACTCAGATGGAGAGATAGAAAATTGGCAAAACTGGTTGCATGATGTATCTACATTGTAGTGCCTTAAGATCACAAATAGATTCTGATGCATCTCCTCAGAGGTAAGATAACTTCCCTACTTTGATGGTTCTGGTAGTATTAAGGACTTTCTTAAATCATTTGAAGTGGATTTCCCTAAAGAATTGAGGTTTTGGGCCCTTGACTTGGCTATATGCGCGACCCTTGTGCAGTGGTGGGAAACTCATAAGGAAGCCTTTTCTGGACTGGGAGGAATACTAAAAAATGATGATCCTACGATTCAATCCTCCAGTCAACCCACCCATGGAACTATTCTTGGTTCAAGGGGATCCGCACAAGAACTTGCCTATCTGGATGGACGTATGGAATGAAAAAACTTGGAATGAATGGGTGCATATGTTTATTCATGCCTTAGGACCAATCCCTAGCACCTGGTATTTGGATGTAGATCTACACCAATGCACTCGTCACTAGGGTACAATGGCCAAAGATTTTATGATGACGTTTGGTTTGGTAGGAGGAACTGAGAAACTCAATGAAGCCTTACAAGATATATATGCTCTGGTCTTTGATGAGTCCTTATCTAGGCGATAACGTGTTGCACCAGCCTGGGATGCACAAATGTAGTATATACCAAGGGTGATAGGACCAAGGCAGATGCAATTAAGCTAAAGGACCCTACCCTTGAAGAACCAAAATTTCTACCTTAAAAACTACCAGCAACTGAGGAGCTACAAGAATCAACACCATCTTTGATTTGAACCTAAACAATCTTATTATATCCAAGTATTTCCCTAATCACAATGAATAGTAGATTATCCTCATGGATTATTTATGTCATTCTATCTATTAGTAAAATCCACAAAATGTATCCATACATTTGAATCTTGGGAAATAAACATATAATTGTTATCATTTAAAATATCCATATCTCTTGGAGCCCAAAAACCCATTTTATTTGGATAAGCTTTATCTATAACCTCAAAAGCAACCCTATTATAAGTTTAAGGACCATTATGTCCTCTTGAGTCTTGAAAAAGTATGATGGAATGAAATTGGGTGAAAACCAGATCCAGGTTTACCATGTCAGAACTTCATTGAGACGACGACCTTGGTTTGAATACATCCACCATACAAACTAGGACCACCCATACTTATCATTGCCATCTCTCTTTCATCATCAATACTATGTTCATACTGAGAACCTATATCCCATGGAGGCCCAGGGTCGTCATTGCAATGTAATTGATTAGAATACATGCCATGTCCATAAGTTTTTATATTTAATATCTGCATCCAATGTGGCCATTTCTTATTATGAGATTGACCACATCCGAAAATGGCATCATTCACATAATTTTGAATAAGTCTAAAAATTAGGTCAACATATTTTTTTTTTACATTTACAACTTCCCTCACATTTGTTGGTTCCTGAATCTCAAGCACTTCCATAAAAAAAATAGGAAAAGTCAAACAACAAAAATATCCACTCTCTTTTTATTTTCTAATATTATAATTAATTTTTATTAGAGGCACTGTTTGTTTGTTTGTTTTGGTTAGAAAAGGGGTTGCTCTTGGTTTTATGTGTCTTTCAATTTATCATATGTAACATGTTAAGCAATGCGAAAGAATAATGTGTGACATTTATCTTGTAGAAATTGATGTTGAATCAAAGGAAACATAGTTTAACCAAGCTACAGTTCGCTTTGATAAAGATGGAGGAACATCTTAAAAAACTGCCTAAGAATAGACCATATACAAAGTTTGAACATAAGTAATATATTAATTTTTATTTTGCAGATATGTTCTTTTTTTTACCCAAGGTATCACAACAAGAAAAATATTGATACTGTAGAAATTGTTTGAGGACCTCATTGAAGTAGATTTTTCTGATATCCTACATGATTGATACCTTCTCATATGTCAGGAAGGAGTTAAATATGAATTAATAAGTTCATGAAACAAATTAGATTCAAATTTTCTAGATACAAAAGATAAAAACAAATGTCAATGTCTTCGTTTGATTGTTACTTGACTCTATTGTGGGCAGGTTATGAGAACTATGATTGGAAACAGGATGGGGAGACAGTGCATGTTACATGTCTTAGATATGATTCATTTGTTGTTAGAGATCCTTTAGGCACATGCACCATCAACTTTTTAAATGCTGCTAGTAGGAATTCACATGTCTTTTAATGTTCTAATTATTTCACCTCAGGGTTATTTTGGGCAAGAAAATGTTTTAGGAATGCGAGACACAACATCGGTGGACAGGTAAACAATTTTTTTTATAATTGCAATTTCCATTCCATGATATCCTCTCTTTATAGTTTGATTGTATTTTGGATGCTTCTTTTGATTTTTTTTTGTCATTTAACTGTGAAATTGAAAATACTTGGTATCATGTCCATTCAATCAAAAACCAAAACTTGAAGATGAAATTAATATTACACGATATTTATTGGAATCCTCATAGCTATTTAGTGTTAAAATAATTTCATGAATATCAGAAAAGTTTACTTTCATGTTGTTATTTGAACACATGTTGTTTATATACATGACCAAGTTCATGCGTTAGAAAATAAAATGTTTTTGCAAATAAAATTACAAGGATTAAACATCACACCTCATATTATTTGTTTTCACAAGTTATCTACAACTTGAGCTTTTTATCATATAACTTATTTGACATGATTGTTCCTAAGATTCCCTAAATATTGAATACTAAGTTACTAAGGTGTTCTTTTCTATTTATGGTGACATTTTATTTTCTTTGTTTATACAAGTCATATGGCCACATTATTGTTGCCACTATCGCCCAACTGAAGAATTTTTTTTCGAGTTTCTTACTTGTATGGGGAAAAATGGCTTTGACATTGCTGATGTTAAGGTATATCTCATATAAACTATTTATAGTTAAATTCACTTTATATTCTATTGTTTATTATCGTTCATGTCTTACGCTATACATTTTATCTTCTTCTTTTTTCAGAAAATGAACTTAGTATTGATGGTAAGAAGCAGAAATTGAAGAAAGAGGAGGGCAATAACATTGTAGTGACAAATGAAAAAAAAGAGAGTGAAGAGAAATGCTCTAGTGATACCCTTAGAGCCAATATCCTACATAAGACACACATATAGATACTGATGGTCAGGTTTTCAGAGTTGGTGAATTCACCTGCAATGCCTCGACAACACAATGATAATGTTTTCAAGTGATGAAACATCATTTCATGTGTAAATTGTAGTCCAACCAATATTATGTTGGAAACTCATTGTAATACTTTAACATTTCATATAATATAATTTATGTCGTTGAAATTATTTATAATTTCACTTGATATTGTTTAGTATTGTAATTAACATATGCAACTTTATGTTTTGATATTAGATGAGCATGCACATTGTATCATATTTTTTAAAATATACAAATTAATTTATGTTGATTAATAATGAACACATAAAATCAATTTAAAACTACTAAATTAGTATTTTATATTGATTAATGATGAACACAAATAAATTAAATATACGATTAAATTAGTCATTTATAATAATTATTAATGAAAGTAAATGAAATGAATATAAAATACTAAATTAGTTGTTTATATAATGAATATGAAACTACCAAAAAAGATAAATGACTGCTGCAAATGAGAAATTTGTGATTACAAGTAATGACTAAAATTTTCATATATACGACTATTAGTAGCTAATTTACAGTATCTTATAACACAAAAAAAAAATTAGTTATATTTATTTGGTCATTAATTAGTTTCAAACGATGACTAAAATTTGCATATATATGACTATTAGTAGCTAATTTACAGTATCTTATAACATGACCAACATTTTGGTCATATTTCTTTGGTCATTAATTGGTTTTCTTGGGTGATTATATAGTAATATATTTCGTCATATATTTGGTAATTAATTATGACAATTAATAACCAAATCAATGATTAAATGAATGACCAAATCAATCACTAACTTAATGACCAAATCAATGATTAAATTAATGACCGAATATACTACTAGACAACAAAATTGAGATAACCAAGTAATGAATAAGCTAAAAATGACTAAAATTTGGTCGCATTATAAGATACTGTAAATTAGCTACTATTGTTCATCGACCGAAAAATAGTTATTTATATGGAAATTTTAGTCATTTTTTTAGTAACTAATTAGCTATTTTGCACTAGTGAATTGTGATGGTTTGTTGTTCTTTATGTTGTTATTGTTCAACATCTAAATATCATACTTTATGCTCTTGAATTCACTCATAAAAACTCAGTTAAATTACCTATTTGACACACATAAGAAACAAGGAAACTTGTACATTAATCATAAGATCAACAAGTAAATTTTAAATCTGAGGTTGAAATTAACACAAAAAAACTAACATTCATAATCAGATCAACTTAGTATCAGGGTTTGGTTGAAAATATTTGGTTGAAATAAATGGTTATTTGATTGATGGTTTCTTGATTTTTGTGCAAGTTTAATGGTTGCAAAATTGTGATGTTGACAAGGTTAAAGTTGTAGAAAGGTGAAGGAAAGTTGTTGGTTGCAAGTCTTGAGATTAGGACCAAAAGAAGGAGAGCTACAAGAGCACCATCTTCACCCTGTTAGGTTCCCGTGATTTGGCTGATTGGCAAGCCAAATGACAATGTAAGATCAAACCAAGCTTTGGAGCCCAAGGACCTAGCCTTCCTGGACTCAGAGAGGGCTCTCTCTATAAGTGTAAGGGATATCTATGTGTTTTTTGATTGTGTTATGATTTTGGGCTAGTTATGAAGTAAGTTTTTTGGTTTTGTTTTTTTAAGTTGTGAGGGATGAAACTGATCAAAGATATGAAATAGGTAACAAGATGTTAGATTAACTGGGCTATGGGGTCAAAATATCAAGAAAGCTATTAGATGACGATACAAGGTTGTTGAAGGGCTGATTTGATTCAAGGTAAAAAGGATCTTTGGGAAAAATGGAGTAAATGGACATCAATTTTGTGAACGACGAAGGATTTAAAGCATAACTAGTTTAATACCAGACATAAACATGGTAGGGAAAACCATTAATCATGCAAAATGTAACTATAAGCTAATCAATACATAGAAATAAACATTCAAGCCATGCATAGAAGTATAAGACCCTCTAACTTTGGGAAATGGCTATCAGACTTTGGGGAAAACACACAAGACAGACTAACAACTCGAAACACTATGCCGGAATGCCTAAACACAGTACTTCAAGTTATTGGGCACTTTGAACAACAAGATTCGCATAGTTTTATGAAAAGGGCTAGATCGAAACTAGGCCTCATTGGTTCAACAAGATGATAATCTATTCAGTCAAAGAGATAGTTTCACGGATGAGACTATGGACAGCCATAGGTAAGCAGGGCATACCTTACATCCTACTCAGCATGCATAGAAACTATGAATGAAACTAGCAACAATGTTCTCAAGTTATTAAAGAGCAGTTAAGAATTCTTTAATGTAACTAAGGAAGAAGAAAACATGAAAGCTATGAAGAAACAGGAAATTTGAGGTGCCTCCAAGGGCATGTCTCAAATTTGTTCTCTATTGATCTATAGCAAGAAAGAAACATGTATTTATGAATGAAAACTAGAAGACAAAACATAGAAAGAAACACTATACCATTCTACCAAGTCATGGAATCCATCAACAATCCTTCATCTTTCATCCAAGAACATCCAAGAGGCAATACAAAAGCATAACACAAGTATTTCTTCCAAAGCTCATATGACCAATATATTGCTTCTCTTCTCAAGTTCAGCCTTGTTTTGCAATGAAATCCTTTGGAATATATAGGCTCAAGTGAGGAAAACCTCATGGTTCAACTTGCCATCCTATTGGCCTAATCAAAATATCTAATCTTGTCCTTGAGGCTTTGCAAAGCCCAAGGCACAAAAAAATCTCATAAAATATCTAAAAAATGCTAAAAATGGGAAATATATTGACTTTGCATCTTTTTCCATGTGCAAAAATAGCTAAACGCACATTTGGAAAAAACAGATTTTAGAGGTTCAAAAATTACAAAAATATTCAAAATTTATATCAGTAAAAGGTCCCTTGACTTGCCGGAAACATTTGGCAGCCTTCCTGATGTTGAAACAAGGCTCATGATATCTCTTTGGAAAGCTATGAGTGTATACTTTCCATAAAAGCTGAAATTTCCCAAATCTGATGCCTAGAAGTCCTCCAAATATGCACCTGTGTGTAAAAATCCAGAAAATTACAGTCAGCTGATAGACCAGGCAGAGTGTGCAAAATGCGAGCCCTTTTCGCCATTTTGAGGGGGCAAAAGATCTCCAAATGTTCCAAAAATCATTGAGGGTGTGCTCATGAAAATATTACATCCAATGATACCATTCTTCTCCCTTGATGAAACCTCAAAATGAAACGGCGAATTTATGAGTTTTTGACCAAAAACTCAAAAATGCCAAAAAACCAAAAATTGTCGAAATGTGCCCAAAATTGGTGTGCATGACCCTCAAGGGTCCTCAGCAACACGCTCTGAAACTGAAGCCGAAATTTCAAGTGCTGATGTGCTTTTCTTCTCTTTCCGTGCCAGGCGCTTCCCTTTTGCCTCCTTTAGTTTCTCTTGAGTGGCCTTTAACTTGCGCCAGGCAAATTGATTTAGCTTTTGATAATGCTTTGTCATCCTCCTTTGCAGTTCTAAGTCTCTGTTCGCCTTCTCAAGCTTCATCTCCAAATGTTTATTGGATATTTCTAGCCATGCCTCCTTATTGTTTTCAATCTCTTTCTCGAGTAGTGCAGTGAGGGGAGTGGATTGAAAAAGGGCTTGTTCCTCTTCCTTTTGCCTCTCAAGAGCTTTTCTAAGCCCTATGGTCCTAGGCTTCTTTCGCCTAGGCTGGTCCTCTTCTTCATCTTCATCAAACTCACCTACAAGCTCATCTATCCTTGCTTGGGCTTTGGCAGCTTCTTTCTTGTATTTGATTGCTCGTGCCTCATAGATAGCCATATGGACACTCATTTGCCTATTTTGGATTTCCAAGAAATGATTGAAGTTTTTTGCCCGATGAAGGTCATTCTCCAATGCTTCAATTTGGCCCTCTCTATGGATTAGAAGGTTTTCTAAAATGCGGGCCTCATTATCACTGTCATCACTTTAGATTGGGATGACAGCCATTGCACCTCCATGCTCTTGACTTTCTCCTACCTTGCCTTTCCCTTTGCCCTTGAAGGCTAATCTTGCGCTCTTCCTCCTAGGCAAGTTAGTGAGAGGCTTCTTTGGCAACTTTATTTTGCTCCGGATAGTTCTTGTCACTTTGGAAGTGACCACCTTGGGCACTTGCTTTCTTGATGTCTTGGGCTTAGCCTTTTCAGGAGAGGAAGGCATAATTGCTTTGCCTTTGTCATCTTGTTTGTCACCTTCTCGAAATTGCCTTTCCTCTTGAAGCTGCTGTGCCTCTTGAGGAGGTTGTAGTGTATCATGAGGGGATCGTTGTTTGTCATGAGGAGACTACTGCCCCTCAACAACATGCTACTCAAAATGTCACTTTGATCACTAACACCATGCTTCTTTAGAAATCTGCCTTTCCAACCCTTGTATATCAATCCAACAAGCAGACCTTTTAAAAAGAAAAACACAGTGAAATGAAGATAGACAGTCAAGTGGATTTGTTGTGTATAATGACAAGGTCACTCTGCCCTTTGAAGTTTGGAGGCCAACAATATATTCTTGTGTCTTTGACCAAGGTAAAAATCACACACTCCTTGATTTCAAAATCCCATTCTCTTCTTGGTATGCAAATCAACGAATCAACTTTGGAAGAACAAAACACAATCAATCGTGACACACAAATAACATGGGTCTTTCTGTCTTTGGTGTCAAGGGCACCCTATTTGTGATATTTTGAGGACATAAGATGCCCTTGTCATTTTTTAGAAGAAAGCCAAACACAATATTCTTAGCTTCAAACCCCGCTCCTTATTGGTATGCTTTCTTAACTAGTATATTCAATACTACAACATAGCCACAAAAAGGGTATCCATACAACAAAGTCATCGCTTATAGATATGGCGATAAACATTTCAAAATGTTTTTATGATGTTACAAAAATATCAGATCATTCAAACCATAAGAAACCGGTTTAAATAGAAACTCGCCCTAGAATTACCCTACCGTCCCTCATAACATCTTTTCCACAAACACCGCGTACCCAAGGGTAGCTTTCACTCACTGACAATGCTTCTATGGAATGGACCATCAAAACTCTGTATTTTGACTTGTTAACATAGAGGAAACCTTTGAAAAAGGTAAAAACATCATATAATGACCAATGCTGTTTGAACACTAACCCATAGTGGCACCTTTCCGAACCCTGTGCTTCTTCTTTCAATATAGTTTGAGGTAATAGCTATCTCAGCTACAATGGTTTTTTACACTAGTGCTAATTTAACCTTTTGATGTTTTACTTCTAGCCTCACCACCACAGAGAACACCCTCATTTTTTTCATAAACTCAAATCGTGGTTTTTAAACCTCTTACAACACTTAGAAATCTTGAAATCCACCAATCCAAGTAAAATGTAAAAATACCTTTTTACACAACTCGAGGAAAGGCCTTGTGGAGGGTTGGAGCAGCTTACATGATTTGGAGGCATGTTGAGGGTTGAAATCATGCGCCGTACTTAGGAGGAAGAATGCCACTAAAATCGAGTGTCGGGTCACTGCTGGCCCGACACAGTGAGCGCCATGCGCTCGCATAGAGCGCCGCAAGCCTTGTAGCGCAGCGAAATAATGCGCCTTAGGAGCACCGCGCAAGAAAAAACTTTCACACCTCGAAAAATGATTGGAAAACTTCCTTTCTGACTCGGTGAACCGTGAAGGGATGTTTGCTCGGGCTTGGGTGTTTACATGATGAGTTTGCAATGGTCTCTATCACTTTGAAATGCACAAAGGCCAACGGTCCTTTTATGCTTGATTTGAGAGGGTTTATTCAAAGTTTCTTTTGAAAGCCTTTATTTTTAAACCGAAGTTTGAAACCTCATTTTTGAACACGCAACTGATATCTTTGTTTTGGATATGTGCACAAGGGTAACAGACCATCTATTTGTGAGCGAGACCTCTCTTAACCCTTATGAGAATCTGAAACTTGACTGCTTCCAAGTTAGAGAATAAAAAGGGTCCTTCTTTTCTGATGTTTGTAACTCCAAACTCCTCTTCCACTTATAATGTTTGAGTTCCATATCTGTTGTAGTTTGTGTCAGGGGAGCTCCCTTTTGACCGTGGATAAAAACTCTGTTGGTCACTGTAAGTGTAGACCTTGTTTTACAAAGGGCCAATCAACCCAAACAATACCAAATTATCTCCAAATTCCCAAAATGATCCAGCTTTTGGTTATTGAGGATATTGACTATCTTCTCTCACAACCCTTCTCCAATGATGACGAAACTATCAGTTTACAGGTTTTGCCTTGTGACTCAAAGGCAATGAAACTCCTGCAGCCATTTTGGAATCTACTGCTTTACCTTTATTCGAAATGTAACAATAGAGTACCTTGACCTGTTTTTACAGGGAACCTGCTTTCCTTTGTGACAGTGGCATGCAGACTTCACTTTCAATGAGTTCCAGATCTTGAAAGAAAATGCCACAGTCTTTCTTTGTATGTTATGAACCACTGTGTCTAGCTGTGATACCACTCTTGGGAAGAGCAAAACTCAAATTTTCCTTGTCAACTTGTGATAAGCGACCTGAAGGACATCTTCTTAGGAGTAGGGGGATCAGCATCTTTTAGAACATAGTCATCATTAGTTCTTTGCCTATGTAATGACACAACTTTTTCAATCATTCTTCAATTGGGTTTTGTTTTGACTGCCAACTGTGGACTGTCTTTTGACAAAATCTTGTTAAGAGACAAGTTTGACCTCCTTGGATTGCAGTGGTACCCCTACCTTCCATTTGGTCTCTTACCTTGCTTCTCTGATCAAACAGACCTTGAAACCTATTAATGCCCTGGCCATCTGCTTATGAATGAAGGAGGCCTTTTTCTCTTGGCAGAATATCTGTGCTTTGTCAACCTTCTGTCCCAGCCATATGTAGGCTGCCTTGTCCTAGTCATTGTCTCACTGTTTTCCGAAAACAAATATTGTCTTATAGTCAATTACAATTTTTCAAGTTAAACATTGGCCATCGCCCTTTACTTGTAGATGAAGGAGGCGCCTTAATCCTCTGCTTATAAATGAAGGAGGTTTTAGCCATGACTTATCAACAGTCTCTTGACAATGCTGATTTTTATTCTGCTGTCTTTTCAGGCTGAATGAGGTTGCAGGAGTTTGATGAGTGACTCTTTGCCCTGCAGGTGCATCTCAGGCTTATGATCACATTTGAGAAGTAGCTTTCTTCTCATATAGAGCCAAGAATTGTCTTTTGAGGTGCTGACATGCTTCCCGTGCTTGTAAAATCCATAAACAGTGTAAAACACCTAAAATCAGCTTGAGATTATGGTCTATGCATTGCTGAGACTTAAGGGTGTACTTCATAGCCTATGTTAGGAATGTGACCTACCAATCTCTATGGGAATGGCCGGTGATCGGGTCTAAAGGTGATGTGGAGGTTTTTTGGCTCTTGGATATTTTTCCAAGGGAGAAATGCCTTAAAGCGCCACTTCCTAACTTAGGGGAGACTGTTTGAATAGATTTGGATTATTTTTTTAGAACTGATGGTCAGACTAGTATGGTTGAGGTTAAGTAGGATTTGATAATGAGGTTTCATCTCGTCATGGGCGGACTGAGAAGGTAGGAAGGAAAAAAAATTTATGGGGGTTTTCTAGAAGACAAATTGACATATGGAGATCAGCTTCTAGAAAACTCAGCTAGAATTTAGTCATCAAAAACAGGTGAAAAATATTGATGACTAATAGTGGCTCCATTTGGGGAGGGCAACTCCTTTTCAAGAGGTGTCCAGAATCTCAGATCTTTGGCTTATGAAGACTAGTGCCCTACCCATTGGGGCAAATTTCATCCTTCTTTGATGCTACTTCTGAAAAGTGACAACATGATTAGCATCAATGATATTTCTACCTACCCTACTATCTTTCCTAACATTTTTTCTTCTCTTTGGCGCATTTGGACTAGCAGCCTTTTGACAATGCATATTTTTTATTTTTGCAAAATGAACCTATCTAAATCTACACTTATATCTGCCAGGAGTTCAGATTAAACTGATGAACTCCTTCATTACTCTACCTACGCTAGACCAACTATCAAGATTAAGCTGTTTGACAGGATTTTGTTCTCTAATCTAAAACACGAAATTTAAAAGATGATCAAATAAGGATTAGACAGTCTGATTTGTCATTCATTTGCGGCATAAAATGCAAGCTTCACACAAATATTATTTTGCATAAAATGGAAACTAGGAAAAACAGGGCTAAGATGCACAATTTGTTTTTCATCCCCGCTTCCCTCTTTGGTTTTGTTTTGGGCATGTGGAACCAGTATCTTTTCCTAATCTACTCTCTGTGATAAGTCAATATTACATAATGTTGACCATATTTTTCACTCACTAACTTATCAACAATTAAATTTAAACATGTTCAGCTATGATTAGACTAGATAGCTGAAAAAGTCATTTGAATACTAGTAGCGGCATTTAGACTTGCGCGATTTCTGAATGACTATTTTTGGGTATGGGGCTGTACCATTACTGTTTTAGAAACTGCCCTCTTTTTCTAATTTTTACTGTTTTTGTATTATCTGCTTTTTTATTTTTTCTTCAAACAAACTACAACTGAAAAGGTACTCACAAGGCTGAGCTTATTTTCCAATGTTGTCTATCTATCCTACTCTAATCTATACACAATAGACATTTGTTTGGTGAACTCTGTTTTCCAATGCAACCAGTCAAGTAGATGATTACATGGGTGATTCTGGTTTAGTTCTTTCATGATGCTGAAGTAATGAAAAGACCACTCCCATTTGGCTTGTTTTCAGACAGTAGTGCTTAAATTTTTTCTCATTCTTGGTAGCAACTTGTTTATGATAGAACCCACTACTCTTTTAGAAGGAAAACAACAAATGGATCTTGGAATAATACCTGATCTAGAGGATTTGAGATATAGGCTTCTTTCAGGACTACTCTTTCTTCCACTTGGCTATCTCTAGGACTCTCCTGGTAAAAAACCTCTTCCTCTTGCTCATGATCACTTGAACTGTCAGACTCATCATATATTGCAGTGTAGTTTTCTTTCCAAGATGATGTGTTATGATTAAGTGGACTGAAAACTGTGTGAAGGTCATTAGGTTGATGCACAGGGATACATTTTGACAGTAAATTATCTTGAAAGGATAGTGTGACAACTCCCATGTGTTTATCAACCTCTATTTCTTCATCTGCAATTTGTAACTCAATGGAACTGGATGGCTGCAAATCTGGAGTTAAGGAATATTCTATGTCCAAAATGATTTCCTCAACCATTTCAGGCAAAGGATTCTCATTTACAATATGCTCAAGAATTTCACCATCTTCCTCAACCTCATCATCAAAGATGAAAAACTATTGATTTCCAATTATGTGAATGTTATCTCTAATGGACTGAAGTGAAGTAGAGAAAAGAGTCTGAGACTCTTCACTTACTTCTAAACTTTCAAGGCTCTCCTCATCAGTGTCATAGATGACCTGTAATGGATGCTCACTTTTCTCAAGTTTATGAAACTGAGCTTCCTCCTGACAATCAAAAACTGCGTCTTCTACAAATTTAGTTTCTGTTTGGAAATCATAATCATCAACATATTGATCAAGCATTGGAGAATCATTAACATAAGTAATGTCACCAACCATGTTCATTGAACAATCAGATTGCTTTTCTTCAACTTGATTTACAAATCTATTTTCTGACTTATGATATGCAGGATTTACAGGAGAAAAATCAGCGAAGTTTTGGTAATATGAAGTTTCAAAGGCTGTCTGCATGTTTATAATTTGATCTATTTCCTGTTCAGTTAAAGGAGAAAGTATTTTCTATTTTCTTTGAAGTGGGCAAAAATTTCTTTCCGTTTTTTGTGGAAGTTGATCTTGTGGCTGAATGTCTTCTTGCATTTTGCAGGGAAAGGCAGATGGACTGTTATTGGTTTCAACCTTTTCAAAGAGCTCTTGCAGATCCTCTCTTATTTTTTGATGGATTTCATCTAGGATCAACTCTTCTTGGTTATCTTGATGGTTAGCTTAGGTAAGAAAATTATGGACCTCTTCTAAAAAATCCTCAGGATGCCAATTTCCTAAGGGTTCTTTAATGCTTACAAGGTGTTGTATGAGGTTTTCAGAGTGATCACAACAATTTTCAGCCAATGATAGAGATGGAAAATGCCCTACATAGCGTTTACAAAATACTTTGTGGAAATCCTTCAAAGAAAACAAGGTGCCAGGTTCTAGGTTTTCATACCATTCTCTTGCCTCTTGTTCTAATGTACCCATGAACATTTTCATGAGGCAGTCCTCATGCCATTCAACCTTTAACTTCCACACATGTATATGAAAATTGATGAGGTGTAAAATGAAGTCTGTCAATATTTTCATTTCCCCCGGGAAGAGAGTGTAATTTTATGAACTAGTTCTAAATCAGAGGGCATTTTGTGTGGGAATCCAGGGATATGTTCTCTGCTCATCGGAGCATATCTCCTTTGTGTCCTCAGGTGGAGGATTTGAACTATTTTATCCTCCATCATCATGATTGGGATTGCTTAATGCATTTTTAGGAGACTTTATAAGGACTAGTGGGGAGATAGGCCTACTGGAGGCTAGTGGAGTCGCCAGGTGGAACTTGGTTGTTTTTGTGAAGATATAGCTATGGTCCACCACCATTAACTAATCTAGAAATGTTTTTAAGGTTTTTATGAGTTCTTATGTGCAAATTTATGGTTTGTATAAAGTATTTCTAAACTTACTTACACTTTGCTAGGGTTTCGATAACAAAAAGGTTTCTTACTCTAAATGATCTTATGGACCGGCCGTTTTGAGTTTAGGTGTCTTTTAAGGACCCAAGAGTATATAAGAGTTCGCTAGACTTTCATGTACTCGTGTTGTCCCACCATCTCTCGCTATGTTAGGTGAGCGATGGGATAGGCTTTGATTGATAGTAACCTAGAGTTTCGGTAAAATAGTAAGGCTCATCGGAGGCTAGTGGAGTCGCCAGGTGGATTTTTATTTGTTTTGAGGTATATGTGTATGGTCCACCACCAATACTGTCAAAAAACCAATCTAAGGGAGCTTTTTTTTGGGGGTTTTCTGATTTTTATGTAGTCCTGAGGTTTGGAAGAGTTTCCTATAACTGACTCATCATTTTGCTAAGATGGTGAAGGAGCTATTTTCTACTCTTCGGACAACACTTAAGTTTTCTAGGTTTGAATGAGACTTCGAGAGTTACTAAGGAGTACTTAGATTGTCACTAACTCAGAAGGTCCCACCGTGATCGCCATTATGTTAGTGAGCGGTGGGATAAGTCAATCAGATAGTATTCTTAAGGCATCTAAATATTTGGGAAACTAAGTTTGTTTATTACTCAACGTCCCACCGTGATCGCCATTATGTTAGGGTTCCCGTGATTTGGCTGATTGGCAAGCCAAATGACAGTGTAACATCAAACCAAGCTTTGGAGCCCAAGGACCTAGCCTTCCTGGACTCAGAGAGGGCTCTCTCTATATGTGTAAAGGATATATGTGTGTTTGCTTATTGTGTTCGGATTTTAGGCTAGTTATGAAGTAAGTTTTTGGTTTTGGTTTTTTTAAGTTGTGAGGGATGAAACTGATCAAAGATATAAAATAGGTAACAAGATGTTAGATTAACTGGGCTATGGGGTCAAAAGGTCAAGAAAGTGATTAGATGATGATACAAGGCTGTTGAAGGGCTGATTTGATTCAAGGTAGAAAGGATCTTTGGGCAAAATGGAGTAAATGGACATCAAGTTTGGAAACAACAAAGAGTTTCAAGTATAACTAGATTAATAGATAACACGAACATGGTAGGGAAAACCATTAATCATGCAAAATGTAACTAAGAAGCTAATCAATACCTAGAAACAAACATTCAAGCCATGCATAGAAGTATAAGACCCTCTAACTTTGGGAAATGGCTATCAGACTTTGGGGAAAACACTTAAGGGAGACAAACAACTTATCCTACTATGTCGGAACGCCTAAACACAGCACTTCAAGTTATTGGGCACTTTGAACGACAAGGTTCATATAGTTTTAGGCAAAGGGCTAGATCGAAACTAGGCCTCCTTGGTTCAACAAGATGAAAATCTAAACATTCAAAGAGAAATTTCAAGGATGGAGCTATAGCTAGCCATAGGTAAGCAGGGCGTACCGTAAGTCATACTTAGCATGTATAGAACTATGAATGAAACGAGCAACAAAGTCCTCAAGTTATTAAAGAGCAGTTAAGAATTCTTTAATGTAACTAAGGAAGAGGAAAACATGAAAGATATGAAGAAACAAGAAACTTGAGGTGCCTCCAAGGGCATATCTCAAGTTTATTCTCTATTGATCTATAGCAAGAAAGAAACATGTATTCATGAATGAAAACTAGAAGACAAACAACAAAGCAAGAGACACTATACCATTCTACCAAGTCATGGAATCCATCAACAATCCTTCATCATTCATCCAAGAACATTCAAGAGGCAATCCAAAAGCATAACACAAATATTTCTTCCAAAGCTCATATGACCATATATTGCTTCTCTTCTCAAGCTCAGCCCTGTTTTACAATGAAATCCTTTGGAATATATAGGCTCAAGTGAGGAAAACCTCATGGTTCAACTTTCTATCCCATTGGCCTAATCAAAATATCTAAACTTGTCCTTGAGGCTTTGCAAAGCCCAAGACACAAAAATATCTCATAAAATATCTAAAAAATGCTAAAAATGAGAAATTTAACAATTCTGTATCTTTTTGCATGTGCAAAAATAGCTAAACGCAAGTATTTTGGAAAGTTTTATTTTAGAGGTTCAAAAATTACAAAAATATTCAAAATTTATATCAGGAAAAGGTCCCCTGACTTCCTGGAAGCATTTGGCAGCCTTCCTGATGTCGAAACAAGGCTCATGATAGCTCTTTGGAAATATTTGAGTGTATAATTTCTGGAACAACTGAAATTTCCTGAATCTGATGCCGGGAAGTCCTCCAAATATGCACCTGTGTGTAAAAAGCCATAAGATTACAGTCTGCTGATAGACCGGGCAGAGTGTGCAAAATGCGAGCCCTTTTCGCCGTTTTGAGGGGGAAAAAGATCTCCAAATATTCCAAAAATCGTCGAGGGTGTTCTCATGAAAATATGACATCCAATGATACCATTCTCCTCCCTTGAAGAAACCTCAAAATGAAATGGTGAATTTATGAGTTTTTTACCAAAAACTCAAAAATGCTAAAAAACCAAAAATTGTCGAAATGTGCCCAAAATTGGTGTGCGTGACCCTCAAGGGTCCTCGGAAATATGCTCCGAAACTGAAGCCAAAATGTCAAGTGCTGATGTGTCCTTACTTTCTTTCCGTGCCAGGCGCTTCCCCTTTGCTTCCTTTAGTTTCTCTTGAGTGGCCTTTAACTTGCGCCGGGCAAACTGATTTAGCTTTTGATAATGTTTTGTCCTCCTCCTTTGCAGCTCTAAGTCCCTGTTTTCCTTCTCAAGCTTCATCTCTGAATGCTTATTTTCTCTTTCTAGCCATGCATCCCTATTTCTTTCAATCTCTTGCTCAAGTAGTGCAGTGAGGGGAGTGGATTGAAAAAGGTCTTGTTCCTCTTCCTTTTGCCTCTCAAGAGATTTTCTAAACCCTATGGTTCTAGGCTTCTTTCGCCTAGGCTGGTCCTCTTCTTCATTTTCATAAAACTCACCTACAAGCTCATCTATCCTTGCTTGGGCTTTGGCAGCTTCTTTCTTGTATTTTATTGCTCGTGCCTCATAGACAACCATATGGGCACTCATTTGGCTATTTTGGATCTGCAAGAATTGACTGAAGTTCTTTGCCCGATGAAGGTCATTCTCCAATGATTCAATTTAGCCCTCTCTATGGATTAGAAGGTTTTCTAGAATATGGATCTCATTATCACTGTCATCACTTTGGACTGGGATGATAGCCAATGCACCTCCATCCTCTTGACTTTCTCCTATCTTGCCTTTCCCTTTGCCCTTGAAGGCTAGTCTCGCGCTCTTCCTTCTAGGAAAGTTAGTGAGAGGCTTCTGTGGCAACTTTCTTTTGCTCTGGATAGTTCTTGTCACTTTTGTAGTGACCACCTTGGGCACTTTCTTTCTTGATGTATTGGGCTTAGCATTTTTAGGAGAGGAAGGCCTAATTGCTTTGCCTTTGTCATCTTGTTTGTCACCTTCTTGAAATTTCCTTTCCTCTTGAAGCTGTTGTGCATCTTGAGGAGGTCGTAGTGTGCATCGCAGGGGACCGCTCGTTTGTCATGAGGAGACCGTCACGCCCTTAACAACATGTTGCTCAAAAGGCCGCCCTTGATCACTAACACCATGTCGCTTTTTAGAAATCTATTTTCAACCCTTGTATATCAATCGTACAATATCCATAAGTAGACTGTGGTGAGAACACACTAAAATGAAGATATTACCAAGTGGATTCGCCGTGTATAGTGACAAGGTCACCCTGCCCTTTGAAGTTTGGAGGCCAACAATATATTCTTGTGTCTTTGACCAAGGTAAACTTCTTAATTTCAAAATCTTGCCCTCTTCTTGGTATGCAACTCAACCAATAAACTTTGAAGAATAAAAACACAGTCAATCAGGATACACAGTCAATAGTGGTATTTCTGTGTCTTGTGTCAAGGGTACCCTGTTCTGTGATGTTTTGAGGACATAAGACGCCCTTGTCCTTTTTTAGAAGAAATCCAAACACAATCTTCTTAGCTTCAAAACCCTGCCTCCTTATTGGTATGCCTTTCAATTAGTATATACAATACTACAACATAGTCATAAAAAGGGTATCCATACAGTCAAAGTCACTGCTTATAGATATGGTGACAGATTTCAAAATGTTTTTATGATGTTACAAACACTCTTGTATCATTCAAACCATAAGAAACCCCTTTTAAATAGAAAACTGCCCTTATTAAACCCTACTGTCCCTTATATCAGCTTTGCCACACACACCTGTAGACTGCAAAGGTAGCTTTCACTCACTGACAATGCTCTATGGAATGGACCATCAAAACTCTGCTTTTTGCCTTGTTAACACAGAGGAAACCTTTTAAAAAGGTAAAAACATCATATAATGACCAATTTTGTTTGAACACTGACCCATAGTTGCACCTTTCCGAACCCTATGCTTCTTCTTTCAATATAGTTTGAGGGTAGCTACAATGGTTTTTCACACTAGTGCTAATTCAACCTTTTACGTTTTACTTAGCCTCACCACCACAAAGAACATCTTGTTTTTTTCATAAACTCAAACCGTGGTTTTTAAACCCCTTACGTACTTAGCACTATAGCAAAACCACAGGGGCACGAAATTTGGGTTACAACTCGAGGAAAGGCCTTATGGAGGGTTGGAGCAGCTTTACATGTGATTTGGAGGCATTTCTCTGAGGCTGAAACTGCGTGCACCTTTAGAGGAAGAATGCCGCAAACCGAGTGTCGGGTCGTTGGCCGAGCTCGCGGCCACAGAGCGCCGCGCGCCTTTGTAGCGCAAGAAATAATGCGCCCAGAGCGCCGCGCGTGAAAAAACTTTCAAACCCCGAAAAATGATTAGAAAACTTCCTTGTTTGATCTTGAGGGCAGCAAAGGGGCTTTTCTCGAGCTTGGGTGTTTACATGATGAATTTTCAACGGTCTCTATCACTTTGAAATGCACAAAATGGCCAACGGTCCCTTTATGCTTGATTTGAGAGGGTTTATTCAACGTTTCTTTTGAAAAGCCTTTGTTTTTAAACTCAAGTTTGAAACCTTATTTTTGAACACACAATTCGATATCTTTGTTTTCTTGAGGAGCAAAGGTAACAGAACATATTATGTTTGTAAGCTAGACCTCTCTTAAACCATTATGAGAATTTGTAAACTCGAATCGTCGTTAGAGAATAAAAAGGGTCCTTCTTTTCTGATGTTTGTAACTTCAAACTCCTCTCCCACTTATAACGTTTGAGTTTCTTATCTGTTGTAATTTGTGTCAGGGGAGCTCCCTTTTGACGGTGGATAAAAACTCTGTTGGTCACTGTAAGTCCAGACCTTGTTTTACAAAGGGACAATCAACCCATACAATACCAAATTATCCCCAAATTCCCAAACTGATCCAGCTTTTGGTTATTGAGGATATTGACTATCTGCTCTCACAACCCTTCTTCAATGATGATGAAACTATCAGTTTACAGGTTTTGCCTTGTGACTCAAAGGCAATGAAACTCCTACAGTCATTTTGGAATCTACTGCTTTACCTTTATTCAAAATGTAACAGTAGAGTATCTTGACCTGTTTTTATAGGGAACCTGCTTTCCTTTGTGACAGTGGCATGCAGACTTTGCTTTCAATGAGTTCCAAATCTTGAAAAAAAATGCCACAGTCTTTCTTTGTATGTTATGAAACACTGTGTCTAGCTGTGATACCACTCTTGGGAAGAGAAAAACTCAAATTTTCCATGTCAACTTGTGATAAGTGACCTGAAGGACATCTTCTTAGGAGTAGGGGGATCAGCATCTTTTAGAACATAATCATCATTAGTTCTTTGCCTATGTAATGACACAACTTTGTCAACCATTCTTCAATTGGGTTTTGTTTTGACTGCAAACTGTGGACTGTCTTTTGACAAAATCTTGTTAAGAGACAAGTTTGACCTCCTTGGATTGCAGTGGTACCCCTGCCTTCCATTTGGTCTCTTACCTTGCTTCTCTGATCAAACAGACCTTGAAACCTATTAATGCCCTGGCCATCTTCTTATGAATGAAGGAGGCCTTTTTCTCTTGGCAGAATATCTGTGCTTTGTCAACCTTCTGTCCCAGCCATATGTAGGCTACCTTATCCTAGTCACTGTCTCACTGTTTGCTGAAAACAAATCTTGTCTTACAATCAGTTACAATTTTTCAAGTAAAACATTGGCCATCGCCCTCTACTTGTAGATGAAGGAGGCGCCTTAACCCTCTGCTTATAAATGAAGGAGGTTTTAGCCATGACTTATCAACAGTCTCTTGATAGTGCTGCTTTTTCTTCTGCTGTCTTTTCAGGCTGAATGAGGTTGCAGGAGTTTGATGAGTGACTCTTTGCCCTGCAGGTGCATCTCAGGCTTATGATCACATTTTAGAAGTAGCTTTCTTCTCAGAGCCAATAATTGTCTTCCTCGAGGTGTCGACATGCTTCCTTGTGCTTGTAAAATCCTCAAACAAAGGTAAAACACCTAAAATCGCCCCTTGAGATTATGGTTCATGCATTGGCCGAGACTTATGGGTGTATGGTGGCGTGACTTAGGGTCAGAGTAATCTCTATTAGCAGTAGTTGGAGGTCTGCTGTGGACCGGTCTGTGTTGCATGAAGGTTTTTTGGCTCTTGGATAGTTTGCCAAGGGTGAAATGTCTTAAAACGCCACTTCCTAACTTAGGGGAGGTTGTTTGAACAGATTTGGATTGTTTCTTTAGAACTGATGGTCAGACTAGTATGGTTGAGGTTAAGTAGGATTTGATAATGAGGTTTCATCTCGTCATGGGCGGACTGAAAAGGTAGGAAGGCAAAAAAGTTTATGCGGGTTTTCTAGATGACAAATTGACATATGGAGATCAGCTTCTAGAAAACTCAGCTAGAATTTAGTCATCAACAACAGGTGAAAAATACTGATGACTAACAGTGGCTCCATTTGGGGAGGGTAGCTCCTTTTCAGGAGGTGTCCAGAATCTCAGATCTTTGGCTTATGAAGACAAGTGCCTTACCCATTGGGGAAAATTTCATCCTTCTTTGATGCTACTTCTGAAAAGTGATAGCATGATTAGCATCAATGATATTTCTACCTACCCCACTATATTTCCTAACATTTTTTCTTCCTTTTGGCGCATTTGAACTAGCAGCCTTTTGAATATATATTTTTCTTTTTGCAAAATGAACCTATCTAATTCTACACTTATATCTGTCGGGAGTTCAGATTAAACTGATGAACTCCTTCATTACTCTACCTATGCTAGATCAACTGTCAAGATTAAGCTGTTTGACAGGATTTTGTTCTCTAATCTAAAACACGAAATTTAAAAGATGATCAAATCAGGATTAGACAGTCTGATTTGTCATGCATTTGCGGCATAAAAGACAAGCTGCACACAAATATTATTTTGCATAAAATGGAAACTAGGAAAAACAGGGCTAAGATGCACAATTTTTTTTTCATCCCCGCTTCCCTCTTTGGTTCTATTTTGGGCGTGTGGAACCAGTATCTTTTCTTAATCTACTCTCTTTGATAAGTCAAGCTTACACAATGTTGACCATATTTTTCACTCACTAACTTATCAGCAAATAAATTTAAACATGTTCAGCTATGATTAGGCTAGATAGCTGAACAAGACATTGAAGTACTAGTAGCGGCATTTAGACTTGCTCGCTTTCCGAAGGACTATTTTTTGGAACATGGGGCTTTACCATTGCTTTTTAGAAACTGCCCTCTTTTTCTACTTTTTACTGCTTTCTGTATTTTCTGCTTTTTCACTTTTTCTTCAAACAAACTACAACTGAAAAGGTGCTCACAAGGCTTAGCTTATTTTCCAATGTTGTCTATCTATCCTACTTTAATCTATACACAATAGACATTTGTTTGGTGAACTCTGTTTTCCAATGCAACCAGTCAAGTAGATGATTACATGGGTGATTCTGGTTTAGTTCTTTCATGATGCTGAAGTATTGAAAAGACCACTCCCATTTGGCTTGTTTTCGAAGAGTAGTGCTTAAATTTTTTCTCATTCCTGGTAGCAACTTGTTTATGATAGAACCCACTACTCTTTCAGACTTCTCAAGGAAAACAACAAATGGATCTTGGAATAATACCTGATCTAGAGGATTTGAGATATAGGCTTCATTCAGGACTACTCTTTCTTCCACTTGGCTATATCTAGGAATTTCCTGGTAAAGCAACTCTTCCCCTTGCTCATGATCACTTGAAATGTCAGACTTATCATATATTGCAGTGTAGTTTTCTTTCCAAGCTGATGTGTTTTGATAGGGCGGGCTGAAAACTGTGTGAAGGTCATCAGGTTGATGAGCAGGGATACACTTTGACAGTAAATTACCTTGAAAGGATAGTGTGACCACTCTCATGTGTTTATCAATCTCTACTTCTTCATCTGCAATTTGTAACTCAATGGAACTTGGTGACTGCAAATCTGGAGTTAAGGAAGATTCCCTGTCCACAGTGATTTCCTCAATCATTTCAGGAAAAGGCTTCTCATTTACAATATGCTCGAGAATTTCATTATCCTCCTCAACCTCATCATCAAAGCTGAAAAATAGTTGATTTCTAATTACGTGAATGTTATATTTGATGGATTGAAGTGAAGTAGAGCAAAGAGTCCGAGACTCTTCACTTACTTCTTAACTCTCAAGGCTCTTCTCATCAGTGCCATAGGTGACCTGTAATGGCTGCTCACTTTTCTCAAGTTTATGAAACTGAGCTTCCTCCCGAAAATAAAAAATTGAGTCTTCTGCAAAGTTAGCTTCTGTTTGGAAATCATAATCATCAACATATTGATCAAACATTGGAGAATCATTAACGTAAGTAATGTCACCAGCCATGTACATTGGACAATCAAATTGCTTTTCTTCAACTTGATTTACAAATCTATTTTCTGATTTATGATATGCAGGATTTACAGGAGAAAGATCAACGAAGCTTTGGTTATATGAAGTTTCAAAGGCTGTCTGCATGTTTATTATTTGATCTATTTCCTGTTTAATTAAAGGAGAAGGTATTTTCTGTTTTCTTTGAATGGGGCAACAATTCTTTCCATTTTTTGTGGAAGTTGATCTTGTGGCTGAATGTCCTCTTGTATTTTATAGGGAAGGGCAGATGGACTGTTATTTGCTTCAACCATTTCAAAGAGTTCTTGTGGATCCTCTCTCATTTTTTGATGGGTTTCATCTAGGATCAACTCTTCTTGGTAATCTTGATAATTAGCTTGGGTAAGAAAATTATGGACCTCCTCTAAAAAATCCTCAGGATGCCAATTTCCTAAGTTTTCTTCAATGCTTACAAGGTGTTGTATGAGGTTTTCAAAGTGATCACAACAATTTTCAGCCAATGATAGAGATGGACAATGTCCTATATAGCGTTTACAAAATACTTTGTGGAAATCCTTCAAAGAAAACAAGGTGCGAGGTTCTAGGTTTTCATACCATTCTCTTGCCTCTTCTTCTAATGTACCCATGAACATTTTCATGAGGCAGTCCTCATGCCATTCAACCTTTAACTTCCATACATGTATATGAAATTTGATGAGGTGTAAAAATGGGTCTTCAATATTTTCATTTCGAAAGAGAGGTAGTTTTGCGAACCAATTTACATCTGTAGGCATTTTGTGTGGGAAACCAGGGATATGTTCTCTGCTCATCGGAGCATATCTCCTCTATGTCCTCAGGTGGAGGAATTGAAACATGCTATCCTCCATCAGCATGATTGGGATTACTTAATGCATTCCTAGGAGTCTTTATAAGGACTAGTGGGGAAAAAGGCCTACTGGAGGCTAGTGGAGTCGCTAGGTGGAACTTGGTTGTTTTCATGAAGATATAGCTATGGTCCACCACCAATAACTAATCTGGAAATGTTTTTAAGGTTTTTATGAGTTCTTATGTGCAGCCTATGGTTTGTATAAAGTATTTTAAACTTGTTTCGACACTTTGCTAGGGTGGCGATAACAAAAAGAGTTTACTCTAAATGATCTTATGGAATGCTATTTTGAGTTTAGTGTTTGAAGGACCCAAGAGTATATAAGAGTTTGCTAGACTTTCATGTACTCAGTGTCCCACCATCTCCCGCTATGTTAGTGAGCGATGGGATAGGTTGATCGGATAGTAACCTAGAGTTCGGTAAAATAGTAAGGCCTACTGGAGGCTAGTGGAGTCGCTAGGTGGATTTTTAGTTGTTTTGAGGTATATGTGTATGGTCCACCATCAATACTGACAAAAACTAATCTAAGGGAGTTTTTTGGGGTTTTCTGAGTTTTTATGTGCCTACGAGGTTTGGAAGAGTTTCCTATGACTGACTCATCATTTTGCTAAGATGGTGAAGGAGCTATTTTCTACTCTTCAGACAACACTTAAGTTTTCTAAGTTTGATTGAGACTTCGGGAGTTACTAAGGAGTACTTAGATTGTCACTAACTCGGAAGGTCCCACCGCGATCTCCATTATGTTAGTGAGCGGTGGGATAAGTCAATCAGATAGTATTCTTAAGGTTGCTGGAAAGTTTTAGGGAAACTAAGTTTGTTTATTACTCAGAGTCCCAACGTGATCGCCATTATGTTAGGTTCCCATGATTTGGATGATTGGCAAGCCAAATGATAGTGTAACATCAAACCAAGCTTTGGAGCCCAAGGACCTAGCCTTCCTGGACTTAGAGAGGGCTCTCTCTATAAGTGTAAGGGATATCTATGTGTTTGCTGATTGTGTTATGATTTTGGGCTAGCTATGAAGTAAGTTTTTTGGTTTTGGTTTTTTAAGTTGTGAGGGATGAAACTGATCAAAGATATGAAATAGGTAACAAGATGTTAGATTAACTGGACTATGGGGTCAAAAGGTCAAGAAAGCTATTAGATGACGATACAAGGCTGTTGAAGGGCCGATTTGATTCAAGGTAAAAAGGACCTTTGGGAAAAATGGAGTAAATGGACATCAAGTTTGTGAACGACGAAGGACTTCAGGCATAACTAGTTTAATAGCAGATATAAACATGGTAGGGAAAACCATTAATCATGCAGAATGTAACTATAAGCTAATCAATACATAGAAATAAACACTCAAGCCATGCATAGAAGTATAAGACCCTCTAACTTTGGGAAATGGCTATCAGACTTTGGGGAAAACACACAAGACAGACTAACAACTCGAAACACTATGCCGAAATGCCTAAACACAGTACTTCAAGTTATTGGGCACTTTGAACAACAAGATTCGCATAGTTTTAGGCAAAGGGCTAGATCGAAACTAGGCCTCCTTGGTTCAACAAGATGATAATCTAATCAGTCAAAGAGATAGTTTTATGGATGAGACTATGGACAGCCATAGGTAAGCAGGGCATACCATACATCCTACTCAGCATGCATAGAAACTATGAATGAAACTAGCAACAATGTCCTCAAGTTATTAAAGAGCAGTTAAGAATTCTTTAATGTAACTAAGGAAGAAGAAAACATGAAAGCTATGAAGAAACAGGAAAATTGAGGTGCCTCCAAGGGCATGTCTCAAATTTGTTCTCTACTGATCTATAGCAAGCAAGAAACATGTATTTATGAATGAAAACTAGAAGACAAAACACAGAAAGAAACACTATACCATTCTACCAAGTCATGGAATCCATCAACAATCCTTCATCTTTCATCCAAGAACATCCAAGAGGCAATCCAAAAGAATAACACAAGTATTTATTCCAAAGCTCATATGACCAATATATTGCTTCTCTTCTCAAGTTCAGCCTTTTTTTACAATGAAATCCTTTGGAATATATAGGCGCAAGTGAGGAAAACCTCATGGTTCAACTTGCCATCCTATTGGCCTAATAAAAATATCTAATCTTGTCCTTGAGGCTTTGCAAAGACCAAGGCACAAAAATATCTCATAAAATATCTAAAAAATACTAAAAATGGGAAATATATTGACTTTGCATCATTTTCCATGTGCAAAAATAGCTAAACGCACATTTGGAAAAAACAGATTTTAGAGGTTCAAAAATTACAAAAATATTCAAAATTTATATCAGCAAAAGGTCCCCTGACTTGCTGGAAACATTCGACAACCTTCCTGATGTTGAAATGAGGCTCATGATAGCTTGTTGGAAAGCTCTGAGTGTCTAATTTTTGGAACAACTAAAATTTCATAAATCTGAAGCCTGGAAGTCCTCCAAATCTTCACCTGTGTGTAAAAGGCCAGAAAATTACAGTCTGCTGATAGACCGGGCAGAGTGTGCAAAATGCGAGCCCTTTTCGCCATTTTGAGGGGGGAAAATATCTCCAAATGTTCCAAAAATCGCTCAGGGTGTGCTCATGAAAATATGACATCCAATGATACCATTCTCCTCCCTTGAAGAAACCTCAAAATGAAATGGCGAATTTATGAGTTTTTGACCAAAAACTCAAAAATGCCAAAAAACCAAAAATTAAAAAAATTTGCCCAAAATTGGTGTGCATGACCCTCAAGGCTCCTTGGCAATATGCTCCGAAACTGAAGGAAAAATTTCAGGTGATGATGTGTCCTTCTTCTCTTTTCGTGCCGGGTGCTTCCCCTTTGCTTCATTTAGTTTCTCTTGAGTGGCCTTTAACTTGCGCCGGGCAAACTGATTTAGCTTTTGATAATGTTTTGTCCTCCTCCTTTGCAGCTCTAAGTCCTTGTTTGCCTTCTCAATCTTCATCTCCAAATGCTTATTTTCTCTTTCTATCCATCTCTCCCTATTGCTTTCAATCTCTTGCTCAAGTAGTGCAGTGAGGGGAGTGGATTGAAAAAGAGATTGTTCCTCTTCCTTTTGCCTCTCAAGAGCTTTTCTAAGCCCTATGGTTCTAGGCTTCTTTCGCCTAGGCTGGTAATCTTCTTCATTTTCATCAAAATCACCTACAAGCTCATCTATCCTTGCTTTGGCTCTGGAAGCTTCTTTCTTGTATTTGATTGCTCGTGCCTCATAGACAACCATATGGGCACTCATTTGGCTGTTTTGGATCTGCATGAATTGATTGAAGTTCTTTGCCCGATGAAAGTCATTCTCCAATGATTCAATTTGGCCCTCTCTATGGATTAGAAGGTTTTCTAGAATGTGGGCCTCATTATCACTGTCATCACTTTGGATGGGGATGACAGCCAATGCACCTCCATGCTCTTTCTCCTATATTGCCTTTCCCTTTGCCCTTGAAGGCTAGTCTCGCGCTCTTCCTTCTAGGAAAGTTAGTGAGAGGCTTCTGTGGTGACTTTCTTTTGCTCTGGATAGTTCTTGTCACTTTTGAAGTGACCACCTTGGGCACTTGCTTTCTTGATGTCTTGGGCTTAGCCTTTTCAGGAGAGGAAGGCCTAATTTCTTTGCCTTTGTCATCTTGTTTGTCACCTTCTTGAAATTTCCTTTCCTCTTGAAGTTGTTGTGCATCTTGAGGAGGCTGTAGTGTATCATGAGGGGACTGTTGTTTGTCATGAGGAGACTGATGCTGCCCCTCAACAACATGCTGCTCAAAATGTTGCCCTTGATCACTAACACCATGCTACTTTAGAAATCTGCCTTTCCAACCCTTGTATATCAATCAGAAAATATCCACAAGCAGACTTGTAAGGAGAAAAGCATAGTCAAATGAAGATAGACAGTCAAGTGGATTCGCTGTGTATAGTGACAAGGTCACCCTGCCCTTTGAAGTTTGGAGGCCAACAATATATTCTTGTGTCTTTGACCAAGGTAAACTTATTAATTTCAAAATCCTACCCTCTCCTTGGTATGCAACTCAACCAATCAACTTTGAAGAACAAAAACACAATCAATCAGGATACACAGTCAATAGTGGTCTTTCTGTGTCTTTGTGTCAAGGGTACCCTGTTCTGTGATGTTCTGAGGACATAAGACGCCCTTGTCCTTTTTTAGAAGAAAGCCAAACACAATCTTCTTAGCTTCAAAACCCTGCCTCCTTATTGGTATGCCTTTCAATTAGTATATTCAATACTACAACATAGTCACAAAAAGGGTATCCATACAGTCAAAGTCACTGCTTATAGATATGGTGACAGATTTCAAAATGTTTTTATGATGTTACAAACAATCTTGTATCATTCAAACCATAAGAAACTCCTTTTTAAACAGAAAACTTCCCTTATTAATCCCTAATGTCCCTCATAACAGCTTTGCCACACACACCTGCAGACGCAAGGGTAGCTTTCACTCACTGAAAATGCTCTATGAATGGACCATCACATCTCTGTTTTTTTTTTTGCCTTGTTAACAAAGAGGAAAACTTTGAAAAAGGTAAAAACATCATATAATGACCAATGTTGTTTGAACCCTGACCCATAGTTGCACCTTTCTGAACCCTATGCTTCTTCTTTCAATATAGTTTGAGGGTAGCTACAATGGTTTTTCACACTAGTGCTAATTCAACCTTTTGATGTTTTACTTCTAGCCTCAGCACCACAGCAACACCTCGTTTTTTTCATAAACTCAAACTGTGGTTTTTAAACCTCTTACAACACTTAGAAATCTTGAAAACCAAGGGGGGAACGTAAAAATACCTTTACAACTCGAGGAAAGGCCTTGTGGAGGGTTGGATCAGCTTTACATGTGATTTGGAGGCGTGTTGGAGGGTTGAAATCATGCGCGGCACCTTTAGGAGGAAGAACGCCATCCAAAACTGAGTTTCGGGTCACTGTCGATCCCACGGCTACAGGAGCGCCATGCGCTCGCACAGGAGTGCCGCGTGCCTTTGTAGCGCAGTGGAAATAATACGCCCAGTAGTGCCGCGCAGTTGCACAGGAGCGCCGCGCAGTGCAAACACTTTCAAACCCTGAAAAAATGATTGGAAAAATTCCTTTCTGACCTTGTGAACCGCGAAGGGATTCTTTGATCGAGCTTGGGTGTTTACATGATGAATTTACAATGGTCTCTATCACTTTGAAATGTACAGAGGCCAACGGCTCCTTTATGCTTGATTTGAGAGGGTTTATTCAAAGTTTCTTTTGAAAAGCCTTTGTTTTTAAACTAAAGTTTGAAACCTTATTTTTGGACACACAACTGATATCTTTGTTTTGGATATGTGCACAAAGGTAACAGACCATCTATTTGTAAGCGAGACCTCTCTTAACCCTTATGAGAATTTGAAACTTGACTGCTTCTAAGTTAGAGAATAAAAAGGGTCCTTCTTTTCTAATGTTTGTAACTTCAAACTCCTCTCCCACTTATAACGTTTGAGTTTCTTATCTGTTGTAATTTGTGTCAGGGGAGCTCCCTTTTGACCGTGGATAAAAACTCTGTTGGTCACTGTAAGTGCAGACCTTGTTTTACAAAGGGCCAATCAACCCATACAATACCAAATTATCCCCAAATTCCCAAACTGATCCAGCTTTTGGTTATTAAGGATATTGACTATCTGATCTCACAACCTTTCTCCAATGATGATGAAACTATCAATTTACAGGTTTTTCCTTGTGACTCAAAGGCAATGAAACTCCTACAGTCATTTTGGAATCTACTGCTTTACCTTTATTCAAAATTTAACAGTAGAGTATCTTGACCTATTTTTACAGGGAACCTGCTTTCCTTTGTGACAGTGACATGCAGACTATGCTTTCAATGAGTTCCAGATCTTGAAAAAAATGCCACAGTCTTTCTTTGTATGTTATGAACCACTGTGTCGAGCTGTGATACCACTCTTGGGAAGATAAAAACTCAAATTTTCCTTGTCAACTTGTGATAAGCGACTTGAAGGACATCTTCTTAGAAGTAGGGGGATCAGCATCTTTTAGAACATAATCATCATTAGTTCTTTCCCTATGTAATGAAAAAAATTTGTCAACCATTCTTCAATTAGGTTTTGTTTTGACTGCAAACTGTGGACTGTCTTTTGACAAAATCTTGTTAAGAGACAAGTTTGACCTCCTTGGATTGCAGTGGTACCCCTGCCTTCCATTTGGTCTCTTACCTTGCTTCTCTGATCAAACAGACCTTGAAACCTATTAATGCCCTGGCGATCTGCTTATGAATGAAGGAGGCCTTTTTCTCTTCGCAGAATATCTGTGCTTTGTCAACCTTCTGTCCCAGCCATATGTAGGCTGCCTTATCCTAGTCACTGTCTCCTTGTTTGCTGAAAACAAATCTTGTCTTACAGTCCATTAAAATTTTTCAAGTCAAACATTGGCCATCGCCCTCTACTTGTAGATGAAGGAGATGCCTTAACCCTCTGCTTATAAATGAAGGAGGTTTTAGCCATGAATTATCAACGGTCTCTTGATAGTGCTGCTTTTTCTTCTGCTCTCTTTTTAGGCTGAATGAGGTTGCAGGAGTTTTATGAGTGACTCTTTACCCTGCAGGTGCATCTCAGGCTTATGATCACATTTTAGAAGTAGCTTTCTTCTCATATAGAGCCAAGAATTGTCTTATGAGGTGCTGACATGCTTCCTGTGCTTGTAAAATCCATAAACAGTTTAAAACACCTAAAATCAGCTTGAGATTATGGTCTATGCATTGCTGAGACTTAAGGGTGTATAAGTGGCGCGACTTAGGGCTGTGACTGACTTCATTAGCAGAGTGGGAGGTCTGTTGTGACTGGTCTAAAGCAGATGGAGGTTTTTTGGCTCTTTGATGGTTGCCAAGGGTGAAATGTCTTAAAGCGCCACTTCCTAAATTAGGGGAGGTTGTTTGAACAGATTTGGATTGTTTCTTTAGAAATAATGGTCAGACTAGTATGGTTGAGGTTAAGTAGGATTTGATAATGAGGTTTCAACTCGTCATGGGCGGACTGAAAAGGTAGGAAGGAAAAATTTTTATGGGGGTTTTATAGATGAAAAATTGACATATGGAGATCAGCTTCTAGAAAACTCAGCTAGAATTTAGTCATCAATAACAGGTGAAAAATACTGATGACTAACACACCCAAAGTTCCACTCATAGTTGCATTTGAAACACCTCAATTTTTATCTCAAGAAGATGAGATTGAGGAGGTACAAGTTGTACAATAAGTTGAGTTTATTGAAGAGGTACAAGAATCATAAGTTGGGCTTGAATCCATAGCCATTATGTCAGGTGTTGGATGGAATCAAGGTAATTTAGAAGAGGATGATGTCAAGATAGACTTCAATGACATAAAGAGGATGGTTAAAATTATGTTTGATTCATTTACTGCTGGGATGGAAGGAGAAGGTTATAAGCCTCCACATGGAGAAGGAACTTCAGATGATAAGAAGGATTAAGAGAATAGTTCAAAGGGTAGTAGAGGAAAGCCACCTCCATCTTCACCATAATCATCATCCACATCATCTCCATCAACATCATCTTCCACTTCCACCACAATAACTACCCACACTCACTTAAAATCCACCAAAAGGAAAGATACCCTTACTCAAATTAGATGTCAAATTTGAGCTTCCAATGTATAATGGAGAGGTAAATGCAAAAATATTGCACAATTGGATATATAAATTGGAGGTGTAATGTAGGATTCAGAACCTTCATGAAGATGACATAAAGATTCAGCTAGCTTCTTTGAGGATGGAAGGATCTGCACTTGTATGGTGGGAAGAAAGGAGTCAAGAAGAGACTAAAAACTACGGTAATATCTCTATGTATTGGTCAAGTTTTATTGCTGCC
This sequence comes from Pinus albicaulis, assembly GCA_034641835.2. Classification (NCBI taxonomy): domain Eukaryota; kingdom Viridiplantae; phylum Streptophyta; class Pinopsida; order Pinales; family Pinaceae; genus Pinus; species Pinus albicaulis. The sequence goes on from CM076584.1 coordinate 312,393,651, forward strand.
ATTAAAAGGAAATTCTATCCCTTAGCTTACATGCAAATGGGTGTTATGGATTGGCAAAATTTTAGACAGTTGAAAGGGAAAAGTGTGCAAGATTATACTCATGAGTTTAGGAGAATAACTCTTATTTTGGGTATTAATTTATATTCTCAAGAAACTTTGTTAAAGTATGTTGGGGGTTTTCATAATTACCTTAGGTACACAATTCTCATGTTCAATCCCACAAAAATAGATGAAGTTTGTGTCCAAGCCACACACTTAGAAGCAAGAGGGAAACAAAACATAGATGAGAAAAGTGAAAGTGAGGGTAAAGGAAAGGGAATTTTTTATGGAAGAGGAAAGAGAAATAGCTTTGTAAAAAGAGAGAAGGAAAAAATCACATGCAAAAACTATTCAAAGACTAACCATGATGAATACCATTGTTGGAAACTTCATCCATAGTTGAAGCCAAATAAACTAAAAGCCAAAGAGAATGGTAAATTTTTTGCTATAGTTGAACATGACTTAGGGTCAGATTGAGGAGATGAGATAAAGATTACAACCATGGGTTTGAAAGGTAAATATATTGCAAACACTAGTTCTTCAAATTTTTCAATTGTCACTCATGATGAAGATGCGAGAATAGAACTTTTCTAAATTAGAGTTGTCTCTAAACATACCAAGATTGATACACTTTTTGATAGTGGTTCACAAGCTAACTTGATTTCCGAAGACTTGTTTAAGTATCTAGACCTTGAAACTATTAGACATCCAAGACCATATCCTTTGGGTTGGATATGTAAGAATGAAAACTTGCAGGTTATAAGGAAGTGCATACTAAGATTCGCTATCAATTCAAACTTTCTTGATGAAGTTGAACTTGATGTGGTGTCACTTGATATATCAAGTATTGTATTGGGAAGTCCTTATCTGTATGATAGGAAATAAATATTCATCTCCATGAGAATAAGTATCACTTGTTTAAAGATGGTATTTAGTACATAATTATAGTACATGAGAAGAAGATAAGTTTTTCTATTATACATGCAGGTGAAATGAAGAGGATAGTGAATGCAAGTCATAATTTGACATTGTTGATGATCAAACAAAGAGATGTTTGAATCAAGATTTTCAAAAATATGCTTATACTTGTAATGAGATGTTTAAGGATTCTAACAATTTTCCTTTGAAAGGAGGTGAACAAGATGTAAAAAATTTGCAGTAGTCGACATCAATGTTGAGCAGTGTTTGAAACAAGATGTCGGTGCAAGAGTGTGCAAAGGTCAAAGAGAAAGTGACAAAGCAGCTTGGAAAAGAAGGCACAGGTTCCACAAATGCTTGTTTATGGTTTCAAAAAGGTACATGGAAATGGTGAAGATACTTGGTCAAGATTCGATGTAAGTATAAAGCGAGTGTTGAACCCTTGGTTAAACTAAGAGGGGAGGTGAATCAGTTTAATACATTCATGGTCTTGTAAAAATTTCGTTTACACTTATTTACATCTTCGTTTCGTGATCAAATTAATAAACAATGGAACAAAAATCTTAATAAGTGAGTAGCAGGTATTAAGCAGATTAAATATAGAATATCAACACATAATCATCATGCACATGGACGATAGATATAAGTGGAAACCCATAAGGGAGAAAACCACATCTTATTATTGTTGTGATGCAAAGGCAAGCTCCAACTCCCTCTCACCACTGATTTTCTGTAGGCTCCAACCTACAGGAGGCTACTACCTCAATTTTGCAAGCTACAACTTGCAAGGAAGCTCCAACTCCCATCTATTTTCTGCAGGCTAAAACCTACAGGAGGCTCCTACTTCAGCCAACTACAACTGGACATCTATCAAGCTAAAACTTGATATGGAAGCACCAACTTCCTCACTGTACAATAAAATCATATGCTGATTTACCTAGATATCAGCTCTGTTTTTCTCCTTCTTTTTGCTATTGTCCTTCTAGCTTGCTAATTTTCTTTATATCATCTCTGGATCTTCGCAACTCCTGTCTCTGTTCCTTCTTCTTACACTCTCTCACCTCTCTATGCATACCTATATTACATGTTTTATACATATAGCTTTATGACTGTTTGCATTCTACATGGAATATGAAGTGAACAGGCATGACTCTTGCCTTCCACCATCTCATTTTATTGCTCATCATTTCAGGACTTTACAACACTGTCTACTCATTTCATAATTAAATTGGAGTTTTTCTTTGCCTACGGAGACTTGCATTTGCATCACATACAATAAAAATAATTAAATCATTTACATTTACAGATACAATAATATTTCAATTTAGCCCTTTCAGCTCTTGGTTCAACATATATTTGTATTTTCTACTATTGTCACTGTCTTTTTAGTTTCTGTTGTTATATTCTAGCTATGCTACATAACTATTCTATTTCTTCTGTTACCTGTGTATTTTGTGCTGTGTTCACATGCATATCAACCTTTCATCAATCGGACGGTCATCGGACTCCACCTTTTCTTAACTTTCCAATCCGACGGAATTCACACATAAAGTTTCATTTTATTTAAATATTCCCAACCTATGCGAAATAAGTTGTTTTAGAATGCCACGCGTTGCCCTCTTAACGTTATCGCGTTCATTTCACCTTTTACCACTTATCTTCCAAAAGCGGTGTGACAAACACTTACCAATTTTGTAATCCTGCCTTCACTGTTCTGCTTATTTGTTGTTTCTGGTTCCACGTATCATTTGACCATTACTGATGATTTACATGCCTCTACGGTCAATCCTTCATCACACTGTTCTGCTCATGCTCCAGGTCCTTTTTCATAATTTCAAGTCTTTCCTTTGTAACCTGATTCGACCTCCGCTTCCATGGTTTTCTTCATAAAACACTTAGCCCCATACTTAACTTTGGTTGAAGGCTGCCACAATGCAATGACCAATCATAGTGCATCGCATTTCGCTTGTCCGCAGGTTTTATAGTTTTATGTTCTAACGCTCCTTTGTTCTCCAATGCGATTTAACAATGGGAAATCCCATACTCCCAGACCTGAAATGCTTTAGGTTTCAGCTTCGATCTGTATTGTGTTTGCTCTCTTTATCGCACTTCAGCAAATCTTGTTACCCAATGTGCCTTCTTCCATCTGATCTCCTGATATGCGATATTCCTCCTGCCCTGATTGAGATATGCGATTAACTTCGCATTGCTACTTCACATCGCATCGCATCTTCGCATCGCATCGCATCTTCGCATAACATCGCATCGCCACTTCACGGTATGTGATGAAATTTTCATTGTCGATGTGTGATATTGCGTTGTGCTACCACGTGTCCCTTTGCATCACCACATCGCATCGCATCTTCGCATCGCATCGCGTCACCACTTCGTTATCGCACTTCGCACTTCGACGATTCAACCCAATTCTCAAGCACTTATTCTCCTGAGCTTGCGATGTCCGATATGCGATCAGGTCCCACTTTATTGCAATATAATCTTTGCCATCGATCTCCTTTAATCTCATCCATTGATCACTTCGGTCTAGGACTATACTTTTGGGCTTTAGGAAAGCAGGTCCTAGTTCACGGCACTGTGGAGGCATTCCTTGGTATTGAATGGTCATCATGCATGTGGTACCATAGTGAATGACAACCGTCGATCTGTGGTCAACACCCGATGGGTGGGTCAACTGCGGAGGCACCCCCTTGGGTTAACCATCGGGCTGTTTGTGCCCCCATGGTACCGTTGATCCCAGATCAATGTTAACCGCACTCATAAGATGTGCACGAGGTTTAGCCTTCACTACCTCTGCTTCCTTCGTTTTTCAATTGTTGCCTTTGCTGCCTCTATTGCATGCCTCTGCCTTTGCTGTTCAACTGCCCTCGTTGCCTCTACTGCCTTTGCTGCCTCTGCTGCATGCCTTTTCTTTCACTATTCAACTAACGTCACTACCTTTGCTTCCTTTGCTGCCTATGCTACCTATGCTACCTGTGCTTATTTTCTTCTTTTGAAAATATCTCCTGAGCTTGTTCTTTTGTTTATTGCACTTTTTGCATGCGTCGATCTCTCCTGATCTCCTTTTCCATCAATGACAATATTTGCGACAGTCTCCCCCTTTGGAATTGATGGAAACACATCCACCAACACTCCCATACTTTCTTCAGGAATTCCTTCCCCTTTCATTCTGAGAAGTATCTTGTCTTTCTTCCTCTACCTACTTTATAGAAGAGCCTTTCTTATTTTTCTTGCTTTTCCTCCCCCTTTGACATCAATGGAAAAGGGTTTCCCTTTTCCTAGTGTGGTTTCTATATTTTCATAATACTCCGATCTTGAAGACCTGTTCCATGCACTGCTCCATTGCTCTAGCTCTTTTGTGATAATTTTTATTGCCTACTCTCCCCCTGGAATGATGCTTTCTTGTCTGATATTGACTATCACTTGTCTTTTGCACTGGTACTATTCCTTATATGCAACCTTTATTTATTTATTTATTTATTTATTTATGATCATGTTAGAGAGTAACATCTGTAGACATTACCCCTATTTTGTCTCTTAGATATTCGAATGGTTATTTAGCAAGAGGTTTTGTGAATATGTCTGATGTTTGTTCCTTGGTTGGTACATATTCCAACTTTACTAATTTATGTGCTACTTGTTCTCTGAGGAAGTGGTACTTTATTGGGATGTGCTTTCTTTTTGAATGAAGTATAGGAGTTTTTGATATAATTATTACACTTGTATTGTCACATTTGATAGAAATGGGTTCATCAGTGCTTACCTTTATGTCTTGGAGAGTTTGTTTCATCCACATTATTTGTGTGCAACATGTTGCTGTTGCTATGTATTCTACTTCTACTGTAGATAAAGAGATAGAAGTTTTCTTCTTGCTTAGCCATGCCACCAGATTTTTTCCCAAATAAAAAGCACCTCCACTTGTGCTTTTTCTGTCATCCACGCAACTGGCCCAATCTGCATCTCTGTATGCTGTCAGTGTGAAACTTTTTCCTTTTGGATACCATAGGCCATAATGTGAGGTTCCTTGTAGATATCTAAATATTCTCTTGATTGCAAGTAAGTGAATTTGTTTTGGTGCTGCTTGATATCTTGCTACAAGTCCTACTGCCAACATAATGTCTAGTCTAGAAGTAGTTAGATATAGAAGACTTCCTATCATGGATCTGTAAAGTTTTTGATCTACATCTATTGATCCATCATTAGCGCATAGTTTGCATCCAGTGATCATGGGAGTTGACACAGGTTTGTAGTCTTCCATTTGGAACCTTTTCAACATTTCTCTTAAGTATTTTTCTTGCGAAATGAATATTCTAGTGTTCTTTTGTTGAATTTGAAGTCCTAAATAGAAGGTGAGCTCTCCAATCGTTGACATCTCAAATTCTGATTTCATTTCTTCAGAAAATCATTTTGCTAACTCATATTTATTGCTACCAAACATGATTTCATCTACATATACTATTACAATTAAGAGTTCATCTTCATTAGCCTTTATGTAAAAATTGTTGTCTACTCCTCTTTTCTTAAACCCTTGTTTTTGCAAGTATTTGTCCAGTCTTGAATACCATGCACGAGGAGCTTGTTTCAGACCATATAAGGCTTTCTTTAATCTACACACATAGTCATGTTTCTCTATTAATGAGAATCCTTCAGGTTTTTCCATGTAGACTTCTTCCTCTAAATCTCCATTCAAGAAGGTAGACTTCAAATCCATTCGATATACCCTGAAATCATGATAGCATGCAAAGGCCAAAAACATTTTGATTGCTTCCATCCTGGCTACAGGGGCAAAGGTTTCAACATAATCAAGTCCTTAAATTTGCGAATATCCCTTGCATACAAGTCTGGATTTATTTCTAATTACCTGCCCTTGTTCATTCATCTTATTCTTGAATATCCATTTTGTGCCAATGACATTTTTCCCAGCGGGTCTTGGAATTAATTCCCAGGTATTGTTCTTCTCAATTTGGTCCAGTTCTTCATTCATAGCATTTACCCATTTTTTGTCTTTATTGGCTTCTTCGAACTTATTTGGCTCTATTTGAGATAACATGGCTAGATATACTTCTTCTGTCTATTCAACAAGCTGTCTTCTTGTCTGGACTCCCACACTTTTGGCCCCAATGATTTGATCTTCTGGATGGTTCTTTTGAGTGTATCTTGAGGGACCCTTTGAGTTTAATTCAGTATCTTATGTTGTCTTGTTATGTTCATCATTATCTTGGTTATCAACTTCATGATCATCTGGAGGATTGGCACAACTTGTGTTTCTTGTACTGTTTGGTAGATATTCGTCAACTCTTATGTCAATGATTTCCACAATTTTGTGTAGTCTTTTGTTGTAACGCCTGTAACCCTTATTCTTGGATGCATATCCTAAAAATATTCCTTCATCAAATCTTGCATCAAACTTCCCCAGTTTTTCATCATTAATTTTTATGAAACACTTACTTCCAAAGACTCTAAAGTGCTTGATTGATGTTGGTTTACCATGCCATAATTCGTAAGGAGTCTTATCACAATTTGGTATTAGATGAGATTTTTTGAGAATGTGAACAATTGTGTGTACTACTTCTGCCCAATAGCTTTGGGGAATGTTAATTTCTTGCATCATGGCTTTGGAAATCTGTTGGACTAACCTGTTTTGTCTTTCTGCCACTCCATTCTATTGAGGTGTACCTGCAATTGTAAACTATTGTTTTATCCCATGTTCATTGCATAGGTCTGCAAAATCATAGTCTGTGAATTCACCTCCTCTATTTGATCTGATGCATTTTAGCTTGCATCCTATTTGATTTTCTGCCAATGCCTTGAATATCTTAAATTTCTCAATTGATTCAGATTTATATTTGAGAAATTCCACCCACATCAATCTGGTAAAATCATCTATTATTAGCATGAAATAAGATTCTCCACCTGGTGCATTAGTTCTTGAAGGTCCACACAGGTCCATGTGTACAAGCTGAAGTGGCCTACTTGTAGATAGTTCATCTTTGGTCTTGAAATATGTGTTGGTATGTTTTCCCAATTGGCAGGATTTACATATGGTATTTGGAGGCTTCTTTATTGTAGGCATATTTCTGACTGCTTTCTTCTTTCTTAGACTGATGATGTGGTCAAAGTTTAAGTGTCCCAATCTTCTATGCCATAACCATGATTCATCAAGTTTGCTTATGTGGCATGCTTCATTCTCTTCCTCCAATATATATACATTACTTTCTATTCTAACACCTTTGATCAAGGTCTTTCCTATGGTGCTCGATCTTACTTCACTATCTTGGGCTCTGAAAAGGACCTTACAGCCTTTATCACACATTTGACCGACACTTAGTAGATTGGCTTTCAGCCCATCCACAAATAGTACATCTTGAGCCTCTCCTCTTCCATTATTCAGACTGACTGAGCCTTTTCCTTTGATTTTCCCTGCTTTATCATTTCTGAATGTTACATTTCCAGATTTCTTTTCATCAAAGGTTACAAACTTGCTTTGATCTCCAGTCATATGCTTTGAGCATCCACTATCCATATACCATTGGATTTTCTGATCTTGAGTTATTAGAGCTAGGTCACACTTATTCAACTTCTTTTTCCATTGTAGGCAGATATTTGTTTGGCACCTTTTCTGAGAATATGGACCACATTCTTTGAGAGGAAATTTATTAGACTTGTGCCCGATTTGATGGCAGTCAAAGCATTTGATTATGTTTCTGAATGAATTATGTATATGAGTGAATTCTTCATTTTTCAAGAATCTCCTTGAGGTTTTAAACATCAGTATTTGTCCATACATTTTGCACTCCATGGCTTTATGGCTGAACCCCTTACGACAAAAGCAATACCCATGGAAATGATTAGTGTACCTAGTGAAGGGTTGTTCTCTCCGTTTGTTTGCTTGAGGTAGTATTTTCAATTTCTACATCATTTTCTGGTTGAAATAAATTATCTTTGTTTGACAGTATGCAACAATATGTCCCAATTTGTGGCATGAAAAACAAGTGACACTTCTCATAGGAGGAAAGAATCTCCTTTGAGATCTTCTGAACTTGTTCAATTGATCTTCAGGAACACTTGATATTTTTGCAACTTCTTGCTTCTTCCTTTCATTCTTTGTCTCTTGATTTTGCTTTTGTTTTTGTTTGTTTCATCACACATCAAGTTCTTGCTGGCTTCTGCTTCTATAGTTCCTTTTTGAGCTTCTTCATTATCCTTTACAACTTTTACAAAACTGATATTCTTGTTATCTTATACCTTTGACTTACTGGTTTCTCCTTCATATCCTATCCCATCCTTTATGAGAGGAGACCTTTGAGCATTTAAAATCTTTTTCAACTGTTCAGTGTTTGTCATTCGAGGAGTGTTCATTGACAATTCCCTTTGGGTGTTTTCTAGTTTCTTTCTTAGGCATACCACTTCTTCTTCCAATTTCTCTTGCTCCTGATGTTTATCTTTAATTTTCTTTAACAGAATGTCTTCCACCTTCTTGGCTTCTTCAAGTCCTACTTTCAATTGAATGAGGTCTTCTAAATTTGGTACCTATTTTACATATTTGAGGAGAATGTATTTCTGTTTTCTGCACTTGAGTTTAAGTTTGTCTATTTCCTTTAGGGCACTTCTTAGCTCCCCCTCATGATCTACTTCACTTTATTCCTCATCTTATACAAGGGATCCTTCAGACTCTTCCTTGGCCATCAACACAAATTCAGAGGTTCCTTCTTCATTTGAGGATTCATCTGAGTTTTCAGATGCACTGCTATCTTGCTGAGAATAAAGGGATTTTCTATTGAATCTCTTCCCTTTCTGCCAGTTATTAGTTTTGGTTTTCTCTATATCTTGAGTTTGATTCTTTGTTTTCTTGTAAGGACACTGTGATGCATAATTCCCAACTCTTCCATAGTTAAAGAATTTAAATGGAAGTTTACCTTTATACTTACCTAAGCCTCTATCCAATCTTCTGATAAATTTGGCCTCTTCTTCATTAGAGTAGGAGCATGTATCTTACTTTTCTTCTCTGATCTTCTCAACCTTAAAGGTTTCCTCCCTCACATTTGAATTCCTCTATGGAAGTCTCATCTTATAGGCTGTTAAGTTTCCAAGTAATTGGTTCATGGTCAATGTTTCCCAATCAGTTGTTTCTTCTATGGTAGAAACCTTGGGATTAAAACAGGATGGTAAAGATCTCAATATATTTTGAAAAATTACACATTCTCTAATGGTTTCTCCTAGAGCTTTCATATTATTCATAATTTCTGCAACCTTTAATAAGAAGCTGGAAACATCTTCTTCTTCATTAATTTTTATATTTTCAAATTGGGCTCGATAGACTTGTAGTTTGGCCATATTCACCTTTTTATCTCCCTCATGGATAATTTCTAATGTATCCCATATTTCTTTGGCAGTATTTTTGTGCATTAATTTGATAAATTCTACCTCACACAGACCACTTAAGAGAGCATTCATGGCTTTAACATTAGCTATAAAATCTTGTTTGGCTTCTTTCTTTATGTCAGAATCCTTTGGGGCATATTCCAAATCCACATAAGCCCAAACTTATATTCCTAGAGACATTATGTACGTCCTCATTCTTATTTTCCAGAAGGAATAATTTGTACCAGTAAACAAAGGGGATTTATTTGTTGAGCATCCTCCTAGACTAGCCATCTTAGGGACCTAGGATCTCCTTCCAGTTGTTAAACTGATACAGAAGGAACCGGCTCTAATACCAATTGTTGAACCCTTGGTTAAACTGAGAGGAGAGGTGAATCAGTTTACTACAGTCATGTTCTTGTAAAAATTTCTTTTACACTTATTTACATCTTAATTTTGTGATCAACTTAATAAAAAATGGAACAACAATCTTAATAAGTGAGCAGCAGGCATTAAGCTGATTAAATACAGAATATCAACACATAATCATCATGCACATGGACAACAAATATAAGTGGAAACCCATAAGGGAGAAAACCACATCTTATTATTATTGTGATGAAAAGGAAAGCTCCAACTCCCTCTCACCACTGATTTTCTATAGGCTCCAACCTACAAGAGGCTACTACCTCAATTCTGCAAGCTACAACTTGCAAGAAAGCTCCAACTCCCATCTATTTTCTGCAGGCTACAACCTATAGGAGGCTCCTACCTCAGCCATCTACAACTGGACATCTATCAAGCTACAACTTGATATGGAAGCACCAACTTCCTCACTGTACAATAAAATCATATGCTGATTTACCTTGATATCAGCTCTATTTTTCTCCTTCTTTTTTCTACTATTCTTCCAGCCTGCAAATTTTCTTTATATCATCTCTAGATCTTTAGAACTCCTCTCTCTGCTCCTTCTTTTTCTTACACTCTCTCACCTCTCTATGCATACCGACATTTCATGTTTTATACAGATAGCTTTATGACTGTTTGCATTCTACAGGGAATATGAAGTGGACATGCATGACTCTTTCCTTCCACCATCCCATTTTCTTGCTCATCATTTCAAGAGGTTACAACACTATCTACTCATTCCAGAATTAAATTGGAATTTTTCTTTGCCTATGGAGACTTTCCTTTGCATCACATACAATAAAAATAATTAAATCATTTACATTTACAGATACAATAATATTTCAATTCAGCCCTTTTAGCTCTTGGTTCGCCATATATATTTGTCTTTTCTACTGTTGTCACTATATTTTTAGTTTCTAATGTTGTATTCTAGCTCTGCTGCATAACTATTATGTTTCTTCTATTACCTATTCCTTTTGTGTTGCATTCACATGCATATCAACCTTTCATCAATCGGACGGTCATCGGACTCCGCATTTTCTTAACTTCCAAATCCAACGGAATTCGCACATAAAGTTTCATTTTATTTAACTGTTCCCAACCTATGTGAAATAGGTGGTTTTAGAATGCCACATGTCTCCCTCTTAACGCTATCGCGTTCGTTTCACCTTTTACCACTTATCTTTCAAAAGTAGTGCGAAAAACACTTACTGGTTTTGTAATCCTGCCTTCACTGTTCCACTTATTTGCCATTTCTAGTTCCACGTATCGTTTGACCATTGCCGATGATTTACATGCCTCTATGGTCAATCCTTCATCACACTGTTCTGCTCATGCTCTAGGTCCTTTTTCATAATTTCAGGTCTTTCCTTTGTAACCTGAGTCGACCTCCACTTCCATGGTTTTATTCATAAAACACTTAGCCCCGGACATAACTTTGGTTGAAGGTTCCCACAACATAGTGACCAATCATAGTGCATCACATTTCGCTTGCCGGCAAGTTTTAATGTTTTATGTTCTAATGCTCCTTTGTTCTCCGATGTGATTTAAGAACGGGAAATCCTATACTCCCAGACTTGAAATGCTTTAGGTTTCAGCTTTGATCTGTATCGTGTCTGCGCTCTTTATCGCACTTCAGCGAATCCTGTTAGCCAATGTGCTTTCGTCCATTTGATCTCTCGATATGCGATATTCCTCTTGCTCCGATTGCGATATGCAATGAACTTCGCATCACTACTTCGCATTGCATCGCATCTTCGCATCGCCACTTCACGATATGCGATGAACTTGGCATCGTCGATGTGCAATATTGCGTTGTGCCGCCACATGTCCCTTCACATCGCCACATCGCATCGCATCTTCGCATCGCATCACATCGTCACTTCGTTATCGCACTTCGCACTTTGGAGATTCAACCCAATTCTCAAGCGCTTATTCTCTTGAGCTTGCGATGTTTGATATGCGATCGGGTCCCACTTGATTGTGATATAATCTCTATCGTTGATCTCCTTTAATCTCATCCGTTGATCACTTTGATCCACGACTGTAATTTTTGGCTTTAGGAAAGCGGGTCCTAGTTCACAACACTGCAGAGGCATTCCTTGGTATGGAATGGTCATCAGGCATGTGCTACCACAGTGAATGACAACTGTCGATCTGCAGTCAATGCCCGATGGGTGGGTCAACTGCAGAGGCACCCCTTTGGGTTAACTGTCAGGCTGTTTGTGCCCCCGTGGTACCATTTATCCCAGATCAACGTTAATCATGCTCATAATATATGCACGAGGTTTAGCCTTCGCTGCCTCTGCTGCCTTCGCTACCTCTATTGCACACCTCTGCCTTCGTTGTTCAACTACCCTTGCTACCTCTGCTGCCTTCACTGCCTCTGTTGCATGCCTTTGCCTTTTTTGTTCGACTTCCCTCGCTACCTCTGCTGCCTATGCTGCCTATGCTTATTTACTGATTCTGCGAATCTCTCCTGAGATTTTTCTTTTGGTTATTGCACTTTTTGGATGCGTCGATATCTCCTGAGCTCCTCTACCATCAATGACAATATTTCCAAATACGAGATCATCTAAAAATCGCCATGGTGACAATGTTCAAGGTGAGAAAATTTTTAAGTTTCCTTTGATTAATGACCAAGGTAGGAACAAGATAGTTTCTACAAGAATAGCTTGCTACTTTACAAATTTAGAAAAATTGCAACCTGATGGTGTCAATGACAACAAGAGAAGGTTGCAAAAATCAAGGGAAAAGTTGACTTTTTTGAAAAGCTCCAATTGATGAAATTAGGAAACTTTCAGTGGATATAGACTGGAAGGGTGAGGGAAAAGTACCCTCATCCACATGGTCAGTAGTTAGAGAGCTTTTGGGGTCCAAAAGGCTTCTAGTGCAGAGGAATGATCAAAGCCTCAGTATTTAGATTGAAAATGAAAGTGCTCAGAATTGATTGGAAACTAAACTAAAACGACCGACCCATTTCTAGGAATCCAACACAACTCATTTCATCAAAAACTGATTTCGGATGAAGAAGTTATAGCTTGCTGACCACCGTTCAGAATAGACACTTTAAAAAAAAAAATTGAAGAACAATGACAGGTTGATGACATGGCAACTCAATCAGCACTCCAAGTATATTCAGGGAATATTATTCAATTTTCTTAGTGGAACTGTGACAAGTGTCACTACAGGATTCACCACTTTGGGTTTGAGAAGGCGAAATTGCCCAATGTGCTCCAAGGTTGAATTTGGTTTCATGATGAATTATTATGTGTTGGCATTATTTTTATTAAGGTTGGATATATATATATATATATCTATATAATTTAAATCCAAACTGTATATATATTAAATTCCACATATTACAAAGTCCAAAGTTCGCGTTATAACCCATAGTCTAAAACATATATGCCCGAGGGTTTATTTATTGGCACATATTATGGAGAATTTGTTTTTAAACCAAAGTTTGAACATAATGGTATTTACAAGAGCCAAAGGTATATACGATTGCAAAAATATGTGTATAGGATGGGCAAAGGGCAGGTCGAACCTGTGACCTGCCCCTCCCAACTCTGCGCTCTTACCAACTGACCGGCGGGTGACAATTGTTAAACCTTGGTGGAAAATTTTTATTTGAATTGAAATGTGGACTTTGATGGCAGAAGGGAGGGGGCTAGCCTGCGGGCTAGGGCCTCCTCCCATGTGACTGTGCCATGTGTCCCATTGCTTACTGCTCAAAATAATTGCACTTAGCACGCCAATTATCCCCCCTAATACATGACTAATATTAATTAAACTCAACTCTTAAGATGGAAAAGTTTTAGGAGGCGCCACCAAATTCGGTGGGAACCACCAGTTTGTTGAGGTTATCTGGAGTCTTCTCCAGATTTGGAGGAATCTAGGGAAAAATTAAATTGGCAATATCTTGAGCAATTTTCAACCAATTTTGGTTCAGGAAGAGTCATTCCTAGCAAATTGGCATGCTTTGAACACATTGGAGTAGGTTGCAAAGTTAGAGGAGAAATTATACATATGTTTATGTTAGCTTTAATAATTTTGAAGCCTAGGGCCACCTAGAAGGAAGGTCATGCCTAGATCAGATGAAGGTCAAATTGAGTAAATGAATAGTCATGACTGATAGATTTCAACATTTTGAACTCATTGGAGTATGTTTAGGAGAATTTGATGCATGTAAATGACAATTTTTGCACTATATGTTTCAAGAGCATTTGATTCATGTAAACAACAATTTTTTCACTATTGAGATAATACAGAGGCCCAAACCATGGAAGCTGGACCAAGGAGATGTAGCCCAAGAGGGGTAAAATCCTTCATAAAAACTCTATTTTAATGGATCAATTGTAATGTTTTTCTATTATTTATGTTGTTGATGTTCAACATTTAAATTTCATACTTTATGCTCTTGAATTCACTCATAAAAACTCAGTTAAAATACATGTTTGACACACATAAGAGAAAATGAAACCTATACATCAAGCATAAATTCAGTAAGTAAATTTTAAATTATAGGTTGAAATTAGCACAAAAACAATAACATTCATAATCATATCAGAGGGATTTCACAGTTGTGCATTTCAAGAGATTAAGGTTGAGGCGTGATGCTTGGGTCTGTGCAGTGTACAAAAGAGACTTGTTGAGGGTAAGGATTGTGTAGTTCTGGAGCTCAGGAGTCAGGACTGAGCACTGTGAATTCACAATGTGTAGTTCTTGGAGGAAAGTATTGTGCATTGCATAGTGACAAGAGGCAAGGCTAAGGCTTGAGATCTGAGACTGCACAGTGAGTAGTTCAAGAGGGTTGGGAGATGTTGGTTGCTCGGTAGGGAAGTTCTTCAAATATAACTAAGTGTGGGATAAATAAAACTAAAGTGAACAGTGATAAGACTCAGGTATGATCACACACTTATAAAACTTGACAACACAATATATATCAACTAGAATACATGAGCAACATACTTTCCTCAATGAAACTACATTGCGACGATTTACCCCAAGTATGACACCAAAGATACACTTTGAGATGACAGTGAAAAAACTTATGTGAAAATGCTTAATTTTTTTTAAAATGAGTGTGATACATGTTTACATTGTAATATTGAATCATTAATGAAAATATCATCCCTTTAAATAAACTACAACCACATATATGTGAAGTGCGATGCTTGCCTATGCTAAAATATGACACTTCAGTTTTCTTCGAAAGGAATAAGAATACTTAGAGGAAACACATGTGATCAATCTTAATACTTGCGACAACATCATACAACTTAAAGTAGGCTCCCAAATTTGGATTTTGGCCAAAATTTTGGAGGGTGTTGTAGCAGCGATAACACTTGGCAACACACTGGTAGAATTTGAACTTCTCTTCCTTGGTCAATTCTTTTGTGTAGGGTCTAGTTCTTCAGGAAGTATTGATTAATTATTCATATTACCATGGCTTCCCCACTTACCCCAAGAATAAATGTAGTACCCTTAATCCCTTTCCTTAGCTAAACACAAACATAAGACTAGAAGTATCATAATGTTTACAAATAGGAAAGGGTAATGTAGTTCATGATCTTT
Organism: Pinus albicaulis; assembly: GCA_034641835.2. Classification (NCBI taxonomy): domain Eukaryota; kingdom Viridiplantae; phylum Streptophyta; class Pinopsida; order Pinales; family Pinaceae; genus Pinus; species Pinus albicaulis. Next base: position 312,408,972 of record CM076584.1, read on the forward strand.
ATATTTTCATAGTATAGTTTTTCATTTCATATGTTGATTTGCTGCCAGCAAGCCTAGAAAGTACCCCGACGGAGTCACTTCGAGACCACAAAAATTGCTCCACTTCCATCTATCTTAGACAGTGCCCCCTAGGATTTGATTGCTTCACCTCCCTACGAAGGAATCCTTTCTCTTCTTTTTTCTTTATTTATTTATGTTATATAAGATTGTGCATCAACACTTACTCATTTCATGGGTAGAAGAGGTATCCTGACTTATTGATAGTATAATAGGTTGTCCCTTCATAGAAGCATATACAAGGCCTCTGATATTGGTTTGCTCATTTAGATTTTTCCCTTATCCTCCTCTACTTGATTGGATAAGCATTGAAAGAATGAAAACATAAAGTACTAAGTGTTGGAAAAAGGTTTCCAGATTAGAAACAAATATGATTGTTTGATAAAAGGATTTCCTTATAAAAGGATTTCCTTACAAAAGGATTGTATTTTCCATTATAACATCATCGACCAAAAGGAATAATCAAGACGAAGAAGAAGTACTGAAGGTCAACCAAATTTTGCAGTTTCACAAGACCCTTTTCAATCCAAACACATATGTAGGAACCAAAACACACTCACATGACACTTATTCACATAAAAGGAAAAAATAAAACAAAAATCTAAACATAACCAAAACAAGAAAACATACTATGTACATAGGTTATGGCACAACCCTAAACTCTGATTGAAAATATTTTTTCAAATATTGGCCATTTACAGGAGGAGAGTTAGTCTTCCCATCCAAAGATTGGCGGTGATAAGTGTGATGACCAAGCTTCTCAAGAAAAACATAAGATTTGATCCATAGGGATTGGAACTTAGTGTGTTTCCACTTATATTTGTGGGATTTGTCCCACTTCAAGACAAGGTCACCCACACTGAATTCACTTTTCCCCACAGACTCCTTGTTAAACCATCTCTTGATACAACTCTCGTGGAGAGAAATTGTTTATTTTTCTTTCTTTCCTTCTTTATTCCTGTAGCTTAAGGAGAGTGTTTATGCTACTCTAAATCAAGAGGCAAGGCTTACCCTAAGATTATTGTGAAATTTTAAGGGAATGTAGATAGATGTTCAGAGGTAGGATGACTTCTCTTCCATACACTAGGAAATAAGGAGAGGTATTCAAAGAAGGTTTACGTGTGGCATGGTCAACTCATAGGGTGTTCACCAAAGAATAATGGCAGTTCCTTTTTTTATAGATGCTGTTATTTTTTATTATACGAATAAGATTTTTATTAGTTGACTAAGAAAGACCATTTCCCTGTCGATAATAATTGGATGAGGGTTTCAATACAATTCCATTTTCCAATGCAAAATCATAAAATTTCAACGATGAAAAATATGTTGCATTGTCAAAAATAGGTGAATTCGGAACATTAAACCTGGTAATAATATTATATTTGAGGAAGCCAATGGTTTTTTGATCATTCACTTGGTTGAGGGGAACTTCTTCTGTCCATCATGTTAGAAAATTAAATATTACAGAGCAATGCAACACATAAAATATGCAGAAAATACAAGCACACAAAACACATAAAACCAGAGAGACATAGATATATGTGGTTCACCCAGTTTGGGCTACGTCCACCCCGAACAGCCAATCCTTCCTTTCTATTATCCAGCAAAATGAAGAGACAAAACTTGCAGCAAATCCATTGTAATATCCTTTATTCTCTCTCACAGTCTTCCTATCTATTTCTCGCTCATAGAATACACATACGATACACAGCCGTAATAAAATACCCTCATAAAAGCGAGGGGTTGCCTTCTAGGGAAAAAAACCCTAAACTAAACATAAATTATACCGTCAGATCATCCACCTAATGAACAGCCCAAATTGACTAGAAATTACTATACTTTTACAAGGCAATTTTACATCTATTTTTGGCTTCGGGGGCGCTACCCTCGAAACCCCCGTCGGGGGACAGTTGGCCCTTGGACCCCCCAGCCGGGGGGGTTGGCCCCCCCGAACCCCGCGGGGGGGACAAGTTCCCCCCACAACCCCCCCCCCCACCCCTTGCGTGCAAGGGTGTACAATTTTCCTGGGGTATACATCCAGCTAAAACAAGTATCTTTGAATCAAGAAGAAAATCAGGCTCCACACCCAACAATCTCCCACTTGGAGACTGATTGTAGCAACTCCACCGCTACTTCATTTGTTGGAAAATGACTCCTCTTTAGACCTAGTTGTTCCTCATCTTCATAATCATCCTTGAATACCAATTGAAACTGAGCACATTTTCAGTTTCTCCCTGGTTACAACTTTTGTTAGCATATCTACAGGATTTTGGCTAGTGTGTATCTTTTCTAGCTTCAACTCTCCATCTTCCAATACTGACTGTATGAAATGGTACTTGAGATGTATGTGTTTAGTCCAAGAATGAAATGTTGAGTTCTTTGCAAGATGAATGGCACTTTGGCTATCACTGTATAACATGCCCATATCATGCTTCTTACCCAATTCACCCATAAGCCTTTGTAACCAAATCATTTCTTTACTAGCCTCTGTAGGAGCAACATACACTGCTTCTGTTGTTGAAAGTGCAACAACACTTTGGATTTTTGAAACCCAACTGACAGCTGTTCCACCTACAATAAATACATATCCTGTAGTGCTCCTCCTGATATCTCTGTCACCTGCCATATCTACATCAACATATCCCTATAGAGCAATGTTTGAACCACCAAAGCATAATGCTTGATTTGTGGAACCTCTCAAATATCTGAGAATCCATTTTACTGCCATCCAATGTTCTTTTCCTGGATTATTCATGTACCTACTTACAACTCCCACTGCATGTGCAATATCAGGCCTTATGCAGACCATTGCATACATTAAGCTTCCAACTGCTAATGCAAATGGACCTTTAGACATATAATCCATGTCTTCTTGGGTCTTTGGGCACATCTCCTTACTAAGTTTGAAATGGCTAGCAAAAGGTGTACTAATTGGCTTTGCATTGTGCATATTAAATCTTTTCAACACCTTTTATATTTACTCCTTCTGAGATAGTGTTAATTTGCGATTTTTCCTGTCTCTAGTTATCCTCATACCAAGGATTTGTTTTGCAGCTCCCAAATCCTTCATTGCAAATTAATTTGCCAATTTTCTTTTGAGTACATTTATTTCCTGCATGTTAGATCCTGCAACAATCATGTCATCTACATACAATAACAATATAATATATCTGCCATCATTTTGAATTTTTAGATAAACATAATGATCAGAGTAACATCTAGTATAACCTTGTTCAGACATAAACTTGTCAAATTTTAGATACCATTGCCTTGGAGCCTGTTTTAAGCCATACAAGCTCTTCTTTAACCTGCACACCAATTTTTCTTTCCCTTTGACCTCATATCCTTCTGGTTGTTGCATGTAGATCTATTCCTCCAAATCTCCATGGAGAAATGTTGTCTTTGCATCTAACTGTTCAATATGTAAATCTTCCACTGCTACAAGACTTAAGATAGTTATGATTGAAGTCATCTTAAAAACAGGAGAAAATATTTCATCAAAATCAATACCTTTCTTTTGTGCAAACCCCTTCACCACAAGTCTAGCTTTGTACCTATGTTTTCCTCCATCTTCTTCCTTCATCTTGTAAACCCATTTATTCTGCAATGTAGTTTTACCTGAGAGCAACCTGACTAAGTCCCAAGTCTGGTTATGCATTAAGGAGTCCATCTCTTCTTCCATGGCTAGCTCCCACTTCTTCCTACTTTCAACTTGCATTGCTTCTTCATAACATTCAGGTTCAGCAGAATCAATCAGCAATAAATAATATAATGAAGGAGAGTATCGTTTAGGGGGTCTACTTATCCTGGTAGATCTTCTAACAACACTCTCAGGTGTTTTAGGTGCATGTTGCTGTTGTGGTGGTTGTTGTTGTTGTGGTTGTTGATTATTATCATTTTCAGGCACCTTTACTTTTTCAGTTATCTCATCAAGAACCGCGTATTCCTTGCTTTATTTTTCCTATTTCTTTTCCTGCAACTGATTCTTATACAAGACCTTTTCATTGAATATTACATCTCTAATCCTAATGATTTTGTGATTTTCATAATCATATAAGCGATAACCAAAATCATTAGCACCATATCCAATAAAGGTACATTTCTTTGATTTTGCCTCAAGCTTTGTTCTATTTTCTTTATTAATATGGACAAAGGCCTCACAACCAAATGGCTTTAAAAAATAGTAGTTTACCTTTTTACCTGTCCATGCTTCCTCTGGAATACCACCATCCAATGAACTTGAAGGCCGTCTGTTTATTAGATAAATAGCAGTGTCTACAGCATCTGCCCAAAATTTTAAAGGCAATCCTACATGCAATCTCATGCACCTTGCACGCTCCATGATTGTTCTGTTCATCCTTTCTGACACACCATTTTCTTGTGGTGTTCTTGGAACTGTCTTCTCTCTATGAATTCCATGCTTTGAATAGTACCTATCAAACTCTTTGCTGCAATATTCACCTCCATTGTCTGATCTGAGACACTTCAACTTCTTTCCTGTCTCAATCTCAACCAAAGCTTTCCATTTATTGAAAGTATCAAATACATCAGATTTATTTTGAATACAATAAATCCAAGTTTTTCTAGTTGCATCATCAATAAACGTAACATAATAGCAAGAGCCACCGAGAGATGATACCTGAGTAGGTCCCCATACATCTATATGCACAAGCTCCAATTTTTCAATCTTCTTTTCTTTCCCAACTCTGAGAAATCTGACTCTCTTTTGCTTTCCATAAATGCAATTCTCACAGAAATCCAAATCAACATTCTTCAAACCTGGCAACAAATTTCTTGAGTGAAGAATCTTCATCCCCTTCTCACTCATATGTCCGAGCCTATGATGCCATAATGCTGCATCTTCTCCTTTGGAAGTTAAAGCATTAACAGAGTTAGAAATACCACTGCATAAATACAATGTACCAACCTTTTCGCCTTTTGCTATTACCAGGGCTCCTTTGGTGACCTTCCAAGTTTTATCTGTGAAAGTTGTCACACAAACTTCACCGCCTAACTGCCCTGTTGAAATCAGATTTTTCTTCAGATCTGGAACATGCCTTACCTCCTTTAGTAGCCATTGGTTTCCATTCTGTTGTTTTACAAGAACTTTACCCATTCCAACAATTTTACATGGTTTATCATCACCCAAACGAACTTGTCCAAAATCTCCTTGGACATAGTCATGAAAATATTTCTTATCAGGTGTGGCATGGAATGAAGCCCCTGAATCTACAACCCAAGAATCAGTAACATTTTCGAAAGAAAGAATCAAAGCATCTTGTAACACATCACCTGTCACATTTGCTTCATGATTATTTTCTTGTTGTGCATCTCCTTCTTTTCCCTTCTGAGATCTACAGTCTTTCTTTAGGTGTCCTTTCTTTCCACATTTCCAGCACACTATCCTAGATCTAGACTTGGATCTTCCTTTCCTTGATTTGCTACGATATCCCGAGCTCTTTCCTCTTTCCATTCTTCTTCCCCTAGACTCTACACTCAAAACATTACCCGATGTCTCACCGGAGCTTTTATGTTGCATTTCCTCACTAAGGATATCATCGACAGCATCATCAAACTTTAAAGTACTAGATCTAGAGACAGAGTTACTAATGGCCATAACTAAACCATTGAAGTTTTCTTGTTTGAGGCCGAGGGTTTTTCATATAGTTTCGCCAATGTCTGCATCAAACCCTATGTTGTTGTTTCCTTCGAAATATTGAAGGCGACTAACACCGCAACGCACAACCGTACTATTTCGAGTGCCTTTCTATCGAGAATGTTCCATTCCACATCTGTCATGGCCGCCGACTTCTTTGCTTTTCCACTCAATGGTAGGTATAGATCTTTCTGATACAAATAATCTTCCATCTGCATCTTCCATAGCGGGAAGTTTTGGCCATTAAATTTCTCGACCCTAAACTTAGCATCTTCCGCCATTGCTCCCACTCGAACCAGGAACCCTTCTTTCGTGCGAGTTTATCATCCAAATATACCTTCGTCTCTGATACCATTTGTTAAAAAATTAAATATTATAGAGCAATGCAACACATAAAATATGCGGAAAATACAAGCACACAAAACACATAAAACTAGAGAGACACAGATATACATGGTTCACCCAGTTTGGGCTACGTCCACCCTAAACAACCAGTCCTTCCTTTCTATTATCTAGCAAAATGAAGAGACAAAACCTACAGCAGATCCGCTGTAATATCCTCTATTCTCTCTCACAGTCTTCCTATATGTTTCATGCTCAGAGAATACACATACGACAGCCACAGTACAATACCCTCATAAAAGCGAGGGGTTGCCTTCTAGGGCAAAAAACACTAAACTAAACATAACTTCTACCGTCAGATCATTTGCCTAATGAATGGCCCAAATTGACTAGAAATTACTATACTTTTACAAGGCAATTTTACATCTATTTTTGGCTTTGGGGGCGTTGCCCCCAAAACCCCTGCCAAGGGATCGCTGGCCCCCAGACCCCCCAGCCGGGGGGGTCAGCCCCCCCAGACCCCGTGGGGGGGACAAGTCCCCCCTGCATGCAAGGGTGTACAATTTTCCTGGGGTATACATCCAACTAAAACAAGGATCTCTGAATCAGGAAGAAAATCAGGTTCCACACCCAACACATCACATTAAGTAATATGTAGCATTTAGAATATAACAGTGTTGCTTTGATGAATGTGAAAAGATCTCACTGATAACATCTAGGCCCCATTTTTGGAATGGTTATTCTGCATAGATGGTAAGCAATGGGGTGACTAAATTCTTTTCTCGACTGGCACATCTTTGACATACCAGAAACTTGCAGGCATAAGCGTGAGCATCTTTGAAAAGTGTGGGCTAATAAAAATTGTCTTGCATAGCTTTGTGTGTTGTTCTATCACCCATGAAATTTCCTCTGACTAGTCCATCATGGAGGTCATATAGGACCTTTTCTTAATCTAGTGCTTCCAAGCATCTGTGCATGATTCCATATTTGTGGTGCTTTCTAAAAATCACTCAATGTATCAACTAGTAAGATATATCATTCAATATGATTTCCCTCTTATGTCTACACGATAAGTGAGAGGGAATAGTATCTTTCTCAAGATATTGACGCATATCTGCATACTGATAGGTTGGTGTGTCAGTGGGGTCAACACCTTTGATATTGTACATTTCAATATTATTCTCCCATCCAAAAGAATAATATTTTGATGTGTTTACCACTTCGGTTGCTAGCCGCCAAAGACCATGGCATTTGATGGTGTGAATTGGTTTGAACTCCAAATAATACACTTGTAAGCCAATCATCTAGCTTTCCCTTATTTTACCCAGCTCTTGTTGAAAGAACAATGATCTGACCACTCAGAGTGGCATAAAGATAACATAATGATTATGTAGAAGGTAAGGCCGAAAGTCTTTCACTGCCTTGTAGACTGTATAAGTTTGTTTATCAATAGTAGGATAGTTAAGTTCAAGCCCTTGTAAGTTGGAACTCATGAATGATATAGGTTGTTCAATATGTTGATCTTCTTTCTGCATGATAACGGTGGAAAGAGAAGAATCTGAAGTGAAAGTGTAAAGCAGGAAATATTTGCCAAAATATGGACTGAACAATGTTTTTTCTTCTGCGATGGCTTGTTTTATACGGGAGAATGAATCCTTTTCCATTTTATCCCATTTTTATATCACATCCTTCTTTACCATCTCCTGCATTCGTTTAAAAATATGTGTGTACTCCGAGATGAATTTGTGGAGGAAATTAATTTTCCCGAAGAAGGATTGCTTGGCCTTTTTTCTCATAGGAAAGGGAATATAAATAATATCTTTGACCCTTCTAGGGTCCACCTTAATCCCACTTTTTTGAATAATGTGGCCCAAGAGATTCCCCTCGGGCACTGCGAAAATTCTCTTCTTTGGATTAAGTGATATCCTGTAGTTAACACATTGTTCAAAAATCTGTTTCAAATGGCATAAGTGATCTGATCTTATTTTTTAAAACATTATTACATCATCAAGGTATACCAATACACTCTAACCAATGAGACCCCAGAATGAGATGTCCATCGCACGTATGAAATTTTCACCCATGTTAATCAATCCAAATAGAATTATTTTGAAAGAAAACATACCCCACTTAATTTGAAATTTTTTCTTATGTTTATCAAGTTCTGACACTAGAACTTGGTTGTAGCTTGAATAACTGTCTAGCAAGGAAAAAAAATTTGACTCGTATATTGTTTGCAGAATCTACTCCATTCAAAGCACTGGATGGTTATCTTTTTCTGAGGCATGATTAAGATTATGAAAATATAGAAAAGTGTATTTCCCTAACTTCTTTCTCACAGGGACTAAATTTGAGACCCATGTTGAATGTCGCACTTTAAAGATGACCTGAGCATCCAACAGCTTCCATAACTATTTATGAATCATAGACTCAAGCGTCAGATGAAATTTCCATATATTATGTTTAAAAGGCTTGGCCCCTTGATTATAATCATGTGTTGGATTATTCACATGTCATAAGTTTTGATATCATCATATGTCCACGCAAAAATATCCCGGGACTACTTAAAAAGGCAGATAAAATCTTGCCACTCCCGGATTGTACAAAAAGTACCGAGATTGACATACTTCAGATCTTGTTATGTACCAATTTTAATCTTCTCATGCGAAAAATTTGAACTGTGAGTATTTTCATTCACTGGTTGTAACAACCCTGGTCAAAATTCCATGTAATGAAATTAATAAAGAAAAAATAATAACCAAGTTCATGGGACACATATTTCAAGTTGAATGTTGGTAAAAAACATAGTGATGTGGATCACTTATGATTAATTAATGGCTATGGAAATGAAAAATCATTTGGAAGTGCAAAGAGGCAATCATTAACATTTTATTTATGAAAATAATGGAAAACAGGAGAAAATGAAAGTGAAAGGTTACAAGTTTCATGTGAGGAGGAAAATGAAGGAAAAATAATGGAAATTGAAGAAAATGGAGGCCACATTAATAAAAAGGCTTATGAGGATCAGTTTTTAGCTTTTTGTCAGTTCAATTTTTAGCTTTTTGTTAGTTCATTTTTGGAGCTCTCCCTCTATTCTCTCTCTCTCTTTCATAATCTTAGACACTTAGAGTTTTCTTGGAGCACTCTTGGAGGAGTGTGGCATACTTGGGATTTGGAGCAAGAAGGAAAAGGAAGAGAATAAAATCACAAGAGGACAATAGGATCAACAACTACAATGGGTTTTTCTTGTAGGTAATGAGTTGCATGTATGCTTTACTTGCTAGTTTTGGCATGCATGGCACATGCATGCAATTTATTGGTTATGATATTTCATTGGCATGGAGGATTGCCTAGAATAAAATTAGTTTTGCATAGCCTTTCCATTTCCCGGATAGCCATGGTTTTGTGGGTTTCATATTTCTTTTCTAGTTGGTGCTCATGTCCCTTTGGCTATGGTTTGATTTATTTGTTCCTAGAGCCTTGGCTAGAAAAAATCTCTAGAAGCCCTATAACAGGTCAGGTTGAGTTACTAGTCCTATAAGAATTGGTTGGAAAAATGATTTGGATCCCTTGGTGGGTTAAGTTACTAGTCCCGGAGACCCTAGTTGGACAAACACTATGGATCTCGACAACAAATGTGGGTTAAGTTACTAGTCCTAGAAGCCTTGGTTTGAAAAAATACTCTAGAGCCCTGGAAAACTTGGGTAGAGACCGATTTGGTGATGGTTAGTGATTTCTGAACATTAGGTGGAATCACTGCTTAAGGTTTGATGTGGTCTGACCTTTGGAATCCCTGGTTTGGTTTTGTTTTATTTTTTTCATGAGATCCCATATTCAAGCTTGGAATATGATGCATGGGTGATTGGTTGAAAGAGAGACTTGGTTCAACTCAATCTATGGTCAGGTGGTACATGGAAGTCCTTGAATTGGTTGTATTTTCATATGTTAATAAGTGCACCTTCTCCTTTGGAGTTTCATGATTAAATATGCTTGTTGATATGTGGATTTAATGGTGGTTTCATTATTGATACATATCTGGTTATTTTTTGGTTATGAGTGTGTGTTATGATAGCTGTGATGCACAACTCTCATCGTTATTTGACTAGTTTATGAAATGTGTATGATTATATGACCTAATATATGGTAATTCAGATATTTTGGTAAGGCATCAATGCTTCCTTGAAAATCTTAGGTAAGTATGAGACCCTTATGCTCATATCTATTGTTATCACTTATATATTACATATTTGTGACATTTTTGATGAAATGTTTGTCATTGCTAGTAGGGGTCCAATCAAGTCCTTATACAAATATTTGCATTAGTAGCATTATTCCATCATTGTACTGAATTCCTGTAAGTTTCTTGAATTTTTGGGTAGTGTCCTGAGACCTAGCCCTAAAAAAGTGGCTTAGAATCTGGGGTCGCTAGCACAGAACCATGGGAAAGTCCACAATTTATAGAATGTCTTGATATGGGAGTGACTAGAAGGCCTCAGTCGCATGCATGAATTGTCATGGGAGTTACTGAGGGTCCAGATAAGTTAAATATCAAGTTGTCTTACGTGTTGGTCATATGTAAGGGTTCGTTTGCTTTTGAAGATTTGGTAGCATGTGTGGAAGGTCAGTTTCATTTTGTTTTGTCGGTTCCACTTCCTTAACTATACCTAGGTAGTTGAATAAAATCATGGTGGCCTCTTGTCACATGTTTACCCTAGTGGACCAGTTAGCTTGGATAAATGTGGGAGCAAGGTGTTATAGACTGGAATTAGAGCATGGTTCACCCCTTCGACTAGATGGGTGGTGTATTGGTCATGCATACATGTCAGTTGTATATGTGCTCTTATGCTTGTGTTATATGTGCTTGTTGTGTATGAATGGTGGTGGTCATGGTTGCATTTTCGTCGCCATTTGAAATTTGATGGTTTTTTTTTTAATGTATTCATCATAAGTGTATGTTAGCTATGCATTGGTTGTGCACATTAGTGTTTATATGTTGTTATGCATACATTTACATGGTGATAGTTTTCATGCATGAAGTCATGGTATGTAGTCGGTATGGTAATGCATTTTTAAATGGATAATGGTTGAAATGATGTTTATATACTATTATAATTATGATTATACATGTATCATGCTAATATAGTTGATCTTGCAGATGAGATATCCCCCCTGAACTATACTAAGGTATGTTGATTATGTTATGTTTTGGTTGAAGTTGACATGGTATTGTTGTAGGAAGAAGGTCAAAGATGACTAAAAATATGGTAGTCTACAGTTCACGAGATTCTCCCTATGGATCAGATGACCAGTGTGGTGGTGGGAATTATTTTGACTTAGTAGACACTTGGAGAAGTTTGAAGTAAAAAATAAAATGCTATGAAGCAGATAATGAAATAATCATTTAGGCACAAGAGAAGAAAGCATAGGTCAATGCATTTATTCTTCAGATTTTGTCGTAATTTTAGAGACATGGACTACTTAGGATTAGCCATGGGTAGGAGGATAGGACTAATGGAGCATATGGAAGTAGATCTCATGGTGGACAGAGGTTAGATAGGGATGGAACAATCAGAGATGGTAGTCTCTTGGATACTCCAGATAGGAGAGGTGATGGAAATAGGTTCTATTCTATTTTTGGTTCTGAAATTCACTATGATCATCATCATTATCATCCTTACAGGAGGAGTGACAGGGGATATCTCCCAGATTAGTTCAAGAAATATAAGCCACCTACATTTGATGGAGAGATGAAGAAGTCACGGGATGTTGAAGCATGGCTCCTTGTGATGAATAATTTCATTAGATTGCATATTTGCTCAGTAAACATAAAGGCTAGAATAGCCACATTCAGTATTAAAGGTAAATAAAATATTTGGTAGGAATATGTAAAGAATTTTAGAAGTATTCATGAATACGAGTTGAATTGGAGTGAGTTTGAGAGACTATCTAGGAAAAATAATTTTATGAGCTGAAGATGTGATCTATGACCGATGAGGATTACACTAGTAGATTTCTAGAGTTGGTGAGATATGTGGCTTACCTCAAGGAGGATAATTCCAAGATTCAAATATTAATCAGTGGGTTTTCAGTAGCATTCAATGACATGATTGAGTTTGATGAGCCTAGATCATTGGAGGAATCCATCAAGAAACTAAAGAATTATTATGATAATCAAAGCGCAGATCTGAGACCAAGCAAGATTGGAAAGGTAATCAGAATAATAAATGGAAATGGGATAAGAATCGAATAATACCTCAAGACATAGGTAAAAAAGATATTGTAGCACTGCCTAATAAGTTCAATGCATCTGATAGAGGACAATGATTTCATTCTGAGGAGCAGAACAAGGTTGATGATAGGAAACCATTACAGTGTTGGACTTGTGGTGGAGAGCATTGCAGGAGAGATTATCCACAACATTAGGCTGGTATACCACAAATATACAATGATCAATAGCCACATATAGTGGGGGGTGTTGGACAAAGTATTACAAGGATTTATGCAGTGATGGATAACAAGAAGGAAGATCACCAAGCATCTATTATCAATATGGATGGTAATATTTGTGATCAAATTGTTTCTATTTTGATTGAACCTGGATCCAATTATATTTATGTTAATTCTAACATGGTGGATAAGTGTGGTTTGAATAAATAATTGCATACAGAGTCTTGGTTAGCGCAGTTGGCTAGAGGTACTAAGAAGAGAGTTCATCGCTGGGTAATAACTTGTGCATTTGAATTGAATGGTATGTATACATCAGCACATTTGAATGCACTTCCATTGGGATCATACAATATGTTTTTGGGAATAGATTGGTTTTATATTCATAGGACCAAGGTGGATTGTTATGAAAAATATATCGAATTCTTATATTACAATGGAGAACAAAGGATCTTGCAGGGAAATAAGAAGGTAATATTAGTTAGGATAGTGAAAACTATGTCATAAAGTGTAGTCATAGGAAAGGGTGTGTGTTATTCACAATGCATAATTCTAGTGATAAAGGTAAGGATGTTGAGGATGGGAAGGTATTGAGAAGGTACATGATTTTACAACAGTTTCAGGATGTATTTACCATAGAGATTTCATATTTTTATCCTTATAGAGAAGTGAACTTTTCTATTGAGCCGGTACCAGGGACAACACAAGAATTAAAGGCACCATATAGGATGAGCATGCTAGAGTTAGTGGAACTGAAGTTTCAATTGAAGGAAATTCTTGACAAAGGATACATCAAGCAAAGTGTGTTGCCTTGGGGTGCACCGATATTGTTTGTAAATAATAAGGATGGTACTCTGAGGTTATGCATTGATTACAAGAATTTGAACAAGGTGACCGTTAAAAACAAGTATTTGTTGCCGAGGATTGATGACTTGTTTGATTAGCTGAAGGGAGTAGCAGTTTTCTCGAATATTTACTTGAGATCAAGATATCATCAGGTTTGCATTAAGTAAAAATACATTTACAAGACAAATTTTTGGACCAGGTATGGGCATTATGATTTTTTTGTACTTCCATTTGGTTTGACTAATTCTCCAATTAATTTTATGTGCTTGATAAATAGTGTGTTGCATCCTTATCTGGACAAGTGCGTTATTGTATTCATTGATGATATATTGGTATATTATAAGAATGAGGAAAAACATGCGGAGAATTTAGAACTAGTATTTATATTACTATGAGAGCATCAGTTGTATGCTAAGATCAGTAAATGCATTTTCTTTTAGAAAAAGGTACATTACTTGGGACATGTGGTTTCCAAGGAAGGCATAAGAGTGGATCCAAAAAATATATGGGCTATCATGGAATGGGAGGCTCCTAGGAATGTGGATGAGGTGAGATCATTCATGGACTAGTAGGATATTATAGGAGGCTCATCAGCAAATTCTCACAGATTTCTTATCCTATTACACATTTTGAAAGGAAAGGTAAGAAGTTTGAATGGAAAGAGGAATGTGAAGCCAATTTCGAGAATTTGAAGCAATTGTTGACCAATGATCTAGTTCTAAGGATTGCAAGTACTGAAAAAGAGTTTGTGGTATGTACCGATGCTTGCAAGAGAGGGCTTGGTGGAGTCCTTATGCATGAAGGACAAGTGGTATTCTATGAATCAAGGAAACTAAATGAGCACGAGAAGAATTATTTGACACACAATATTTATTTGGAAATGACCATCCATGCATTGAAGATGTGGAGGAATTATATTCTTCGCAGGAGGTTCATACTGATGAGTGATCATAGTGGATTGAGGTATCTATTTGACCAACCAAATATGAATTCTAGGCAAGCTAGATGGTTGGCCACAATTCGTGAGTTCTACTTTTAGATCAAATACATTAAAGGTAAGGAGAACAAAGTTACATATCCTCTTAGAAAGAGGATATAGGTAAATCATATAGCAGCTATGATATCCTATGGGATAGATTTAGAGGATCATATATTGCAAGCAGGACAATAGGATGATAGGTACATGGAGCTTATGCACAGGTTACAACAGGGTACAGGTGATCAAGATGTGGACTATCATATCACATAAGATGGTTTTTTCAGATTTAGGGACAAGATATATGTGTATAAAAATAGTGAGATAAATAATCTTATCTTGAATTAATCTAATGCTAAGCCATATTTAGGCCACCTGAGATATCGGAAGACATTGAAAGCAGTGAATAAGTTCTACTATTGGTTGAATCTGAAGAAGGAAATAGAAAAGTGTTTGGCTAGATTTTTGTATTTCCAACAGGTAAAAGAAGAGTATAAGCACCTAGGTGGATTGCTATAGTCGATTCTTATTCTAGAGTGGAAACGGGAGGTCATTTCTATAGACTTCATCACAGGTTTGTTGAGGAAATTTTGACAGCATGATTCCATCATGGTTGTCGTAGAAAAATTGAAAAAGGTAGTGCACTTCATTCTAGTAAAGTCTACTTATTCACCTAACAATGTAGCAGAGATATTCATCAAATATGTAGTGAGGATGCATGGTGTTCCAAGGAATATTGCATCAGACAGGGATGATAAGTTCATTTCTAGATTTTGGAAAGAGTTGTTTACAGGTTTGGTGCAAAGTTGGCCTTCAACACAACTTATCATGCGCAGAAAAATGGGAAAACAAAGATGGTCAACAGGATATTGTAGGACATGTGGAGTATGTATGTGATGTATCAACAAAGAAGATGGGAGGATTACCTTCCATTGGTTAATTTTTCTTACAACAATGGGTATCAGGAGTCTCTGACAATGAGTCTATTTGAGGCACTCTCTGGGCGGAGTTGTAATACTCCCATCAGTTGGAGTGATCTAGTTAATAAGGTGTTGATGGGACCATACATGTTGGAAGATATGGAACATGAAATGCTAGTAATAAAGAATAATATAAAGGCATCACAGGACAGATAGAAAATTTATGCATATCAGAACATGATGTTTAAGGAGTTTCAAGTTGGGGAATAGGTTTACTTGCACATCAAGCCCAATAAGAGCTCCTTGCACATTGGATCATGTGCCAAGCTAGCACTTAGGTATTTTGGACCTTTCAATATTCTTGAAAGGATTGGATTAGTAGTCTATCGACTTGCACTTCCTCCGACAATGAAAGTTTGTGATGTTTTGCATGTGTCATTACTTAAGAAGTATGTTAAATATTTTGATCATGTGATTGAATGGTTTGTATTGCAGATGGAGCTAGAAGGATAATTCCAACTATAACCTCAGTGTATGTTTCATAGAAATATTCTCATGCTCTAGAACCGAGCAATCAAGTAGGTTAAAGTGTAGTGGAAGCACTTTGGGCCCAATGAAGCTACATGGGAGATGGGTGATCAGATGCAGACTATGCATCCTTCTCTATTCGTTGGTTGAGTGAATCATTTTGGTATATGTTTTGGTGTGTTTTTTTGTTATATATATATATGGATGTAAATACTTCCATGAGTTGTGTTATAAAAATCTAATAAGTGGTATGCGTGTCATGTCATTATGGTTTTTATGATTGTTATTGTTGTGATTCTGGTTTTCTTTTCAGTAGGTTATTCATTCTAGATACTACAACAAGCTAAGTTATAAATCTCCATGGGCAGTATGCTTGTATTTTCAGCAGTCTTGTTGGTTGTAGGTGTCATTGAACACCGAGGTTGGTGTTCCCCCAAGGGGGAGAATTCTCTTAGAACCCTGGTCAAAATTCCATGTAATAAATTTAATAAAGGAAAATTAATAACCAAGGTCATGGGACACTTATTCCTAGCTTAATGTTGGGAAAAAATGCAGTGATGGGGATCACTTGTGATTAATTAATGGCTATGGTAATTGGAAAAGACAATGGCAAAGGCTTTGGTAAGTCAAAGAGGCAATTATTGACATTTTATTTATGAAACTAATGGAAAATAGGAGAAAAGGGAGGTGAGAGATAACAGGTTGCATGTGAGGATTAAATGAAGGAAAAATAATGGAAATTGAAGAAAATAGAGGCCTCATTAATAAAAAGGCTTATGAGGATCAATTTATAGCTTTCTTTAAATTCAATTGGTTGGAAAAGCAGTCTAGAGACCTTGGTGGGTTGAGTTACTTGTTCGGTATGTGTTATATTCTTTCCACGACTAGCCCCACATGTTGTATGTTGTGTTGGGCGTAGCAAGGGGGTCATAAGGGGGGAGGCAGTGCCCCGGCGAATTTTTTTTTGGTGTGTGGACCCACCCATGTTTTGTGCATGAGTTTGCACATGGTTTTGGGGTACGATGGTTTTCGGCCCCTGGTATTTTGTAGATCCGGTCAAGGGAACTACGGTTATGTTCTAATCCAGGGTTAATGGATTGGGGTTTATGTATTCTTCAGCATGTATATATATGTGTTGTAACACTAAAAGGAATATAATGAAAAATCAAGCTAGTCGTCCCGATTTGGGATCCAGGGGAAAATCTTTGTGTTTATCTGTTTTATGTTTTATGCTCTCGCTATTGTTTATTTTCTGTTATAAGATTCGTGTGTAGATATTTTTTGTTCAGGGTTAAAACCTACATTTGGTATCAGAGTTGTTTCAGCTTCAAGGGGACACCTTTGCTGCTGAGGGTTTTTTTCTCAGGCCTGAGGTAGACCCTGTCCAGTGGGAGATCTGCGGGATCGATTCTTGCGGTGAAAGAAGATGGCGAGCGGCGAAAAGATAGAGATCGAGAAATTTAATCGTTAGAGTTTTGAGTTGTGGAAGCTCAAGATGGAGGATCTGCTGGTGGATAAAGATCAGTGGATCGTGGTAGATCCAGGTACTAAACCAACGGAAATGTCAGATGAAGACTGGAAGAAACTGGATCGGAAGGCTAAGAGCACAATACGGTTATGTGTCTCAGATTCAGTATTGTTGAATGTATCTAGGGAAGCTAGGGCGAAGAATTTGTGGGAAAAACTTGGGAATTTTTACCAATCTAAGTCTCTGATGAATAAGTTTTTCCTACAAGAAAAGCTGTATAACCTGAGGATGAAGGATGGAGACTCGGTGACAGAGCATTTGAACGCCTTCAATACTATGGTAAGTCAGCTATCATCTATTGATATTAAAATCTAAGGTGAAGATAAGTGCATCGGTTTGTTGTGTTCTCTACCAGACTCGTGGGACAGTCTGGTTATTGCAATAGGTAGCAATACAACTACCTTGAATTTTGATAGTCTCGGCCCTTCTTTGTCGGGAAGAGACGGAAAATATGGAGGACGATGGGAGATGACTTATACGTAGAGGAAGGTCCACAAACAGAAAAAAAATAAGGTTTCTGAGTGGAATCCAAATCTAGGGAGATCTAATCTCTAGAAAGTTCAAGGTATGTTTGGAAATGCGGAAAGGAAGGGCACTGCAAGGTGGGGATCTAAAGCTCTGAAAAAACGTGCGATGGTGCTCTATGAAGGCAAAAACCACCTCGGATGAAGGTGGGGATGTGTATTTGGCTTCTTCTTCAAATACACATGTAGATCATGAGTCATGGTTGATTGACTCAGGTGCATCCTTTCACTTGACTCCCCATAGGGAGTGGTTCTGCGAGTATGAGAAATACGATGGTGATGTCTTCCTAGGGGATGATAGGAAGGAAAAAATCATCGGACGTGGAAAGGTCAAGCAAAAGCTACAAGGTGGAAGGATTAGAACACTTCCTTGTGTTTTGCATATTCCTGCATTGGCCAAAAATCTAATTTCTGTAAGCAAGATGGATGATGCAGGTGTAAAAACAGTGTTCGAGAAAGATGCCTGCAAGATGGTTCGGGGAGCACTGGTATTAATGCGGGGAGTTTGGACTAGAACTCTATACAAGCTACAAGGAAACACTGTTATTGATGGGTGTAATAGTTATGTGGTTCCTGAAAGTGGAGTGGAAAGCCTAGTTGTCTCTGGAGAAAAGACCATGCTATGGCATCAAAGGCTTGGACATATTGGAGAGAAGGGCCTTCGGATACTACATAGAAATGGTATAGTAGAAGGTATGTCTAATTTCTCTGTAGATTTCGATTTCTTTGAACATTGTGTATATGGGAAGCAGAATTGGGTGAGTTTTCCTTCTGGTGCTAAGAGGGCGAACAAGATATTAGAACTTGTGCACAGTGATGTGTTTGGACCTATGTCACTTCCATCACTGGGAAAGTCTGTGTACTATGTTTCATTCATAGATGAATTCTCAAGGAATACATGGATATATTTCTTGAGAAAGAAATATGAAGTCTTTGATAGATTTAAAGAATTTAAGGCTCTGGTGGAAAACCAGACAAAGAAGAAGATAAAGGCGCTGAGGATAGATAATGGTGGGGAGTTCTGCAAGAAGGAATTTGAAGAGTTCTGTAAGAAGTGTGGTATAGCACAGCAGAAGACTACTCCATACACACCTCAGAAAAATGGAGTTGTAGAAAGAATGAATAGAACGTTGATGGAAAAGGCAAGAAGCATGCTCAGTGGTACCGGGTTAGGACAAGAATTCTGGGCAGAGGCAGTGGAGACTGCATGTTACTTAGTTAATAGATCACCTTCATCGGCGTTGGAGGATAAGACTCCACATGAGGTATGGACTGGTAAGAAACCCTCTCTTTCACATCTAAGGGTATTTGGATGTGATGCATATGTACATGTTCCAAAGGAGAAAAGGACCAAGTTGGATAATAAATCTGAAAGGTGCATATTTATTGGGTATAAGGATGGTTTAAAAGGTTACAAGTTTTGGAACTCGGAAACAAGGAAGGTTGTGTACAACCAAGATGTGGTGTTTAGATAGGTGAAAGATGTTGTTAAACATGAAATCATACCAAAGGAACCTGAGAATATAGAGTTTGAGCTAAAGGAGGATGAATCAGACTCTACAGCTGAAGAATATTTAGAAGAGGAAGAGCCACAAACTCCAGATTTGAGAAGATCAGTTCAAGAAATAAGGCAACCAGAAAGGTATAGTCCATCTTCTTTCTATTCAATTTTTACCTTAACTATAACTGATGATGATCCCATAACTTTCACGGAGGAAGTAGATTCCGAGGATGGAAAACTCTGGAAGGAGGCCATGGTTGATGAAATGGCATCCTTGCACAAAAATGAGGCATGGGATCTGGTGGAGTTTCCGACTTGAAGGAATCCCATTGGGAGAAAATGGGTGTTTAAGAAGAAGATGAATGTAGAAGGCAAGGTGGAGAAATACAATGCTCGGTTGGTAGCAAAAGGTTATTCCCAAGTGCCGGGAATTGATTTTGGTGATATTTTTTCTCCTGTTGCCAAAGTTACTTCTATTAGATTACTTTTATCTGTTGCTGCTGCATTTGATTTTGAGATAGAACAGATGGATGTGAAGACAACATTTCTTCACAGAGATCTAGAAGAGGAAATATACATCAAGCAACCTGAAGGCTTTATGGTGAAGGGTAAGAAAGAACTGGTATGCAAGTTGAAGAAGTCTCTGTATGGGTTAAAACAGTCACCAAGGATGTGGTATCAGAAATTTGATACATATATACGGGGACTTGGCTTCACCAGAAGCAAGGAGGATCACTGTGTTTATTTTAAATTAATTGGTGACCGTGTTATTTATTTGGTCTTGTATGTGGATGATATGTTGTTGATTGGAAATGACAAAGAAATTATCAAAGATTTGAAGACCCAACTGTTCTCCAAATTCGACATGAAGGATCTTGGTGCTGCAAACTATATTTTGGGCATGGAAATTAAGAGAGATCGGGCAAAGAGGAAACTTTGGTTAAACCAAAGGAAGTATGTCGAGACTATATTGCAGAGGTTCAATATGCAGGATAGTAAACCGGTGAATGTTCCTATTCTTGTAGGTGTAAAGCTATCTGTTGAACAGTGTCCCAAGACACAAGAAGAAGAGGAGGATATGTCCCGTGTTCCATATGCAAGTGCAGTGGGTAGCCTGATGTATGCAATGGTCTGTACTAGACCAGACATTGCACATGCAATGGGAGTATTGATCAGGTTTATGTCAAACCCAATGAAGGAGCATTGGACAACAGTGAAGCAGGTTTTTAGATATTTACGTGGCACTAGTGATTATGGCTTGTGCTACCAGGGAAGACCAGGATTGGAAAGAATGTTGGACATTCGTGGTTTTGTTGATGCAGACTGGGCTGGAGATCTGGACCAAAGAAGATCTACGAGTGGGTATGTGTTTAGCCTATTTGGAGGCGCAGTCAGTTGGATGAGTAAAAGACAGTCTGTAGTGGCTCTTTCAACTACAGAGGCAGAATACATGGCATCCACTCATGCAAGCAAGGAAGCAATTTGGTTGCAGAGATTGTGTTCAAGTATGGGGTTGGTACAGCAAGCTATAAGGATAGACTGTGATAGCCAAAGTGCAATTTTCTTGGCTAAGAACCCTGCTTACCATTCAAAGACAAATCACATTGATGTTCAATATCACTTTGTTAGAGATATGGTTGAGGCTAAAAGGGTGTTGCTAGTAAAGGTGGACACTTTGAAGAATGTTTCAGATGCATTGACGAAGTCTATGAGCACTCAGAAGTTCTCTTGGTGTAGAGAAACAATGGGTGTTGAAGAATTGGCCCAATGACTAAGCGCTCCTGTGGCTCCCTATGGAAATAAAACAACAAGTGGGAGACTGTTGGGTATGTGTTATATTCTTTCCACGACTAGCCCCACGCGTTGTATGTTGCGTCAGGCGCAGCAGGGGGGTCACAAGGGGGCAGGCAGGCCCCACTATTGGGGTCTGGGGTAGTGCCCTGGCGAAATTTTTTTTGGTGTGCAGACCCACTCATAGGTGGACCCACCCATGTTTTGTGCATGATTTTGCACATGGTTTTGGGGTACGACGGTTTTTGGCCCCTGGTATTTTGTAGATCCGGTCAAGGGAACTATGGTTATGCTCTAATCCAGGGTTAATGGATTTGGGTTTATGTATGCTTCGGCATGTATATATATGTGTTGTAACACTAAAAGGAATATAATGAAAAATCAAGATGGTTGTCCCGATTTGGGATCTAGGGGAAAATCTTTATGTTTATCTATTTTATGTTTTATGCTCTCGCTATTGTTTATTTTCTGTTATAAGATTCGTGTGTAGATAATTTCTATTCAGTTTTAAAACCTACATTACTTTTCCTAGAAGCCCTGGTTGGACAAACACTCTTGAGCTCGATAAGACTTGTGGGTTAAGTTACTATTCCTGGATGCCTTGGTTGGAACAAACTCTCTCGAGCCCTGAACAACTTCAGTAGAGAATGATTTGGTGATGGTTAGTGATGTCTAAATGTGAGGTGGAATCATTGGTTGAGGATTGAGGTGGTATGGCCTCTAGAAGCCCTGGTTTCATTTTTTTAAATTTATTTCAAGATATCCCACATTCATGCTTGGAATATGGAACGACGGTGATTGGATGAAAGAGAGACTTGGTTCAGGTCAATATATGGTCGGGTGGTACATGGAAGTACCTGACTTGGTTGGATTTTCATATGTTAATAATAGCTCCTTCTCCTTTGGTGTTTCATGAGTAAATATGCTTTTTTTATGTGACTTTAATGGTGGTTTCATTATTGATATATCTCTAGTTATTTACTAGTTATGATCATGTTTTATGAAAGCTATGATGTATGGATCTCATCATGATTTGATTAGTCTATGAAATTTGAATGGTTATATGACCTAATAGATGGTAATGCGTCTATCGTGATAAGGTATCAATTCTTCCTTACAAATCTCAGATAAATATGATACCCCTATGCTTAGATATGTTGTTATGACTTGTAGATTACATATTTGTCACATGTTTGACAAAATTCCTGTCATGGCTAGTAGGAGTACAATCAAGTACTTTTACAAATATTTGCATTAGTAGCCCTTTTCCATTTTTGTATTTCATTCCTAAAATTTTCATGAAGTTCTGGGCAATGGCCTGAGACCTAGCCCTAAAAAAGTGGCTCATAAATCAAGGTCGCTAGCATAGAACTTCCTGGAAAATTCCACAGTCATTAGAATGCCTTGTCATGGGAGGGACTGGAAGCACTCAGTCATGTGCATGACTTTTCATGGGAGTAGCTGAGGATCCAGATCAGTAAAATGTCAAGTTGTCTCATGGGTTGGTCACCTGGAAGGGTTGGTTGGCTCTTGAAGGTTTTGTAACATGTGTGGAAGGTCCGTTTGGTTTTGTTTTTTCGGTTCCACTTCCTTAACTATACCTAGGGATTGAATCACATCATAGTGTCCTCTAGTCGCATGTTTTCCCCGAGGGACCAATTAGCTTGGGTAAATGTGGGAGGAAAAGTTTACACTGATACCTTGAAGTGATTTTTCAAGTCATACAAATTTTCAAGTCACACCATACCCTTGGGAATGGGGTTTTATTTGCTCGCTTGTGCTGCATCTTGGAGTACTTTATCATTCCCGTCCTCATCAATGGATGCATCCTCCAATACATTAGTGTTTTCCATGAAATCTAGTATTTTTTGGTCATCATTGAAAATGTGAAAGTTAGTGATATTATCAGGAATAGATGGCTTATAAATAATTTCAAAAAAAAATCCATTCCTTAATAGGGAAAACCTAAGAGAAAAAATTTCCAATATATCAGCAACAACATTATGAATCCGAGGAACATAAATAATATTGAAAGTTTGTAATTGTGAAATTAAATGCCATAACTCTTGTTAATAACCTTTAAGATTATGTGACACATAATGTACTGTATTTCGTACCTATCGTACGACGATCTCAGAGTAACCTATTACTTTAAGTACCTCAACTTTGAAGTCAATGGATTTTTTAAAACCTAAGATGAGTGCTTCTTATTCTAAGATGTTGATGGTGTACTCAAATTCCAAGCGGCAAGAAATCAAACATTTTCTCTTTTGCGGGTCTACTGAAACATAATCAGCTCTAGACCCCTCCTCCATTTTCAAATCGTCAAAACATAAAATCCAAAAAATAGAAATGTTAGAGCTATTTCCTACACTAGTAATACCTACATCTACTGTACAATTTTCATTATCACCAGTTGAATTTATAGGAAGGATTTCCAACTATTCATCCAGTGTGACTAGCGAACGATGAGCTAGATATCATCCATGATTGACCTAAAAAAACCAATTCCAAAAAAAAATTTCTTCAAATCCCATCGATTTAGTTTGCTTCATGTAGGGCTCACTATGAGCTCTAATATCATTATTTCTGCCCACGTACGGAAGCCATAAGTGATACCAGTCCATCACAAAATATCATTGAAGTTTTTTGGACCAATCTCCGCTTAACATTAGGCCATATGCTTTTGGAATGTCCACAACCATTATATTTATACATTGATGAAATATGTGATTAGATGAAAGACAAATAATAACATTCCTGATTTCACCTATAGCCTAGAAAAATTATATGCCCAACTATATAATCCATGCATTTGTCTTATCCCATTGTGCATTTATTTTATTAGCAACAGAAAATGGCATCATATTCAAGGATGCACCAGAATTGACTAAAAAATTGTGAACATTATAATTGAAATTTTTGAATGTTAGCAGAAAGGTGGGAAGAGAAAGTTAGAATTTAAATTCACAACATTTAAAATATATTTGAGGATATCACGAGATTTACCAGACATTACCTGTGATGTAGAAAAATCTTTACCCATCTAAGTGTATGATGAGAGTGCTTCGAGAATTAGGTCACATTGGCCCGTTATCCTAGTGAGCTCGAAAAGTGAAATGTTTGCACAAACTCTCTTCATATCTTCCATAATATTTTAATATGTGTTAACCATTGCAACGGGTTCTCATGATGAGTCAGGTGGTATAGATTTTTCCACAGCAGCCGTTGTGGTGGACTTGTTTTTGTTGTTGCTGGAAGTGTTCTTTGAAGCTGGAGCACCTCCATACTTGTTATGTGAATTCTAAGTGGGATTTGAAGGTGGAAGAATTATGTGCAATGATTTTTTCTTGATCTCCTACTTAGAAACAGGTCTTTTTCTCCTTTTTCAATGATCATTTGAATGCTTAGGGGGAGCTTCACTCATTCCTGGTTAATAAACACTCTATTTGTCAGCATTGTACACAATACTAAACATGTTAACTGAATTTCCATCACTCGCGTTGTCTTCAGTTGCAACAAGTTTTCTTGTCTCTTCATTATGCTCAGACTGTTCCTCTAAAAAAAGAGTGTAAAAAAGGTTGGCCATCATAGTGTTCATATATATGATTCCATTGTGGGAATTTATTCTCATAATGTTTCTCTTTATGAAAAGTGTAGAAATCATCCATGCCCAAACTTTCAATATTGAACACTGTGTTGGAACTATGAGTAGATTTGTTCTGTTGAGAGTGATTGTTTCTTTTGAATAAATCTGGCCCAAAATACTTTTTGTTGGTAATCGATGCCTCACTTGAACATCTCTTCAATTTGAAAACTTCATTCATGAGTAACTTCAGATACTTGGTTAAGCTTTCCATGTCGAAAGAGTCCTTGTATTTTGTTTTGTTGAAAGACATTTAGTTCTTTTTGCTAGCTTCCTTGGAGTCCTTAGAATCGTCATCATCTTCAATGACTCCAATGGATCACAAATCCTTTTCTACAGTGATATCTTCTGCGAAGTTCAAGGCCAATGTTTCCTTTGCAACCCTCTTTACAAAAATGGAAATTTTAGTGGACAAGGTGAATCTATAATAATATCTTATGATTCCATCATGGGGTTGCACACTAGTGGGGAACTTAATAAAAAATTGCATGAATATCGAACTAAAATAGTTGATTCATTCCTTTTCCCCCAATTTCAAATTCCTGAGTTGTTTCAGCAACATGGTGGTTACCTTAACGTCAACAATTTTTTCTAGAAAAGTTTCTTAAATTCCTACCAGTTTTGGATTTAATTGGCTGGAATAATGTTATACCATATAAATGCTCTAACTTATAAAGTATAATGAAATATTCTGCAAGAAACATTGTCGAAACGTATCTCATCTAGATTCTGCTCAATAGGTGGAAGTTCCCCTTGATTTTCTATAGGCTCTACCAATTATTCAAGGGTTGCAATGAGAAAATATTCCACCGACGAAACTAGTATGCTACTCAGAATTGTTTCTTATTTACATGCTTATGAGGCAAAATCAAAATGACAAGGAGCATACCAAGAAATTTTGCAAACTAACAAGTGATGGTTCATATAGTCTCGATTTGGTCGTATGTAACTTCAAAGGCTTGTCCCACACTAGTTTTAATAGTTTCTTTGTTTTCAGGAGAGCGAGTGGGAGTGGTAACAGGAATATTAATGCCTTGCACAGAGTTTTTTTTGTTAGGATGTGGAGAATTTTCACCCATAAAAAATGTGATTTCCCTCCTTCTAGCACGAGAAGGTTGACGATGTTGGATACCACCAACATGTAAGGGGCTATCCCTGATGAAAATTCCTAATTAGACTTCACACTGTTTGGTATGGGAACCCTTTCAGAATAAATTCTCAACTTCCTTGTATTCTTAAATATATGTCTTGACTTCAACGTTTAGCTTGAGAGAGTGATACATGGGTAATTTTAGATAAACAAGTTAGTATTCCTTGTGGTTTTTCAGCTGCAAAATGTATTGAGGTTCTTCTACCAAAAGGGGAGAGAAAAGTGAGCCTTTTAAAGAAAATTAATAGTACTAATATAGAAAATACACATGAGCATGGCATATAGATGAACTGTTGGACAACTAACAAAATAGTTCACCTAGAAGCAACAATTTTTAAAACAGATACAACACACCCGCAATAAGATAAGCACCAAATCCATCCAAATAGTTCAATTTCCTTAGTAAAGATGAAAAAAATATACATCACAAACATTTAATAAATAGCCTTACAATGTTAACGACATACACATGAAAATGTGATGGCTCAATGAGCTTATGAATTAAGCAAAATTTCCAAGATATGTTAGAAAATGAACACCACTAGCCCCAATAGTGGAGTGTTAAAGCAACCACTTTCTCCTCCAAAAGAACTATCTTCCTCTGTAATGCTTGGTAGGAGGAGCTAAGGTGAAAATTCCTTTACATGAGAAATGAGGGTGTATATATAATGAATGGGTGATCCTTCACCTCCCTTGTGAGTCTTGGACTAACCTCATGATTTTTTGACTTCTCAATGACCTTTCGACTTCCTAGATTAATTTTCACATTACATAGATGACACTAAACTTCCATTTTACATTAGATTTTCCTCTATATAATTTACATAATCAACAAAATTATGTGGCACATGGTGACTCGTGACATAACATTACATCATACTTATCACATGGACTTCAACTGAAATGGAAATTTTAAGCCACTCTTTAATGTTGTGTTATTTATGTCTTCTTGAAAGATGAACATGGTCTTCTTATTCCTCCTTATATCTTGAAGATAGGAGTCTTAAATATGAAATTTATCTTCAAATGCATTCGCAACCAATGTTCCTTTTCCTTCTCTTGAATGATCAACTTGTTCTTGCAGCTTCGAAGATATCTTCTTAAAAGGTCTCCTTATTCATCCCCTTTATCGTCATCTATTCATAACATGATAAAATACCTGCAATTGAAATTCACTCATCATAAGATGACATCAGTGCAATAAAACCCCTAGTCTAACATGATTCACAACAATCCATTAACTAATCTACAACCGAGTGAAAATTTGGATATCAAACTCATGGATTCCACAGTTGCAAAACTCAAGATATCAAGGTCAAGGTATGAGCCTTGAGACTATGCAGTACATAGTTCATGTAGGCCATGGCTTTTCATTTACATAGTTGAGGTGCATAAGACATTAGGTTGAGGTATTGAGTGTTCAGGTTTCCCATTGCGCAGTTATGGAGGGACAAATCCTGAGATATTGCGCAGTTCAAGAGCTCAAGGCTAATCCTTGATGCTTATGATTGTGTAGTGTGTGGAAGAGACTGGCTAATGGCAAGGTCTATGCATTTCTAGAGCTCAAGGGTTGGGAATAAGAAATGTGACTGTGTAGTGCACAGTTATAGGAGGGAGGGATTGTGTATTGTGGAGTGCTAAGAGGCAAGAATGAGGCTTTAGATCTGAGACTGCACAGTGCGCAGTTTAGGAAGGTTCGGTGACACCAGGTTACTTGATCATGAAGTTATTTAGATCTAACTAAGTGTGGGATCATCGAAACCAAGGTGAACATTGATAAGACTTGAGTATGATCACACACTTATAAAACTTGATCACAGAACATAGATCACCTAGAATAAATGAGCAACATAATTTTCTTAATGTGGCAACATTGCAAAAACCTACCCCAAGTATGACACGAAAGATACACTTTGTGACGAAGGTGACAACACCTGTGCGACAGTGCGTAAAAACATGTGCAACAGTGCGTAAAACTTTGGAAATGAGTGTGATACTTGTTTACATGGTAAGATTGACTCATTAACACAATGATAATCCCTTGAAACAAACCAAAACCTAATACATGCGAAGTGTGATTCTATCTCATGCTAAAAGATGAAACTTGTATTTTCTTCAAAAGGAAGAAGAATACTTAGAGAAAACACGTGTGATGACTCTTTATAATTGTGACAAAAACATACAAGTTAAAGAAAGCTTTTAAATTTGGATGTTGGCCAACATTTTGGAGGGTGTTGTAATAGCACAAATAGTATCCAAGGCTTTAAGTAGGCTCAATATTGAGTTTTCATCAAGTGGTATCAAAGCTAGAAAGCTCTGAAAATCTCAAAATACAGAAGTCAAAAGAAGTATATGCAAGATTAGCAATAATCTACAGAATAAAAAAACAGGAAGATTCAGAAGAAGGATCATTTTGGAAGAGTCTGAATGAGATTGTAGGTTTGTTGAATCACATATTTACAGAGGTGTAGTAAGAAGAATTTGTTTTGAATTTTGGAAGTATTCCTTTTCTGAGATGAATGGATAGAAAGGAAATTTTAGTGATGGATTGCTATAATATGAGTTAATTACAGTGGAATGAAGTTTAAATGTTAGATTATCAAGGGAAGAAGTGTATAAAATGGTCCAGTGAAGGAAGTTCATAATTGTTGAAGCAATTGGAGGGAGAAATGACAGGTAAAGTGATAGGTAGTCATGAAAGAAATAAAAAAAGAGGTGGAAATAGATAAGTTGTGAAAAAGGAAGAAGGGAGTAAGAAAATATCTCCAAATAATCTTGTGGCAAAACAAAAAAAAAATCAGCAATGGTGTCGTAAATAAACTTCAACCAGAGACTGAAGCAAAGAATGGAATAAAGGACAAAGTGAAAACTTGCAACAACCTCGAGAAATGAATGCTTGTTTGGTTCCAGAAGAGAGGAATAGGAAGACTAAGCTCAAAGGAGAAGAAGCTTGGTAAGGTATCATGTGGAAAGAAGAGGAGAAGCTTGCTACTACAAAGGTTGGTTGTAGCTCACAGTGGGCATGGAGAAGCTCATAGAATAAATTTTATTAAAGGAAATGGAAGACATACAAAAATGAAGTCTAGAAGGAAGCCACAAAAAAAAAAAAAGGATACCAGAACAAAGGCTACAAGACAACAATTGAGTGATGAAGAAATAGAGAAAGAGTTGGTCGAGATGAAAGCATAATTAAATGAACTAAATCAACAAATATGAGAGCAAATAAAGTAGTGGAAGAAAGTATTATTAACAATATTGAAGAAAAGTATTTCTGTAGGAAGAAGATTAAAGTGGTATTTCAGATTTTTTTATTCTGAGAAGATAATAAAAAGAGTAGATGAAGAGGAAGCATTTATATAAATTGAGTGTGAAGTAATAAAATCCATTTGTGAACTTGAAAAATGACCGATCGTTGGAGAGGAAGATGATGATGAAGTGATGCTAGAAGCATATTCTAAGACTAGTCTGTCTCGTTATTTTGGTTTTAATTATTTTGGTAAGTGTATATTTGCAGGTGGATTAGTGGAAATGGTGGGAGTTCCACAAAGGAAAATCCATACTAGTGGAAAATAGTAGATGGAAATGGAGCTTGGAGTGGAGCAGTTCTAGGAAATTATTATAGGAAGAAGCAACTATGAGAGACTTCATGATGAAACTCAGACGGATGATTGGCTGGGTTTGTTTCTTTTTTATAATTGTATATTTATTCATACTTGAAATCATTAAGTATATTTGGAATTTAGGAAAATATATGTGGCATGTTTTTTGGAGTGCAAATAGTGGAGAATGAACTGGCTAGGATATCCCAATTCAAAGTATTTCCAATGGCTCAAAAGGCAGACATAAGGAAACATAATAGCACGTGTGGTCACAAAAACTTGTACACCTTATGAGGATGATCAAAAGAAACAAGACATACCTAAGGCTGGAAATGAAATAGATGTTTTTTAACACAATTTGTTCCTTGATGAGGAGAAAGTCAGGGATATTGAGGAAATGTTTATTGATAGCCTGATGGACTATGAAAATAGTTCAGCCCAGCTTGGAGATGAGACAACTAAGGTGACAAAAAAGAGCCTCATATTTTTGAATCTTACACTAGGTGTGTTTTTGCAGGTTTGACATATCAAGATCTACAAGTTAATGATGTGCTTATGCAAGTAGAAGAATAATTGAGACTCATAGAGGAGGTAGTTGTAATGGAGGAGTTATGTGAACATTTGTTTGTTAATTTATAAGATGATGGAGTTGTTATAGTAGATGGAATTAAAATAGGGAAGACCTTGAAATTTTATTATGAAGGAGGATGGAACAAAATCATATGAAGAAGCCAATGAAGACATGCTCAAGGGGAGTCACATGCCTGTAGAAGGAAGCACGAGTGAAGCTGAGATCGAACCTTTGGAGGAGTGGTTGACAACATACCTAAACAATGGATGATACATAGAGGATGAGGATACAATTCAAAATTATTTTGAATTGTATGAAGAAATAAATTCTTTAGAATGTAGGATAGAAAATTAGATATTGCACATTCAGTTTGAAAAAGTAGAGTTAAAGTAAGGAGAAGTTATGTTCAGGAAAAATGAACAATAGACTACAAAGTGTGGACAACAAACTAATAGGAAGGAATGCAGGACAAAACTAGAGGAGGAAGGATTTGTGTTCAAAATGAATGAGAAAGGAGTTTTCAATTGTGAGTAGCAAAGATATGAACAACATATTTGTAAGAGTTTTTTCACTCTTATAACAATGGAGGATGTGTAGAAGCCTAACAGCAGAGATAGCAATAGTGGAGATCAAGGAAATGTAGAGGTTTACAAGGTGATTGATGAACTGTGTGAGTTGTTGAAAATATTGTCCAAAAGGAGGAGGTACAACACACAAAGGAGGATGCAGAGTAGGGAGGAACAACTGACAGAAGAAATCCACATCAATAGAGAAAGTGGGCAAAATCAACACAAGATATGGAAGGCGGGGGGAGAAAAGGAAACAAAACAACATCAACACAATAAGGAAAGAAATGAATCACAAACTATAATTTTTTATCTAGGAGGGCTTCATCAACATACACATGGTCAGGAGACCATGAAATTTTACACCTTGGTAGTTCGATGCAAGAGCATTCAAGTTAAAAGTTAAAATCTACTTTTACTAGACTTATGGGTTTTTATTTACCAAGGTAGTTGGTTCCCTAATTGATTGTAACTATTTAATTATTTTATTTTATTATGTTTTAATGAAAAATGTATATAAGTATTGAAAATGAGGAATGTTTCAACTAGATCTCTCTAAATGAGAGATATCGAAAATATTGAGGAGTTGGAGATAATTTTGAGTTAGTTAGATCTATAGGAAGATTTGTGCATTTAGGAATCCTATAATATGGGGTTAGGTGAGGAATTTGTGGATCTTAACCAAATTATAGTTCAGAATCCTTCTGTATAAATATGTAGCAAAAATAGGATTATGTGCGGGTAATAGAGTGATAGAGAGGCTCGAGAGGATTTGAAGGAAATTAGGGCCATAAGGCTGAGAGGGATTTTACTATAAATCTGGATGAGAGGGATTTTGTAATTATTATGTGTGCACTTTAATAGAAAATACTCAGTTTAATTAAATCATGTTATTTTATGAGATTGAGTCTTGTGATTTTGTTGAATTAGATGCATTGTAGGTATGATAAAATCTTAGGAGGGATTCACACACACACACACACTGGTTAAAATCTGCAGAGAAACAATTTTTTTTTTTAATTTTGGAGTTAAAATGAATACCTTCAATAATAATTACATGAATATTTTCATAATATTTTGTGTAAACTTTAAAATCAGTTATTAATGGTCTCCTTGTGGGACAATTGATTCATTAGTACAATGTTATGGTATCCCCTCTATCGAGTTTCATATGCCTTGAGGGGACATCTTTGGCCTCTTGTGATAAACCTCAAGGAGTAGGCTCCCCCATCCTTGAGGAGTCGCAGCTCTTACTAACTCATAAATTCCTAATATATATATATATATATATATATATATATATATATTACTAATATAATTAAAAAATAAAAAATCATCCTCTCTCTCAGCTTGAGGGGGATAGTGAAGGTCATTAAAAAAATATTCATAGGCTTGAAGTTGTTACGAAAATATTACTCATCATTATGTCACTCATAGGGAATTCAACCTAAATGGAGTAGATAAAAACCATTCTTCCCAACCATCCAAGATAACCTAATTGTTATGAGTCTAATTTTCTCATTAGGGTTAGTGTTCCTAAGAAATTATGTTGGTTGACCCTTTTCTGGGCCTCAGACCTTATTTTTTCCAAACATGACACCTGGTCGCATGGATGATGGCTTATCAGAGCGACTGGAACCTTTCATTCACTAGAATATTTCCTTATGCGAGTGATTGTAGTCTAGTTTTCCATGTTCTATTCCTGCGATTGTGGAATCTTTCTAGAGTATTGTGGTTCCTAGGAGATTAGTTCGAATTATCACTTATTCAAACTTGCTAGGACTTATCATTGATAGTCTTCCATAACTTCTCATTGTCCTGAGTGTTTATATTCATCCTACTAGGATATCTCTTCACAATAGCTATATTGGACCACTTGCGAGCATGAGGCTAGTTAGAGTCTTTGGGATCAAGAGTTTATGATTTAGCATAAGATTCCTACTGATAGAGATAGAGTTTGTGAGTCTTATGTTGCTAGAGTCTTTTTTCTTCATGGATATTTTTCTGTTGTAATGGGGAGATTCTACCAGATTTTAGAAAGGCGATCTAGTTCAAGGTATACTTGTATTTTATTCTATATTAATAGAAATCTATCTTCATGCCCTGTATTTACATGTTTGCCGTAGTGATATATGTTATTTCTATGATGATTTTAGCTAACGATCTTCCTAGGAAGAACACCTGTGTTCCTTGAGTTTTATTGTGTAAGTGTTGAGATTGAGTGCAAATGAAGATCACTTGAGTGGAGTGTGAGGATTCTGCTACGAATTCAAAAAAATTCATCGACCTGCGAGGAGGCTAGGTGCATGATCTTTCCTTTATAGCATCTAGAATTGTTTTCTTGTTGCATGTATGAGCATTGGGTTTAGATTTTATTGTCTATCCATTGGATATTATTCTCTTGTTTTCTGGTGATCTTATTCAAACAATAAATCATGTTAGTCATCAGTAATTTTTTACTATCTGAAGATGACTAAATTTTCGTCCTAGATTTCTAAAAACAAGATTCATGAATATTGTGAGCTTTAGAAATATCACTGCCTTCATTATCCTTAGGATAATTTTTTTACTGTTTCACTATTCTGTCATGTCATGGTTAACTTACCACTCCTAGAGGACCCCTCATGGGCTCATTCCATTCATATTTATCCTATTTTTCCACCCATGACCTCAGTACTCTGTTTTACCTTGCCCCACTCTTCCACTTGCCATTTAGGATCACCAACCAACCTAATTTTTTCCCATGTTCACTAGATATCTTAAGCATTCATGGTCTCAAAATACTTTTATGAGATCTTTAGATTATTCAAGTACATCTATATCTATATACTCAAATACACCCATTGATCAAAAAGCTCTGCTTTACAATGTTGAGATCCCAAGCCTAATTTTAGTAAAGGACAAGTCTAAAGAGCCTCCCACTAGGTCATTAGCGTTTTCATAAGTAGAAGGATTGTCTCTAATGTTCTAAATCAGTGTTGTTCATATGCCAAGAAGGTGAATCGAATGGAAAAGAAGGTCAGCATATGTTGTTCCAAGAAATATCATGAAAACCTTCAAAGAAGACCTCCTTAATCAAGCACAAATTCTGCAAAGGACAGCTACCCATTTTGACATTTCTGCAAGAGTGTCAAGGTGGCTATCAGCAAAAAATTAGTTAAGGTAAGAGGATTGCCCCTCATTGGAATATACAGTCAAGGAAATGGAAGAGGTGACGGACTATGTTTAAAGAAAATCAGGGTTTTTAGGACTAATTAGACCAACAATGTGCCAAGCAAGAAGCCAATGAAAAAAACCACAAGGAAAGGGGTACATCAGCACAACCAAGCATGAATTGAAGATTTGTTGAAACTAGAAATGAAAATGAGAAGCCTCCATGATGACAACAAGAATATAGTTTGAATAGGCTCTTGAAAGTGACCTCCAGGGTCTGCCAAGGTAACAATGCTTCACTACTTCAAAGGGAGAGAATGCAAAGAGTATCAGTGAGGGAGGTCAAGTTTTCAAGAGCTGTCAATTGTCCTCAAATGGTCCAAGGAATAAAATCCCAGGGTTGAGTTTCAAGATGAGAAATCAAGCTAATCATAAGGTTACTGTTAAGTTTTCAAAATACAAGAATGTCAAAAGGGACAAGCTCAATATGACATGGCACCTGGAAATCAAAAGTGGCTAAAGTGAAATGGCATACATGGTTATGAAGAAAAAGTTGTGGCACTTGTCAAAAGTGGATTTATCATGCCTACAAAAATCAATGAGAGAAATGAAGCTAGTTCCTCAGTCACTCATCAAACAGGAGGCAATTTAAACTCCTAGGTAAGGATAGATAGGTTTTTAAGAGGCTGTCATCATGCAAAGTGCATAAAAAGTTAAGAAAGAGATTGGAAGACATGAACATGGCTAAAACACAGCGAATCATATAACTCCAACAGGAATATGAAAAACAAGTTTTAGAAGCATCAGTAGCCTAAAAAGAGCCAAAATCCATCATATCAACTACCTGAAGAACAACAAAGGGAAATGGTTGAGAGGAAAAGAGATCATTTTTTGTGTTTTAAATCACCTCCTGCAAAAGGTAAAAATAATATCAGCGATAAAGTGAAAAAAAAAAAAAAACAGAAAACCTTAGAGAAAGAGGGTTTCTGATTTTAATTTATTTTTCCAAGGGTATAAAGGCATACTATTTATCATTTTAGCACATTTTTCCATCTGCAAAGAGAGTGAAAGGCTTTCAAAGAGAAATTTCTAAGTTCTGGCAAAAATTTAGGCAAGAAAACCCTATGCTACACTCCTGGGACACCGTGTTATGCACCTGTGAGTGATTTCCTCTGAAAATTCAACGACGCATTGTGTGCCTGTGAGCGGATGCTATGGGTTCATCCTGTGTAGACCCGGTAGCCCGACAAAACTAGCGTGCAGAGCTGAACCAACAGGCCCGGGCACTACGCGTTTGGAATTTCACACAAAGCTGACTCGACAGGCCCAAGTGCTACAATCCGAACACTGCACGAAGAAACCCAACAAACCCATTCATGCTATTGTCTATTCATTTAACTCTGCACATTTTAGAAATTTCCCAACAAGCCTGGCAACCTTTGCCCGATAGGCCCGACAGCCTTTACCCGATTGGCCCGACGTTACGTGCCTACATTGTACGTTGAACAATGGCCCGACTGGACATGTGCTATGCACTTGGACTGCACGTTCAGCGAGGAGGGTTTATATAGCAACTCAAGCTCAAATTTTTTCAAAAAGTCCTCAAAAGTCACTTCTAAGGATTTCCTAGCACCTCTAAGGGGTAAGTAAAAAGGCACCTCCTTCATTTCCTAAGTTCTTTTCATTTAAATTAGAGGAAAAAAACTCGATTTTTCTCCATCAGTTTCACAAAGAAAAATTAGGGTTTTGGCCTTCAAGACAAGAGTAAAAGAGAAAAATGTCAGGGGAAACTAATATTGATAGTGGTGAGGGAGGCCAAGCACCTAGAAGACAATAGAAAAAGGGTGGAAGGGTAAACAGATTTGAGCCACTGAATACCAAGGAATTGCTGGCCTCTCCTATGACAATTGCATATTTCCAAGAGGTGGGTTGTTTTGACTTTTTTTTAAAAGTACAAAAGATAAAGAGTCATCCCAATTTGACCAAACTGTTTATCCTTAACCTTCATGATCATCATGTAAACTTAGCAGGAGTAAACTTTGAATTATCCTCAAAAATCATTTCTATGGCCACCAAAATAGCTAGTATGGGAGAAAAGTGTTTCAAACAGGCTAATTTGGACCCGAGACATTATCTGCCTTTTCTGAAACCAAGATATCAAGTTTATTAAAAAACTATTTTTCCCTTTTCTCATTTGTCAGAGAGGTTTTCACCCCTGATCAAAGTCATCATGAAGTATTTCACCTATGAGGGTAGGTTTTCTAGGCTCTATTCATACCATATAAGACTTCTCATGCACATCACTAGGGCCAAGCTGCTACATTTTCCCTATTTTCTCTATAGGAATATTGATAATATGTCTTACATTGTGAAAAAGAGACCTCCTTCACAACAAATGAAAAGTATTTTTCACCATTCTCTTATCAATATTATTGTGTTACATCAATTAGAGAAACATGGTATTCCATGGGAGGTGTTCATCGCCCATGAAGTTTTCACAAACCCACAGCCTCATCATCAGCCAGGTTTACCCTCATCTTCTCATCCACCTCCTTCCACTACTCCATCACCCCCCACTGACCATGACTCATTATTTTCACATGAATCCTCCCCTCAAGAAAACCTCCCTTCCTCACCTTCTCCTAAAGCATCAGATCAAGAAGAGGATAGTGAAAAAGATTCAAATGATGAAAAAGAGTCAAATGAAGAGGAGGATGATGATGAAGAGGCAGAGGAAGAAAATGAAGAAGAGGAGAATGATGATGAAGAGGCAGGGGAATAAAATGATGAAGAGGAGGATGACGATGAGGAGGTAGAGGAGGATGATGATGATGAGACAAATGAAGAAGAGACAGAGGCAGATAATGAAGAAAAGGGTAGTGAGAAAAATAGTGACAAAGAAGACAGTAAAGAGGTAGAGGATAATGAAGATGAAAATGCATAAAATAGTGAAGAAGCAAATAATAATGAATAAACTGATAAAGACACCTCTAACAGTGAAAACACAGAAATTGATAAAGGCCATGATAATGTTGCAAACACAAAGGACAGTGATGAAGAAGAAACCAAACCTAAAAAGAAAAAAAATTCATATCCTTTGCACAAAATAGAGAGAACCCTCTCTGAGTCCAGGAAGGCTAGGTCCTGTTACACTGAAATTTGTCACCATGACATTTTAGTACTCCCTTAGAAGTCTACAACATCAAAGTTCTTAAAATCAAGCCTTGAAAATGAGAGAGAAGCTCATAAAATTCTTAACATTGCCTATGGTGCCACACCTTTTTGTTCTAAGGCATGTGGAGCTAAACACACTTTCTCTTCATTAAGGGTGCGGACCCCTGTAAAAGGTAAAAAAAAGGTAGAAAGTAACATTTAGAAGCCCAGCAGTCAAATCTGGAAGCTTCTAGAAGCAATTATCTGGTCGAAGGTTTGCTCCTATCATGTATGTTCATTCCTCCATTATGGGAGCCTACCCCTTGATTAATGGAGCTCAGTACCTTCAAAAAGCATTCTATCCCCTCTTATGTGGAACCATAACCTCCTCTCTTTTCCTATAAATTGAAGCCATAGTGCAGCTTCAAGAGTAAGTTAGTGAGTTAGACTTTGAGAATTTTTTAGGAGAAATGCTGTAGAGACTCAGACTCTCTTAACTGATCATTATGTGGGAATGATTACACACCCATGTGAATTTTAGCTGAGAGAGTGAAAAGCTTGTCAGATTAAAGGAAACTCCTATTCCGAACCCCAGGAAGGCCTGTACGACATCAAGGCAGACATGGTTGTAAGGCTCTTCTTTATTAAAGATAATACGAATGAATACCGTTTTCTCAATGAGTTCTTTAATTAAATATCTTGTTTTTCATGTTTTCTCAGTGAGTTGTTTAATTAATTATCTTATTTCTAGAATAGCTTGATCACCTTGATAGATATATAATTCATGACTTATTTTATCCTATGCAGGTGCTATTGATTTTTTCCATGTTTGTGATTGTAGATCTTTGAAAACGACTCTTTCAAGCAATTGGAAAGAAGATTATTACGAATAGCACTAGACTACAGGTAGGTCTTCAAAACCCCTGTTGTAGCTAATTCTGAATTGAATATTGTTTAGAGAAAATAGTTTTTATTTGTCTGTTTGTTTTTAGTTGTCCGTAGGACACTTGGGAGGTCTGTCTTGTCGACAAGAATGACTTATCCATCCAACAAAATGGCGACTCCACTAGGGATGGATCTTGAACTTTGATTTATTTTACTTTTGACTTTTGAATTTATTTTTCTGATTTTGATTGATTTATACTGGCTTGGGTAGTTTATCCCTGTAGATTCACTGAGAAATGTTTTAGAGTTTTTTATTTTTCTTTTAGCTTTCTGGTATCCACACTTTTCTTTGAGAAACAGTGTGGGCATCTCCACTCTTTTCTTGTATAAACAGTGCAGGACAGCATCTATTTACACTGAAACCTACAGACCCTATGAATTTTTTTGGAAAATTTTAAAATTCTCTTTTGTGGATTAGTTCATTAGATTCTCAGTCTATACCCATACTTGTATTTTCTGTCAAAAAGCTTTGGTTGAGTTTGCTTCAGAATTTTTAAGTTTTGAATGATCTTCTAAAATATTTGCATATTATAGTGATTTATTCTTTGTCTTTATCCCACTCAAAGATTAGAAGCCTTGGTTCCTTGCTTTCTTGCTGAGTTTGACTTCATAGAATTTTTTTTTTTATGATATTTAGATCCCATTTTCTCATTTGCAAATCTTTGAAAAACGTTTTTTGATAAGTTTGGAATTTCACTTAAAAACTATAATTGGATGTTTTTTGAGTTCTTGCTCATCTAAGAAAAGAATTTCTTAGTTAGATAACAAGCTAAGAAAAACATCCTCAAAAAAATTTAAGTTTTAATTCAGATTTAGTTTTCAGAGTTTTTAGATCTCAAAATTAGTGTTTTTTAGTTTTGAGTGTTATTTCTAGAAATTGTAGTCTTCCTTTGGAGAAAATTTTGTTTGTAGTTTCAATCTTGAATGATAAATGGATTTGTTATTGAGAAATTGATCATTTTTAGTTCTCATGACATTAGACTTATTTTCATTTTTTCTTGTTTGAAGGAAAGACTTGTTTTAAAAGATTGCATTTCTCAACTCTTTCTTTTAGATAGAATTCATTGAAAGGAAAAGAATTGTTTCTCATAATAGATAAATTTTTAGTGTGTTTTGAGTCAGGTCACTACATATCATCAGTTTCACTTTTGCACCTATTTTCCTAAGAAACAGCCTATTAAAAGCAACGCTTAAATTAAAATCAATCTAGTAATTTTTTATTTTCTAGGGCTCTTTTCCACCAATTTAGCTTAGGCTAGTGTCTCGAGGTAGGTAGTAATTAACTCTCCAAGACAATTAAAACAAACAAGTAGTTGATCTTGTGGTAGGAAAAATCCAATAGTCGCTTGTATGCTTTGGGAAGCTCCTCTTAAAGGAGTCAAGCACGAGGTCATATTCGAACCAGTGGGATAATCAATTCTATCTCATCGGGAATGATAGAATATGTGCGCGTATTAACAACGGTAAACCTTGGATAGACCATTTTTGAGGAGCCTGGGGTCATTTGTCAGTATACCTTGGATTATGTCAAGGAGCCTTCAAGGGGATTGAGCTTTGTTACTCCGCCCTTTCGAATATGTCGGATCATAGACTATCCCCCCAGGTATATTAGTTCCTACTGGTAACCTTAGTGGCCATAATCTTTACTATTCTTTCCTAAGGTGATGGTGGAGGAAA
Organism: Pinus albicaulis; assembly: GCA_034641835.2. Taxonomy (NCBI): domain Eukaryota; kingdom Viridiplantae; phylum Streptophyta; class Pinopsida; order Pinales; family Pinaceae; genus Pinus; species Pinus albicaulis. The sequence goes on from CM076584.1 coordinate 312,448,545, forward strand.
GATCCTGCTGTACCTAGAGTAGATGTCGACTAAACTCACTTGGAATCTCCGGAGGGTTATCTTCATTCAAGATGGTTTAAGTAGAGAAACTTGCACCGGTCTATTTTATTAAGCAGGTTGTCGGGGTAACTGTTCCAACCGCCCTTTCTACATTAAAATACTACGATGTTGGATTTCATCACCAACTAATGTTTTTAGTGTGGGAAGTTACTATTTGTGTGTGATTTGATCTCCTAGATTTTTAGGTGTGTGATTCATTTGTTTGTTTCCTTAGCGACTCTAGGAGTTTTCATTGAAATTTTCTTTGATTGCATGTTATTAATAATTTTTAATCGTGGCTGAATTACCAAGACAAACGCGTAGACTCCAGGGGAAACCCCCTATGTATACACCAAGAAAAATTGAAGGACTCAAAGATCTGGTACTGCCTAGTGTCAGTAGAATTATATCAATAGAAATAGGAGAATCATCTATAGTTATTCATCTTGATTATCAATCACAAACAACACAATATATCCAAGAGGCAATTTCAATTTCCAAAGTTACTAGTATTATTTCTCCAACCAGTGAATTAGCTGAAGAGCCTATAATTTTTGTGCCAGACACTGAACCTACTATATTGGAACCATATTCAGGATTTGTTACTCCAACTTCTAGTGATCCTGATTCACCTAGGGTAAGACATCGCATTACTGAAAACCTCCCTTCTGATCTCATATGTATTGAAGAACTTGTTGGTCCAGACGAAGACGTAATTCTTCTCGAAACCCAAGAAACTTTGAATCTTAGGGAACGTGAATCAATATGCTATAGTCCTTTTAGAACTGACGCTTGGTATTTATCATTGACATATTTTTTACAAAACGCGGGTCTTACTTATTCACCACCCCGAATTCCTTTTCACCCTACACCGAGAGGTTATCATCCTTCATTAGCTATGTCAGGTGAGTCACCTACGTTTTCTCAATCCCTGGAAACATTTTTATACGGTGGTCCGTCTGTTCCTTGGAGATACCAGTCTCTCTCTGGTACTTTCCCGGGTGCAGCTCTTCAACCAACTAAACAAGTGTTATCATCTGGTAAAAATGGAACAAACACTGAAACGTTGAACACAAAATAGATTTATATGATTTCTGGCAATATTCCAAATCCTCAACCTCAAGGAAGTCAGTTACCGCCTGGGGGAAACCTCAAGGAAGTTAGTTACCGCCTGGGGGGCAACCTCAAGGAAATCAATTATCGCCTAGAGGGCAACCTCAGGGTAATTTTTTATCAGGTCAAACTGTAGGACAATATTACTTGCCCGGGGAACAACCTCAAGGACTGTACATACCTCAAGGTCAATATCAACCTTAATGACAGTACATATGCCAAGCTCAACCTCCGGGTCAGTTTATTCCTGAGGGTCAATATCAACCCCAGGATCAGTTTCTTCCTCAAGGTCAATATCAACCCCAGATTTAGTACATGCCTCAAGGTTATCAACCTCAAGGTTAGTACCCAACTCAAGGTTTCCAACCTCCTTCCGGTCAACCATTATTACAAGGAGCTAGAAATTTGCCAGTTAATTATCAAAATTACATTCAACCTGGTTATGGTCCTTCATATACACAACCTTTTATGGGTCAATACCTCGAAATGAATATGGCGTGGGATCCATATCAAATTCAACAAACTATGCAACCCAATGTGCAGTTACCTAATCAACCTAGACATCCCATAGGTTATAGTCCAACCCATCAACTTGCTCAGCTTGCCACTCAAGCTCCTGCACCTGGTTCTGTCTAGCAGCCTGGGCCTAGTACACCTCAGACTCCGCCTCAAACTTCTGGTGTTGATTAGGAGCTCAAATCTGAGCTTCAGAAAAAGTTCAAAATTTTATTTGCTCAAAATTGGTTGGAACCCGAGCGACCGGATAGGCCTCGGCGATATGATCCCAACGCCGTGAACGACACTCAAATCCGTTACCATATGAAGAAGTTATTGCATTTTGAAATCGCCCAATGTTCTTTAATATTGAGTATGGGTTCATAATTTTAATGTAGAAAAATATTTTAAATATGTTAAAGTTTAATTAATGTTTTATATATATAAATATTTAATATTTTATTTGATTTTAAAAAAAGCATATATTAAATTAATGTTTTTATATATATTTAATATTAAAACTTTAATTATTAAATTAAAATTCCACTTTAGAAATAAAACAAAAAAAAATCCATCCACGTTTCATGTATGTGTTTTAAATACATTTGAAATTTGGTTTTTATACCCATGGTTACAAGTGGTCCACGTGATGGGTGGGTCCACGTGATAATGACCGTATGGTAGGTTTTCATAACCATTTCAACCAACGGTCAAAGGCGGACTTAATGGTTGGGGTCAACCGATACATGTGACAGCACATTATTAAAGTTTTTATGCCACGGTTAATTCCAATACGTGGTTTATTTATATAATCATTAACTCCAATATTGGTTGGAAGTTAAGTCGGAGGACCGCATGTGGCCACATCTATGACATTTAATGCCAACAGTTATGATTTTGCCAATTTTGGCAGTGCGCCACCAAATCAGGAGATGCTTCCACATTTTACTCCAATTAGCTAAAGTTGGCCCACCTTTTATGGGATTTTTGCCTAACATTGGGAAAATTATTGTTTGGGCCGTATATTTTACATGGAAAATCCTTTTTGAGCAAATTCTTTATTTTATTTTGGGTCTCTTCGACCTTCTGGACTCATTAGCATAGGTTTCACAGCAATAGAGGTCGTTTGCGTGTGTTTTTGCTTCGGAGAAGTTCTAGGAGTCACTAGGGCCATATCACTTTGGGAGATGCATTGGGATGTGTGTAGCCATTGAATGTGAAACGAAGTTCATTTCTGACTATATTATGTGTTATGAGTCCATTTATATAGCTATTTTTTCCTTTTGAGGCATTCTTCACCTCGAATTTCTTCAAGGAAGTTTTTAAGGCCACTAGGGCGATTCCAGTGTTTGAGTTGTTTGGGGGTTGTATTCATCTATTTTCAGTGATTCAAAAGCCTACTTCTGCTTTCTTTGACATTTTGAGTCCATTGGCATAGGTTTTAGAACCATTGGAGGTCATATTCACCTCGAATTTCTTCATATAAGTTTAAAGGGCCATTAGGGCCATTTGAAGAAAGTATTGTTTAAGGTACAATTTCATTGTTTAGTGCTTGGGGAAGAGCATTCTTAGCTATTTCCTATCTTATGATTTTGTTTTTACAGTCAGATTTTCTTTTAGAGGCACTTATTTACTTGTATTAGCCTTTGCAGCTTTCTTAATACAAGAGGACAAGCCCATTTTGGGAGGCTTGGTCTAGCAGATGTAGCCCAAGAGGGGTGAACTGCTTCATCATCTTTGTGTCATTATTTTTTGAAGATATCATGTTAAAAAAATCTGATATAATGTGTTAAACAACAAATTTAAGTAACTTGCCTTCACACATAAATGCCTAAACAACTGCTCAAACTTATTTGTTTTATTCCGCAAGACATCAAGCTTCAAGCATGAGTATTTTAATGAGATTTGAGTGTTTACTTCATAGTTAACCTTAGATTTGTTTGCACATTTAAAATGATTTAAAACGGATACCTTGCACCCTTTATTCAAGTACATTCCATTTTCATATCAAATGGTATCAAAGTGGGTTTTTGTTGTTTATATGCTCTAGGAAAAGTTATATAAACTATAGATAGAGTCTGAAGCAAGCCGGGAAGCCTTCGAACCGCTTTTGTTATACAATTGCATAGTAGATAAATGCTACTTTAGTCAATCTCTGGTTTAGCTTATATTTTGAGCATTTGTGCAATCAACCTTGACTGCTTTATTGTGTGCATGAGTTTTCTTGAGCTCATTTTTGGATAGCTGGTGTTAACCCTCTCCAAGAGTTGAAGGCATTTGGTCAACAACTTGTCATTATTGAAAGCTTTGAGAACTTTGTTTGAAGTTCCTTTTGTTATTTGACCATTTACATGATGTCAATTTCTTCTGCAAGTGAAGTTTCCTCCTTCATGAAACTCTTTAGTGTTGACATGAAAGAAGATTTCATTAAGGTGAAGGACATGGTGCATATTCTCCTTGAGGATCAAAGGGAAAGTGTTCAGCTTCATGCACAATTGTTGGCTATGCAGGAAGAGAAGGAAATAATTCTCCAAAGACTGCATGACATGGAGAAACAACTCCTGCAAGCTCAAGAAGCTTTGTCCAAGAAAATACCTCTTCTTCTGGACGTAAATCATGAGGTAAATCATTCAGATTTGTCTTCAGTTTCCTCTATTGAAAAAATGTTTTAGTTCTTTCAAAAAGAAAACAAGAGGAGTAGGATCCAAGTTATTGTTTAAAATGGGTTATGAAGGAAAAGGATTAGGAAAGCATGCACAAGGCATGGTTGAACCCCTTTCTGTTGAGGAATGACCCAAGAACCTTGGTCTTGGTTATGTACAATCTAATAGTGAAGACTCCAAAGCCATGAAAGCATGTGAGGCTAATGCAAAAACAATTTTTGTTCCAAGTTCCATGAAGAAAATATGTCAAATTTGTTTCAAAGATGAATTCCATTGCTTTAAGCCTTTGTTACAGTAAGAAGATGGTAGACATGCAGCTTATGGCAAGCATGCAATTTTAGGCAGTTTTTAAGACGAGAACAATGATGTTAGTCTACAATTGAAAGTTGGAGCCTCTACTAGTTCATATCCTCATGGAGGCAAAAAGGATGAACATGCAAAGCAGCATAAGAGGTATAAATCTTCTCATGATCAATTTGATTGTGTTTCTGCAAGGCATGATAATTTTACATGCTTTAATGGAAGAAATAATTCTTGTACATATTGTGGACGATTTAACCATCATGTTTTGAGATGCTAGATGAGGAAGAAAGCACACAGGAAGTAAATGAAGCAAAGACTACCTTCAAAGAAGGTGAATATGATTTTCACTTTTTGCCAAAAGAAGGGACATGTTGTCTCTCATTGTTGAAATTTGCATCCAACTCGTCATCGTCGTCCCATGCATATGTAGCAAGAGGACAAAAATATTGGTGAAGGTAGAATCATGGATTCCATTATTGATGTGGAAAGGGAAGTTTCACATGAGGAAAAGTTGCAACAACAAAAATCACCATGGAAGTGGCTTGGTGAAAAGTGGATGGACTTCTTGACACAGTAAGACGTACTCCTTTTGTACATATGCAAATTTCGGATGTATGCATGTATTTTATGCTATAATATCTTGTTTGTTTTGAGCCACCTTAGATCATTGATCAAGACAACATTATATAGTTTCATTATGTAAATTTCTTGCTAGAAATTTTTGTGTGAGAGCAAGAAAGGCAGTAGTGGACAGTTGTGGACAAGCGCATTCAGGAAGGGAAATGTCAAATTCTTTCCATTTTTGGTTCAATTTCATTTGCTTTTCAAGGCAAAATTTTTGAAGGGCTGAAGAGAAGAGGATTTTTATTCTCTAATTTTTTGTACTACAGTTCAGTTCTTCATTTCAGTAAGCTTTTGGGGACCAAAAGCCTCTCATTTGGGAGGTGTGATCAGGAGCTCAAATCTGAGCTTGGGAAAAAGGTCAAAATTTTATTTGTTCAAAATTGGTTGGAACCTGAGCGATCGGATAGGCCTAAGAGATATGATCCCAATGCCGTGAACGACACTCAAAACCATTACCGTATGAAGAAGTTATTGCATTTTGAAATCGCCCAATGTTCTTCAATATTGAGTATGGGTTCATAATTTTAATGTGAAAAAATATTTTTAATATGTTAAAGTTTAATTAATGTTTTATATATATAAATATTTAATATTTTTTTTCCTTAAAAAAAATCATATATTATATTAATGTTTTTATATATATTTAATATTAAAACTTTAATTATTAAATTAAAATTCCACTTTAGAAATAAAACAAAAAAAATCCATCCACGTTTCATGTATGTGTTTTAAATACATTTGAAATTTGGTTTTTATACCCATGGTTACAAGTGGTCCACGTGATGGGTGGGTCCACGTGATAATGACTGTATGGCGGGTTTTCATAACCATTTCAACCAACGGTCAAGGCGGACTTAATGGTTGGGGTCAATCGATACATGTGACAACACATTATTAAAGTTTTTATGCCACGGTTAATTCCATTATGTGGTTTATTTATATAATCATTAACTTCAATATTGGTCGGCAATTAAGTCGAAGGACCGCATGTGGCCACATCTATGACATTTAATGCCAGTGGTTATGATTCCACCAATTTTGGCAGTGCGCCCCCAAATTAGGAGATGCCTCCACATTTTACTCCGATTAACTAAAGTTGGCCCACCTTTTGTGGCATTTTTGCCTAACATTGGGCAAACGACTGTTTAGGCCATATCTTTCACATGGGATATCCTTTCTGAGCAACTTGTTTTTTGATTTTGGGTCTCTTGAACCTTCTGGACTCATTGGCATAGGATTCATAGCTAATAGAGGTATTTTTCAGGTGTTTTTTCTTCAGAGAAGTTCTAGGAGCCACTAGGGCCATATCAGTTTGGGAGCGACATTGGGATGTGTGCAACCATTGAATGTGAAAAAAAGGTCATGTATGACTATATTCTTTGTTATGAGTCCATTTCTACATCTCTTTTTCCTTTTTTAGGCATTCTTCACCTTGAATTTCTTTAGGGAAGCTTTCAAGGCCACTAGGGCCATTCTAGCGCTTGAGCTGTTTGGGGGTTGTATTCATCTGTTTTCGGTGATTCAAAATCCTACTTCCGCTTTATTCGACATTATGAGTCCATTGGAAGAGGTTTCAGAACCATTTTAGGTAATATTCACCTCGAATTTCTTCATAGAATTTTAAAGGGCCATTAGGGCCATTTGAATAAAGTATTGTTTAAGGTACAATTTCACTGTTTACTTCTTGGGGAAAAGAATTCTTAGTTGTTTCCTATCTTATGATTTTGTTTTTACAGTCAAATATGCCTTTAGAGGCACTTATTTACTTGTATTAGCCTTTGCAACTTTCTTAATAGAAGAGGACAAGCCCATTTTGGGAGGCTTGGTCCAGCAGATGTAGCCCAGGAGGGGTGAACTGCTTCATCATCTTTGTGTCATTATTTGTTGAAGATATCATGTTAAAAAAATCTGATATAATGTGTTAAACAACAAATTTAAGTAACTTTCCTTCACACATAAACACCTAAACAACTGCTCAAACTTGTTTTTTTTTATTCCGAGAGACATCAAGCTTCAAGCATGAGTATTTTAATGACATCTGAGTGTTTACGTCATAGTTAACCTTGGAGTTGTTTGCACATTTAAAATGATTGAAAATGGATACCTTGCACCCTTTATTCAAGTACATTCCATTTTCAGATCAGGTGTTATTGCAACTTTTGTTCAACCTACCACACCTATTTCTGGAATCTCTGTAGCTCCTATTTCTACTACCCCTGTATCAGTGAAAATTCCTCAAGTATCTATGCCAGAGTCAGGACCTATAATTCAGACTACGGTCCAGATTCCTATAGGACAAGCTGGTACAAGTAAGATTCTTACTAGTCAACAACAATTTACTGATCAACCGTACCAGGGACAGTATCAATTTGGACAGGCTACACAAAATCTTGTATATCAGTATCAGTCGTACCCTGGGTATACTTATCAAGTACCTCAACAACCCCAATATGGTCTTCTTAATCCTAGTTACTGAGGAGGTTTCACTATTCCGAATGTGCATCCACTTCTAGGATATCCTGGATATCATCCTCCTATAACTGGTTTGATCACACAAGGTTATCAAGACCCTAGCCATCAGTTAAAATTTATAGGAACTTTAGATTTACTTGATCTATTGTGCCTTACGAATGATCCTATCTTTTATATTTTGTATTGGTCGCTGATGCCTAACAAGTTTCCTAGTGATATCCCAAAGTTTGAGGGTAAGTCTGGAGAGGACCCATCTAATCACATTATGACATACCATCTCTGTTGTGCATCCAATTCACTAATTGATGATTCGATTCGATTGCGTCTTTTTCAGAGAACTCTCATTGGTCTAGCTACCAAATGGTACATTGAGTTACCATGAGGCTCATTTAATAATTTTAATGCACTAGCTACTGCTTTCTTAACCCATTTTCAGTTGTCTTTTCAGATACGACAATGGCACGAAATTGATGACTTCATTAAAATAATCTATGTCTACGTACATATCCGATCACATACATGAATGGAGACGTAGGAGGCATTTAGTGAAGGTATTTATTTGGGATCAAATTTTGGCTGAATGGTTTATTAAATCATTATTGCCCAAAATTACTGAAGATGTGGCCAAAGGAGGCGTTGTTACATAAGAGAAATTCATTTCTCAGGCTCAATACCTTGACCTTGTATATACACAGTCAGGTACTCTGTATGATAAAATTCCCAATGTACCAAGACCTGGTAAATTAATTACAACTCCTTCTGGCTCTCATGCCACTGATGGTGTAATTGGTTCTATTAGCACTAGTAAGAGTAAGAAGAAATCTTCCAAGACAACTTCTCCTATTATCACTTTACCCGATTCACCGAAAGGAGATTCTTTCGTTGAAACTTCTGCCGATATTCATGTTGTAGAATCATCTGCAACCAAACCTAAAACTGGTGGTAAGAAGAAAGGTAATAATAAAAAAAAAAATCTTCAAAAGATAATAAAACTGAAACAACTGACAAAAAACAAAAACCTCGTTATCCTTGTCTGATTTGTGACGAGGATTGTTTTACAAAAGAGTGATCACATCGAGCCAAGGTATCGAAATTCGTTAAAGGTTCGCCCATACCTGCTGCCTTGAAGGATCCTTTTCTTGCTCAAGATAGCAACATGATTGGATCTTCCTCAAAGGCGTTAGAGGATATATTTATGGTTGCGACGCAATCACAAGATTACGGTAGTAAAACCATGATAAAGAAGCAGAAACATCTAATTCAACATCAACTACATCTCCCTCAGTTTCTAATCCACTACATATCGAGAAACATAATCCTGACTTAGTAATCAAACTGCCTGCTAAAGGTGTACTTCGTAAATCAGCTTTCAATCCACATGTGAGAGCTACTCAGAATTGCAATATTGTTGAAGAACTTGCGATTTCCCCTTCAGCAATGTCGGCATTGGAAGTGTTGCAGTCATGCCCAGCTCAAAGAAAATTACTATTATCAGCCTTAGGAGCAGTAGACCTCCAGGATTCTAACCTAATGATCTTCGATTTAGAGAATTTTACACCCCGCCTACCCCATCAAATGGCTTTTCAAATTCGGGTAATAGCCAATAATAAACGTATCTCTCGTACTGTTGTTGATGAAGGGGCTTCTACATGTATTATGTCATTAAAATTTTGGAAATCACTTGGTTCTCCGAAAATTAACCAATCACTGACTATTCTCAAAGCTTTTGATGGAAGAGGTTTTCATTCGTATGGTATTTTACAGTATCTACCAATAGAGGTCGAAGGAAAAACATTTAATCTGGATGTGGAAGTAGTTGATGCCCCTCTAGATTACAACCTTCTCCTGGGTCGCAGTTGGTCTTACGCCATGACTGTTGTTGTATTGTCAGTCTTTCATCTCATCATGTTTCCACATAAAGGAAATATCGTTAAAATAGATCATCTCTCATATTATTCATCCGACCTGGACTCTACTGAGAGTATACGGCATATTGGAAAAGTGACTATCCCTTATAAAGATGTTGGGGTAGGGTTAATTAAAGCTTCTACTTTACTGGGAAATTTTTCCCTGCCTGCTCCCAACGTACAACCTCCTATTGCTAATATCAATATGATTACATCAAGTACTATTTCCTTTGATGATCCTTGGATAGTACCTTCAGAATCAGAACTGGATTATTTTGATGGCGTGATGCCTCTGAGTCCTTTTGAGCTAGCATATCAGGCCGTACAATCATTTTCTAATACTCCTTCAACTGAATCTGATCCAGTGAATGTGATCACTGAGGACTCACTTTCAATATCGAGCTCAGCCTTGACATCAATTACAGATCTTGTTCAACAAGTATTCAATACTGATGAACAAATTCGAGAATTCTTCTTTGTCAATGAATTACCATGGGAAGATCTGCATCATAGGTCTTTGTTTTTACCTGATCTCGATCATTTTGAGAATGATTTTTCCTCCATTTTTACTACTGATTATGTCAAAGAACCTCATAATCCTCTTTCATCTTCCGATTCTAAATTGAATTTAGAAAACATCTCTACAATGGTTCCCATTGACATTTTAGTAAAACCCGGAATTGTTGAAAACATTCATATAGGTGCTTCTTGTACGAGTAACAAAATCCAAGCATATAAAGCCCTATTTTGGAATTTCCGCGACATTTTCACCTGGTCATATGAAGAAATGCTAGGAATTGATCCGTCGATTGTTGTTCATGAAATTAAGACATACCCAGATGCTAAACCTGTTAGACAGAGATTACGTCAGATACATCCGAGAAAAGCTGCCACTATTAAAGCAGAAGATGAAAAATTACTTTTTGCATGTTTTATTTATCCAATTCCATTAACGGATTGGGTATATAATATCGTTCTTGTCAGTAAAAAAAAAGGAACCATACGAGTATGTATCGATTATAGGGATATAAATCGAGCTTGTCCAAAAGATAATTATCCAACCCCTTATATCGATCAAATTATTGACGATTGTGCTAATTGATGATTGTGCTGGAAGTGAAATGTTTTCGTTCATGGATGTATTTTCTGGCTACAATCAAATCAACATACTCCCTGCAGATCAACCTAAAACAACTTTGATTTGTCCATCGGGGACTTTTTCTTATCGCAAATTACCTTTTGGCCTTAAGGATGTTGGCGCCACTTTTCAAAGGGCAAGGTCTTATGCATTTCATGATATTAAACACATTGTGCAACCCTACCTCGGTGATTTTCCTGCTCATTCCTTGCACAGAGCAGATCATATCACTCATTTGCGAGCCATTTTTATACGATGTAAACATTATAAGATTCATTTGAATCCTCATAAATGTTTTTTCTGTGTAGAATCTGGACGATTGTTGGGATTTATTGTCTCAAAGGCAAGAATTCGTGTCGATCCATCGAAGGTTGAGGCTATTATCAAATTATCTCCTCCTTATACTCTTTTCCAACTCCAAAGTTTGCAAAGGAAAGCAAACTTTTTACGTCGATTCATTCCTAACTACATCGAGTTAACAAAAAGTTTTACTAGGTTGTTAAAACAGAATATCCCTTTCTTTTGGGACATGATCGCTGATTGATATTTTGATGCTATTAAAAATCCGTTGACCCATGCACCATTACTACATCCCCCAAATTACAACCAAGATTGTTTTTTGTACCTTGCTGCTTTCGATTCCACGATAGGAATGGTTCTAGTTCAGGAAGATGAATTGCATGGTGAACATGTGATTTACTATCTTAGTCATAATTTTCATCCAACTGAAATCAAGTATTCACATGTGGAGAAATTAGCCTTGGCAGCCGTTCAAGTTGTCCAACGCTTTCATCATTACATACTTTTAGGAAAAACAACAGTGATTTCTCATTGTAACCGTATGATGTATATCTTGAACAAACAATTGCTAGGGGGGGAATAATCCAAATGGATTGTTATCCTACAGGAGTTTGATTTGGAATTTGAAAAGTCCAAATCAAACAAATCATTGATAACTTCTGAACTTATGTGTGATTTCCCACGTACTGATACAGAAACCATGGCAGAACAACCAATCGTGGACGAATCCTTGTTTCTTATTAGTACCATTGATCCTTGGTATGGAGATATCATTGTTTATCTTCAGACCCAATATTTTCGGCCCGAACTTTCACAGTCACAAGGATGTAAAAATTGTTTCCAGTGTCAACAATATCATATTGTTGGCGACACACTATACCATCATGGTGCGGAATCTATCTTTCGACGTTCTCTCACCCATGAAGAAGCCGAAAAGGTTTTAAATCACTGTCACTCTGGAGCATGTGGCAGTCATATGTCTGGGTATGCCACAACCCAAAATATAATGTGCATTGGTTATTTTTGGCCGTCCTTATTCAAATATTGTATTTATGCAGTTTGAAAATGCCATAATTGTAAAATATTCGATCACAAGATGCATGCACCACCCGCTCTTCTTCACCCTATAATTGATGTCGGTCCTTTTGAAAAATGGGGCATTGAATTCATTGCATGTAACCCTCACTCGACTAGGGAGCATGGGTATATTATTCTTGCAATAGATTATTTTACCAAATGGGCTGAGGCGATGCCTACATTTGCGGAAAATGGAAAAACTGCAGCTACTTTCGTGTTCAATCATGTGATTTCTCATTTCAGTGTACCCCAAACGATAATTACTGATCATGGAAGCCATTTTTGAAACATCATGATGACTGAACTAACTGATCAACTTGGCCTGTGCCATGACAGTTCTACACCATATTACCCACAGGCCAATGGTCTGGTTGAATCTATCAATAAATTTTTAGTCACCATGATCAAACGAATCATCGGAATTCATAAATCGAATTGGCATACCATGCTTTTTTTAGCACTTTGGGCATATTTGACCTCAGCAAAAACATCAACAATTTTTACCCCTTTTCAACTAGTTTATGGTTTAGAAGTGGTATTACCGATTAAATGTAAGATATCGTCACTCCAACTAGCCATAGAGTTATTACCCGCCACTTCTGAAGAGGAGAAATTTTTTTTATACTTAGCTCAATTAGATGAGAATCAGCACACCGGTGCATTAACCACCGAGACTCATGCGAAATGAATGAAAGCTCAGTATGATAAAAATGTTACACCTTGGATTTTTTCAGAAGAAGACCTAGTCTTGGTTTATGATCAAGCTAACGATAAGCTAGGGGCTGGAAAATTCAAACCCATGTGGGATGGTCCTTATATTATCAAGTGATAGCTTGCAAAAGGGGCCTATGAATTGATTGATTTTGACGGGGTCTCTTTAGGCAAACCCAGAAATGGGCTTTATCTAAAGAGATATTATGCTTGATTCTTGTCTGGAGATATTTCTTGTATATTAGTTATTTTTTAGCTGGTGTGCTATAGATTAGAAACATATGCCTAGTTTAAGTGTGCTTTTACTACTATTCCTGCTTATCTGGATTACTCTTGATATTGCAGATGTCGACTTCTTTTCAAACATATATCGATTTTTCTAATGGTGCTTGTCATAGTACATGGAACATTTCTTTCGCATCTTGGGTTAATGATTCACCCACTGGCGAGTTAATATCTATGCATGGGGTAAGCATTGGGAAAACGATGAACAATATTGCAGAATATAACGCAGTTATTGAGTTATTGTCTGAATCCATTTCATTTGGAATTCGGAGTTTGATCGTTAGGTTAGATTCTAAGTTCATTGTATTACAATTAAATCGAATATATGCAATTAGAAATCCAGTGTTTTTAAGATTATTTTTGAGAGTTCATCGCTTGGAATGAGAATTTTATTATATTGAGTATCAACATATTCTAAGAAATTTAAACACATTAGCATATGCAATAGCTTCTAGTGTTATTAATAGACATTTGTGATAATAAAAGCAGTAAATCAACATTCGATAACATGTTGGACAGGTAACTGATAATAGTAGTATATCATAACATAAAGTAATGTTCCAAAAAATAGTACATCGTCCTCGATCATAGGTTCAAAACACCTTATGATCGGTAAAAAAGTGTTGGGAAAAATACTGAGAGGGGGGGGGTGAATCAGTATTTAGAGCTGACTGAAATTTTTTTATCAAAGATCTTATTATGCATTTAATTATTTACTTAGATTATTGCATCATTCATTCATCAGAAGTTTAGTAAGCAGTAAGCATGTGCAGTAATAACAAAATAAGTCATCACACATAAGCAACACACATGAACACCAGTATTTAAGGTGGAAACCCAATTTGGGAGAAAACCACCGCTGTTGTCGTCTCTTTCTTCAATATTTATTATAAAGAAAACTTCTTACAATTTTGTATTGGCGCAAACTTATACCAGCACGCAGGCACCTACCTGTAGAAGGCTACAACATTCTCTCATTCTCGAGTCACTACTAGAAGGGAGCTCCAACCCCCTGATTTAACACCAAATTTTACTGGCAGAAAGCTTCCACTTTCATATTGAGGGCTTCAGTCCTTAGATCCACCAAATTTCTTCAGTTTCTTCATCAGACTTGCGCCAGGTCTTCATCATTTCTTTTGCAGATCTTCCTATAGATTCATCATTTCTAGATCTAGAGATCTTGAACCTTCATTATATCCACAGGTGCATCATAGATTCAGATCTATCTGCAACAGATTTCAATCATGAAGATATCTCTTAAAGAGATTTATTCATTAACAACCCCTCCACATGCACACGTTGAACTATGATCCTCTTCTCCTTATATAGTTTTAGCCTTTATTAATACCATGAGTCAAAACCACTCAACCGCTGATGGTATTCCTGGACGAGATCAAATAGATGATCCAGCGAGGTCTACCCAAGCCCCAAACAACTTTTCATTGTTCTATTTTCTTGGTCTGGAAATTAGATAATTAATCTAAGGCTTTTTAATATCTCAATCTGAGATTGAGATATTAATCCAATTCCTCCTTTAGTTATGAACTCCCCAAGGCATATATATATCGACCACAGGTTTATGTGTTCGTGAGATCAACGCATATATTAACCCACGTTCATTACATCACATGTTTCATATTTCGCCAACTTCACATATTCAACATCTTTTATTAACCCCACAAACCTTAGTTTAAAAAGGTCCCAATTAATATAATTTAAACTGGGCCCACATAAATAATCAATGACCCAATCACATACTCGCACCGTACTGTTGTTATCGATCATGCACCTTCCTCATACGGCCACCGTCCGATGGCTCCCCTCCAAATCGATGGCACACAACAATATCGCGCGGCTTCCTTGGTCGGACATTAACGCGTGATGGCATGCACTGATGGCGGTTTTGAAGATTCGTTTAGGGATGCGTGTCACTCGTTCTATGGAATCGCTCCCAACCTCTTGAATACCACTTGTCCATCGAACGTGGTGCGATGAAAACCAGAAACCCCCTTCACTGTTCATTCCGCTCGTGGTTCCTCTCCTTTGCTCAAGGTTCCGTCCGCCTTTATTCTGTCATTGCTACGTTTCTCCATGAAGGCATAACCCTGTTTTAATTGTTCTTCCTCCACGCGATTATGTTAATGTAACTTAGGTTATATATATGTGTGTGTGTGTGTGTGTGTGTGTGTGTGTGTATTCTAATAAACATGCTCTGCGATCATGTGTCCATTCAATTGCATTCTTCAGTAAGCAGGTTAACCCTATCGAATCCACCATACATAATTACATCCTTTACTGATTTGATAGCTCGTGCTTTTACAGAAATCAAATCCATTAGCCCTTTACTCAAATTTACTCAGCCATACTTAACACATATTGTGAAGAGACCAGAACCCTCCAACTTTAGAGGTTTGTCAGGATGTATGAATACACCGAACTTATTCACACATGATTTAACACATCATTATTCACATTGATTCTCCCAGAGCTTCGATTAATGTACACTGCTGATGGTTTTCTGAGTCATTATCTGCATCCTTTGTCAGAGAGAGTTGCCATCAAGGAAAATCATATAATAGGATACAAGAAACATATTGCCAACAATCTCCCCCTTTGGACTTGATGGCAACCATAACCAGAAATACATTCAGAAACATTCTCCCCCTTTGAAATCAAGGGCAAAGGGTAGATCAAGATCCTTTGTACCGACAATATCATGTTCTGCCTGAGATTATGCTACATTTTCAAGCATAATATTCAATATAACAGAAATGACTTATACAATCAAGATAAAAAATTCTCAAGCATGAGATCAGACTCCAACAAATAATTAGAATGCCAACAATGCATCCTTTCCACATGACCAATGCTCCCTCTTAATTTGTGCATCCAGAGATACTCATCAGCACCGCAACTGTGCTAAAAAATGCTAACCCAGAAAAACTTTGTCAGCAATACCCATATGTGGTTTTCTGTGTATAAACTTGTGTATATATGCGGCTGTCCTATAGGAAATTCGCATATCCTATTTAATATTTTGTATTTAAGTAGATCTGATCTTTTGCATGGCAGAGACTACTCCCAGCTTTTGTCTGAGATATTTGAACGCTTCCTTGGGTAGAGGTTTGGTAAATATATTAGCAACTTGTTCTTTGGAGGGAACATACTCCAACTTCACCTTTTGTTCAAGCACTTGTTCACGTAAGAAGTGATACTTGATGGGAATGTGCTTGGTCTTGGAATGCATAATAGGACTCTTTGAGATACTGATGGCACTTGTATTATCACACATAATGGAGATAGGAGGTGAACATTTGATTTGAATGTCTTGTCAGGTTTGCATCATCCAAAGAAGTTGAGTGCAACATGATGCTGCAGCCACATATTCTGCTTCTGCTGTAGATAAGGAAATAGAGCTTTGCTCCTTGCTAAACCAAGATACTAACCGGGGCTCCATGTAGAATGCACCACCACTAGTGCTTTTCCGATCATCAACGTTTCTAGCCCAATCTGCATCAGTGTAAGCATGAAGAGTGAGATCAACATTCTTTGGATACCATAGTCCAAAGTCTTGAGTTCCTTGCATATATTTGAATATTCTTTTGACAGCCTGAAGGTGAGACTCTTTTGGATTAGCTTGTAATCGTCCCACAATCCCAACTGCATGCATAATGTTTGGTCTAGTCCCAGTGAGATAAAGTAGACTTCCTATCATAGATCTGTATTCTGGTTGATTCACTGTGGGAGAATCATCATGAGAATTGATATTACATCTGGTTATCATTGGTGTACTTACAGGTTTGCATTCTTCCATGCCATAATTCTTCAGAATTTGCTTAAGATATTTTTCTTGTGATAAGAATATGCCATCTGCTTCTTGTTGCACTTGCAAGCCAAAAAAGAATGTTAGTTCCCCAAGTAATGACATTTCAAATTCTTGCTGCATAACAAAAGAAAATTTTTGACTCATAGACTCTTCATTACTTCTAAAAATGATATCATCAACATATACAATCACAATCAATAGTTTATCATTTTCAGTTTTTGTGTATAAGTTGCTGTCAGCAGACCCCTTTGAAAATCCTTGTTGATGAAGATATTTGTCAAGAGGATAGTACCATGCCCTTGGAGCTTGTTTGAGACCATATAGATCCTTTTTAAGTCTACAAACTAGTTTTTCATCATTTCCCAAAATGAATCCTTCTGTTTGTTCTATATAGACTTCTTCTTCTATATCACCATTGATAAAATAATATTTAACATCAATTTGACAAACTTTGATTTGTTGGAAGCTTGAAAAAGCAAGAAACATTCTTATGGCTTCAAGTCTAGCTACAGGAGCAAAAGTTTCTTCAAAGTCTATCCCTTCTTGTTGAGCATACCCCTTGCAAACAAGCCTAGCTTTATTTCTTATAACATCCCCAGTCTCATTTAACTTATTTTTGAATATCCATTTAGTTCCAATGAAATTTTTGTCATGAGGTCTTGGTACTAATTCCCAAGTGTGATTATTTTCAGTTTGATCAAGCTCTTCATTCATGGCTTGAATCCAACATTCATCTTTGCTAGCTTGATTGACATTTTGTGGTTCAATAGTGGATAGAAATTCCAGATAGCTAGAATATCCCACAAGAGTCCTTCTTGTTTGTACACCTGATCCCTTTTCTCGCAAAATTTGAGATTCTAGATGATTCTTTTGAACATATCTGGATGGAGCTTTTTCAGATAAATCATCTTCGGGTTCTTCATTGGGTTCACTATCTATATCATTCCTATTTGATGTAGAAGGATATATGTCATCATCGTCTTCATCTGTTGTTTGTTTTTCTTCTTTTGGAGCTGCAGGAGACTCATCAATAATAACATCAATACATTCAACAATCTTCTGAAGTCTTTTATTGTAACATTTATATGCCCTACTCCTAGAGGAGTAACCAAGAAATATTCCTTCATCTGCTCCGGGTTCAAACTTGCCAAGTTTTTCATCATTATTTTTGATAAATCATTTTCTCCCAAAAACTCTAAAGTGCTTCATAGTTGGAGGATTACCATACCATAGTTCATATGGAGTTATATCACTATTTACATGAACATGTGCCTTGTTAAGAATATTTACCGCTGTATGTGCTTCTTCTCCCCAAAATATGTCAGGTGTTCTGGAATCATCAAGCATAGCTATAGCCATTTGTTGAACTATTCTATTCATTCTTTCTGCTACACCATTTTCTTGTGGAGTGCCAGCTACAGAAAAATGTCTTTTTATGCCATTTTGTTCACAAAATTCAAGGAATTCATATGATGTATATTCTCCTCCTCGATCAGATCTAAGACACTTTATTTTTAGATCTAATTCATTTTCAACCAGTGCTTTGAAGATCTAAAATTTCTCAAATGCTTCATCTTTGTGTTTAAACAACCCAATCCAACACATTCTAGAGAAATCATCAATAAATAAGATATAGTATTGTTCACCACGTGGTGACTTTTTCTTCACAGGTCCACATATGTCAATATGAATGAGTTCAAGAGGCTTACTTGATGAACCTTCCTTGGCATTAAATTTCACTCTGGTTTGCTTACCGAATTGGCAAGATTTGCATATGATACTTTCAGGTAGTGTAATATTGGGAAGATCACGAACAACTTTAAGTCTGCTTGATTTTTTGATTTAAGAGAAGCTCAGATGCCCCAACCTTCTATGCCATAACTAGTTTTTTTAAGATTTACTCAAGTAACATTGTTCTTTGCAGTTCTTTAATACATACAGGTTGCTTGGAGTTTTGTTTCCTTTTATAATTATTTTACCTGTATCAAGATCACGTACCACACATTCTTTTGAACTAAAGACAACTTCAGTTCCTTGATCACACAGTTGACTTACACTTAATAGGTTATGTTTTAATCCATTCACATACATGACATTATTATCTTTCACCTTTTCTTTTAGAAAAACAGATCCTTTTCCCTTAATGACAACAGGAGTATCATTTCCAAATGTAACATTCTTTTCCTTTTCTAGAGCACTATATGCAAGAAGTTTGTTTTTGTCACCTGTCATGTGTTTTGAGCATCCACTATCAATGTACCATTTATTTTCTTCTCCTTCTGCAAAAAAATTATGCCACAATTTTCAACCTGTAATTCCTTCTTTTTCCATACTTTGGAGTTTGAAGGAAAATGCTCTTTTGGCTAGACTTTGCTCCTGCATTCAGATTCTTCATGGGAAAAGTTATTGCAATAAGCACATTCAACTTCATTTTGAAGAGGAGAAAAGTTGTTATATGTATCAATCCTTTTCTTTCTTGCTTCTCTTGTCATGATGGTTTTATATGCAACACATTGAACAAATTTATGACCAAAATTGTGACATGAGAAACATTTTCCATTGAAGAAGAAATTTCTGCGATCATGAAATCTTCTACTCGGATTTACCTGTTGATTGGTGTTTCTTTGAAAGTTATTCTTGTTAGTGTTCTTTTAATTGAGATGTTCATGCTTTACCTATAAATATTCTTTATTCCCTTGCTGAGTGGCAGAATGTTGTATGCTGGTTGTAGCTGCTTTTAGATAATTTGGTACTGAAGCCTGAGAAGATTCTCCGATATATCCAAGACCTGTCTTTATAAGAGGAGAACATTGTACCTTGATAATCTCATCTAAGGTTTCAGATCCTTTAGCAAATCTAAGATTCAAAGTCTTTACTTTCTTAATTTCTTTTCTTAGACTTACTATTTCATATTCTAATTTCTCATTATGTTTCTCCTTTTCTTCAAGCTGGTTTTTCAGAGTTTCTATAGATAATTTAATTTCTTCTAAGCATATTTTGAGTTGATTGATTTCATTAAGAAAATCATTGTCCTCTAAAGCATCCATAAAAGTATCGTTTTCTTCTCTAGACTCCTTTTAAAATTCCATGAGAAGTCTAAGATCTTGTTCACATTCTTCCTCACTCTCTAATAACCCATCACTGTCTTCCTGAGTATAGTAACTTTTTCTAGTGCTAAACCGATTCTTATTCCTTTTTGCTACTTCATTTCCTTTTTCATGTGTTTCTTTGTGAGGAAACTTAGCAGCATAATGACCAAATCTTCCACAAGAAAAACATTTGAAAGGAAGCTTACCTCTTAACTGTCCTATACCAAGTTGGAGTTTATTTACAAAATTTACCTCATATTCTTCTGAGATATACCCTGATCCTTCTATCTCTTGTACTTCTTTCCCTCTTGTAGAAGCTCTAAAGACGACTTCTTTGACTTCAGATGGTCCTCCTCTTCTCATTTCATATGCAGTTAGTATGCCATGAAGTTGCACCATGGTAAGATTTTGAAGATCCTGCTTTTCTTCAAGAGTAGAAACTATTGACTCAAATTTTGTCGTTAGTGATCTTAAAAATTTCTCAACCAAAGTAGATTCAATTATTTTTTCTCCCATATTTCTCATACGATTTACAATATCATCAAGACGTAAAAATAAATTGGCAATGCTCTCCTCATTATGCATTTTTAGATTCTCATATTGAATTCTGAGAGTTTGGAGTTTAGCACTTTTTACCTTTGCATCACCTTCATAACTTAGAATGATTTTGTCCCATATTGCCTTTGCTGTATTTAGCTGCATGACTTTGACAAATTCTGATTTAGTTAGACTTCCCAATAGAGCATTGACCACTTTGGCATTTTTTTTGTAATTCTTTCTTTCCGTTGGATCTGTTGGTACTGCGACTGGATATTGATATCCTCCTTCAACTATAGCCCATACATCTGCTCCCAGAGACTGAATATAGGATCTCATCCTTTTTTTCCAGAAGATTAAATTGTTTCCGTTGAAGAGCGGAGGCCTGATATATGTTGTTCCTTCTTGATTGTTCATCTTGTTTGATCTTCCTTCTAGCCGCTAATCTTTTTCAGAAGGACCTGCTCTGATACCAATTGTTGGGAAAAATACTGAGAGGGAGGGTGAATCAGTATTTAGAGCTGACTAAAAACTTTTTATCAGAGATCTTATTATGCATTTAATTCTTTAGTTAGATTATTGCATCATTCATTCATCAAAATTTTAGTAAGCAGTAAGCATGTGCAGTAATAATAGAATAAGCCATCACACATAATAAACACACATGAACACCAATATTTAAGGTGGAAACCCAATTTGGGAGAAAACTACCGCTGCTGTCATCTCTGTCTTCAATATTTATTATAAAGAAAAATTATTACAATTTTGTACTGGCTCAGACTTATACCAGCACGCATGCACCTACCTGTAGAAGGCTACAACCTTCTCTCATTCTCTAGTCACTATTGGAAGGGAGCTCCAACCCCCTAATTTAACACCAGCTTTTACTAGCAGAAAGCTTCCATTTTCATACTGAGGGCTTCAGTCCTCAGATCCACCAAATTTCTTCAATTTCTTCATCAGACTTGCGCCAGGTCTTCATCATTTCTTTTGCAGATCTTCCTAGAGATTCATCATTTCTAGATCTAGAGATCTTGAACCTTCATTATATCCACAGATGCATTATAGATTCAGATCTATCCGCAACAGAGTTCAATCATGCAGATATCTCTTAAATATATTTATTCATTAACAACCCCTCCACATGCACACATTGAACTATGATCCTGTTCTCCTTATATAGTTTTAGCCTTTATTAATACCATGAGTCAAAACCACTCAACCGCTAATGGTATTCCTAGAAAAGATCAAATAGATAATCCAACAGGATCTACCCAAGCCCCAAACAGCTTCTCATTGTTCTAGTTTCTTGGTCTGGAAATTAGATAATTAATCTAAGGCTTTTTAATATCTCAATCTGAGATTGAGATATTAATCCAATTCCTCCTTTAGTTATGAACTCCCCAAGGAATATATATATCGACCCCATGTTTATGTGTTCATGAGATCAATGCATATATTAACCCACATTCGTTACATCACATGTTTCATATTTCTCCAACTTCACATATTCAACATCCTTTATTAACCCCACAAACCTTAGTTTAAAAAGGTCCCAATTAATATAATTTAAACTGGGCCCACATATATAATCAATGACCCAATCACATACTCGCACCGTACCATTTTTATCCATCGTGCACCTTCCTCATACGGCCACCGTCCGATGGCTCCCCTCCAGATCGACGGCGCACAAAAATATCGCGCGGCTTCCTTGGTCGAACATTAACGCGCGATGGCGCGCAGTGATGGCGGTTTTTCAAATTCGTTCAAGGATGCGTGTTTCTCGTTCTATGGAATCGCTCCCAACCTCTTGAATACTGCTTTCCTGTCAAAAGCGATGCGATGAAAACCGGAAACCCCCTTCACTATTCATTCCGCTCATGGTTCCTCTCCTTCGCTCAAGGTTTCGTCCGCCTTTATTCCGTCATCGCTATGTTTATCCATGAAGGCATAACCCTATTTTAATTTTTCTTCCTCCACACCATTATGTTAATGTAACTCAGTTTATATATATATATGTATTCCAGTAAACATTCTCTGCGATCATGTGTCTATTCAATTGCATTCTTCAGTAAGCAGGTTAACGCTATCGAATCCACCATACAGAATTACTTCCTTTACCAATTTGCTAGCTCGTGATTTTACAGAAATCGAATCCATCAACCCTTTACTCAGATTTACTCAGCCATACTTAACACATATTGCGAAGAGACTAGAACCCTCCAAATTTAGAGGTTTGTCAGGATGTATGAATACACTGAACTTATTCACACATGATTTAACACGTCCTTATTCACATCGATTCTCCCAAAGTTTCGATTAATGTACATTGCTGATGGTTTTCTGAGTCATTATCTACATCCTTTGTCAGAGAGAGTTGCCATCAAGGAAAATCACATAATAGGATACAAGAAACATATTGCCAACAAAAAGTGATACAAAAAATGACAAGAGTCTATACAATCGATCATCCACTATCCGTGGTAATGATCATGATAATATACTATAGCTCGTGCCACCTTGCTCAAGAATCTCCTGAATGGTCCAAGAACACAAATGACATATGTCTGTAACCGAAGTGGAATATCATCTATGGTAGTCTCTGGGATGTCCAGAGTAAGTCGCTCTAGATTGTGTTCCAAATCAGTCAGGATTTCTGCTGTTTGATCTTGTGGTGGTGGTGGTGCTGCTACAGCTACATCCCTTTGCTTCCTATCGAAGGGGCGGGGAGTGACTGGTCGACGTTGACCCACATCTGCATTTGAAATTTTTGTTATCAATTTTGGATGATTTAAAAAACAAAATAAAACATTATAAATTAAAGCGTGTCAAATGATTTTTACCTGAATCATCCCACTGAGCTCTTGGATGAAGTGGCATATCCTGATCATCGCGGTAATCCATCCCGTCATAAGGGAAGTCTCCTATCACAAAGAGTTGGTGTTATAACCAACGGAAATAAGCCGGGAGAAATCAGACAATATTTGTGCCCTCACTGTGACGGGCCATCAAAGTAACCCATCGGACCATCTGAGGCTCTTGGACTCTACCGTCATCAACTGAAATGCATTGCGGGGCTAATAGAGGAATCCTCTCAAAAGCAAAAGTAACCACGATTGATCCATCTCCGAAGTTATTTAACTTCCCGTTCTTTTCTCTAGTTAGTTGGCCTTTAACATTAGCCAACGCTGCCTCACACTAGTTGAATATAGTGCCTCGGAAGTAGTCCACTGCAATCCACATTTGAGATCCAGTAGCCACATGCAAAGCTGCACTTCCACATAACTTGGTTACAGTAAATGCAACTACTTTTAACTCGGTATGGATGATGGTTTTAACATCAATCCATTTGTCTTTAGGATTAGCCTCATCATTGCAGAACTCTAGTTGCAGGCTAGCAACAGACTGGCCACCTAGCCTAGCCCCAAATAGAGAAAGTGGTTCGCCTCTTTTAGACAAACCAGTAAAAAAATATATGTCCTCCAGCTCGATTTCGAGCCGGTTTCCTCCAATCACAAAACACTGGTCTTGTACATCCCACTTGTTTACCAACCAAGTGAGAAGGTCTACTTGAGCTCTCATGCTGCTGATAGCCCAAAATTTGAATAACCCACATTCTTTCAAAACTTGTAATGTAGGTGGATGAATCATTGCATCTTCATCCACCTCCTCATGTTCACATTCCCGCTAGATAAGCATTGTAAATATCCTACAATGAGCAAAATGAAAGATTAGAATCATTTTAAAACAAAAATTTTGGGTAATTTTGGAGGAAAATACATTTGTATATTCTTCACGACGCCCCCGCACTTTTCATTTAGAGACAGTGCATAGCTCCACATGGGCTCTATGCTAAAAGTGTGGGGTCCTGACTTTTTCCTTTGTAAGAAAATGTCGGGGTCTGCAAGTACCATGTGTCTTACCTGCGGACTCCCAAGGGCGGAATTTTGAACATATTTTCTCCCCAAAAATAAATTTTAAGCCCTAAATTAAGGAAATGAATGAATGAAATGCAAGGAAAAGACGATTTGGATTAACTGGAGCAGACGATTTTCGATTTGAACGGTCGGTTTTTCCGAAATATTCTCTGGAGTGTTTTTTGCCAAAAGCTCTCAAATATTCACTCTGAAATCAAACGATAAAAATGAATTTGGAAAAATCCCTTTTATAAGTTTTTTTGAATAAATGAAATTTAAATTCGTTTATTTTTCACTTTAAAAAGATGGTTTTTCAAAATATTTTTATTATTGAAAACATGTACATTTAATTTTTTGAGTTTTTGTGTAGAATAACAGATTTTTCAGGTGAAATGGTCATTTTTGATGAAGAGTATACTTTTATCACTTTTTCGGGCTCTTTAAAATTTACGAAAAAGTGAAACCATGGAGTCCTCTTTTAAGCCCTTTTCAGACTCTCTAAAGATGAAAAGATTGCCAAGTACTTGACTATTCGAACTCGTTAAAGGAAATGAACAGTCGTCCCTTCAGTATAATTTTACTCCCTTTCCGGACTGAAATGGACTATTTATGAAAAAGGTATAAGTTGACTAATCATGGTCAATAGAGTTCTCTCCCGCGTTATTTTATCCTTTTTCATGCCTGAGAGACTAAAATTACGAAAAAGAACGCCCATGGAGTTTTCTTAAGTTTTTTCTTCTGACTCCCTAAAAATGAAAAACACCGAGTTTCTCCTATACTGGATTCATTAAAATTTAATAGTAAAGGACCTGTCAAGTACAAACAGGAACTGACCACTCCTTCTTAGGGTTCAATTTTAAAATAAGTTGGACTCATCCGAAGGATGAGCTTATAAACAAGAAAATGTTATCCTCCTCAAGCTTATCAAAAATAAAGAAGTACTTGCCAGAAATGGTGGGGGAAAAGAGAGAAAATGAATTCATTTGTTACACTTTGATTTAAAAGCAGTAAACCACTCTTGAACATGACACTTTTTGTCACACTTTTACCTGGGTTGGGAAAATCCTTTGCCTATCAAGTTAATCAAACCATATTGAAGGTCTTCAGCTGGTTTCTAGGTATTAGCTTAGGGAAACTATTACCAAACCATCTGCAGTGTCATTATGTGTTTAAGAGGATAGTCAAACAAACCATACATTTATAAACATTTGTCTCCATTCGCGTTGACCATCCCTGAGTCAGTGCTTGCAAAAAATTTCTTCAAAACTTGATCTATGGTTTCATGTCGTGAGTGTTAGCCTCCTATATCAATAGGTTTCATCTTTCATGATTGTCTTGATGGAAGTGTGGAATATGTTCAAACCTTCTTACTTGAGCAAAGGTGTTCCATATTCTTAAAAAACCAAAAAAATCAAAAAATTTAAAAAATGTAAAGAGGGTATACCCTAAAAGAAAGATCAAGGGTAAAAAGAATAAAAATGGTCAAAAAGAGAAAAAATGAACCCCAAGCAAAAAATAGACCAAGGAAAGTGTGCAAATCCAAATGCCACTAATTTTTACTCTGTTGTAATAAATCAATTGTGTGCAGCTTGTGAAACTTTTGCCACAATTCATGAATAATTCAAACTGTTTAAACTTGGCTTAGTCATATTTCAATTTCATGTTATACATTAGAGAATAAATATCTAGCCAAACAGTTTAATCTTGGCAGATAAGTAGCTAGGTAGAGTGAATAAAAGGTGCTCAACAGTTTAATCTGAGCCCTTGGATGTAATAAGGGTAGAAATAGATAGATTCATCATGTAAAAAGAAAAAGATTGATCAGGGTTTGCAAGTCTAAATGCACCCTAATAAAGAAGAGAAAATGGTAGTGTTAAGTAGATAGGGTAGGTAGATGGTGCTGCAAAGTGTTATCTGATGAATGGTGCTGCTACATGTTTTTGATCCTTTACTTTCATCATAAGTACTGAAGCAGGAAATACAATGGAAAATCACAGCAAGCAAAGTCAAATTCATTAACCTCCCTCATCATTTTTTCCCCTCAAGAGTTTTACTAATTTCCCCAAAAGTACTAAGGTAATTGGAGATCAAAGGGGCTCAAGGCATTTCCTTGACTTCTGGAGGGACCGGACCCTCGGCCTAATGATCAAAAAAGACCTAAGCACTTGAAATAATCCATCATTGTTATCTTCCATATTTAACTTTTTCCAAAGTAAAATCCTATTTTACTTAGGAAACTGATGCAACATTCCATAAAATTCCTCAAAATAACTTGTTATTCTAAGTTTAAGTGTTGAAGATAAAATGTTGCAATTTACTTCATAAGTTATCACTTTCTTAGATGTACAAAGATGTTTTGATTTTCCTTGTCCTTTTTCATATTAACATTTGATTTTATTATATTAAATCCCTAGTGAAATCCCTTTTCCTAAGTATATAACTCCCTTTTCTAATAAATATCCCCAAAACCCTTTATTATAATGTTTTACCAAAGTATATATTCCCGCACATTGAAAATAAAACCCCGCTTTATAAACCCTTTGGTGAAATATATCGTTATACCAATAATCCCCGCCCTATGGTGAATTAGTTATATATTGATTAATTTACCATATAATAAAAATATATATAAGAAGTGTTAGACATGCAATATGCGTGTTTAACACCAAAAACACGGATAAAAACTCATCGGAGTCTTGCGCCACCGTGGTCCGTCCACGTGGCGTTCCTCTTAAACCAACTCCGCCGCAACCCATTTCATTATATACCTGGGGTTAATTAGTCATTTGGACTAATTAACAACCATTTTCGCCTATTAACTTTTCCCCGAGGTGATTAGATTTCGCATTAAAACCTTTTTAAACCCCGACGGGCCCACCTTTGAAATCGCACAAGTTTCCCGTCCTTTCAGTCGTTGGATCGTCCGTTCGTTGATCAACGGTGATCATTAATCCCGCTGCCCATCCCTTGCCAGCATGTTAACCAGCGGGGGATGGGCGGTTTTTGAAAAGTCAGCATTCCACGTGGCGTTAAAACTATGGAATCGCTCCCCCCGCGACTTTTACCGCCCTCGTCCATAAGCGGTGCGGGCTCACCGCTTACCACTTACCGCATACCGTCGGCCCCACTTCCCTACGTCACCCCGTACGTCAATGACGTCATCACCTCGAAAAAAAACAAAAACCCTTTTGACTTGTAAATAAGCCATTTTTCGTGTTTTTTCAGTTATTTTTAGTTTCTGAAAGCGACAGAGCTCCCGCTGCAATTTTCAAATTTCTCTGCAAATACACCAATTTACTCCGAAATTCTGCTGCGCCCGTGTTGAAGAACGTCCCCGCCATTGCTCATTACCTGTTAAAGAACCAGTTTCCATCTAAAAACAGGTATTTATCATTTCGCGCCCCGACTGCAAGTCAAGCTTAGTTTCCTTTGTTTTTCTCTGAAAAAGTGGTTAAAAATCCTCTCTGAGTCCTCATTGAAGATTTAAAACCTGTGAATTTGCTTCCCAAACCTGCGAATTGTTCCAATTTCCTCTTTTGTCAGATATCCCGCCCGGTCTGCAAGAAAAAACGAAAACCTCCATTTTGAATCCACAAGAACCAAAATGGAGGCCCCGACAGCCTTAAATATCACTCCATTGAATACTCCTCACCGGGAATTAGACTATTTACCTCTAATAGATGAAGATTTCCAAATTAAAGACCTGCATTTTGATGAAAGTCCCCGTTTGAGTTTCTGTCGCTGCAGAGACGAACACTCGAAGGGGCAAGATCTTATAGGGTTGTGGGAATCCAATCTCCCAAGGTATTTTATTCCTAC
Source organism: Pinus albicaulis (assembly GCA_034641835.2). Classification (NCBI taxonomy): domain Eukaryota; kingdom Viridiplantae; phylum Streptophyta; class Pinopsida; order Pinales; family Pinaceae; genus Pinus; species Pinus albicaulis. Next base: position 312,476,863 of record CM076584.1, read on the forward strand.
AATCCACGTTTTCCCTGAAATCATTCATTACTGTCATGCAAATTATGATCCCGCACAAAGAGCTGTATTAGCTCCTGATCAAAGTGTTCTGTTCCCTATCACACCTCAGGCTATCAATGCTATGTTACACTTTGAGCCAGAACAAGAATTAGCACCTTTGTCCATGGAAGGGTTGATTGAGAAAACCAGACAGTTAACCCCAGAGAAATTAAAAGCAATGTGTCAGTATTTCATGTTACCTGAGCATCAGCCAAAAGGGACTCCCCCCTATGGTTTTTACTTTTTTAATACATTGGGAAGGCTTATTGTGAATGTAATATCTTTTGTTTTAGGATTCAATACCAGTGAGTATGTAGATGAGATAACTCTAGCTTTGCTATCCATCTTTACCCCTGGGCAGCCTCCTGAGATTAAGTATGATTATGCTTCCTTCATTGCCAACAAAATCCATGATCAATTTTTAAGGCTAGATACTGAAAAGGTTTTTAAGTACTCCTGAGTTATCTATCATCTCATGATCTTTTATCAGTCAGACAGATTCCCTTTCCCTGTTCAGAAACTTGATGCTAAAGGTAATCCCAGGTCTGTTATTTTTTGGTCCCCCATCATTCATTTGTCCTCTGACTCTCCCTACTCTTATTCAGAATTCATTGATTAGTTTGTACATCCTGCTACAACTTTGTTAACAGGAGTTTCTCCCCCCAGGCTTAGTACCGAAATTAGAAAGACCTTGCAATTGTCAAAGAGTTATAAAGTTGGGGATTGGTATTTATACCAAAACCATACAGTCATCAGGATTTATGGATGTGAATTACATCCATTCAAGTTACCCAGATATGTACCAATGAGAATTTTTGCTTTGGAATACTTTAGACAGATGAATAACTCAGATGTAATCCATTTCTGCAATGTAAAGAAGAAAGCACAGTTAAAGATCAAAAGCCAGTTAGGTCCTTTCGTTTGCAATTCTAGAGAAGCTGAGAGAGAAGCAGAACTTTTATTAGAGAGAAAATTCCAGACATCTTTCCGTTGGGTCCCTTATGACCCCTTTGGTTTCATTTGTGAAAGAAGGTTAAAAAATAAGTCATCTCCTTATGTACATCACAGAATTTCTGACATAGAACAGTATGCAAATCAAGATGAATGGGTTAAAGGAACACTTGTTGAAGAGGGAAGTGGAGCTGACAAATTGAATAAACTTATGAAAAATGTTGAGAAGAAATTTGACCTAGAAACATATGATCAAATGCAGGTACCCTACATTGGCACATCTTCAGCAGCCACTCTACAACAAGCTCTACAGGAAGATAGTCCATCAGTAGCAGCAGAACCCAAGGGTAAAGGAAAAGAACCTATAGTTCAAGTCATTGAAACCCTGGTCATGGCAGAAAAATCACAGAGTTCCAAAGCACCAGAACTATCTCAGACTTCTCACACACCAGCAAAGCAAATCCAAGTTCCAGAGATGCAAACTCCACTGAATGTGGAAATAGGGAAAAAGAGGCTAGCTCCGGATACCACACCTTCAAAAGGAGCCCCACAAGTTTATCAAGCTAAAAAACACAAGTCTGATCCACCTCCAGATGTAGAAATTATAGATGAAGTATTTGATGATGGTAGAGAAGATAGTCAGCAAACAGGTACAGCAAGTGAAACAAATATAAGCCAGAAAGGGATACAAAAGCAATTAAGCACTGAAGTATCTTCTTTCAGACCGCCAAAGACAGATACTGGAGACATTAAGAAAACCTTCATTAATATCAAAACAAAGAATGATCCATTGAAAATGAAGGTATACGATCAGTATATGAAGATGGCTCCTCATAATCAGCAAAGGCTGATGTCTGCATTTGATCTTTCACAAGGTAAAATGCTAATGAGTCACTTTAAAGCAAAGGTACCAAAGCCAACGTCAGCAACAGATTACATCAGAACAAATTTTGAAGTTTTAGCAAAAGATATCCATCCCCTGGATCAGATAGAGCTTCATAGACAAACAGGGGAAATGGTTTATTCTAATCTCACCAACAAAGCTATGGCAGCTTTAACGCTGCAAGATTCCTTGAATAATACTACTGCACAATTGAAGATTGAGAGGGCCTCCTCACAGGCCAAGGACAATAGAATAAAGTCGCTAGAAGAGATCATCATTGGTTTGGGTCACAATCCCAAAGACATTAAAGGTATTGAGGCATTGGTAAAAAAGAAAGAGGATGATATAGCTGCACTCAGAAAACAGCTGAAACTACCAGCCTCGAGGCACCCTCAAACATAGGAAGTTATAAAAGGAAATTCACAAGAAGAAATGATGGAGTTGCTCTTGAATTTGACAGAGCGACTAAATGAAACAGAGAAGGAGTTGGAAAAAGCATTGCAGGAACAGGAAATTATCAAGCAGACTTCAACAACAGGTACTACAACTACAGGACAGCAGGAACAACCATCTCAAGTAAACATTTCTAATTTGAATTCTGAGGATTTAATTAAACAGATGGAGAGTTTTCAGCTAAAGGTCACAGAACTCCAAGAAACAAAATTACAATTAACAAAATTGGAGGGAAAATATGACACATCCAAAAAGACAGCTGCTGACAACCTCAGGGAAATAAAAAGATTGGAAAAATTGGTTGAGGCTTTGCAAAAAGATCTTTCACTGGAAAAGCCTCTGAATGAAATAAATGATATTCTTTGGTGCAACATCATTGAATTAATAAGAGGTATTTGGCCCTCCATTCAAGCTATTTTTGAGCAAAATGAATTAGTCAAGATAGCACAAGAAGAAATAAATAAAACTAGACATGAATTAAGAGGCAAGCCGGAGCAGGCCCAGCAGATCATTCAATTTTTGAATTCCAGAACAAAACAACAGCTTGCATTGTTAGGAATTGATGACAGAACAGGTGTAGTGTTGGAAGCAAAGAGAGTTTTCACCAAGAGGACTTTCATGCAAAATCTAGAAAGAAAGTGTACTGACATTTTGGTCGATATCAACGTTTTCGGAGAGAAGTTTCAAGCTTTGCTGGACAGTGAATTGCCAAGTCCCATGCTCACAGAGGATCAAATAGTAGACTTGGAAACCTATGAGAAAAGAATAAAAGCTCATGCTAAAAATACAGCTATAGGTTCTACTAGCTCATCAGAACCTGTATTACCAACTGGGAAAAGTATTTATGAAAAAGTGAGGAATCTATTTCATCTGGAGCATGAAATAAAGTATCTATTTCCGAACGAGCCCACTTTTTATAAACTTACTGAAGCAGATGAAACTTTAAGGAAACTCAGAAGAACAATGATACCAGATGATCAGTGGTGGAAGGAAATGCTGGAGGTTTTGTAAAAGTTGTTTTCAGGATGAGATTTTATCTTTACTATCAAGTAAATGGTAAAAACAGAAAAGCAGATGAAAGAGTATCAGATGAAAGGTTAAAGAGTATCCGTAAGAAGAAAGAGTATTCTATAAGTCAAAGAAATACGCAAAGGACAGCACAGATTCCTATTTTAAGCACTTATCTTTAGCACGTCCATGAAGAAAGGAACAGCACATCAGCCGTTACCCATTATTCTATTTACGAGACCATGTGTCTCTTGTTGTTTATAAATATGCTTTAAGTCAGCCTGGATTATTGGCTAGGATAGCGTAAGATTGTTAGGATTATTTTGTGTATAAATAAACCCTCAAAGAGAGTGTTGAGGGTGGATTCTATTACTCTGCTGTAACATTGAGATTTTCAGAATAAAAGCTTTTGGAGAAATTTACTTGTGGCTTGCTGGATGACGTTTTGAAGCACTGGACTTGTTGCAGGATTCATGTGTTGGACTACAGTTCAATAAGTGTTTCTACCCTTTGTCTGAAATTTTATATTAGTTTATCATATCATCATATCCATTTCTGAATAAATTACATAAAGGATTGAAACAGAATTTGCTTAATTGTACTCTGTTTTCAAATGTTATTATTCTTAATGTTTTCTTCTAAATTAGTTATAAGCATGAATTCTTAAATGCTCCTGCTTTGCTAATTTAATCATTGTTGATTACTATAACAAAGAATCCTTCATTGCTCTTTGCTTGTAGTCATTTCTCTTCTTTCTCTTGAACAGTGAGTTTGCTTATGACGGATCACTTTCTATTGACGACATCTCGTCATCTAGGAAGTTGATCTAGAATCCGTTAGCACCTTGAAATCTGCATGCCTTAATGGCAAGTTTCTCGCCTTCGATGACAGCTTGCATCATTGACCTTCGATCGAACGATTCTGTGAAATGTTCGACTTCAGATCACTTATTCACATTTCATCGATTTTACTGAGTACTTTGAGAGCCATTGTCATTATTGGTGGTTTCTCTCACACTTTTTAACAGTCGACATCATTGACTGGTAATCAAGTGGGTTCTACCATGTTCGACTTCAACACATTTAATCGCATGGATAGAATCGTACTATTTCCAGAAGCAGAAATCAAGACCCTGGATCTAGTTTCTACCATCCAGGCTACAAGGTGTTTTATTATTCATTATGCAGTAGACTATTCATTATAGATGGCTGCATCCATGCTGTGTCTACAATATTGATGTAATATTAAAATCATTTCTGTATCAGAACAAGTTTAGTTAGTTTTGATCTGAGTATGGGAATGCTTACCTCAGTGATGATATATATATATATGATTTGCATTGAATGTTTTTACAGGGTTCCAACTGGGGTGTCCATAGGCTAATCCTTGAAATGATAAAGCACATCACTCTTCGAATGCTCTCAAAATTCGCACTTTAGGGGGGAATTTTTTACACTGAAATTTTTCACCATGATTTTTTAGTACTCCCTTAGAAGTCTACAACATCAAATTTCCTAAAATCAAGCCTTGAAATTGAGAGAGAAGCTCATAAAAGTCTTAAAAACACTTGTACCGAACTTTATCTTAACATTGCCTGCGGTGCCACACCTTTTTGTTCTAAAGCATGCAAAGATAAACGCAATTTTTCTTCATTAAGGGTGCAGACCCCTGTAAAAGGTAAAACAAAAGTGGAAAGTAACATTTAGAAGCCCAGCAGTCAAATCTGGAAGCTTCTAGAAGCAATTATCCAGTTGAAGGTTTGCTGCTATCATGTATGTTCATTCCTCCATTATGGGAGCCTACCCCTTGATTAATGGAGTTCAATCTCTTCAAAAGAGAGTTATATCCCCTCTTATGTGGAACCATAACCTCCTCTCTTTCCCTATAAATTGTAGCCATAGTGGAGCTTCAAGACTTAGTTAGTGAGTTAGACTTTAAGAATTTTTGAGGAGAAATGCTATAGATACTCAGACTCTCTTAACTGATCATTATGTGGGAATGATTAGAAACCTATGTGCATTTTAGCTGAGAGAGTGAAAATCTTGTCAGAGTAAAGGAAATGCCTGTTCCGGACCCCAGGAAGGCTTGTACGACATCAACGCGGACACGGTTGTAAGGCTCTTCTTTATTAAAGATAATATGAATGAATACCGTTTTCTCAATGAGTTCTTTAATTAAATAGATTGTTTTTCATGTTTTCTCAATGAGTTATTTAATTAATTATCTTATTTCTTGAATTCATTGATCATCTTGATAGATATATAATTCTTGAATTAGTTTATCCTATGCAGGTGCTATTGATTTATTCCATGTTTGTGATTGCAGATCTTTGAAGATGACTCTTTCAAGAAATTGGAAATAAGATTATTACAAATAGCGCTGGACTACAAGTAGGTATTCAAAACCCCTATTGTAGCTAATTCTGAATCGAATATTATCTAGAGAAAATAGTTTTTTTTGTCTGTTTGTTTCTAGCTGTCTGTAGGACACTTGGGAGGCCTGTCTTGTTCGCAAGAACAAATTATCCGTCCAACAGGTCCTTGGACTCCAAAGACTAGTTTGAAGCTACCCCTGTTTATTTGTTCTCACCAATCTAACAAATTATGGGTACCTAACATGATGGAAATCATGGTGAGACCTTCTGAATAGATGATATAGTAGACATCCTTAAGACCTAAGAAAACCAAAAACCTCCTTATATTGGCATTTAGTTGTTGATGGTGGAAAACAAATAAATTCTTAAAGAGTAAACATCATCCACCTGACGATTGCACCAGTCTTCAGTAGCCCTATTGACCTCACTAGTTCTTGAAGACTCCCCTAGGAATGAATTAATCAATCCTAGTATTGTTGATGGTGGGAAAAACAGTTGAAATCTTCCACCTGGTGACTCCACAACTCTCAATAGACCTAAAGACTTCACTGGTAGAGAACTATAGACAAGTTGAAAAGATACAGTGACCCTTTTTTATTTACAAACATGGATCCAAGGATACAAAGGAGATATGCCCCAATGAGTAGAGATCACATCCCTAGATTCCCAAACAAAATGCCTCAGATAAATTGGATAAAAATTTGCCTATATTTCAAGATGAAAAATTTGATGACCCCTTGCTACATCTAATAAAATTTCATATACATGTATAAAGGTTAAAGGTTGAATGGAACGAGGACTACCTCATGAAAATTTTTATGGCAACATTAGAGGGTAGCCCGAGGGAGTGGTATGAAGGTCTAAAACCAAGTAGTTTATTTTCATTAAAGGATCTCCACAAGGTGTTCTATGAGCATTATAAAGAAAATTATCCATCTCTATCATTACCTAAAAATTGTTGTGATCAATCCAAAGACCTTATACAATACCTTGTGAACATTGATGAAGATTTAGGAAATTGGCATCCTGAAGACCTATTAGAGGAAATTAATGCATTTCGTACTCAAGATAACTATCATGACAGCCAAGAAGAGTTGATTGAGGATGAAATCCATCAAGAAGTAGGAGAAAATCCACAGGATCTCTCTGAAGACACAAGTGATGATTCATCAACCCTACTAGATGAGGCTCAAGAAGACATTCATCTAGAATCAACCTTCACAATAGAAAGAGAACTTTTGTACTTCTGTCCAAAGAAAGAGAAAAATGCCTCCTCTTTTTATTGAAGAGGAAATAAATCAGATGCTAAACATGCAGCCAAAATCTAAACCTTCATGTGAACAAAACATTTCTGTTCATTCTCTTACTAATCCCATCTACCATAAATCAGAAAGTGAACTTGTAGATTAATTCAAAGAAAAAAAAACTGATAATCCAAAATGTTTGATTGGTGAAATTACTTACATTGATGATTTTCCAAAGTTTGATCAGTATGATGATGATGTTCTCCAAACAGAATCTAATCTTTCAAAGCAATCAGCAGTTGGTTTGTGGGAGGAGGTTTAGTTTCATCAACCTCAAAAAAGTAATAATCCAATACATACCATCTATGACATTGATGAGGAAATCCATGAAATTTTAGAAGTAAGTGAAGTATCTTTAACTCTTTGATATACTTCATCTAATTCCATTAGAAATAAATTTCATGTGATTGGAAATCAAAAGCCTTTTTGGTTTGGTGTTGAGGTTGAGGAAGATAGTGAACTTCTTGAGCAAGTTGTCAATAAGAAGCCTTTTTCTGACATAGTTGAGGAAATCCTTGATAACATAGGTTCCTTCTTAGCTCCAGATTTGCAACCACCAAGTTCCCTTAAATTTTAGATTGCAGATGAAGGCTTAGAAATGGATAATCACAGGAGAGTTGATATACTGCCTCCTCAAGAAGATTTGTTGCCAAAGAATACTCCTGCTCATCAACATGATGACCTTCACACAGAATTTAGCCCACTCAATCTGAACATATCAAGTGTGCTAGAGGAAAACATTGCAATATATGATGAGACTGACAGTGCGGATGATCATGAGGAAGAGGAGGAGTCTCTTTCCCAAAAAATTCCCAAGCTTAGCCAAGTGGAGGAAGAAGCAGTCCTGGATCAAGCTTATTTTCCAAATCCTCACATTCAGGTATTGTTTCAAGATCCCTTTAGTGATTTTATAGAGGCATTTGAAGAGGGAGTAAAATATGTTAAGATTAGTTTGATGCAAGGTTTAAAGAAAATTTTAGGCGTCACCGTTCAAAAGTAAGTAATATGGGAGTGGCCCTTTTGTTTGTCCAACATACTCAAGGAGCTAAACAAAGATCAATCATGGAATCATCTACTTGATTGGTTGTATTGGAAAATACAGTTCACTAGCTGAATGTATGCCTTCCAGTTAGATTAGGATAGATAGGCATGCAAATAAGCTCATCCCTATGAGCATTTTTCTAGATTTAGTTTCAATTTGTTTTGACAAAAACGAAAACACAAAAAACAAGAAAAAGAGGAAAAAGAGGGCAGATGAAAAGAAGAGGTACAACCCCATACCAAAAAATATTACTTCAGAAAGTGTGCAAGTCTAAATGCCACTACTTGTTGAGGAAAAAGAGTCTTGTTCAGTCATCCAACCTAATCATGGCTAAACATGTTTTGAATTTATGCTCGTAGTTTAGTGAAAGAAGACTTGTTATATCATTTAAGCTTGAATTGTTAGTAGGATATCTTAGGGATAAAATTTGTTGGTTCTCAATGCTCAAATCTGAACCAAAGAGAAAAAGAGGGATGCCTAACAATTTCTAAATCACAACCCTCATGCTTTATAGTTTTTGATTATGCAAAATAATGTCTGTGTGAATCTTGTTCAAATTCCACAACCCATGGAAAATCATATTGATTAATCCTGGTTTGATCATGTTTTGAATTTCATGTCAGTAGGTTAGAGAATAAAGTTTTCAAACAACTTAATCTTGACAAATGAGTAGACTAGGTAGAGAAAAAATAGAGTTCGTTAGCCTATCCTGAACTTTTGGAAGTGATAAGGGTACAAGTAGATAGTTTGTTTTTCTTTCAAAAATAAAATGAATGTCAAGGGTTTGCCAGTCCAAGTGCACCCAAGGAAGAAAAAATGCTAGACAAAGTAGGCTAGGTAAGTAGTGATGAGGTTGAATTAATCCTGTTTTTCAGATTCTTGAGATAATAACTTCAAAGAGAAACATCAACAAATGAAGAAGAAAAATCTGCCCAATGGATGAGGCATTGGTCTTCATAAAGTTAGAGATTTGATATTTGAAGTTCTGGACACCTCCTGAAAAGGAGATGCCCTCCCCAAGTGGAGCCAATGTTAGTCATCAGTAATTTCTTACTATCTGAAGTTGACTAAATTTTAGTCCTAGATTTCTAAAAACAAGATTCATGAATATTGTGAGTTTTAGAAATCTCACTACCCTCATTATCCTTAGGATAAATTTTTTACTATCTCACTATTCTGTCATGTCATGGTCAACTTACCACTCCTACAGGACCCCTCATGGGCTCATGCCATTCATATTTATCCTATTTTTCCACCCATGACCTCAGTACTCTATTTTACCTTGCCTCACTCTTCTACTTGCCATCTAGGATCGCCAACCAGCCTACTTTTTTCCAATGTTCACGAGATATCTTAAGCATTTATGGTCTCAAAATACCTCTATGAGCTCTTTAGATCATTCAAGTACATCCATCTCTATATACTCAAATAAACCCATTGATAAAAAATCTTTGTTTTACAATGTTGAGATCCCAAGCCTAATTTTAGTAAAGGACAAGTCTAAAGAGCCTCCCACTAGGTCATCAGGGTTTTCATAAGTTGAGGGATTGTCTCTGATGTTCTAAATCCGTGTTGTTCATATGCCAAGAAGGTGAATCAAATGGAAAATAAGGTCAACATCTGTTGTTCCAAGACAGATCATGAAAACCTTCAAAGAAGACCTCCTTAATCAAGCACAAATTATGTAAAGGATAGCTACCCATTTTGACATTTCTGCAAGAGTGTCAAGGTGGCTATCAGCAAAAAATTAGGTAAGGTAAGAGGCTTGCCCCTCATTGGAAGATACACTCAAGAAAATGGAAGAGGAGGCAACCTATGTTCAAAGAAAATTAGGAGTTGTAGGACTGATTAGACCAGCAATGTGCCAAGAAAGAAGACAATGCAAAAAACCACAAGGAGAGGGGTACATCAGCACAACCAAGCATGAATTGAAGATTTGTTGAAACTAGAAATAAAAATAAGAAGCTGTAATATTCCAATTTTAGCACATAACTAAATGGAATATTAAAATTTTTCTTTTTTCACCTAGCAGCTAAATAAATGAGTAAGGAGGCCCATGCTTATGAAAATCCTGAATAAAATCCCTCACATGTGAAAAGGGATAAACATAAGAATTGGATTTCACACCCTTATGTGTGAAAGAGGAAAATTGCATGAAGACAAGGTCAAGTTTGACCATGTCAACAACGCTTCCATAGGAGGATTGGATCACTTTAGAAGACAGTGCAGTGTGAATGAGGAAGAGGATATTTGGTGGAGGAAACCCTAGCAAGTGGGACCCATGGAGAGAGAGCTTTCACTTGTTTAAAAGGAGGGCAAGGCAACCATTTTTATTCATGAATTAGATTATTGATTTCATTGTCTATGCAGACATTGTGCATTCTCCTGCTGTTTAGCAAGAATTGCCGGGTAATTCCTATTTAGGATTCCTTCTCCTTCTTGAGAGGCCTATTGAGGGATTGTTCTTCATTTTCCACATTTCTTGTCTCAAGGCCAAAGCTATCTCCTTCAGTCATAGCGTTATTCCTAAATCAGGATAACTTTGTGTTGCAGGGTATTGTAGTGGGGACTCCACAACACCATTTCCTGGGCTCATCTTTCAGAGGAGGGAGCTTATATTCCTCTGGGAGGTTCGTGAGGGAGATTTTGTAGCATATTGCAGATCATTGGCATCAGGCCAAGAATTTATCTTCACCAAAAACGCAGTCCCTTCTCTATACTGCGTTATTTTTTAGTGCAACTGCAGTGGGGACTTGCTCCACTATTTTGGAGGGTGAGATATTCAAGGAATGGATCAGCCTTTCACCTAATATATCCTTTGGATGAGATTCAGCCATCATTTTTGGCATCATCCACTATCTACATCCATTTCCTTTTTCTGAGTTGCAGCTGCAACACTGCTACTCCGACATTTCTGCATAATTTTCATTTTGTGTAGATCTCACCCAATCCTTCTAAGGATTGTGTATTGTTGTTTCCAGGGGTTGAGATCTTGCTCCCCCATCTATGTTTGAACTCTATATTGTTATATTCATTTATTGACATTATTTTGCAGCATTTCTCCATTATAGACTGCGCAGTCATAGCCAGGGCTTCTCTTGTGTAGCATTATTTCTCCATTTGCCATGTATATGTTTCGTTGAGGCTGCATTTCCTAGCTTGAGAGATCATTTACTCAAGATCTTGTATACATTGTTTCTGCTATAATATAATTTAATGGTTATGTGGATCTTCTAGCATTCTTGGTATTAATGTATTCACTGCTATTTCTAGCTCATGTTTATGTATTGCTGAACTCCACATTGGTAATATCTTGAGATATTCCCAATAGTGTAGTTGTTCCAGATTTGGAATATTACAGTGGTATCAAAGCATGATCTCTAGCTCAGCCTGTGAGTCTCAGCCAAAGAAGATCAAGATGATGAAGAAGATGAGCTTGGTCTCATCAATTTTCAGATCCGAGAGAACCTCTCTAAGGAGGTCAAGAAGATGGAAGAAGGAGAATTGGAAGGACCATGCACTTCCTATTCTCACAGAAAAGGAGGCATGAAGCATGAAGAACACTTGGAATTCAAAATTATAAGTGAGTATCTAGATGAATACCGAGCTAAACCTAGAGCCTTCAAAGAGACTCTGGCTTTACCACAATTTATTCAGCAGAGAGAAGAAAGAAGACCCCACAGCTACGGGATGATGAGAGGCAATAGATTTCTATTGTCCACATTTGATGGATCACTCACATGTGCAATAGAGGTTTGGGTGAAGAATCTAGAGGCTTCCTTCCTACTACATCCTGTATTAGATAGAGAGGCTATAGAAGTTACAGCGTTACAACTTGAAGGTGAAGCAAGTACTTGGTGGATCAGTCATTCAAGCCATACAAGGGTTTCTACTCTTGTTGAGTTTTCTCAGAGATTGATCAGAATATTTTTCCAGAAGAGGGAGGAGCCCTCACCACCAGTTGATGAGGCATGTACCAACGCTATTGAGACCATGGAGGAGAAGCCTTCATCTTCAACAGTTTGGGAGGCCAATACTTATGAGGAGGAAACTCTTGCAACACTACAAGGAGCTTCCACATTTAACCAAGGTTTGATTAAAAATCCATCTCTTGTCATTTCAAAAAAAAATTTGGATGGGTATAAATCATTGCATTCAATTGACCTAGAGAAGTAGAATATCATTGCACTGAAAAAGAGCAGTGATGGAGGAAAGAGGAGTCATTCCTTATGTGAGCACTCAAAAGACAGCTTCATTCAGGGAACCATGAAGGAAGCAGTGAGGAGGAGTAGACATCTAGAGATAAGAAACTCTTTCTCATCTCTAGATGAAACTCTCTCAATGAGCATGCCACAGCTCAAAGAGAGACTTATACTGGAAGAAGATCCAAGACCCCTTTGGTTTTGGAGGACCATGCATGAGGAGGAGATCTCAAGCAGAGATTTCAGTGGAGGTGCACTCCCATACATCATGGAGTGCAAGATTCTTCAAAAGTTTGAGGAAGTTATTCCCTTCTCATAGGAGCAGATAGAAGATGGAGGACATCTTCAGATGGATAAAATCTCTCATGACAGTGTTGGACATTTCTTGAGCCATGCACATCATGATGGGAGGTTTTTTCCTACCACCTATTTGGGTCCTTATAGGGTCAAATTGATCCTTGGGAAGATTTCATTTCAAGATCCCATGAAATGCAGGAATCTGATTTGGGATGATGGTAGCCCTCATGGGAGGAGTACCAAGATGAAGGGTGGGAGGAGACATCCAAAATTGATTGAGTGGATGTGGATGGTGAGCAAGAAACTGGTAAGATACTTACAAATTTATGATACCGGGCAGCAGGAGGCTTGGTTGTGCTGGTTACTCTTGAAGGAGTTTGGCCATCTCTTGGCATACACTCTTTCCAAGGGTATGAGGATGGAGACACTGTGGCAGGATTCTGGCATCATAGAGCACCAAAGAGTATGGATGCATAGTGATGATACAACATTTATATCATTCACTATGTCTTCATCACATGTCCTGTATGATGAAAGCATGAGGAAGCAGCAAAAAATTTTGCTGCTTGGGTTATTCTTTGGAGAGCAAGGGCAGATTTGCTCTCATTTCTTGTATGATGTTGCAGGAGTAGAAGATGGCACTATCATGGTGCAAAGGGGATGCTCCTTGGCCTTTGAAGATCACGAATTACTTCCACCTTGGGAGAGATTCCATAGTTGCAACAATAGTGTTGGAGGGTTGCCCATTCATGTTGGGGGCAACAGTGTTGTGCCATCTAGATATTATTCAGTGCCTCATGTAGAGGAAGGAGGATCTCTTGCTCCAGGTAGAGGGATTCTTGCATCTTTGCAAGGAAGTCCCCAGGATCTCATGTATGGAGATCAAGGCACAACTCATGTTTTACATGTGCCATTGTTCAGGAGGTGTGGAACCTTGGAGAAACAAGGAGAAGATAGGGAGAAGACCCAACATCATGAGATAAGGAGTACACATCCCTATTCATTTTTAGAGGTTGATGCACCTGAGAAGGTGATTGGATTGTGCAGTGGAAACATGGAGAGTTTTCTCCATCCATATATTTAGTCATCTCTTGTTGAAGATGTCTGATTGCATGGAGACATTTTTCCGGGGAGACCACTGGATGAGAAGAGGAGGATGGATGCTTCACCAGTTGAGGCACCACTCAGTGATTTCAGAAGAGTGGAAACCTTGGGAGATAACTTCATAGTGCCGAGTGATCCAGATTTTATGCAGGAATGCAACAGAATACAGATATAACCATAAGAACAGAGATGCAGCGGAAATAATGCTTCATTTTATTAATAAACGAATGACTGAAATAAGCTTACAAACAGAATGGAAACAAGCTATGGCACTGGTAGTGTATCTCTGAGAAGAGATGTGGCGTACACAGGCCTCTAAACTGTGTTACATTGAGGCTCGTAGGCCTATTACAGACATAATAGAAATAGATGAGCTAGGGCACTGGCAGCGTATCCCTGAGAAGAGATGTGGCGGCTACCAGCCCCAGAACTGTGTTACAATGCAAACATAATGGAGATGTGGCGAGCTAGGGCACTGGTAGCGCTTATCTCTGAGAAGAGATGTATCGGCTCCTAGCCCCCTGAACTATCTTACAATGAGGATCGAGGGCCTATTTATTGTTGAGAAACAATGTAGAATCCGAAACGTCCAAAACCCTAACCGTAGGAGATGAAGCGCCAAAACTGTGGGCCCTGTTTGGGTAAATTGGTGGTTCAATTTCCCGGGGACGTAACTTTGGCATCCGATCTCTGTTTGACGCGCTCAATAGCTCGTTAGAAAGATCTGTCTGAGGAGTACAACTTTTGAATGAGCAACATCGGTCCATGGACCCATGTTGCTCTCCGTTTTCCCAAAAAGCGTTGTTTACGGCCTCAAAACGGCTCCGGAAGTTTAAGACCCGAAAAAATGCTAAAAATAGTAAGTTGTGCCGAAACTTACAAATTGAAATAACTGATGGTGGGGGTTCAAATGGACTCGATGGGTGGCCACCAATATCCACCTAGATTATTAATGCCCCAAAACAGCTCTGGGTGTGCAGGACCCGAAAACTTGCTATAAATAGTAAGTTGTGCTGAAGCTGAAAAACTGAAAGAATTGATGCTGTGGGTCCAAATGGAATAGGTGGGAGGCCACCGATATCCACCTGGATCACTGAGAGTCTTGGGTAGACTCAAGGAGGAGAGATCAATTCTCTCAAAATCATTTTCACCCACTCTCATTTCAGATTCTGTGCCATGGCATAAGCAGCAGGGGAAGGACAACCCTTCCAACTTGCATCTTTGGCATGGGAGATGTCAAAGAAGAAGATAACCATATGACAGATGTCCTTCATGAGGAATCATCAGCGCTGTCACTATGGAGGATACATCCATGTTGGAGCTCCGGGTTGTTGGTGGAGTATGCCCAGGATCATCTTGCTTGCATGATATTGATAGATCAGAATATGAGGAGATGCATAGATCATGTGCAGATGGAGGAGATACATAACTCTTTGGAGGTGTTAGCACAACCACCTATTTTCTCTTTGAGGATGATAGGGGACTCATTTTTTAGCCACTCCATTTGCATGGGCAAAACTTATGGTAAGGGTATTATTTATTTTCATGATGATTTGTATATTCATCCCTTAACCATATATGTACAGGATGTTACTCTGAGGAGGAGCATTATTTTTCCTAGACCCCATGGTCTACTTGAGGCCATGAGCATCATTTTCCTAGGAGGATTTGGGGAGGAAATGTATTTTGGAGGACCTTCTCACCTTGCACCATACATCATTCACTTTCTCCATACATTTGAGGAGAGTAGGACAACAAGAAAGTGGTTGAGAGGCCACACTTTTTGTCATACTCTTTTGCAGTTGAGGGTCAAACTGCATTGGTTACAATTGAGGGGCCATTTTCCTTCTCCCTTGCCACACATGATAGAAAGCATGGTTATCATTATGGTTCATTATGTTGATGTTGTCTTTATGTTTGTTGAGAGCATGATTGGGGGAATGACACATTGGTTGGATGTGTCCCTTGGGGGAGAGATCTCCCACATTATTTGCATTGCATATTCTAATGGGAGCATGAGAGCACATGTTTCCACTCCAATAAAGCATTTTTTTCTATTTGAGGTGAGCCATATGATTGATTGCATGCCATATGATGGTGACTTCCAACTCATCACATATGAAATTATTTTGGACAGCATGTTTCATAACGTTGGAGAAAAAATCCTTGGAAGTCTAGTCTTCATCTTGCCACTTGAGGGAAACATTATTGCAACCCAAGATCAACATATACTCTACACTTATCCTAAGTGGAGAGGAGGATAGCATGGGGTAGGCTATTTTTTCTACCAAGATCAGATTTTCAGCCCACCTATATTGCAGGAGCCAAAGGTGGAAGATGATTTTCAGGAGTTTCCATGTTGGGAGGTAACTCATTTTGTATGGATTATTGCTTGGGGGATGGAGGATCCACACGGGGAAGATGTTCCTCAACATATTTTAGACTCCATGACTTGGGTGGGGATTCTTCAATTCTATCCTTGCAGTTTCTTGAGGACAAGCAACATTTGGGAAGGGAGGACTGTAATATTCCCATTTTAGCACATAGCTAAATGGAATATTAAAATTTTGATTTTATCACCTAGCGGCTAAATGAATAGGTAAGGAGGCCCATGATTATGAAAATCCTGAATAAAATCCCTCACATGTTAAAAGGGATAAACATAATAACTGGATTTCACACCCTTATGTGTGAAAGAGGACAATTGCATGAAGACAAGGTCAAGTTTGAATAAGTCAACAATGCTGCCATAGGAGAGTGGATCACTTTAGAAGAGAATGCAGTGTGAATGAGGAAGAGGATATTTGGTGGAGGAAACCCTAATGAGCGGGACCCATGGAGAGAGAGCTCTCACTTGTTTAAAAGGAGGTCAAGGCAGCCATTGTTATTCATGAATTACAGTATTGATTTCATTGTCTATGCAGACATTGTGCATTCTCCTGTTGTTTAGCAAAAATTACCAAGGAATTACTGTTTAGGATTCCTTCTCCTTATTGAGAGGCCTCTTGAGGGATTGTTCTTCATTTTCCACATTTCTTAGCTCAAGGCCAAGGTACCTCCTTCAGTCACAATGTTACTCCTGATGCAGGATAAGTTTGTGTTGCAGGTTGTTGCAGTGGGGACTCCACAACACCATTTCCTAGGCTCATCTTTCATAGGAGGGAGTCTCTATTCCTATAGGAGGTTAGTAACAAATATTACTGAGCATATTTCAAATCATTGGCATCAGGCCAAGCATTTTTCTTCACCAACAATGTAGTCCCTTCTCTAGACTGCGTTATTTTTTAGTGCAATTGCAGTGGGGACTTGCTCCACTATTTTCGAGGGTGAGATCTTCAGGGATTGGATCATACTTTCACCTAAGAGATCCTTTGGATGAGATTCATCCATAATTTGCAGAATCATCAACTATCTACATCCATTTCCAGTTTTTGAGTTGTAGCTGCAACACTGTTACTCTAGCATTTTTGCAGAATTTCCATTTTGTGTAGATCTCAGCCAATCCTTCTAAGGATTGTGTATTTTTGTTTCCATGGGTTGAGATCTTGCTCCCCCATTTATTTTTGAGCTCTATATTTTTATATTCATGTATTGAAATTATTTTGCAGCAATTATCCATTATAGACTGCGCAGTCATAGCTAGGGCTTCTCTTGTGTAGCAGTATTTCTCCATTTTCCATGTATATGTTTTGTTGAGGTTGCATTTCCTATCTTGAGAGATAATTTCCTCAAGATCTTGTATACATTGTTGCTGCTATAATCTAATGTAATGGTTAAGTGGATCTTCTAGAATTCATGGTATTAATGTATTCACTTCTATTTCCAGCTCATGTTTATGTATTGTTGATCTCCACATTGGTAATATCTTGAGATATTCCCAATAGTGTAGTTGTTCTAGATTTGAAATATTATAGTGGTATCAAAGCATGATCTCTAGCTTAGCCTGTGAGTCTCAGCCAAAGAAGATCAAGATGATGAAGAAGATGAGCTTCCTCTCATCAATTTTCAGATCTAGAGAGAACCTCTCCAAGGAGGTTAAGAAGATGGAAGAAGGAGAAGTGGAAGGACCATGCACTTCCTATTCTCATAGAAAAGGAGGCATGAAGCATGAAGAACACTTGGAATTCAAAATTCTGAGTGAGTATCTGGCTGAATATCAAGCTAAAACTAGAGCCTGCAAAGAGACTCTAGCTTTACCACAAATTATTCAGTAGAGAGAAGAAATAAGACCCCACAACTACGAGATGATGAGAGGCAATAGATTTCTATTATCCACATTTGATGGATCACTCACATGTGTAGCAGAGGTTTGGGTGAAGAAGCTAGAGGCTTTCTTCCTACTACATCCTGTAGTAGACATAGAGGCTGTAGAAGTTGCAACGCTGCACCTTGAAGGTGAAGAAAGTACTTGGTGGATCAGTCATTCAAGCCATACAAGGGTTTCTACTCTTGTTGAGTTTTCTCAAAGATTGATTAGAATATTTGGCCAGAAGAGGGAGGAGCCCTCACCACCAGTTGATGAGTCATGTACCAGCATTTTTGAGACCATGGAGGAGTAGCCTTTATCTTCAACAGTTTAGGAGGCCAACACTTATGAGGAGGAAACTCTTGCAACCCTACAAGGAGCTTCCACATTTCAACAAGGTATGATTAAAAATCCATCTCTTGTCATTTCAGCAAACACTTTGGATGGGTCTACATCATTACATGCAGTTGACCTAGAGTAGTAGCATAGTAGTGCGCTGCACAAGAGCAGTGATGGAGGAAAGAGGAGTCATTCCTCATGTGAGCACTCAAAAGACAATTTAATTCAGGGAGCCATGAAGGAAGCAGAGAGGAGGAGTAGACATCTGGTGATAAGAAACTCTTTCTCCTCTCTAGATGACACTCTCTCAATGATCATGCCACAAATCAAAGAGAGACTTCTACTAGAAGAAGATCCAAGACCCCTTTGGTTTTGGAGGATCATGCATGAGGAGGAGATCTCAAGGAGAGATTTCAGTGGAGGTGCACTCCCACACATCATGGAGTGCAAGATTCTTCAACAGTTTGAGGAGGTTATTCCCTTCTCACAGGAGAAAATAGAATATGGAGGACATCTTCGGATGGATAAAATCTCTCATGATTGTGTTGGAAATTTCTTGAGCCATGCACATCATGATGGGAGGTTTTTTCCGACCACCTATTTGGTTCCTTATAGGGTCAAATTTATCCTCAAGAAGATTGCATTTCAAGATCCCATGAAATGTAGGAATCTGATTTGGGATGATGGTAGACCTCATGGAGGAGTACCAAGATGAAGGGTCGGAGGAGACATCCACAATTGATTGAGTGGATGTGGATGGTGAGCAAGAAGCTGGTAAGCTACTTGCAAATTTATGATACTGGGCAATAGGAGGCTTGGCTGCGCTGGTTACTCTTGAAGGAGTTTGGCCATCGCTTGGCATACACTCTTTCCAAGGGTATGAGGATGGAGATGTTGTGGCAGGATGCTGGCATCATGGATCAGCAAAGAGTATGGATGCATAGTGACGATACAACATTCATATCATTCACTATGTCTTCATCACATGTCTTGTATGATGAAAGCATGAGGAAGCAATAAAAACTTTTGTTGCTTGGGTTATTATTTGGAGAGCAAGGGCAGATTTGCTCTCATTTCTTATATGATGTTGCAGGAGTAGAATATGGCACTATCATTGTGCAAATGGGATGCTCCTTGGCCTTTTAAGATTAGGAATTACTTCCACCTTGGGAGAGATGCCATAGTTTCAGCAACAGTGTTGGAGGGTTGCCCATTCATGTTGGGGGCAATAGCACTGTGCCATCTAGAGATTATTCAGTGCCTCATGCAGTAGAAGGAGGATCTCTTGCTCCAAGTAGAGGGATTCTTGCATATTTTCAAGGAAGTCCCCAGGATCTCATGTATGGAGATCAAGGCACAACTCATGTTTTACATGTGCCATTGTTGAGGAGGTGTGGAACCATGGAGAAAAAAGCAGATAGGGAGAAGACCCAACATCATGAGATAAGGAGTACACATCCCTATTCATTTTAGGAGGTTGATGCACCTAAGAAAGTGATTGGATTGCGCAGTGGAAGCATGGAGATTTTTCTCCATTCATATATTCAGTCATCTCTTATTGAGGATGTCTCATTGCATGGAGACATTTTTCCAGGGAGACCACTAGATCAGTAGAGGAGGATGGATGCTTCACTAGTTGAGGTAGCACTCAGTGATTTCAAAGGAGTGGAAACCTTGGAAAATAACTTCACAGCGCTGAGAGTCTTGGGTAGACTCAAGGAGGAGAGAGAAATTCTCTCAACATCATTTTCACCCACTCTCATTTCAAATTCTGCGTCGTGGAGGACAGAAGCCTTCCAACTTGCATATTTGGCATGGGAGATGTCAAAGAAGAAGATGACCATATGATAGATGTCATTCATGAGGAATCATCAGTGCTATCACTATGGAGGATAGATCCATGTTGGAGCTCCGGGTTGTTGGTGGAGTATTCCCAGGATCATCTTGCTTGCATGATATTGAAAAATCAACATATGAGGAGATGCATAGATCATGTGTAGATGGAAGAGATACATAACTCTTTGGAGGTGTTAGCACAACCACCTCTTTTCTCTTTGAGGATGAGAGGGGACTCATTTTTGAGCCACTCCATTTGCATGGGAAAAACTTATGGTAAGGGTATTGTTTATTTTCATGATGATTTGTATATTCATCCCTTAACCATATATGTACAAGATGTTGCTCCGAGGAGGAGCATTATTTTTCCTAGACCCCATGGTCTACTTGAGGCCATGAGCACTATTGGTAACCACTCCCTAGGAGGATTTGGGGAGGAAATGTATTTTGGAGGACATGCTCACCTTGCACCATACATCATTCACTTTCTCCATACATTTGAGGAGAGAAGGACAACAAGTAAGTGGCTGAGAGGCCACACTTTTTGTCATTATATTTTGCAGTTGAGGGTCAAACTGCATTGGTTACAATTGAGGGGCCATTGTCCTTCTCCCTTGCCACACATGACAGCAAGCATGGTTCTCATTATGGTTCATTATGTTGTTGTTGTCTTTATGTTTGTTGAGAGCATGATTGGGGGAATGGCACGTTGGTTGGATGTGTCCCTTCAGGGAGAGATCTCCCACATTATTTGCATTGCATGTTCTAATGGGAGCATGAGAGCACATGTGGCCACTACAGTAAAGCATTTCTTTCCATTTGAGGTGAACCATATGATTGATTGGATTCCATATTATGGTGACTTCCAACTCATCACACATGAGATGATTTGGGACAACATGTTTCATAAAGTTGGAGAAGAGATCCTTGGAGGTCTACTCTTCATCTTGCCACTTGAGGGCAACATTATTGCAGCCCAAGATCAACATATACTCTATATTTATCCTAAATGGAGAGGAGTATAGTGTGGGGTAGGATATTTTTTTCTACCAAGATTATATTTTCAGCCCACCTATATTGCAGGAGCCAAAGGTGGAAGATGATTTTCAGGAGTTTCCATGTTGGGAGGTAACTCATTTTTTATGGATGATTGCTTGGGGGATGGAGGATACACATGGGGAAGATTTTCCTCAACATATTTTAGACTCCATGACTTGGGTGGAGATTATTTAGTTCTATCCTTGTAGTTTCTTGAGGACAAGCAACATTTGGGTGGGGAGTACTGTAATATTCCCATTTTAGCACATAGCTAAATGGAATATTAAATTTTTTCTTTTATCACCTAGCAAATAAATAAATGGGTAAGGGGGCCCATGCTTATGAAAATACTGAATAAAATCCCTCATATGTGAAAAGGGGTAAACATAAGAACTGGATTTCACACCGTTATGTGTGAAAGAGGACAATTGCATGAAGACAAGGTCAAGTTTGACCAAGTCAACAGCGCTGCCATAGGAGGAGTGGATCACTTTAGAAGGCATCGCAGTGTGAATGAGGAAGAGGATATTTGGTGGAGGAAACCTTAATGATTGAGACCCATGGAGAGAGAGCTTTCACTTGTTTAAAATGAGGGCAAGGCAGCCATTGTTATTCATGAATTAGATTATTGATTTCATTGTCTATGCAGACATTGTGCATTCTCCTACTGTTTAGAAATAATTGCCACAGAATTCCTGTTTAGGATTCATTCTCCTTATTTAAAGGCCTCTTGAGGGATTGTTATTCATTTTCCACATTTCTTGGCTCAAGGCCAAAGCTACCTCCTTCAGTCACAACGTTATTCCTGAAGCAGGATAACTTTCTGTTGCAGGGTGTTGTAGTGTGGACTCAACAACACCATTTCCTGGGCTCATTTTTCAGAGGAGGGAGCTTCTATTCCTCTGGGAGGTTATTGAGGGAGATTCTTGATCATATTGCAGATCATTGGCATCAGGCCAAGCATTTCTCTTCACCAACAGTACAGTCCCTTCTCTAGACTGTGTTATTTTTTAGTGCAATTGCAGTGTGGACTTGTTCCACTATTTTGGAGGGTGAGATATTCATGGATTGGATCAACCGTTCACCTGATAGATAATTTGGATGAGATTCAGCCATAATTTGTAGCATCATCAGCTATATACATCCATTTCCAGTTTCTGGGTTGCAGCTGCAACACTGCTACTTCGGCATTTCTGCAGAATTGCCATTTTTTGTAGATCTCAGCCAATCATTATAAGGATTGTGTGTTGTTGTTTCCAGGGGTTGAGATATTTCTCCCCCATATATTTTTGAGCTCTATATTGTTATATTCATGTATTGAAATTATTTTGTAGCAGTTCTCCGTTATAGACTATGCAGTCATAGCTAGGGCTTCTCTTGTGTAGTAGTATTTCTCCATTTGCCATGTATATGTTTCGTTGAGGCTGCATTGCCTAGCTTGAGAGATCATTTCCTCAAGATCTTGTATACATTGCTGCTGCTATAATCTAATGTAATAGTTATGTGGATCTTCCATCATTCTAGGTATTAATGTATTCACTGCTATTTCCAGCTCATGTTTATGTATTGTTGATCTCCACATTGGTAATATCTTGAGATATTCCCAATAGTGTAGTTGTTCCAGATTTGGAATATTACAAAAGCCTCCATGATGACAGCAGGAAGATAGTTTGAATAGGATGTTGAAAGTGACCTCCAGGTTTTGCCAATGTAATAATTCATCCCTACCTCAAAGGGAGAGAATGCAAAGAGTATCAGTGAGGGAGGTTAAGTTTTCAAGAGCAGTCAATTGTCCTCAAATGGTGAAAGGAATAAAAGCCCAGGGTTGAGTTTTAAGGTAGAAATCAAGCTAATCATAAGGTTACTATTAAGTTGTCAAAATCCAAGAATGTCAGAAGGGACAAGCTTAGTATGACATGGAACCTGCAAATCAAAAGTGGCTAAAGGGAAATGGCATACATGGTTATGAAGAAAAATTTGTGGCACTTGTCAAAAGTGGATTTATCATGCCTACAAAAATCAATGAGAGAAATGAAGAAATTTCCTTAGTCACCCATCAAACAGGAGTCAATTTAAACTCCTAGGAAAGAACAGAGAGGTTTTAAAGATGCTGCCATCATGCAAAGTGCATAAAAATTTCAGAAAGAGATTGGAAGACATGAACATGAATAAAACACAGTGAATCATATAACTCCAATAGGCATCTGCAAAACAAGTTTTAGAAGCATCAGTAGCACAAAGAGAGCCAAAATCCATCATATCAGTTCTCTGAAAAACACCAAAGAGAAATGGTTGAGAGGAAAAGAGATCATTTTTTGTGTTTTAAGTCACCTCCTACAAAAGGTAAAAATAATATCAATGATAAAGTGACAAAAAAAACAGAAAATCTTAGCAAAAGTGGGTTTCTGATTTTAATTTATTTTTCCAAGGGTATAAAGGCATCTTATTTATCATTTTAGCTCATTTTGTCATCTTCAAAGAAAGTGAAAGGCTTTCAAAGAGAAATTTCTATGTTATGGCAAACTTTGGGCAAGAAAACCCTATGCTACGCTTCTGGGACACCGTGCTATGTGCCTATGAGTGCTTTCCTCTGAAAAATTCAATGGTATGCTGCGCACCTGTGAATGGACTCTACGCATTCATCCTGTGCAGACCCACCAGCCCAACAGAACTAGCATGCAGAGCTGACCCGACAGGCCCCAGCGCTATGCCTTTGGCGCTGCACGCAAAGCTGACCCAACAGGCCCATGTGATACACTCTAAAAACTACACAAAGAAACCCAAAAAGTCCATTCACCCTGCTGTCTATGCATTTAACTCTGCACGTTTTAGAAATTTCCCAACAGGCCCGACAGCCTTTGCCCGACAAGCCCGACAATATTTGCCTGACTGGCCCGGTGCTACACGCCTGCATTTCACGTTCAGCAGTGGCCCGACTAGCTCATGTAGCCATCCGACTGGCCTGGTGCTACGCACTTGCACTGCGCATTCAACTAGGATGGTTTATACAGTAGCTCAAACTCAAATTTGCTCAAAAAATTCTCAAAAGTCACTTCTAAGGGTTTCCTAGCACCTCTGAGGGGTAAGTAAAAAGGCACCTCCTTCATTTCCTAAGTTCTTGTCATTTAAATTAGAGGGAAAAAACCCTAGGTTTCTCCATCAGTTTCACAAATGAAAAATTAGGGTTTTGGCCTTCAAGGCAAGAGTAAAAGAGAAAAATGTTAGGGGAAACTAATAGTGACAGTGGCGAGGGAGGCCAAGCACCTAGAAGAAAACAGAAAAATGGTGGAAGGGTAGACAGATTTTAGCCACTAAATACCAAGGAATTGATGGCCTCTCCTTTGACAGTTGCATATTTCCAAGAGGTGGGTTGTTTTGACTTTTGTGAAAAAGTAAAAAAGATACAAAGTCATCCCGAGTTGACCAGAATGTTTATCATTAACCTTCATGATGATCATGTAAACTTAGCAGGAGTAAACTTTGAATTATCCTCAAAAATCATTTCTATGGCCACCGGAATACCTAGTATGGGAGAAAAGTGGCTCAAACAGGCTAATTTGGACCTGAGCGATTATCAACCTTTTCTGAAACCTAGATACCAAGATGGTTGCAAATCCATTTTCCCTTTTCACATTTGTTATAGAGATTTGCACCCCTGATGAAAGTCATCATGAAGTATTTCACCTGTGAG
Source organism: Pinus albicaulis (assembly GCA_034641835.2). Classification (NCBI taxonomy): domain Eukaryota; kingdom Viridiplantae; phylum Streptophyta; class Pinopsida; order Pinales; family Pinaceae; genus Pinus; species Pinus albicaulis. Next base: position 312,501,670 of record CM076584.1, read on the forward strand.
AATAGGTTTTCTAGGCTCTATTCATACCATATCAGACTCCTCATGTGCTTCACTAGGGCCAAGCTGCTACATTTGCCCTATTTTCTCTATAGGAATATTGATAAGATGTCTTACATTGTCCAAAAGAGACACCCTTCACAACAAATGCAAAGTCTTTTTCACCATTCTCTTATCAAGATGATTATGTTACATCAATTAGAGAATTACGGTATTCCATGGGAGGTGTCAATCGCCCATGAAGTTTTCACAAACCCATAGCCTCATCATCAGCCAAGTTTATCTTCATCTTCTCATCCACCTCCTTCCACTCCTCCATCACTCCCCACTGACCATGACTCATTATTTTCACATCAATCCTCCCCTCAAGAAAACTTCCCTTCCTCACCTTCTCCTAAAGCATCAGATCAAGAAGAGGACAATGAAAAAGAGTCAAATGATGACAAATGGTCAAATTAAGAGGAGGATGATGATGAAGAGGCGGAGGAAGAAAATGAAGAAGAGGAGGATGATGAAGAGGCAGAGGAATAAAATTATGAAGAGGATGACGATGATGAAGAGGCAAAGGAGGAGGATGATGAAGAGACAAATGAAGAAGAGATACAGGAAGATAATGAAGAAAAAGGTAGTGAGAAAAATAGTGACAAAGAAGATAGTAAAGAGGTAGAGGACAATGAATGAAAATTCACAAAACAATGAAGAAGAAAATAGTAATGAAGAAACTGATAAAGACACCTCTAACCGTGACAACATAGAAATTGATAAAGGGCATGATAATGTTGCAAACACAAAAGATAGTGATGAAGAAGAAACCATGATAACTGATATCCCTAATAATGATGACAACAATGACACTGTGAGCCAAAAAAGTAGTGAAGAGGTTGATGACAGTGGTGAAGATCACAACAGTAATGTTAGCATGGAGGAAAATGAAAGTGAGTCTCAAGAGGGTAGTCAAGAACACAGTGTAGAAGATATCAATGCAGAGATCATTGAGGAAAATAAAGGAAGTCTTGAAATCAGCCATGATGAGGGCATTCAAGTAAAAAAAATTGATCTTTTCCCTCTCACATATCAAAGAGGAAAGAGCCATGTGTTTGTTGCCTCTAAAAGGAAAGGGACAATTCCCTCCACCTCAGCTCAGAAGATTGACAAAGGCAAACATAAGGTAGAAGAAGAAGAAGATCATGAGGTTGAGAGGTAGTTTGACATTATTCAGGTGGATAGTGATGAGGAGAATGAAGCAAGGATCTCAAACTTTCTCATATAGAACAAAAATGCCCTCATTGAAGACCTCCAAGAAAATTTATATAGGGCCAAGGCTGTGATTGATGCCTTGACATGTAGAACAGGAAGCTAAGAGCACAAATTTATATTTATGAGGCTAAGGCAATCAAAGCTTGGAAAGAATCCCAAAGGGCATAGGTAAGGCTGGAAGAGTTCATGGGCACCTATGAAGAAAGTGAGGATGAAGAAGGGCAGTCTAGGAGGAGACCTAGAACAATGGGGTTGAAGAAGGAATTGGCTAGACAAAGAGAACAAGAATCAGCCTTGGTAGAGAAACTCCCTCTAAATGATTTGTTGGCCATGGAGATAGCACATGATCAAGAGCCTTGGTTGGAAAGAGCCAACATACACTTGGAGGCTAAATTGAAGAAAGCTAATCAAGATCTTGATCTTCAAAGGAAGATGACTAAGCATTATGCCCGGAGAAACCAAGTTGCAAGGGATAAACTCAAGAAGGCCTAAACCAAGATCAAAGCACTAAAAGAGGCAAAATTCCAATCTAACCTTGGAATCTTGGCACAAGCTTCTCTACAGGTCTCTCAAAACCCATGAGGAACACATTCACCAAATTTGGGAGAATTTTGACAATTTTTGGCTTTTTGTTGATTTGGAGGGACAAGGGGGTAGCACCCATGGTGCTATGCTTTTTATTAGAGAATATTCAAGAGGAAAGGCCTAAATTTTCAGAATCCTTAGCCCAAGTATATCATGCTCACAGAGCTTCAGGTAAATTGGAGTTGATTTGGTCCTCCAAAAGGGTCAAAAACACCCTATTTTTCACCTTTCTGCCTGTTTTTCGGGACATGTGCTATGCCCTTGGCATGGAAATTCATCCTAAAACACAGTGTTGCACCTTTACAAATGAAAATTCAACAATGTACGCTTGGAAAGTTTTTTGAGGCTTGGAAGAGCCCAAATATCAATTTCTTTGCTAAAAATTTTTGAAAAGATATTTTGTGCCTTGGGCCTTGCAATGTCTCAATGAAAAAAGTGACATTTATAATTAAGTAATAGGCTTATAGAGACTTATTTGGGTTTTATTTCTCAAATGCATCATAAATCATGGAGGCTTCATTGTAAATGTGGGATTTTTTCTAAGCATGTTATGAAATAGATTTGGATCTTATTGGTGAAACTGGTTGTTGGTGCCTTGTGATGGTGTTGGACTGTGCTTCTATGGATCAAGCTCACTCTTAGGATTCATAAATCTTGTTCAAATGGTGATGTATTCCATATTGGTGTTTGTTTTCTTCAGTTATTCATTATTTTTATGGTTCATTTAGTCACATAACAGAAATAGAGAATGGGATTTATCTTCTTGATACCCTACTTCTGCCTACTTTCTTGACTTCTATGTTTTCTTCCTCAAATTTTTCTAAATAAATCCTAAAGTGCTCTTTAGCATCACTGATATGTTATGTTAAAATTCTATTTTTTTCCAAGTAATTTTTTGAGAATCCTTCACTGCTCTCTTAGCTTGCTAAACTGTTGTTTTTAAGACTTGGTTAGGCTAGTTGATATTGAGGAATCCTTCATTTCTCTTCAAGTTCTATTATGTTATCATCTTGGAAGCGCTTCTTGTTCATTGGTTTGTTAAAGGATCCTTAATTTCCCATTTAACTCACTATTTTGACAACTCCATGTTACTTTACTCTCCCTTGACCTAATTAGATCCATCTGATCTTGACAGCCTGCCCTTTGAGCTATCCTTGACTCATTTTTACACTTTTCAAATACTTTTGCAGACTCCATATCCCAATGGATTGATATTCCCCACTCTAATAAACTACTTAACAACTTTCCCACCCAACCAATTAAACAAACAAACCTTAAAACTTAATAACTAGCTTAAAATCAAACCAAAAAGGAAAACAAGTTCACATCCTTTGCACAAAATAGAGAGAGCCCTCTCTGAGTCCAAGAAGGCTAGGTCCTAGGACTCCAAATATTTCTCTGGAGTTACCCCTGTTCATTTTTTCTCACCAATCTAACAAATTACGAGGACCTAACATGATGGCAATCACGATGGGACCTTTTGAATAAATGATATCTTAGACATCCATAAGACCTCAGAAAACCACGAACTTCCTTATATTGGCATTTAGTTGTTGATGGTGGACAACAAATAAATCCTTAAATAGTAAACATCATCCACCTGGTGACTCCAATAGTCTTCAATAGCCCTGTTGACCTCACTAGTTGTTGAAGACTCCCCTAGGAATGAATTAATCAATCCCAGTATTGTTGATGGTGGACAACAAAGTTGAAATCTTCCACCTGGTGACTCCACAACTCTCAATAGACCTAAATAATCCACTGTTAGAGAGCTATAGACTGGTTGAAAAGATACAGTGACGCTTTCTGATTTAAAAACATGGACCCAAGGATACAAAGGAGATATGCCCCAATGAGTAGAGATCATATCCCTGGATTCCCACACAAAATGCCTCAGATAAATTGGATAAAAAACCCTGCCTATATTTAAAGATGAAAAATTTGATGACCCCTTGTTACATCTCATCAAATTTCATATACATATATGGAGGTTAAGGGTTGAATGGCATGAGGACCTCCTCATGAAAATTTTTATGGAAACATTATAGGGTAAGGCAAGGGAATGGTATGAAGGTATGAAACCAAGTAGTTTGTTTTCCTTAAAGGATCTCCACAAGGTGTTATTTGAGCATTATAAAGAAAATGATCCATATCTATCATTAGCTGAAAATTGCTGTGATCAATCCAAAGTCCTCATACAATACCTTGTGAACATTGATTAAGATTTAGGAAATTGGCATCCCAAAGACCTATTAGAGGAAATTCATGCATTTCATACTCAAGATAACTATCATGACAACCAAGAAGATTTGATTGAGGATGAAATCCATCAAGAAGTATGAGAAAATCCACAAGCTCTCTCTGAAGACACAAGTGATGATTCATCACCCCTAATGATGAGGCTTAAGAAGACATTCAAACAGAATCAACCTTCACAAGAGAAAGAGAACTGTTGTACTTCTATCCAATGAAAGAGAAAAATTCCTCCTCTTTTGATTGAAGAGGAAATAAATCAGATGCTAAACATGTAGCCAAACTCTAAACCTTCATGTGAACAAAACATTTCTGTTCATTCTCATACTAATCCCATCTACCATAAATCAAAAAGTGAACTTGTAGATCAATTCAAAGAAAAAAAAACTGATAATCCAATATGTTTGATTGGTGACATTACTTCCATTGATGATTTTCAAAAATTTGATCAGTCTGATGATGATGTTCTCCAAACAGAAGCTAATCTTGAAGAGCAATCATGAATTGGTTTGTGGGAGGAGGTTTAGTTTCATCAACTTCAAAAAAGTAATAAGCCAATACATACCATCTATGACACTGATGAGGAAAGCCTGGAAATTTTAGAATTAAGTGAAGGATCTCTAACTTTTTGCTCTACTTCATTTCAGTCCATTAGAAATAAATTTCATGTGATTGGAAATCAGCAACCTTTTTGGTTTGGTGTTGAGGTTTAGGAAGATAGTGAACTTCTTGAGCAAGTTTTCAGTAAGAAGCCTTTTTCTAACATAGTTGAGGAAATCCTTGATAACATAGATTCCTTCTCAGCTCCAAATTTGCAACCACCAAGTTCCCTTAAATTTCAGATTGCAGATGAAGGCTTAGAAATGGATAATCACAGGAGAGTTAATATACTTCCTCCTCAAGAAGATTTGTTGCCAAAGAATACTCCTTATCATCAACATGATGACCTTCACATAGAATTCAGCCCACTCAATCCGAACATATCAAGTGTGCTAGAGGACAACATTGCAATATATGATGAGACTGACAGTGCATATGATCATGAGGAGGAGGAGGGGTATCTTTCCCAAAAAATTCCCAAGCTTAGCCAAGTGGAGGAAGAAGCAGTCCTGGATCAAGCTTATTTTCCAAATCCTCACATTCAGGTATTGTTTCAATATTTATTTATTGATTTGATAGAGGAATTTGAAGAGGGATTAAAATATGTTAAGATCAATTTGATGCAAGGTTGAAAGAAAATTTTAGGCATCACTGTTGAAAAGAAAGTAATATGGGAGTGGCCCTTTCTGTTTGTCCATCATACTCAAGGAGCTAAACAAATATCAATCATGGAATCATCTACTTGATTGGTTGAATTGGAAAAGACAGTTCACCAGTTGAATGTATTCCTTCAAGTTAGATTAGGATAAATAGGCATGCAAATAAGCTCAACCCTATGAGCATTTTTCTAGCTTTAGTTTCAATTTGTTTTGACAAAAACAAAAACAGAAAATAGGAAAAATAAGAAAAATAGGTCAGATGAAAATAAGAGTTACAACCCCATGCTAAAAAAGAGTACTTCTGAAAGTGTGCAAGTCTAAATGCCACTACTTGTTCAGGAGAAAGAGTCTTGTTCAGTCAACTACCCTAATCATGGTTGAACATGTTTTGAATTTTTGCTGGTAGGTTAGTGAAAGAAGACTTGTTAAATCATTTAAGCTTGACTTGTCAGTAGGATAGCTTAGGGAGAAAAGATGTTGGTTCTCAATGCTCAAATCTGAACCAAAGAGAAAAAGAGGGATGCCTAACAATTTCTAAATCACAACCGTAATGCTTTCTAGTTTTTTATTATGCAAAATAATGTCTGTGTGCAGCTTGTTCAAATGCCAAAACCCATGGCAAATTAGATTGATTATTCTTGCTTTGATCTTGTTTTGAATTTCATGTCAGTAGGTTAGAGAATAAAGTTTGTCAAACAACTTAATATTGACAAATGAGTAGACTAGGTAGAGAAAAAAGAGAGTTCATTAGCCTAATCTAAACTTTTGGAAGTGATAAGGGTACAAGTAGATAGTTTGTTTTTATTTAAAAAAGAAAAAGAATGTCAAGGGTTTTCCAATCCAAGAGCACACAAGGAAGAAAAAATGCTAGACAAAGTAGGCTGGGTAAGTAGAGATGAGGTTGAAGTAATCCTATTTTTCATATTCTTCAGATAATAACTTCAAAGAGAAACATCAACAAATGAAGAAGAAAAATCTACCCAATGGATGAGGCACTGGTCTTCATAAACTTAGAGATTTGATATCTGAAGTTTTGGACACCTCCTAAAAAGGAGCTGCCCTCCCCAAGTGGAGCCACTATTAGTCATCAATAATTTTTTACTATCTGAAGATGACTAAATGTTAGTACTAGATTTCTAAAAACAAGATTCGTTAATATTGTGAGTTTTAGAAATCTCACTGCCTTCATTATCCTTAGGATAATTTTTTTACTGTCTCACTATTTTGTCATGTCATGGTCAGCTAACCACTCCTATAGAACCCCTCATGGGCTCATGTCATTAATATTTATCCTATTTTTCCACCCATGACCTTATTACTCTATTTTACCTTGCCTCACTCTTCCACTTGCCATATAGGATCGCCAACCAACCTACTTTTTTCCCATGTTCACCAGATATCTTAAGCATTGATGGTCTCAAAATACCTCTACGAGCTCTTTAAATCTGTCAAGTACATCCATATCTATATACTCAAATACACCCATTGATCAAAAATCTATGTTTTACACTATTGAGATCCCAAGCCTAATTTCAATAAAGGACAAGTCTAAAGAGCCTACCACTAGGTCATTAGGGTTTTCATAAGTTGAAGGATTATCTCTCATGTTCTAAATCAGTGTTTTTCATATGCCAAGAAGGTGAATCAAATGGAAAATAGGGTCAACGTCTGTTGTTCCAAGAAAAATCATGAAAACCTTCAAAGAAGACCTCCTTAATCAAGCACAAATTCTGCAAAGGACAACTGCCCATTTTGACATTTCTGCAAGAGTGTCAAGGTGGCTATCAATAGAAAATTAGGTAAGATAAGAGACTTGCCCCTCATTGGAAGATACACTCAAGAAAATTGAAGAGGAGGTAGCCTATGTTCAAAGAAAATCAAGGTTTTTAGGACTGATTAGACCAGCAATGTGCCAAGCAAGAAGCCAATGCAAAAAACCACAAGGAAAGGGGTACATCAGCACAACGAAGCATGAATTGAATATTTTTTGAAACTAGAAATGAAAATGAGAAGCCTCCATGATGACAACAGGAAGACAGTTTGAATAGGCTCTTGAAAGTGACCTCCAGGGTTTGCCAAGGTAACAATGCTTCACTGCCTCAAAGGGAGAGAATGAAAAGAGTATCAGTGAGGGAGGTCAAGTTTTCAAGAGTAGTCAATTGTCCTCAAATGATCAAAGGAATAAAAGCCCAGGGTTGAGTTTCAAGATGAGAAATCAAGCTAATCATAAGGTTACTATTAATTTTTCAAAATCCAATAATGTCAGAAGGGACAAGCTCAGTATGACATGGCACCTGCAAATCAGAAGTGGCTAAAGGGAAATGGCATACATGGTTATGAAGAAAAATATGTGGCACTTGTAAAAAGTGGATTTATCACACCTAGAAAAATCAATGAGAGAAATGAAGCTTGTTCCTCAGTCACCCATCAAACAGGAGGCAATTTAAACTCCTAGGTAATAACAAAGAGGTTTTAAAGAGGCTGCCATCATGCAAAGTGCATAAAAAATTCAGAAAGAGATTGGAAGACATGAACATGGCTAAAACATAGTGAATCATATAACTCCAACAGGCATCTGAAAAAAAAGCTTTAGAAGCATCAGTAGCCTAAAGAGAGCCAAACTCCATCATATCAGCTACCTGAAGAACAACAAAGAGAAATGGTTGAGAGGAAAAGAGATCATTTTTTGTGTTTTAAGTCACCTCCTGCAAAAGGTAGAAAGAATATCATTGATAAAGTGACAAAAAAATATAAAACCTTAGCAAAAGTGGGTTTCTGATTTTAATTTATTTTTCCAAGGGTATAAAGGAATCTTATTTATCATTTTAGCTCATTTTGTCATCTGCAAAGAGAGTGAAAGGCTTTCAAAGAGAAATTTATAAGTTCTGGAAAACTTTGAGCAAGAAAACCCTGTGTTATTCTCCTAGGACACCGTGCTACGCTCCTATGGGTGCTTTCCTCTGAAAATTCAACAATGCGCTGCATGCCTGTGAACGGAAGCTACCTGTTCATACTATGCAGACCCGTCAGCCTGATAGAACCAACGCAAAGAGCTGACCCGATAGGCTTGGGTGCTACACATTTGGCATTGTACACAGAGCTGACCCGATAGGTCCGTGTGCTACACTCCGAACACTACACGAAGAAACCCGAAAGACCCAATCACCTTGTTATCTGTGTGTTTAACTCTGCACATTTCATAAATTGCCCCACAGGCCCGACAACCTTTTCCTGACAGGCCCGGCAGCCTTTGCCCGACTGGCCCAGTGATACACACCTACGATGCACATTCAACAGTGGCTTGACTGGCCCGTGTAGCCATCCGACTGGCCCAGTGCTACGCGCTTGTGCTGCACATTTAGCTAGGAGGGTTTATATAGCAGCTCAAGCTCAAATTTTCTCAAAAAATCTTCAAAAGTCACTTATAAGGGTTTCCTAGCACCTCTGAGGGGTAAGTAAAAAGGCACCTCCTTCATTTCCTAAGTTATTGTCATTTAAATTAGAGGAAAAAAAATCTAGGTTCCTCCATCAGTTTCACAAAGAAAAATTAGAGTTTTGGCCTTCAAGGCAAGAGTAAAAGAGAAAAATGTCAAGGGAAAGTAATAGTGACAGTGGTGAGGGAGGCCAAGCACCTAGACGACAGCAGAAAAAGGGTGGAAGGGTAAACAGATTTGAGGCACTGAATACCAAGGAATTGATGGCCTCTCCTATGATAGTTGCATATTTCGAAGAGGTGGGTTGTTTTGACTTTTGTGAAAAAATACAAAAGATACAGAGTCATCCTGAGTTGACCAAAATGTTTATCCTTAACCTTCATGATGATCATGTAGAATTAGCAGGAGTAAACTTTGAATTATCCTCAAAAATCATTTGTATGGCCACTGGAATACCTATTATGGGATAAAATTGGTTCAAACAAGCTAATTTGGACATGAGCCATTATCAACCTTTTTTGAAACCTAGATACCGAGCTAGTTGCAAAGCCATTTTTCCCTTTTCACATTTGTTAGAGAGATTTGCGCCCCTGATGAAAGTCATCATGAAGTATTTCACCTGTGAGGGTAGGTTTTCTAGGCTCTATTCATACCATATAAGACTGTTCATGCACTTCACTAGGGCCAAGCTGCTACATTTTCTCTATTTTCTCTATAGGAATATTGATAAGATGTTTTTATACATTGTGTAAAAGAGACATCCTTCACAACAAATAAAAATTATTTTTCACCATTCTCTTATCAATATGATTGTGTTACATCAATTAGAGAAACAGGGTATTCCATGGGAGGTGTTCATCTCCCATGAAGTTTTCACAAACCCACAGCCTCATCATCAGCCAAGTTTACTCTCATATTCTCATCCACTTCCTTCCACTCCTCCATCACCCCGCACTGACCATGACTCATTATTTACACATGAATCCTCCCCTCAAGAATCACCTTCTCCTAAAGAATCAGATCAATAAGAGGACAACGTTAAAGATTCAAATGATGACAAAGAGTCAAATTAAGAGGAGGACGATGATGAAGAGGTAAAGGAAGAAAATGCAGAAGAGGAGGATGATGATGAAGAGGCAGAGGAAGAAAATTATGAAGAGGCAGACAAGGATGATGATGAAGAGACAAATGAAGAAGAGACAGAGGCAGATAATGAAGAAAATGGCAGTGAGAAAAATAATGACAAAGAAGACAGTAAAGAGGTAGAGGACAATGAAGATGAAAATGCACAAAAAAATGAAGAAGAAAATAGTAATGAAGTAACTAATAAAGACACCTCTAACAGTGACAACACGAAAATTGATAAAGGCCATGATAATGTTGCAAACACAAAGGACAGTGATGAAGAAGAAACCATGATACTTGATAGCCCTAATAATGATGACAGCAATGACACTATGAGCCAAAAAAGTAGTGAAGAGGTTGATTACAGTGGTTAAGATCACAACAATAATGTTAGCATGGAGGAAAATGAAATTGAGTCTCAAGAGGGTAATCAAGAATACAGTGTAGAAGACATCAATTCAGAGATCATTGAAGAAAATAAAGGCAGTCTTGAAATCAGGCATGATGAGGGAATTCAAGTAAAAAAAATTGAGCTTTTCCCTCTCACATATAAAAGAGGAAAGAGGCATGTGTTTGCTGCCTCTAAAAGGAAAGGGACCATGCCCTCCACCTCAGCTCAGAAGATTGAAAAAGGAAAATATAAGGTATAAGAAGAATAAGATGATGAGGTTGAGAGGCACTTTGACATCATTCAGGTGGACAGTTGTAATATTCCCAATTTTGTGGAATATTAATTTTTGACATTTTCACTTAGGAGATTAATAAAATGGGTAGGAGACCCATTAATTTTTCCCATAGAGAATAAAAATCCTCTCACCATGAAGGAGGATGACCTTTGGAGCTTTATTTCACACATCCATGTGTGAAAGGGGATCCTTGCAAAATGGCCAGGTCTAGTTTGACCAAAGTCAAACAACGCAGTGGCATGAGGTGGAGGACATATGTGGAACAACACGAAGATAAAGGAGGGAAGCTTCCTTGAGAAGGAAAACCCTAATGAGTGGGGCCCATGGAGAAGGAGCTCACATATGCATAAAGAGGGCAAAGGAAACCATTTTGGGGTTATGTTGAAGATTATATATTTCGTTGTCTTGAGAGACAAGAGAGAAAACTCTTGTTGTTTAGCAGATTTTCCGGAGGGAGTCCTGTTTAGGATTCCTTCTTCCTCTTGAGAGGCCTCTTGAGGAATTGTACCTCATTTTCCCCATATCTAGGCTTTGGGCCAAAGCATTCATTCAGTTGCAGCACAACTCACAGTGGTAGCTGGGTTGTGTTGATGGGTGTTGCAGGGGAGGGTTCCACAACACCACTCCGGAGATTTTTTTTCAGGGGAGAGGATCTCCAATTCATCAGAAGATCATTAAGGAGTTTTTTTGAGAAAATTTGTAGACCTTGGCATCATGCCAATGTTTTCTAGCTCTCCTACAGTGCAGTATATTCCCTAAATGCATTATTTTCATGGGACATTTGCAGTGAGGGAATGTAAGGTTGATTTGAGGGGAAATCTTGGGTGAAAGGATCAGCCTTTCACATTAGAACTCCATGGAGGAGACTCTTCCAGATTGAGCATCACATTCATTCATTTCCTCCTATTTATGTTTATGAGTTGCTACTGCTATAGCAACTCCTGCATTATTATATTTTCCATTCTTGTATATGTATTTCAGCCAATCCTCTTGAGGATGGTTATTTAGTTGTTTTCAGGGGTTGAGAGCTTGCTCCCCCTAATTTCTTGAGCTACCATTGTTATATCATTTTATTCACATCATATATGTTGCAGCATCTTCCTATGACTACCCAGTCATATCTTGAGCATATTGTGTAGCAGTGTTTTGGAGATATGATTTGTTAATCTTGAGTAACATTCCTCTCAAGATCTTGTATTATTTACATTGATACTACTATTTAATAGAAGTTCTATGGATTTCTCCCATTTTCATGAGTTCATGTGTCACTGCTAATTCCATGAGGGTATTTTCATATTGCTGTAACTTGTTCCTAATAGGAGATATTACATATCTATTGACAGAGTCTACAAAGGGCCAGATAGCCTCTGGATTTCACCCTTCCTTGTGAAGGTGATGCATCTGGTAAATGCCCAAGTAGTCAATCTCTGAAATAGACTTGCAATATTTCTAAAAAAGGAATATCTTAAGATATTCCTGACATTGCAGAAATTTCCCCATTTGGGATATTACAATAGTGATGAGGAGAATGAATCAAGGATCTCAAAATTTCTCATCCAGAGAAAAAATTCCCTCATTGAAGACCTCCAAGAAAATTTAGATACGGCCAAGACTGTGAATGATTCCATTGACATGGAGAACATGTAGCTAAGAGAAAAAATTGCTATTTATGAGGCTAGGGAAATAAAAGCCCAGAAAGAAGCCCAAAGGGCATAGGTAAGGCTGGAAGAGTTCATGGGCACCTATGAAGAAAGTGAGGATGAAGAAGGGCAGTCTAGGAGGAGACCTAGAACCATGGGGTTGAAGAAGGCATTGGCTAGTCAAAGAGAGAAAGAATCAACCCTGGTAGAGAAACTCCCTCTAGATGAGTTGTTGGCCATGGATATAGCACATGATCGGGAGCCTTGGTTGGAAAGAGCCAACATACACTTGGAGGCTAAATTGAAGAAAGAAAATCAAGATCTTGATCTCCAAACGAATATGCTAAGCATTATGCCCGAAGAAACCAAGTTGCAAGGGATAAACTCAAGAAGGCCCAAACCAAGATCCAAGCACTAAAAGAGGAAAAATTCCAAGCTAACCTTGGAATCTTGGCACGAGCTTCTCTACAGGTCTCTCAAAACCCATGAGGCACACATTCACCAAATTTGGGAGAATTTTGACAATTTTTGGTTTTTTGCTGATTTGGAGGGCCAAGGGGGTAGCACCCATGGTGCTATGCTTTTTATCAGATCATATTCAAGAGGAAAGGCTTATAATTTTGGAACCCTCAGCCCAAGTATATCATGCTCACATAGTTTCAGGTCAATTGGAGTTTTTTTGGTCCTCCAAAAGGGTAAAAAACACCCTATTTTTCACCTTTCTACATGTTTTTCAGGACATGTGCTACACCCTTGGCATGGAAATTCATCCTAAAACATAGTGTTGCGCCCTTAAAAAGTAAAAGTAAAAAATGTACACTTGGAAAGTTTTTGGAGGCTTGGCAGAGCCCAAATGTCAATTTCTTTGCAAAAAATGCCCGAAAAGATATTTTGTGCCTTGGGCCTTGCAAAGTCTCAAGGACAAAAGTGACATTTATAATTAAGTAATAGGATTTTAGGTTATTAATTAGGTTTTATCTCTCCAATGCATGATAAATAGAGCATGGAGTCTTCATTTTAAATGTGGGATTTTTTCTAAGCATGCTATGAAATAGATTTGGAGCTTATTGATGAAACTGGTTGTTGGTGCCTTGTGATGGTGTTGGATTGTGCTTCTATGTATCAATCTCACTCTTAGGATTCATTAAGCTTTCTCAAATGGTGATGTATTCCATATTTGTGTTTGTTTTATTCAGTTATTCATTTTTTTTTATGGTTCATTTAGTCACAGAATAGAAATAGAGAATGGGATTTATCTTCTTGATACCCTACTTCTGCCTGCTTTCTTGACTTCTATGTTTTCTTCCTCAAAGTTTGCTAAAGAAATCATTAAGTGCTCTTTAGTATCACTGATATGTTATGTTAAAATGATTTTTGTTTCCAAGTAAGTTTTTGAGAATCCTTCACTACTCTCTTAGCTTGCTTAACTGTTGTTTTTAAGACTTGGTTTGCCTAGTTGATATTGAGGACTCCTTCATTGCTCTTCAAGTTCTATTATGCTATCATCTTAGAAGCTCTTCTTTTTCATTGGTTTGTTAAAGGATCCTTTATTTCCCATTTAACTCACTATTTTCAAAACTCCATGTTACTTCACTCTCCCTTGACCTAATTAGATCCATTTGATCTTTCCAACCTGCACTTTGAGTTATTCTTGACTCATTTTTACACTTTTCAAAGACTTTTGCAGACTCCATAACCCAATGGGTTGCTATTCCTCACTCTATTAAACTATTTAACAACTTTCCCACCCAACCAATTAAACAAAAAAACGCTAAAACTTAACAACTAGCCTAAAATCAAACCTAAATAGCAAACAAGTTCATATCCTTCACACAAAATAGAGAGAGCCATCTTTGAGTCCAGGAAGGCTAGGTCCTAGGACTCCAAAGAATGGTCTGAGGTTACCCTTTTTCATTTTTTCTCACCAATATAAAAAATTACGGGGACCTAACAAATCACAAAGAAATATCTCCTTGCATGTAAATTTCATTGCAATAGAATTGGTGATTTCAATGAGAGAATTCATGTTTCTTGTCTGCTTCACCTTGGGTCTTTGTTGATTTCTCTCCTATTCCAGTTTTCTGAGCTTCCCTAGATTTTTCCAACTCTTTGTGGTTGTTTTCAGGAATTACTTACCTGAATATTCACTATTTTCCTTTTTTTTATGCTTGTGTTTTTCAGAATTTTTGGTTTTTTCCTTTGGTCGTTGGTATATCACTGTGTTTTTTCGATTTTGTCTTGTCGGTCGCTACCTTTTTGTTACAATCCAGTGACTGGTCGAAAATTTCATGACTTATCTATGTGACTAGCCTTCTAAACTTCAAAATTCAAATTCTCTCTCTGCAATTTTTTGTCTCTACTTTAGATCCATGTTGTCTTTCTGTCTCCTCACTGATTATGGTCCAGATCTATCTTCTGGTGCCTAATTTCATTGGATTGGATTTATTTTTTTGGGAGAGTTTTTTGACTTTTTTTGTGAATTCATCATCTTGTTTCTTTCTGATTTATTGAATATTTGTTAGATCTATGTTTTCTATTACTGCTATTTGTTTATCTATTGGTCTAATCCATTTCTGATTGGTTTATTTGGGGTTTTCCATAGCTAGTGTCTTTTAAGTTTTTCTTGAAAATCTTTTGGTGCTTTGGTTAAAGCTTGTGTTGTTGTCTCTCTATCTCTTTTTCATATATTATTGGATGCTTTCAATGACTATTTAGATATCTTTCATATCCCCCTTTTGGATCCTTTTGGAAATTGTGTGGTTTTGTCACTTATTTCTAAGTGATATATTTCTTCTCTTGTTTATTTTTGTCACAATTGATGGTGTTGTGATCGGTTGTGTAGTTTTCATCTAGAAATGTTTATTTGAGTGTGTTTCTATTGCTTCTTGTCACCCTAATTTAATCTTGTTTAGGACTTCCTACCTCTAGAGTCTAGTTTTGAACTTTCTAAAACATTGCTTCTAGTTGAGCCATTGTGTCGTAGCCCTAGCTTGTTGATATTACCTTCCTCTTTCACTTTCTGCTTTATTTTTTTTATTGCTTGAGTGTGTTTGTTTCTTTGAATTTGTTTCCCTAGCTTGGACACTTTTGAATTTCTTTATGTTCTAGCCTGGGGACTTTCCTTTGGCCTCTTTTCAGTTGTTTTTATTTTTGGTTTGTTTTTTGAGTCAAAAATTTATCAATTTTGGGTTCTTGCATTTAGAAATTTAGTGACAGGTTCACTATCATATGCATTAGTGTGTTGTGATACAATATAATATTCTTGTAGTTAGAATTCATCGAAGTAAAAAGGATAATTTTCATATAGATTCATAAGGGTTACTAACAAGAGTCATTCACACCATCTAATTTTCATGCCGCATCCCGACTGTGTAGATAACATCCACTTAAAATCAATACGCTAATAAAAGAAACTAGACTCGTATTTTTCTTTTACTGGTAATACACCAACATTAGCTTACGATAGGGTCTTGCAGATAAGTGTGTGATTTAACTGCTCCAATACTATAAAATCAACTTAGTAGCTTGTATTAGGGATGTTATGTGGAATTTACGATTACAGACAAATGTATCTTACCTAGAACTAGTGGATTGGTCTAGAACAACAGAAGGAAAACAATAAATAGTTTTCCTTTAAAATATTAAAGAATTGAAAGAAGCTTATCTGCAATATGTTGCATGCTTTACTCTCCTCCTGAATTCTAATTTCCAATCATAGCCCCAAACACTATAATTAAAACCTACAAATGAAAAAAAAAACAAGCCAAGGATCCGCAACATCTATGTAGCATAATTCAATTACTCTATTAAACGAACAAGCGAGGAATTGAATTATATGAATGTAAACATAACATAACAT
Source organism: Pinus albicaulis (assembly GCA_034641835.2). Classification (NCBI taxonomy): domain Eukaryota; kingdom Viridiplantae; phylum Streptophyta; class Pinopsida; order Pinales; family Pinaceae; genus Pinus; species Pinus albicaulis. The sequence continues at coordinate 312,517,765 of CM076584.1, forward strand.
AAATAGGAAAATGATGTAATATTTCTATTAATCATACTAAATAATTTAATTTTGATTTTGATTTTGATTTTAAATTAATCATTTCTTTAACTTCTTTGAATTTTTACCAATATATAAAAAATATTAAAATTTCTCTATATATTTAATCTTATTTTATTCATTTCTATAATTATAACTACCCATGATTAACTTCCATATTAATCATATTAAATATTTTAATTTTAATTTTTTATTTTCATTTTAAATTAATCATTTCTTTGAATTAATCAATTAATCATTTTTCCCTTAAGTTTTCAACCATCTCTCTAACGACTAAATGTTTCCCTTATCTCTATATTATGGTCTTGCACTCTTCCTATGATTAGCTCCCATATTAATCATATTAAATAATTTAATTTTGTTTTTTATTTTAATTTTAAATTAATCATTTAATTGACTCCTTTGAATTTTGACCAATATATATGAAAAATGAAATTTCTCTATATATTTAATCTTATTTTATTCTTTTCTATAATTATAACTACCCATGATTAAATCCCATATTAATCATATTACATAATTCAATTTTAATTTTTTATTTGAATTTTAAAATAATCATTTCTTTGACTTAGGGTTGTTCCCTTAAGTTTTCAACCATCTCTCTAATGACTAAATTTTCCCCTTACCTATATATTATGATCATGCACTCTTACTATCATTAGTAAATATTCTTGCCCCTTGATCAGGAGATCATGTGATTTGCTCAAAATTGAAAGTGCTCAAAACTATACCAAACCTAAGCGACCAGAAAGGTCTCATCATTGCGATTCCAACGCCATGAATGATTCGAAAAACAGATGTTGTATGAGGAAGATATCACGTTCTGTTCATTTTCCCAAACAACTAAAATTTTGTGACTGGGATACCCAATTAGTATGCAGGTACAGTCAACAGTTGGAATATTCTGGGGAATATTATCTTTTCTCACAGCCAATCAAAATTCTACACGTGGCATCATGTAGATCGTTGATCTGAGATGTACAGGTTTTATTTCTGACTGTTGATGGGGTTTGTATGTTTTGAAATGGGCCATTGGATGAGAGACACATGGCAACCCTAGAGGCTTCCATTTGTTCTCAGGAGGCTATGATAAAATTTTAGTGGAGTCGGGGGGTGGGGGGGGGGGGGTCGACCCGTAACCTCCGGATGCCCACAAAGACCTCTGACCATCTCCGTTGTCTAATGGTTCTTATCATCTTTGTTCTCCATATCATTTTATGGTGTATATGTTTCACATTTGAGGGCAGGGGGGAGGGGGGGGACCACCAATGGTCCCAACCAATTGGCAGCCCCAACATTGCAGTCACGTGATATATAAAAATCTGCAGCAACAAATTTAAACGGACGGTTACAAACCATAACTTCCGGCGATGTATATGTTCACATGTGAATGTCATGCAATGACATTAACTGCAATGTGATAGTTTTACAAACATTAACTTTCAGCGGAGAATATTGCATTCACATGGGCACAGTTTCATGGTTGTTAATGCTACAGGTTTTCGGAACCCTTAAAGACTCTGGGTTCCATACCACTAATGTGGAGTTTCAAACAGTTAGACTGCAGAGTTAACGGCGGGGGTTCGACATGTGACCACCCCGCCCAAACCATTTGACATTAATTCAAACGGTATTTCTGGCAGAAATTGGATTGCGCCCTAAAATTTAGAATTTTTGCTAATTTTAGCCACAATTAAGTGCCAATCTCCACCTTTAGTGGATTTTTTCTAGCTGAAATTGGGGAAAATGCATTGTGAGGTCAATTTTCGACCAATTTAGGTGAAACAAGAGTCTACCTAAACTAAATTGAGCATTTTGGAGCCAAGGGTGCAGAGAAAAAAACCATTAGAGGCTTGAAAAAACACGTAATTTTCAATTTTGAGCATAATGACAAAGATGGACATGACATTGGGAGCTGGACCAACAGATGTAGCCCAGGAGGGGTGAAATTATTCATCATGTCTATTGTGTAAAACTTATGTGTGATTGTTTTTCTATGTTATACACTGCTGTATAGTGTTATTTAGGCTTATTTTCATGCTTAAAGTTCACAAAATCATATATTTTTCTTTGTTAAAATACTCATACGTTAAGCAAACAAATGGAGTAAAAATGTCCATGTTTTTAAAACTGAAAGGACACTTAGCACAACAAAATAATACACTCCTTTCAGATCAGGTTGGTATCAGAGCTAAAGTTAATATCTAGTGTTTTGTGTGAAAATATTTGTTTAACTATTTGCAAGGGTTTTTATGCTTACTAGGCTCAAGCTTAAGAGAGGAGAAGGAAAATTGGTGGAAGAAAGAGGTTCTCAAAGTGAGCCACAACAAAGGAGGGAAAGATTGCCACATTATCCACCACCTAGTTCACCTCCAAAAGAAGCAGAAGAAGGTATAAGCATGCCTCCAGGAGAAGAAGAAACCCATGAAGAGGTGGATCCTAAAGAAGAAGAAAGAGTGTTCAGGAAAGCATTCCTTGACATGACTAAAATGGTGAGAGTCCTTTATCAATAAAGGAATGAAAGACTAGAAGGCGAAGGATCCAAACTTCACAATCAAGCTCAGGGATCATTAGGAGGTCACAATGATGAAGATAAATCAAAGAATGGAAATGGAGGAAATGGAGGCAGTGGAAAGTCACCATCCTCACCCTCATAATCATCATCCTCTACTTCATCTTCATTACACCAATCACACAAGTCAACTAACACTGGTAAAATTCCTTTTCTAAAAATTGATGTTAAGTTTGAATTTCCAATTTTTAATGGTGAAGTCAATGCAGAAAAGCTTGATAATTGGATTAGGAAATTGGAGATCTATTTGAGAATTCAGAACCTTCATGATGACGATATCAAAATCCAAATAGCTTTATTAAGGATGGAAGGTGCAGATCTTGTTTGGTGGGAATCCAAGACAAAGGAGGAGATCAAGAAGCATGGTAAGATTATCCTATCATGGACTGATTTCATTACTGCAATAAAAAAATAGTTTTATCCAATAGCTCACATGCAGAAAGACATAATGAACTAGAAAAAATTTAGACAATTGAAAGGACAAAATGTACAAGACTACACCCAAGAATTTAGGAGAAGAGCTCTATTATTAGGTGTTTCCTCGAGGGGTCCTGACCCAGATTCAGAGGTTGAGGTTTTCCAACAAACCCCTATACTACTGAACCTTTCGGTAGTGACCTTCTTGCGCAGGCCAAAGTCTCGCTCGAAGCAATATGGGAGGGTGCTAGAACCAAGTTTCTGCACCTTGGGAGAGGGCAAGTAGGTCAAGCAGAGCTGGGTTTGACTTCAAAAATACCAGATCGAATATTACAGAGCCTATATTTACAAGTTTCCTTTGCATCCACGTGTGGAATACAAATTACAGTCCCAGTAAACAACATATCATACATTTATAGAACGATAATGCAACTATCACAGTTATTCTTGCACAAAATATAACAGAACGATCTAGATCAGAATTCAACACAGCATAAGCAAATAACACAGTTATTTTCTCAGCTCAATATAGAAACATGCATAACATAAACAGATATCAGAGATTCACGTCAACAATTAGTTCAACAGATTCAGATACTTCAACGGCCTTTCACATTCATTAATCCTTTAGGTCATTCTTACAATACCCAAAACCCAACCTACGCACACAATAACATGGTCCGCACACAGCAGGACTGAGGATCTCCACACACAAAGCCAGCAGGAGTATTTCCCCAATAACCCAAACAGATCTCCTAAGCCACAATTCACATCAATCTCTATTCATGCCTACCTTACAACTCAAAATGTCCTTCTATTTATAAAAATCTAGCCTAATATTTCCCGTGGTCCGCAAATCATGGTTTGCAGACTCTAGGTCTACCCTTTGACCTGTTCCAATAATTTTGAGGCTTTGACCCACCCCAAAACGCCTGCACTAGACTAAAATATGCCAAAAATATACAAAAATAATCCAAAATCTCCTAATTCGCAGTCGTTGGAGGACCCTGCTCCAACAGTCCCGCAACACAATCTTGTGACTCATCTCAAGTCACTGTGATCGTGGGTCTGCCAATTTTCCCTGAAGCTGCTTGATTATCCTGACCAGTGTGCTTATCCCGTTCCTGCCTTGGCACCCCATCGTTGGTGAGAATATCCTGTGCTAGAAAGCTATTCTGGTCATATATTCATTTGACCTGATATGGTTTGAGCCAACTACCATTGATATACCCTGGTAACAAATCGCCGTGCAGGTGTTGGCTCAACGGGTCCTGACCCAGGTTTGGAGGTTAAGGTTTTCCAAAAAACCCCTATACTATTGGCCCTTTTGGTAGTGACCTGCTTGCGCAGGTCAAAGTCTCACTCGAAGCTGTATGGGTGGGTGCTGGAACCAGGTTTCCGCACCCTGAGAGAGGATAGGTAAGTCAAGCAGAGTGGCGTCGAGCTTGATAATGACCAGATCACCTATCTCAGAATCGGATCTGTAGATCTCCTTTGCATCCATGTGCGCAAGGTCAACTATACTTACTGTACTCAGAAAATCATATACGTTTAAAACAGTAATGCAGCATTACAATTATTCTCATAAAACATAATAAAACAGAACCAGATGTAGAAGAAACACTTAAAACAACACTTTCGCAGCTTAACACGAAATATGCATAACATAGCAGCTATCAAAGATTCGCATCAACAGTACAAATACATTCAGCTATGCAACAACCTTTCTCAGTCATTAATCCTTCAGTTCCTTCTTACAATACCCAAACCCGACTTGCGCACATAGCAGCAGGGTCCACACAAAGCTGGACTTGGGATCTCCGCGCACACAACCAGCAGGATTTCTTTCCCCAAAACCCCAAATGGATCTACTAAGCCACAATTCACATCAATATCTCCTCATCTTCTTACCTTACAATTCAAAATGTCCCTCTATTTATAGCAATCTAGCCTAATCTTTCCTATGGTCCGTAAACCATGGTTTGCGGACTCTAGGTCTACCCTTTGACCCATTACAATGATTTTGGGGCTTTGACCGACCCCAAAACCCTTGCGCTAGAACAAATATAATAAAAAATATATAAAATATGACCAGTTTCATAGCTTGCAGGAGACCCTGTTCCAACAGTCCCCCAACACAATCTTGTGACTCATCCCAAATCAGTGTGGTGGTTCGTTCTCTACCTGCGCACGTAGGGCATTGAGGGCTGCGATCAGCAGAGGTAACACTTTTTAACTTTGAATAGAAGAACTCTGTGCAATGTCTACAAGCTTCTGGGAGGTAAGACCTTTAGTAGCCGTGGTAACCTGCTCTAAGATTTGGTTGACTCGCTTGATCGCGCCATTGGTATCCTATGATAGTTAGAGGGCGGCGTCGGCCCATGGCCTGAAGCATTTTGTGATGACACGCTTCATTCAGTAGAGATCTTCAATCATATTTTGAAGTGCGTTGCCAGTCTTCATGTGCACCAGACGCTGCGCAGGAACTAAGGAGGGCAAGGTAGCTTTAATCTGATCGAAAGCAGGTTCCTTCTATCGTAAGTCTTGTTTAACGTTCTGAAGAATCGGGTTGAACTGGAAAGCTGCCTAGAGCTGCATGGTCGACTCGAACACCTAAGTAACTTGGGGTAAGCTATCCCTTAATGATTTCCGTAGCTTCTGTTACCAGCACAGCACGCTGGGCTCATACCTTTGGGGGTGTGGCAAGCTGTAATTGGACCTATAATGCAATGATTTGTCAATCCATTTGGGTCTTGAGGGTCTGTACTTCGGTTCTGGATGCCTTTAGGGCTGAAACCAAGCCTTCTACTATAGCTCGGAGTGGAGCTATAGCCGGGAGCTCCTCTAAGACATCTATGCCAAGCTAGTGGACCACTGTTTTGAACTGCGCCGTCTGTGAGATAGAAAGGGAGAGGTATACAATTTTTCATGCGATGATCGGCGTGGCCACATCGAGCTATTGCTACGCAGTCCGATCACGATGATGGATCTATTGAAGCAAGGTAGTGTGGATACCTTGTAACACCTCACGGGGAAGCTTTTCCAAGTGAAATTGTAGTCCCGTATCGACTGGAAGGTGGGCACTGACTAGGACAGTGCTAGGCAATGAGTAAGCACAACTTTCGTTTGCAGTTAGCCCAGTACTGCTGGTGGGGTGTAGCATAGCCATCTTTTTCCAAAGGTCTCGAAGCTCAACCCGCATTGCAGCGATTGCAGCCTTTTTTTGTGCTTCTATAGCTTCCCACTGATCCTTTGTAGCCAAAGTAAGTGTGTTCATGATTTTCTTGATATCACCATCAGTCAGTGTGATCGTTGCGTCATATTCCGGATGTTGGGTGTGCTGCTTTTTTCGGGGCCCCTTGTCAAGCTCCCTATGCCACTTCGTACCCCGGGGGGATGTAGTATCCTTTCCAGTCAGCCATTTCGTTTGCAAGAATAGCTGCAAGTCGACCATGGTAGCTCTTACAATGATCTGCAGCAGTTGCGTAACCTCTTTTGTGGCTACTTCTGAGCCCATTTGACTGGATCTTGTGAACATCCTAGGTTTGGAAGGGGCATTAACTTCCATCATATAGCTTTGATGCCAATTCGTGCAGGGTTCGATGTCAATTCTCCCTACAGGGATCCAGAGAGAAATTAGCTTATCAATTTCGGCATCCCTAGACCCTCTCAATGTAATGTCCGCAAGCTCTGGATTGGTAGGCGCCAAAGCATCCACCAGGTTAGGGGCTGCCATAGCAACGTAAGGAGGGGATCCTGACTTTGGAGACGTGCAGGCAGCAGAAGTGGTTTGATTGGTTACGAACAAAACACTAAAGGTCCAAAAAATCATGTAGCAGAACAATACATGCAAATTACAAAGATGATATGGAACCTTGGTCGGAGTTATCCTGTCTTCCTTATAGTGCCCGTGGTTTTCCAACGGTAAGGTGAATTTTACTTGGGACTTACCATCAAGCAAATGGTAAGGAAATGGCCTCATTAACTGCTAGCCACTTGTTTTCCATAGCGGTAACATTCCCTTTTTACCAGAGTTCAATGTTCTGACTGTCATCGTTTGCACTCTATGGCCTTCCCACAAATCTACTGATTTTTGATGAAGCATCCGTGCTGCTGGTGCATCCTTAATTATAGCCAAAGTAGGGTGTGCTGCAATGTGATTCAGTTGTAGCCTAAAAAAATTGGCAACCGTGTGGATCCCGTCCAGTTCTGAGTTTGGAATAGGTTGGGGATCATCCTTTCCTTCCATTGGGCTGAGGCTGTAGGTTTCAACCATGTGTGGTACCTGCATTCCCCATGATTCAGATTTAATGTACAGGCATGATCTACCTTGAGTCAAGGCGTCAGTGTTCTGTAGAGCTACGTCGAGCGCTCCTATGCCCTCCACCATCCTAAATGTGTGTAGAAACTCGTCCCGTAGAGTCTCCCAATGGCTAGTGCACTAATGTAGCACCACGTCTACATACCATCCAGCTGGACGCAGTCCTAGAGCATGGATAAACAGGTGGACCCATTCTTTTTGGGTTCTGTCGCACCACTGTGTTTCCCATGCGAGCAAATATCTGTGTGGATATTCTGACCCAAGGAACTTTTTGATCTATCTCCCAGCTGGAGCTTCAAATCGAAGGATCATCTTATCCTGACATTCCTCCCAATTGTGGAATTCCTTCCCATGTGTATCCCACTAGCGTGCGAGTGTTCCGCACAGGGCTAGCTTAAGGACCCATAGCCTGCGTCCCTTGGGAAATTTTGATTCAAATGTGCGTAAAAATTTCCTAATGTTACCCGAATCCCCAAAGTATGGAAGGTCTCTTGCCTCAGAGGAGATGCAGTTGAAGTTCCTTGTGACCCAAAGACATCGCAGCACCAAGACCTCATGCATCCAGCCTTGCCAATTCTCTAGTTCCCTGTCAGAGTCAGAAAAACATACACTGTCATTTTCCCAGTAGAGTACTCCTTCCACCGTGGGGTTAATCCAATCTTCGTCTTGTGTGGTCAACTTGTAAATGTGATCTAATTCCTCCTCATCGCGCACTGGATCTGTATACCACACACCTCCATGGGATCCAATGGTAGTATTACTCATGTACCATTATTTTCAAACAACATGCTTCGCTTTTTGAGATTGATAACACCCACCATATCTATAGCCCAGTCTAGTCCGAGGAGTGCAAGGTAGGGGTCTGCATCTTCTACGATTTCTATTACCTCAAAGTCATCTTGGGCCCTTACTCCCGCGATGTCTACCATGATTTTTGGCAGCCTTCCCAGAGGGATGATCTTCTGCTGATTCGCCATGCGCAGCTGGATGGCGGACCATTCAAACTTAGGTTCTCCCATTCATTGCCATGTTTTTTTAGGTAACATGTTCGCATCGGACCCAAGGTCAAAAATGACCCGATCCATCTCGTAGTCACTAATATGCGCAGTCAACCACATTTCTCTTCCGGTGTGTTTTTTATACTAGTATAGTTTGTGTACATCCTTGGTTCCTAGGGTCGGATCGGGCTACGCTGCGCAACTGTTCATTAATGCCTACAGGTTCTCTACAACCTTTGTGTTACGTAGCAGCTTCATACATGCCTGCAAGAAGGGCTTGACCCCCTCATCTATCTTAGGGTGTGTTGATACCTACCCAGTAGCTGCTTCTTCCTTAGCGAAGTACTGGCCAGCTGCGACCATTGTTTCTTGTCTCTTTTTCATGTTCAATCCTTCTTGACAGGTCAGAGGATCCATGGCAGCTTCTTCCTTTGGTCCCCAGGTAGCTATCCCACTACATGTTATGACTTTCACACTTGGGTCCATGTTCCTTAGCTCGGCTTTAACTCTCTGCACATTTTGCGTAGGGGTAGGCTACTTTCCCTGCATTTTTGCTATTAATATTGGGAAATCTTCAACCGCATGGTCCAATTGTCTGCAATATTTGCAGGATTTCCTTGTGGGATTTGGGCAGTCCCTTGCAAATTGTCCTACTTCCCCATAGTTATAATAGATTAGCTATCCGCGTCCTCGACCTGCGCTTTCTCCCTGACCCCCTTGCCCCTAGCTAGGGAGCCACCAAAGTTCGCGGGAGATCTGGGTGACGCAGGATATGATTGTACCCTATACAAGCTTCCTTGATCTATCATTAGATCATAATTTTGACAGTTCTACTCATCATGTCCTACCGACTGACAAAATCTGCACCATTGTTGCTTCAATTCCGAGACGTAGGCACCTAGCCAAGGGCAATGGTTCGTATCATGCAGCCCTGATACACGGCAGTCATCGCACCACAACGCAAATCCACTTGAGCCTAGACGTGATAGGTTGGGTTCTCCACTTGCTCCTGGACGCACTAGGCTAGGTCCTCCTGCCTACATGTAATCTGCCAGTAGTGGGCACTGATCCTTCATATGTCTAGATGCTCGACATCGTATGCACCATAGGTCTATGCTAGCTTCTTTTCCTCGTTCCTCTACCAGGTTATAAATTTCCATGTGCATAGCTCCGAGTTGCTCCTGAATTTTTTGTACTCCTAACGAAGGATCTTCCCTGGGTGCAGCTTCTAGTTTCATAGCGACTTCCATATCGTTTTCCTGCAACTCAAAGGTTTAGTGACTCATTAGTATGTGCAGGTGAGACAACAACATAGCGATGAACCATTCCATATGTTGTCGATCGTCATACTCAAATCCTTCTTCCCTAATTACTCTTTTTAGTCGCTGATCAGCCTCCCATACAGACTCAGACACTCCTTGCTTGAAGTCCTTTACATCTGCTACTAACTGAGAGTAATATTTTGGCTTTCAGAACTGTTGCTTCAGAGTGTCCTTAATATCTTGAATAGATGCATTCCTTTTCTGTGATATGTATCACATATACTAGTCCAAAGCTCTTTCTTCGAATGCCAGGGACAGCTGTGTCCTCTTCACCATATCGCTTGCCACATTTTGCATAGTCCATACGAAATCTACAACAAACCAAAATCGGTCCATATCCTCATCTCCTACCCCCTTGAAGGTGTTATCACCTAGATTGAACTCAGGCTGAAGGGAGGCAAACCAGGGTAACCACAAACCACGCTTAACCTCATAGCTAGCCCTACAAGGCAAGGATAGGGCTCTCTCTATAAGAAATCTCAGTCAAGGATGACTGCAAAAAATTATTTTAGGCTAGGTATAGTAGCTCAAAAGGTTTTGATAGATTTTGTTAGTGTTTTCTGGATCAGATGGAGCTGGTCAGTTTAAGTTTGAGAAATTAAATTAGAAATGAAGGGTATTCTATGGGGCAAGGTAGGAATGAAATTTAACACCTTTGGCTTAATGATGTGAAGTGTTTAAGACTAGTGAGGAGCTGAGGAGGGCATATGAGATGAATCCTTCTCAAACAGTAGAAAACATAAAATATTGAATGATTTCCCATGGCAGAGCACTGTAACAATGGATTATACCCATCTAACTTGAAAACATTCAACAAAAATCAATGGAACGAATGATGGCAGACATAAAACATTTAACAAATGATTACAAAAGAAGAAACTATGCTAAAATTCCATACCACAGGGATCCTATAAAAATAGCTACAAATCTTATTAATTTCCTGCCAAACTGATTAGAAATAATGTACAATCAAGCTCAGAGTGCCCAAGTGATTCCAACCTCCACAAATGACTGAAAAATTACATTAAATAGACTAGCCTCAGGGGATCAAATCCTTAAAAATATGAGTTGTTTCACCTACCCCCAAACCAAAACCTGAAGATAAAAAAACCCAACAATATACCTCTGAAAGAGAGGAAACTGTTCGTTCGTTTCGACCATCTAGAAGTATCATCTGTTGTATTTACTCCAGAAAATGAAAAGAAACCAAATATGGAACCGACCTGGCCCCTCATTTATCATTTTCTATTGTTTCGTGGTTGATGCCGTAATGATATCTCCTTTCACGGTTTGCTCATGGCCTTAACAGAGTGCCTGTCCCTTCTAACCTGAAGAAAATCCTTTAAACCAAAAAAAATCGAATGTTCCTCATTAAACGGAGAAAACCCCCTTTTCCTTAGAATAGAGCGGAAAGAAGTGGTGGGCCCATGGGAATCGCAATCGCAAGCGGAAGAGGAGAGGAAATGCTTTGGGCGGAGGAAATCACGATATGCGATGAGCGATAGAGCGATGGAGGATGGTGTGATGTGATGAGCGATGGAGCGATGATCACATCGGTGAAGTTGGGAAAGCGGGAGTTAAGCGCTAGAGGGTGATGCGATCGTGTGATGTGATGGAGGATTATCACATCGGTGGAAGATAGACGGTGGGTTTTGGTGCTGTGGACAATGCGATGCGCGATAGGTGATCATCACATCGGCGGAAGTGGGATGGAAGGGTTCGGTGCTGCGGGAAATGCGATATGCGATGATGCAATTTGATCGCATCGGGGTTGTAGGAGATGGCAATAAAAATACTTTGCGGTAAAGGGAAAATATAGAAAAAGGTAAGAATTTTAAAGTTAAAGGCCAGTGAAGTAATGGAAAAAAGGGGCAGAGCTGTACTTCTTAAGTCATTTATTCATTTAGGCATATTTTTTGATCGAGAAGCTGATTTCGGGAGTGTGATGTACCGTTGGAAATAATTTTCTGAGCTGCTTCTGATGATCATGCTTAGAATATTATTTGCACTAAAAATCATGTGTAGAACACTTTTGAAAACTAGACAGAGAAAAATCCCCTTTGACCTTTAGTGACGAGCTGCGAAAGACTAACACTGGCTTTATGGAGATAGCAGCTTTTGAAGTTCAACTTATTACATATGGAAATATAAAATTACATAAGAAATGATAATAAAAACAAAGTACCCTATTTTCACCTCAAAACATGGTTTTGAGGTGAAAATTACATTAAGATTAAAATAACAACTCTTTGAATTTTCCAGATACTATGCTTTGAGTTTATTTGGCATCCTCATGTCCTTGCTGATATTTATTGATACTTTCATCGTAAATTTGACTATGGTGGAACCCTAAACCCTAATGATACCAAACCTTATGACCTAATAAAATGAACTGCAGAGTGAAAATGAATCATGACTGAAGACCATAGATAGGAGAACCAACAAGTATTTTTCATGAGGGAAAACTGATGAAGTGACCCCAACCATCAGTGGATCCATGACCTAATGGAGTGATAAAAAGTTATAGTATGAGACTCCTACTATGCAAATGCAAAAGAGTAGATCACTGATGGAAGTATGACAAGACTGACACTAAAATTGGCTCCAATGGGGATGGTAGCTCCTTGGAGGTGCCAAGAACACCGTAGACCTAGTAGCCTTATCCATTGGGCAATACGATCAAAATAATTCAAAGACTGAAAACTGACACAATGTATACTGACTCATGACTCAAACCATGACTGTAAACTAAATCAAAACCAACAAACCTTACACATATCATTTAAGTTTTATAGCCTTCACTTCAGGCCCCAAGATTCAATGACTTTGTACTTGAAATATTACCAAAAATGAATATGGCATGTACAATGACTGTGACATAATTTCAGAGAATCATCTTAAAAGTAGTAGTGCTTCATGAGCCTACCATTCACTAGCCCTCCTGGGCAATCTTGACCATCCATCTCTGTGAGCAGAAAATTGTTCTGTCCTCTGTATGCTTAAATCTTATACGATCCTTTCCATAGGTTATCGAACTTACCATGCTTTCCTTTGTCGTCATTTTGTGCATCCCATCTCAGCACTACATATTCTAACTGAAATGTTTCTACTTTGGTTTTTCAGTCATATATTTTCTTTATTTTTTCATGCAAATAGAAAGTGTTCTGAGAAACTTCTTCCCTTGTTTTTTGAAGGTGGATCATTTGATTGATCCTTCACTGAACATCATCCTCTTCGCTGCCAGCTTCTTGTAGTAATCTCATGACCAAAACTATAAGTTGTGTAGGAAATACTGAATCAGTGCCATAAACCAATTTGAATGGTGACATACCTATGGATTTCTTGCTACTAACTCTGTTGGCCCATAATGCGTTAAAACGTTTTTGATGCCAATTCTTCTTATTCGCTTCCAACATTTTCTTGATTATATTCACCAAAGTCTTATTTGATGACTCTGCCAATCCGTTGCCCTGCGGGTAGTATGTTGTTGAATGGCCCAGTATAATATTGTACTTATGGTATAACTCCACCATCTTCTTGGATTTAAATGTCGTTGCATTATCTGTTATGATCTTGTGAGGGCAACCAAAACGAGACAAGATATTTGATTCTAAAAATTGAATAATCACCATATCCGTGGCCTACTTTGTTGGAATGGCCTCAATCCATTTGGTGAAATAATCAGTAGCTGTCAAGATCAATCGATGTTGTGCTGATGATTTGGGATGGATTTCCCCTATGAAATCAAGTCCCCATTGCTGGAAAGGTGCATTTACTGGAACTAGTTTCAAAGGAAGAGGAAGTAGTTTCCTGTTTCCTTGAAAAAATTAACACTCATGGCAGTTCATCACTGTTTTATACAAATCTGAAAATAGAGTCAACCAATAATATCCTGCTCTCAATACTTTTTTAGTTTTTGTTTTCCAAAACAAATGACCACCACAATCACCTTTATGAAAGTCATGCATCACCTGATGAGCCTCGTCTTCAACCAAACAATTAAGCAGAATACCTCCCAGATCTTTCCAATAAAGAGCACTGTTTAAAATATAGAATTTAGCAGAATTGAGTTTTAGTGATCTACCTTTGCTTCTAGACACCCCTGGAGGTGGCAAAAGATGTTGAAGAACATAAACTATGTCTGAATACCATGGCGATTAGAGAAAAATTTCTGAAACTGGAATAAGTGAACCATCATCCTCATCCTTCGAAATTGTTGCTATGAGATTTATGTCTAGGGCATGCGAGTTTGATTGTGCCATTAGTTTTTCCAAGCCTTGTCCCTTGATCAACTTTGTGGGTTTAATCTCCAAATAATATTCCAACATTGTTGCTATCCACTTACCTCTTCTTCCCTCCGGATCAGTTTGCACCAGAACATCTTTTATTGTTGCATTAGGAACATATGCTATGGTATGTGAATGTAGAATGTACACTCTGAAATCATTTAATGCTTTTATAAGAGGCAATTCTTGTTTTTCAATGATATTATACCGCAAGGCAGCATCTCGAATAGTCATACTGAAAAAAAGAAATGGGTTGTTCAATCTGATCTCTCTTTTGCATCAATATCGTAGCCATGGTATGCTCCGATGCAAATGAAAATATAATGAAATCTTGAGTGTAATAAAGACTAATCAAAACTGGTGCTTTGGAAAAAGAAAACTTTACCAAATTAAATGACTTCATAGCATCCTCGCTCCATTTGACAGTGCTATCCTTTTTCAACATATTAGTCATTTCTCGTAAATGTTTCACCAAATTGGGTATAAATCTACGTAAGAAGTTCATCTTACCATTGAATGCCTGAATTTCCTTTTTTTTATGTGGAAAATCTATGTGCTGAATTGCCTCCACTCTTGAAGGATCAATGTGGATATCGTCTTTAGAAATGATATAACTAAGAATCTTGCCCTCATCCATAGCAAAAAGACTTTTCTTCTGGTTGAGAGAAATCCAAAAATTTCTGCATCGATAAAATACAATCCTCAAGTGGTGCAGGTGTTCATCATTAGAACCAGAAAATACTGTCAAATCATCCAAATAAACAACCAGAAAAACATCCTTCTCATTAGCAAAAATGACGTCCATTTCTCGCTGAAAAATGGCTCCAGCATTCTTCAATCCAAATGGCATTTTGGCGTACTGAAAAGTTCCCCAAGGTATCGTAAAAGAAATTTTGTCTTGGTCTTTTTCATGCACCAAGATCTGATTATAGCTTGAGTAACCATCGAGTAGTGACATCCACGATGCTCCCACTACTCTTTGCAGAATATGATCCATCTTCGGAAGTGGATAGTTATCCTTTAAGGATACTTTATTGAGATTCCGGAAATCTATGCACAACCTTATTTCTCCTGTATTTTTTTGTACCGGGACTAAATTTGAAATCCAATCAGAAAATCTAATTGGAACAATGATACCAACTTTAAACAATATTTTTACCTCTTTTTCAATGGATGGAAAAAGCTTTGGATTGATCCTTCTCAGCTTCTAACTAAATGGCTTCTGATCTGGCTTGATAGGAATAGTATGCCGGATTATATTTTTTTCATATACCTTCAAATCTGAATAATCCCACGTAAACACATCAGAAAATTCAGAAAGTAGTTTAACATACTGGGCTTTTACCTCGAGAGACAATGCTTTTGATAACTTCACAAACTTAGGCTTTCCAGATGTTAGACTCAGAATGTTGACAGTAGTCATTTTTAGTCTACGTTTCGAGTCTAGATCAAGACTCATCATCAGGACAACCTGCTAAGAAGAGAAAAGATCAAGGTTAATAAATAGAGGTGAAAAAGAAGAATAAGAAAAGGCCGACCAGCTTTTCAATAACTCTAAATTAATTAATGCATTATTTCTTATTTTATTTATATTTATTATCTCAAAATTTATTTATTTATTTATTTTGTTTATTAAAATATTTATAATTTTTAACCTTGTTGGTATTTAAAATTTTAGAGGATATAATACGGGTAAATTTTATTTATTTCTAATTAATAATATTTAGTATTTTGATTTATAATTATTTATAAAGTAGTGGTATTGAAAAATTTTATTCAATTTATGGTTTCATTAAGTCCTTTAAATAAAATTATAATTATATGTTATCTAAATAATGTAATAGGATCATAGATTAAAGTAATTGATTATAGGGGTCTAATTCACAATATTTTATTAAAGTTTTTATATTAAATTTATTTTACTTTATTTAAAGTTAAAAAGGGGGAAAGAGGTTAATTTAAATTAAGAAGGAAAAGGGTTAATTTTAATGTATAAATTTAAGAGGGTCAAGAATATAAGAAGGCAAAGAGGGGTTTATTCAATTATCAATTATTAGGGGTTTATTTAAATAGAATTATTAGAGGGGATTAATTTTAATAGTATTTAAAGGGTTCATTAAATTGAAGAGAGGATTGACTATAGGGTTTTACATAATAAGGGAAGAAAAGAAAAGGAGGGAGGGTGAAGGTAGGTCAAGGAGATTTTTTTATTAAAATAGGAAAAGAAGGCTAACAGGTAGTGGGGGGGGGGGGAGGAGGGGGGTGGAAGGAGAGGTAAAGGGTACATGGGTGGGAGAAAGGTGAAGGTATGGTTTGAGGGTCAGAGTATAATAGAGGATACACCAGATGATCACGGAAGGGAAACTAACAGGAGGTCAGAAGGGTGAGGTGACATCATACAACACGAGTGAGGGGGAGCTTATTAGCGGGAAAGACTATGGGTCCAATTTCTTCTAATCTCCAGGCCTCCATATCTATTAAGGTTGTGGGGGTGTTTAATTATTTCAATGGCTTCATGTACTTTGCGTTTAAAATGATGTTTTTCATTGGTAATTATCACTTCATCTTCAAGGCAAATGTGGTGACGTGTTTATTGGAGTGTTCTACTAATGTCAAGGTTTTGGTTCTTCCTAACCTGATGTCCACTCCATGCTCCATGATGTCTGCTCCACAGAAACATCCAATCTAAACTTAGGCTTGTCAACTTTTCCAAGATTGACATATTCAACTCCTTTATCAGTAGGCACCAAGCTCGGCTTTCTTGCAACATCATCTTGATCAAAAATATCCTTTAAAGGTATGAGACCTCTAGGAATAACATAATCTTTCAACTGCAAAAATTACATCTGATTCACTTCAATCTCTTGTTCATCGGTATCATAATCACCATCTATGGAAGCATCTTGAATTTTCCTTCATTCTGCAAAAAAGCATTGATTTCGTTGTCATCCAAAAACACTTGCCAATACCTTAAATTATCTGGAATAGCAGGCCAATGTTTGACATCAATTTCAAATTTGTTGCTGGAGTTCATTGGAATCTTCAAATTTCTTGCAGCAGTGGCAAGTGAATCTGCAATAAGATTATGAATTCGGGGTATCGTTGTCAAAGTATATTCAGACAACATTCTCAGGATGTCTAGGACCGCAATTCTGTAGGTTCTCAGTTGGGGATGCTTTGCTTGATACTCTAATTTTACCTATTTTATTAGCAACTCTGAATCTCCATAGACAACGATCCTTTTTGCATTTAATTTCTTCAAAATTTTCAAACCTGCAATCAAAGCTTCATACTTTGCTTCATTATCAGAGCAATCAAAATCCAACTCATAAGCACATAATCTAACATTAATAGGAACTTTGTCAGGCTGGAAAACAGACTCCAAATCCATATTCCTATACCAGCACCGTCCTTATCAACAGCTCCGTCAAAATCTATGCTCCAAAGGCCCTCTTCCTCTTCTAGATGCTGAAATTTTGTTTCTTTCTCTACCTTACCTTGACCAATCTCTTCATTTTTCTATTTTTCACTGACCTTTTGTTGTTGGAAGTTGGAAAGCTCAGAAAGGCTTGATACTTTTTCTTTTTCCTGTTTAAGGACTTCCCTAAAATTCTCTAAAATTTCTGGTACCTCATCTACTTCTACCAATTGAACACATTCATCATTCAAACCACTATCTGAATATAGTACAAATGATTCTAAATCGGTATGTACAACATTAATTGGATGATTAACTAGCTTCTCTTTGCTAGTGATCATATATTTCATTTTCTTCTCCCTGTATAGCTTTCTCAATTGACCGAACACAGGAATGGTAGCATAAGAGAAATCAAGTTGCATAGTTCCCTTAAGTTTTACACCCCACGATCTGGACAAAAGCATACCAACCCATGGTGGAACGTCAGCAAAAAACACATCCATGAAAACTTTCTTGGATGGGATTTGATCTAAATATACTACCAAGTATTTGATAAGATCAATACAACGGACCCTATCAGAGTCAAAGGAATACATATCATGGTATTTGCGGGTAATATCAAGACCCAACTTCTCCATAATGGCTTTAGGCATAAAATTGTGAGAAGCTCCAGAATCCAACATAGCATTGTGTAAAATGTTCTCATGCAATCTAAGACTCAGGTAAAAGGGAGGGACTTTACTATCTTCAGACTGATATTCTATGGTGGGACCAAAAATGAGTTCAGGATGATCATCTTCGACATTTACCATATCTGACATAGGGTCTATTTGCAAAATTCTGGATACATGATATTTATAAGTGTTCTTCTTCACCAACTCAGCTAAGGGAATGGACACCTTCAGCTTAGAAATTTCATTTTCTAAATTAAAAGATGAAAATTTTTCTACCTCTTTGACGGGAAGATCTTTCTTCTCCACTTGCTCCTTCACTGCACTTGGCTGATCATTATTCTCGTTTGCAATGTTATTTTTCGAGGGTACTTTGCTGGAAGTCAAATCAACAGGTTCTTTCCCTTTCCTCTGAATATTTGAAGAGTCATTCTTTGATAATAGCTCTTTCCTTTTCTGAATGGGATTGATTAGCACATCTCTGCTCCTCAAAGAATACTACTTCTGTTGTGCTGTCAAAGCGTTCATATATCCTCATTGATAATCATCGGATTCTTCCCCTAAAACTACATCATTTGACAATATGAAATCTTCATCTCTTCGAGTTTCTGGAACCACTCCATATTCTTCATCTTTTGTCATAAAAATGGGCGTACCATCGGCAGTGAAAAAATGAATAGCTTCAACTACAAGATCATCATCATCATCTGTTTCCATTCCCTGGACATAATTTTGCAACAGAGTTCGAATCTGTTGCCGTTGTGTTGATTGGTCTTGCATTTTATGTTCCCTCTGCTTGATTCGGAATTGGGGCTGTTGCTGTCCTCTGAAATTTGGATTCCTGATTGGTGTTTCGGGTCTATCTAAAATAGTCAACTGGTCAACCATATTCTCCACCGTTCGAATCAAAGTATCCATCTTAGTATCTAAAGGAGATGCTTACTCCTTTACAGACACTCTCTTTTTAGATCTCGTCTGTGCTCTTTTAGCCAACATATTTGCTTCTACGCTTACAGCATTTTTCTGCATATCTTCAAGTGTGGTAGGATCTCGTTTTCGTAATTGATATGTCGTGTCAGCATCGAAACCATCTAGAAATTTGAACAAAGATAACCCCATGGGGGGTTTGAGGTTGGCCGGAATACCATTATACACTGCATTAAACCTCACACAATAATCTTGTACACTTTCACCCACATTCCTTTTCATATTTTCATACTCAGAAAAAATTTGGAGTGGGTTCTTCTTTACCTCCCACCGATCTATAAATTGTCTATGTAGCTCCACCAAAGTGTGAATAGAAGCTTTTGGTAGGGCTCTGAACCATTTTCGAACTTCACCTCCAAATTTTTGGACAAACAATCTCACAGTCACATTTTCTGCCTCTACCTCATGAAGGTCAAAGAATTCATTCATTTTATCAACATGTTGTTGTGTTGTAATGCTTTGAGTGGAATCAAAAAGAGGTATTTTACTTTGGGAATAAACATGAATATCATTCATATTTTGAGGTAAAACTAGGGGTGCATACCGAGCAGCCATGACTCGAGGCGGATTTAAAACAACGTTTGAACTACTATAATTTAAGAGAGTTGGGTGATAAGTTGGAGGGGAAGGATAGGTATAAATGGAAGTTGAGAATTGATTTCAGAAATTGATGGGAATACTGATGAATTGAGGGTAGCAGATGCTGATTCTGATGATTCTGAAAGCTCAGGTATATTGGTAGCAGTGATAGATGATTGAGAAGAATTTAAGATATAATCGTCAATTGATCTATTTGCCTTTATAACTTCAAGATCTACAAGAAACTCAAGGTCTAAAACTGTGTCATCAAGTGCGATTTTAGATTTGGTTTTGAACAGAGAAAGCTCAAAATACTCATCAAAAGGGAGGTCTTCAACGAACAACCACTCACTGGGATAGGAATTGGATCTGAAAATAGTTCTAGGGCTTACTAAACTTTCTTTTCTTCGGATTATTTGCGGAATAAGGTTAGGATTTTCAAATATAGGGGGAGGATTTGGATCAGGATTGGCCCTCATGTATTTACTTGAAGCCAGTGTGGTCGAATTTCAAAATTTTTACTTTGCAACGTTCTATTTCAACCTAGAAAATTCTAAAATTCATCATACAAAGTTTAAGAATTTATATGGAAGATATTACCAGGGTGATCAGTCTTTTGTTTTAGAGTTTTCCCCAGTATGGTCGCCACTATGTTATCACCTAGATTTACCTCAGGATGAAGGGAGGCAAACCAGGGTAACCACAAGCCACACTTAACCTCGTAGCTAGCCCTACAAGGCAGGGAGAGGGCTCTCTCCGTAAGAAATCTCAGTCAAGGATGAATGTGAAAAATGATTTTAGGCTAGGTATAGTAGCTCGAAAGGTTTTGATAGATTTTGTTGGTGTTTGTTGGATCAGATGTAGCTGGGCAGTTTAAGTTTGGGAAATTAAATAAAAAAATGCAGGGTATTCTATGGGGCAAGGTAGGCATGAAATTTAACACCTTTGCCTTATGATGTGAAGTGTTTAACACTGGTGAGGAGCTAAGGAGGGCATATGAGATGAATCCTTATCAAACAGTATAAAACATAAAATATTGAATGATTTCCCAAGGCAGAGCACTATAACAATGGATTCTACCCATCTAACTTGAAAACATTCAACAGAAATCAATGGAACAAATGATGGCATACATAAACATTTAAAAAATGATTACAAAAGAAGAAACTGTGCTAAAATTCCATAACACAGGGATCCCATAAAAATAGCTGCAAATATTATTAATATCCTGCCAAACTGATTACAAATAATGTATAATCAAGCTCAAAGTTCCCAAGTGATTCCAACCTCCACAAAGGACTAAAAAATTACATTAAATAGACTAGCCTCAGGGGAGCAAATCCGTAAAAAGGTGAGCTATTTCACCTACCCCCCAACCAAAACCCGAAGATAGAAAAACCCAACAATATACCTCTGAAAGAGAGGAAACTATTCATTCGTTTCAACCATCTAGAAGTATCATCTGTTGCATTTACTCTAGAAAATGAAAATAAAACAAATATGGAACCGACCTACCCCCTCATTTATCATTTGCTGTTGTTTCATGGTTGATTCCGTAATGATCTCTGCTTTCACAGTTTTCTCATGGCCTTAACAGAGTGCTTGTCCCTTCTAACCTAAAGAAAACCCTTTAGACCAGAAAAAATCAAATATGCCTCATTAAATGGAGAAAATCCCCTTTTCCTTATAACAGAGTGGAAATAAGTGGTGGGCCCGCAGGAATCGCAATCGCAAGCAGAAGAGGAGCGGGAATGCTTCAAGCGGAGGAAATCACGATATGCGATGAGTGATGGAGCGATGGAGGATGGTGCGATGTAATGAGTGATGGAGCGATGATCGCATCAGGGAAGTTGGGAAAGTGGGAGTTAAGCGCTGGAGGGTGATGCAATCGCATGATGTGATGGAGGATTATCGCATTAGTGAAAGATAGACGGCAGGTTTCGGCGCTGCGGACAATGCGATGCGCGATAGGTGATCATCGCATCGGTAGAAGCAGGATGGTAGGGTTTAGTGCTACGAGAAATGCAGTATGCGATGATGTGATGTGATCGCATCGGCGATGATCCATCGCATCAGGGTTTTAGGAGACGGAAATACAAATACTTTGCAGTAAAGGGAAAATATAGAAAAAGGTAATAATTTTAAAGTTAAAGGCCAGTGAAGTAATGGAAAAAATGGGCAGAGTTGTACTTCTTAAGTCATTTATTCATTTAGGCATATTTTCCGATCCAGAAGCTGATTTTGGGAGTGTGATATACCGTTGGAAAGATTTTTCTGAGCTACTTCTAATGATCATGCTTAGAATATGATTTGCACTGAAAATAATGTGTAGAACACTTTTGAAAACCAGACAGAGAAAAATCCCCTTTGACCTTTATGGAGATAGCAACTTTTGAAGTTCAACTTATTACATATGGAAACATAAAATTACATAAGAAATGATAATAAAACAAAGTACCTTGTTTTCACCTCAAAACATGGTTTTGAGGTGAAAATTACATTAAGCTTAAAAGAAAAACTCTTTGACTTGTCCAGATACTATGCTTTGAGTTTATTTGGCATCCTCATGTCCTTGCTAATATTTATTGATACTTTCATCATCAATTTGACTATGGTGGAACCCTAAAACCTAATGAGACCAAACCCTATGACCTAATAAAAAGAACTACAGAGTGGAAATGAATCATCACTGAAGACCATAGAGAGGAGAACCAGTAAGTATTTTTCATGAGGGAAAACTGATGAAGTGACCCCAACCATTAGTGGATCCATGACCTAATGGAGTGATAAAAAGTTATAGTATGAGACTCCTACTATGAAAATGCAAAAGAACATATTTTGATCACTGATGGCAGTATGAGAAGACTGACACTAACAGAAGGTAGGTAGTTTCAGGTGCATAACCATATCACTGTCTGGTGGAGGTGGTATAGCTCGGGGGCTCTTACCTTTGCGTGGCCTGGACAGTGGTGTAGTTTGGGGGCTTTGCGCAGCCGTCTCACGTAGAGGGCTATAGCCATATCTTCCCCCTTCAAGGTTGGTTCGATATTTTTTACCACTGTGTGTCATGCTCTCGTCTGGATCCGAGGTCATTCACTCGATGTGACTACATAAAATCTTCTTCTTGCACAATAATATCTTAATCAGTAGGAGTAATGTCTTCATAAACTTTCCTTGGAAACCTTTAAAGAACCTCCGCTATGCTTCAGAGTAGGAGATGAACTGATCAATGGAAAATCTTGTCACAAACCCTCCTAACACACTGTCCACCCAGTGATCTACCGTGCGAGTGATGGTATTATCAGTCCTTTCTAGCTGCTAGACCAACCCTAGAGTCCACTGAGTGACTTGTTTGTCCTTCCAAAACTCCTGGAATTATATGAGCCTTGCTGGCCACTCCTAAAGCTCGATTTCAAATGTCACAAAGAAAATTTCATAGCTTTCCATAAAAATGTACCTGTTTTTCCAATTTTCCATCATTAATCTCGTGTTGTGATTCTCTTTCGTTGCAAATCCCTGAATCTACTTTTCGAACCACTCCTCAATTTCCTTCCTCTTAGGCTTCCAATACTCTCTTGTCATTACACGACCCCTCTCTCAAAATGGTCCTAGTCCCGGCAACGGAACCATTTTTTGGCTCAAGGGGTCCTAACCCAGGTTCGGAGGTTAAGGTTTGCCAAAAAACCCCTATATTATTGGCCCTTTCAACAGTGGTTTCATCCGAAGCATTATGTGTGGGTGCTGGAAGTAGGTTTCCACACCCTGAGAGAGGATAGGTAAGACAAGAAAAGCGACATCTGGCTTGATAATGACCAGATCACCTATCTCAGAACTGGATCTATAGATCTCCTTCTCATCCACATGCGCAAGGTAAACTATACTTACTGTACTCAAAAAATCATATACGTCTAAAACAGTAGTGCAGCATTACAATTATTCTCATAAAACATAACAGAACAGAACTAGATGTAGAAGAAACACTTAACACGGTACTATCATAGCTTAACACAGAATATGCATAACATAGTAGCTATCAAATATTTGCATCAACAATACAAATACATTTAGCTACGCAACAACCTTTCTCAGTAATTAATCCTTCAGTTCCTTCTTACAATACCCAAACCCGAACTGTGCACACAGTAATAAGGTCCGCATACAACTGGACTTGGGATCTCCGCGCACACAGCCAACAGGAGTCCTTTCCCCAAAAACCCAAACAGATCTACTAAGCCACAATTCGCATCAATATCTCCTCATATTCTTACCTTACAATTCAATATCTCCTCATCTTCTTGTGGACACTAGGTCTACCCTTTAACCCATTACAATTCTTTCGAGGCTTTGACCCACCCCAAAACCCCTGCTCTAGACCAAATATAATAAAAAATATGCAAAATCGGACCAGTTTCATAGCTTGTAGGAGACCCTGTTCCAATAGCATGGTAGCTAATATGACCGCTCCATCATCCATGATTTCCTTAATAGTGTAGGGACCAAGCCAGTGCTGTCGGAATTTCCCTGGGTGTTTTGCAAACTGGCTATTTTATAATAGGACCAGGTCACCTTCCACGAATGTATTTTGGCGAATATGCCAATCATGCCATGCTTTATCGCAAGCCTTCTGACCTGCTAATGAAAGTTAGCAATGAACCAATCTTCTTCCAAATCCATAAGCTACGTGAGACGCTCCTCCATGATGTCAGGTATTTCCATGTTTGTAAATGCTGCAATACGTAGACTAGGAACAATGTATTCCATTGGCATAATGGCCTCTTTGCCATAGACCATCAGAAAGGGGGTCCTTCCTATTAGCTTCTTACAGGTCATCCGATAGGCCCAAAGAACAAAGGGGATGCACACGTCCCAATCACTGCAATCAGCATTGCAGACCTTGGTCAGTACCTGCTCTAAGATTTTGTTAAAAGCCTCGACCACCCCGTTTACCTGCGGATGATATGGTGTGATCTTCACGTGATGGATCTAGAATTCTTCATTCAAGACCTGTATTGTTTCATTAACGAAGTGCGTACCTCTATCACTCATCAGGATCTTTGGACAGCCAAATCTGGTTAGCATTTACTCAAACATGAAGTGCACAGTGGTGTCTACAGTACAATCCTTAACCACTTGTGCTTTAGCCCATCGATTGATATAATCAGTGGCGGTAATAATGTAGCGCACACCCGTCTTTCTGCCTGGAGGATTGATTGGTCCTAAAAAATCAATGGCCCATTTGTCAAAGGCTTGAAAAGCTATTTGTGGTTGTAATGGCATCTCATCTCTTCGTGATGACCGTCCTATCCACTGGCACATATCGCAAGATTTACAATAGTTGTGAGAATCATGATGTAGGGTAGGCCACCATAAGCCAGCTCTTGAGATCTTTTGTGTTGTTGCCTTTCCTGCGTAGTGACCTCCTGCGATGCCTTCGTGAGACTTTGACAAGACGACGTGCCTTTCATGTTCCAGAACATATCTGCACAGTACTTCATCAACTCCTATTTTATATAATTGGTGTGCAATGACAGTAAAGTTCGTCGCCTGAGTAACCAAATCCTTCTTCTGTTGTACCGAATATTCTGCAAAGGCCAAGCCTGTAGTCAGCAACTAAATGATATCAGTGAAGTGTGTGTCAAAAACCTTAATGGAGAACAGTTGTGCATCGGGTAAACCCTCCTCTAGGTTAGTGGGTTCCTCACCCGTCTCAATTCGGGACAAGTGATCCGGCCCAACATTTAGCTTCCCTAGCTTGACCATAATTTCGAAATAGTATTCCTGAAATAGAAATAGCCATTTGCAGATTCCCCCCCACCCAACACAGGCTTATTCACAAGGTACCTTAAGTTCAAATGATCTTTAAATATCTTAAAGTGGCCTCCAAACAAATACTTCTGATATTTCTATAGTGCATAGACCATAGCCAGTCCCTCTTGTTCTGTGGTGGAGTAATTGCGCTCCGCACCAGAAATTTTCCTACTGGAAAAAGTGATAGGGTGATCAATATCTCCTTCATTAGGTTGTGAGAGGAAAACTCCTAAGGTGATCCCTGATGCGTCCACATGCACATGGAATACCTTCGACCAATCCGAAAAGATGAGGATAGGTGCAGAAACCATGTTTTCTTTAAGTAGCTCAAAACGCTTCTGACACTTATCATCCCAAAAATTGAAACATTATTTTTAAGTAGCTTTTCCATAAGCGTTGTGATCAGTGTGTACCCCTGAATGAACTTCCTATAGTAGCCTGTGTGTCCAAGGATCGACCGCAACTATTTTTCAGTCGTTGGTATAGCTGGGTTTATGATCACTGCAACCTTCACAAGGTCAACCATCAATCCTTGTCGACACACTATATGCCTAAGAAAGATTCCAAAAGGTACATAGAAGATACATTTCTTAATATTCAAAGAGATTTTATGCTTCCGACAGGCATCCAAAATCAAGCGCAAATTGGAGACGTGGTCCTTCCCCAAGTCGAAGACAATCCAAGCATCAAAGTAAACTTCCAAAAAATTATATATGAATTCTTTGAACACGTCGAATACCACTCTTGACAAGATTTCAGGTGCGTTCTTGAGACCAAACGGCATGACCGTATACTAAAAGGATCCCCATTCAGTGGAAAACTTAGTCTTGTTATGATCTTTAGGTGCAATTCTGATCTGGTGGTACCCTGAGAATCCATCAGTGAAGGAGTATGCTTCCTATCCGGCCACCCTATCAAGGATTTCATCTGAGAATGGCATAGGGAAGGGGTCATGAACGCAGGCATCATTTAACTTGCATAGGTCCACACAGATTCGTATCTCCCCCTTTGTTTTTTCTCCTTGACTACCATTGGACTTACCCAATTTGACTGTTCGATGGACTCAATGATATCTGCAACCAGCATTTTTTCCAGTTCTTCTTTGACCTTTTGCTTATATTTTGGGTTCAGTTGATATGGTCGTTGCTTTACAGGGCACGCCTTAGGTTTCAGAGTGATGTGCATAACACCTAGGTCCATCGTGATTCCTTTGAATTCTCAAAACTTCGTCGGGAATAAGTCCTGATATTTTGTAAGTAGTTCCGCAATCTTGCCTATGGTACCTTCATCCCAATAGTCCCAAATTTTGGCCAATTTAGGGTGTTCTTTGGTTCTGATATTGACTTCACGTAGCTTGAGAGGTTTGGTAACATCAATATTTTAGAGCGGAGGCCCAATAACTGCGTGCTCCCCTTCTGATTTTGGGACAAAGACATTTCACAAATCATCTTCACTCTCTTCTAGTGCCAATTTGTGGCAGTTGGCTATGTCCTGCATCTGAGTTTCCCAAGTTGGAGTCTCTGGTGCTATGTAGGGCCGTGAATTAGAAAATACAAATGCATCTATGTCCTATAGAGCTTCATCAAGTGATTCCATCCCCCCGATCAATATGAACGTCCTCACAAAGTTATCTTTTAATGTTTCCCAGTGGCGGGTGCACTGATGTAGCTCCACATCCAAGTACCATGCGATGGGAATAGGCCCCAGAGCATGAATAAATAGGTGAACCCATTCTTCTCGAGTCTTGTCCCATCAGTTACACGTCCAAGAGAATAGATGTTCACGTGGGTCTCCTGGCCCAAGGAACGTCTTGACTCGCATGTCAGCTGGGGCCTCAAATCGTAGGATCATCGTATCCTGACAGTCCTCCCAATCCTGGAATGCTCCCTTTTGGGTGTCCCACCATCGCGTGGGAGTCTCCCGCATGGCCAGATTAAGGGCCCATAGCCTTCGTTCCCTTGGAACCTTAGCTTTGATTGCGCGTAAAAATTCCTTAATATTATAAGAACCATCAAAATAAGGTAGGTCTCTTACCTCTGAGGAGATGCAGCGGATATCATTTGTGACCTGAAGACATCGCAGTGTAGAGACATCATGCAACCAGTTCTACCAATTCTCTATCTCCCCATCAGAGTCAGAGAAAAATTCACTATTATTTTCCCAACGGAGTACTCCATCCGCCATGGGGTTGATCCAATCCTCATCCCACACAGTCAACTTATAGATATGATCCACATCTTCCTCATCGTGCATCAGCTCCGTGTGTCATTCGCCTTCCGCAGGATCTAATGGTACTATCACCCTTGTGTCGTTATTTTCGAACACCATGCTTCTCTTCTTTAAGTTAAAGATACCTCCCATGTCTATGGCCTAGTTTAACCCTAGTAGCGCAGGGTAGGGGTCCACATCTTCTACAATCTGAATGACTTCAAAATTAGCTCGAACCTTAACCCCTGCAATATCTACCATAATCTTTAACAGTCTCCCCAAGGGTATGATCTTCTGTTGATTAGCCTTGCATAGCTAGATAGTGGACCATTCCAATTTTGGTTCACCCATTCGTTGCCAAGTCTACTTAGGTAATACATTCGCATCTAACCCCAGGTCCAAAATAACCCGATCCATTTCGTAGTCGCCGATCCGTGTTGTCAACCGCATCTCCCTACCAGTGCGTTTCTTATATCTGTACAGTTTGTGCACATCATTAATTTATGAGGGTAGGGTAGGTCATGCTGCGAAACTATCTATTAATGCCTGAATATTTTCCATCGCTTTTGGGTTGTGCACCAACTTCATACATGCCTGCAAGAAATGTCTGACCTCCTCATCTACCTTAAGGTTCACAGGTGCTTGAGAATTAGGTGCCTCCTCCTCAACAAAATCTTCGCAAGCTGCAATAAATGTTTCTCTTTCTCTGTTTAGGTAAAAACCTTCTTGTTTTCTAACTACTTTTCGAATCAAAGGTTCAGTCACAACCTTCTCCCTAGGTCCTCCGGTGGCCATTCCATTGCATATTACAACATTTATTCTTGGGTCCTTGTCTCGTAGCTCAGCCTTAACCATTTGCACATTCTGTGTAGGTGTTGATTGCTTCTCCTGCATATTTTCTATCAATATTGGAGAGCATTAAATAGCATGGTCCAACTATTTGCAGTACCTACAGGACTGTCTTGTAGGGTTTGGACAATCCCTTGCAAAGTGTTCTACTTATCCACAGTTATAACAGATCAGTTGCCCTCGGCCCCGACCTGCGCTTCCACCTCGACTTCCTCCCCTGCCCCTAGTCGGGGAGCCACCTATGCTTGCAGGAGATCTTGGTGATGCAGGGTCTGATTGTACCCTATATAAGTTTCCTCGATCTATCATCAGATCATAAGTTCGATAGTTCTGCTCATCATTTCCTATCGACCGGCAGAACTTGCATAATTCTTGCTTTAGTTCTGGGACATACGCACCTAAACAGGGGAAATGGCTTGTATCATGCAGCCCAGATATGTGAAAATAATAACACCAGAATTCAGGTCCGCTTGAGCCTGGATGCAATGGGCTAGGTCCTCTGCTTGATCCTGGATGCAACAGACTAGGTCCTCCTATGCACCATAGATCCAGACTAGCTTCCTTTCCTCATTCCTTTGACATGTTATGAATTTCCATGTGCATTGCCCGAAGATGCTCCTGAATTTTCTATACTCCTAACGAAGTACCCTCTCTGGACGCAACTTCTAATTTCATAACGACATCCAAAGCTTTTTCCTACGATTCGAAAGTTTGGTGACTCATAGGTATGCATAGGTGAGGCAGAAACATAGCGATTAACCATTCCATATTTTTTCTATCATCATACTAAAATCTTCCTTCTTTGATTGCTTTCTTCAGTCACTGATCAGCCTCCCATACAGGCTCATTTGTCCCTTTCTTGAAATCTTTCACGTCTACTACTATTTGAGAGTAGGACTTACACTTTCAGAACTGTTGTTTCAAAGAATCCTTAATATCCTGAATAGATGCATTGCCATTTTGAGATATGTATCTCATATACCAATCCAGAGCTCTCTCTTCGAAGGCAAGGGATAGTTGCCCCCTCTTCATAGTATCGCTCACCACATTTTTTGTAGTCCATACTGAATCTGCAACAAACCAAAATCGGTCCATATCCTCATCTCCCGCCCCCTTGAAGGTAGGTAATTTCAAGTGCGCAACCATATCGCTCTCTGGTGGGGGTGGAGGTATGGGTGAGTTCTTACCTTTGTGTGGCCTTAACGGTAGTGTAGCTGGGGGGCTCTGCACAACTGTCTCTTTCAACAGACTATAGATAGATCTATCTCCTTCAGGGTTGGTTCGATAGCATTTACCACTTCACGTTGTACTTCCATCCATATCCGATATCATTCACTCTATATGACTGCACATAATACTCTTTTTGCACAATAATATATTAATCAGCAGTGGTAATGTCTTCAGAAACTTACCCCGGAAACCCTTGAAGAATATTTGCTCTGCTTCAAAGTAGGAGATGAACTGATCAATGGAAATTTTTTTCACAAACCCTCCTAGTACGTTGTCTACCTAGTGATCTACCATGTGAGTGATGATGTTATCAGTCTTTTCTAGTTGTTGGATCAGCTCTGGAGTCCACTGTGTGACCCTTTCTTCCTTCCAACACTTCTGAAACTCTACAAGCCTCGCCAACCACTCCTGAAGCTCGGTTGCAAACGTCACGAAGAAAATTTCTTAGCTCTCTGTAAGAACGTACTTATTTTTCCAATTTATCACCGTTAACCTCGTGTTACGATTCTCTCTTATCACAAATTCCTGAATCTGTCTTTCGAACCACTCTTCGATTTATTTCTACTTAGGCTTCCAATACTCTCTTGGCATTACCCTATCCCTCTCTCAAAATGCTCCTTGTCTCGACAACGAAACCATTTATTGGCTCGAGGGGTCCTGACCCAAGTTTAGAGGTTAAATTTTTCCAACAAACCCCTATACTACTGGCCCTTTAGGCAGTGACCTGCTTGCGCAGGCCAAAGTCTCACCCAAAGCAGTATGGGAGGGTTCTGGAACTAGGTTTCCACACCCTGGGAGAGGGAAGGTAAGTCAATCGGAGATGCATTCGACTTCAAAGATACAAGATCGAATATTACAGAGCCTAGATCTGCAGGTTTCCTTTCCATCCATGTGTGGAATACCAATTACAGACCCAGTAAACAACATATCATATATTTACAGAACGATAATGAAACTATCACAGTTATTCTTTCAAAAAATATAACAGATCAATCTAGATCATAAGTCAATGCAACATAAGAAAATAACATAGTTAATTTCGCAACTCAATACAGAAACATGCATAACATAAACAGATACCAGAGATTCACATCAAAAATAAGTTCAACAGATTCAGATACTTCAACGGCCTTTTGCATTCATTAATCCTTTAGGTCCTTCTTACAATACCCAAAACCCAACTTGCACACACAGCAGTAGGGTCCGCACACAGCAAGCAGGAGTCCTTTCCCCGATAACCCAAACAGATCTCCTAAGTCACAATTTGCATCAATCTCTATTCATGCCTACCTTACAACTCAAAATGTACTTCTATTTATAACAATCTAGCCTAATATTTCCTATGGTCCGCAAACTGTGGTTTGCGAACTCTAGGTCTACCCTTTGACCTGTTCCAATGCTTTCGGGGCTTTGACCCACCCAAAAACCCATGCGCTAGACTAAAGTACTCCAAAATGTCCCAATTCGCAGCCGTTGGAGGACCCTGCTCCAACATTAGGGGTAGATTTTCAAGGCCAAGATACTTTTCTCAACTACATAGGAGACTTACATAGCTACCTAAGACATACTATTCTAATGTTTAACCCTACAAGATTAGATGAGGTTTGTGTTCAAGCCACACATTTAGAAGCCAAAGGGAAAAAATTTATTGATGAGAGTAGGAAGAAACATTTTAAGGGGAAAAACAAAGAGAAGACCTCAAAAGGTAAGGGTAAAAAGAATGCATCTGTCAAGAAAGAGGGAGAGAAAGTGGTTTGTAAACATTGTTCAAGAGAAGGACATGAAGAGAAAATTGTTGGAAATTACATCCTGAAAAGTGACCCAAGTATAAAAATAAAAAAGGGAAGAAGAAAAATGCAGCTACAACTCAACATGACTTAGGATAAGATTCAGGTGATGAAACTAAAACTGCAACCATGGGATTGAAGAGCATGAAGGGGAAAAAATTGAAACAAAACCCAGTACTAGTACTTCAAACTATCACATACAAGCTCCAAATGAAGAAGTGATAATTGAACTATTTCATGTGAGGGTCATATCCAAACATACCAAGGTTGACACACTGTTTGACAGTGGGTCACAAGAAAACTTAATCTCTGAAGACTTGGTCAAGAAACTTAATCTTGAGAGCATTCCACATCCAAAATAATATCCACTTGGGTGGATTTTTAAGGATGCAAATTAATAGGTTTCAAAGAAGTGCATATTGCGCTTTGCAATAACTGTACATTTTTTTGACACAGTTGAATTAGATGTGGTTCTGCTTGATATTATAGGGGTTGTGTTGGATAGTCCTTACTTGTATGACAGTAAAGAAATATTCCATCGCCATGAGAACAAATACCATTTATTAAAATATGACAAGGAGTACATTTTTAGATCACATTGCAAGAAGAAAAATATTGCAATGGTAAATGCTAGATAGGTAAAGAGTCTGGTGAATTCTAGTAATAATTTTTTTCTTCTAATGATTAAGCCTAAAGCTGATGTTAATCATGAGTCATTTGAAGATTGTGATCCTAAGTTGAAATCAGATTTATATGATGTATTTGATGCATATTTTTGTAGCCTAATTCAACTCAGTTGAAATTCAAGAGAGGGTATGAGAAATTCAAGGTTGTTGAGACATTTAGATGGAAAAAATTGAGATAGGGATTCTTGTGCTTTTGTCTAAAGAGATGGTATTAGCTGGAAAGTGCAAGAAGAAAAACTATTTGAATAAGGGCCTCAGATAGTCTCGATGGATGCATAGGCCTGCTAGTCCAATGCTTCAGTGATTCACATTGTATACACATGGATGAAAGGATGCCAAGTGTACCTAAAGAAAACTTTACATTTTCACCTTGGAACTGGACTAAAATCATTAAAATTATTATTGCTGGAAGTTCATGTTCAAGGCCAACACTAAAAAGGAATCAATCTATAGAGAAACATGGAATAGAAGAAGCTGATCTAGAATCTCATAATCTTTCAAACCTTGGTCTTAATATTCTCAGATGGGGTTGTAAAAGACTGGAAAAGTCAAGTTTAATATGATCCCCTGCAGTCACAAGTTTGGGCCTAACATCAATGGCTCAACATTGTAGGGTTTTGAAGGCCTTAGATTTAGAAGGTTGCTAAATAAGTGATCAAGGTCTTATAGCTGTAGGAGAACAATGTAAACAACTTGAGAATTCGAACCTTTGGTTTTGTGAGGGTTTGACAGGCAGAGGCATCACAACAATAGAAATTGGTTGTGCAAAGACATAGAAAGTGCTTGGCATTGCAGCATGTACAAGGATAAATAATAAAACTATGGAAGATATTGGAGTTCGATGTCACTTTCTGGAAAAATTAACCTTGGATTATGAGTTTGGTAATGATGTTGGATTACTGGTAATAGATTAGGGTTGCACTGATTCAAATTATTTGCATTTACAGCGTGTAAATTTCATAGAAAAAGCATTAAAATCTATGATTAATCACATATGATTTGTGGAAGATCATATTTTCACATGCGTTTAAAAGTTGAGAAAGCTTACTGATGCAAATGAAAAGTCAAAGTTCAAAAAAAAAAATACTCTCAGAACAGTGAATTTGATTACTTATTCTAGGCAAATGGAGAAAAATTTCAAAAATTCGCAACATGGGTGTTTTGCAGAATATTCCAAATTGACTTTATGGCGGGAATTGTTCAAAAATTCAAATCTGTTCAAGAGATTTTGTCAGTTATTCAAAGGCGATGTTTTCCAGAAACATCTTGCAAAAATGGGTTTGATTCATTCCATGGGAATTCTATTTGAATAATGATAATTTCATTCTCAAATGATCACTTGGCATTCATATGATATTTAAATAAAACCCAGTATAGTTTATATTGTAATTTTAGTTCATTCAATCCCAAAGATCAATGAGATTGCGTGAAAAATAAGAGAAACAAACAGGTTAAAGTTCTGCCATATCTCATAGAAATTTGATATTTGGATCATTCGGCCCAGATCCAACTGTAATGCAGAAGCACAAGTTGCATGGAACTTATGAGATGTAGTGCCATCGTAGAGTGGTTTGATTTAAACCAATGTTCGCAGATCAACAGTTATATTTTAATGCGGCATCACTGATCCTCATTTCTGTAAACTAATGAAGTGCCTCCATAAGTGGTTGATGGTTTTAATAGATGGCATATGCATATAAACAACCACAAGGAGCGAGTGTTTATATCCATTGAAACATTCATCCTCTCCTACACATTTATTATTTTAATTTTAAATTCCGACATCCATATATGTATATTGAAAAAATTGTAAAAGTGGCTCTTATTTGGGTTTTTGTAATTTTCAAAATAACGATTTGTAACTTACATATTTTAGAAAGATTAAAGAAATTTAACAGTTTTATAACTATTAAAAGAATTAGTTTTTCAAGTTACACAGGAACAGTTAGGTTAGGAGAAGAATAAAAGGGAGAAAGGAAGACATTGGTAGGGTTTTGGGTTTTGGACCTCTAGAGGACTATAAATTGTACTGAATTTTCTAAAAGTAGTGAAAATAAGATCAATTTTCTTGCACCTATTGATGTTGATGTGTTTTTCCAGTTTCATCATATGTTTTTTCTTCTGTGAATGAGGTGAAGTAATGTAGTTGCGGGTCTCTTTTTATAGTTTGTAAGTAAGAGTTAAATGTCCTTAATATGCGCTCCTTCCCTCCAACTATTTTCTTTCTATGAAGTTTTTTCTGAGATAAAAAGTGATAGATTCTATTATCCAGCATATCATTCTTAGTTTCCATTCCATCTTTCTTCCTTCCATTTCAAGTTACATCAACAAATAATGGCATTGTGAAATCTTTCATTATTTCAGATCATTGAGGGTTATAAATAATTAATTTCCAAAGGTGCTTAACGTAGACCATTTGATAACCTATATTGTGACATACATTTATAAATTTCTCGAGCACTAATTCCTTACCACAGCCAAGGGATTGTTTCTTGAGATACAACATTTTTTGGCGTCGTTGCCGGGGACGAAGAAGCGAAGTTCATTTCCATGGGTTTTCTTTTTTCCTCTGGTTGTTTGGCGGGGAGGAAATATTCGACTGTGTTTATTCATTTTTAGAATTTTGGCTTTCAAAAAGCCTCACACGAGGTCAGATACCTCGCAATAGAAAGTCCCTAATTTTTTAGATCCAGAAACATTGGTTTCTTAAAAGGCTCAGAAACCAAAAAACCCCTTCGACACCTGATCCTACATTGTCTACTCCTGGAAGTAGGTCTCATAATCCCCTATTTTGGATGGTGAATAGGATTTAGATATAAATTTTGGTTGTTATTTATTCACCTAGTGACTCCAATGATGAAGGTTTCATTAGATGAAGAATTATGCGGGCAAGAAAATGAGAAAGCACCGTGGAAAACACATATATCAGAGTTTGTGTTTTTTAAGAAAAGTTCTATTTTTTATATCAGTTTAGTGGTATATTTTCCCTTACATATCAAAAATATTTTTTCTTGCTTTATATTCTCAGAATATTATAAGGCCCAAAAATTACATTCTTTATTGGAAAAAGATGATTTTTCTTCTTCTCGTATCATAGATCTTGACACAACTTTATCTCTTAAATATGAGAGGAGAGATGACTATTGCATTACAATTCCTAAAGATAATCAGTCACAGTCTAGGCATAAAGATGATGATTCGTCATATTTGGATGATAATATTCTGCCTTGTGTTAGCCCCCCTATGAAATTCTTGACAAGCAAGCTGGGGGCTGAACTGTTTTGGAGCCTTCAAGGAATGTCTTTCCCCTGAAAACTCGTCCTCCTTGAAGTCTCTATATGTTGATCCTAACATATAGCCCCTCTGCTGATTCATTTCTCAAAAGGCCCATTTTTACCCCTATATCCTGCAAATTTCCCCATCCCAACCTCTGTTTTCCCTTTGTCAAAATTCTTCTTTAATCTCCCCATTATCTCCTTAAAATTCCCTTAAAATCCTACCTCAACCCCACCATCACCTCTTTATTTCTCCAAATTTCCATTTCACCCCTTTATCGTTACCTCCCTTGGGCCTGAAATTGCATTCAAAATGAGTTAAAATGATGAAATTTATGAGTTTGGGCCTTAGCCCCCTTCCCCATTAGCCCATGCCCCCTCTCTTCCATGAAACCTGGCACCGGAACCCAAAGCTAAACCCTCTAGGCGGTTAGCCCTCCAAACCTTTCTCTGTGCGAAAATCATCAAGAAACCTTTGCAAACGCGCATTTGGGGGTTTTAATATATTTGATTTGATCTATGAATCTCCGCCATCCGTTAAACACCGGATCCAATGGCGCTTTGCTCACCAGAAGCAGTGGTCCCCACCCCGCCTGCGCAGCTTCAGAAGATCGGTGGCTTCGTTCCGCACCACCCATCCATAGCCGGCGGTATTTCCCGTGAACCCAGTGATTCCATACGCTGGGTGATGCATGTCCGAGCGCACTATTTTGAAAACCGCCATTTCGCGCATTAATCTTCGGACGAAAGCCGGGTAGCGGAATTGCTGCGAACCGTCTGATCTGGAGGACACCATCTAACGACTGTGATTCAACGAAGTTGCACCCCCAATAACCTGCCTCCTCTGTATTCTTAGTCCTTCGTCCGCCGCCCTCTGTCGTCGATCTCCACTTTAGTCGACGGCCCTAATCTTTCCCTCCATCGTTGATTGCTTCGCTCTCCCTGGGCCCCCACCTCATCCGTCCACTGGCTGTCCCTCTGCCACGTCACCCCACGTGCATGTTCCGTACCCTTCAAACATTCCGTCGCATATAATGTCCCATTCTCGTAGTTTTTAATGATTTTCACACATTTTCACTCTGCTGGTCGTCAAACCTCCACCAGAGCAGGTTTTCATTGTTTCCTCTGTAGTTTATTTTGCCATGTCACCAAATGCATCCGTTTCATCCACCCATGTCACTCGTCACCCTCGTCCATGGATTTCTTCACAGTTTTCGTGTTCTTGCAGGGATATAAAGAAAGAATGGCCACCATGATAAACTCCTTTGCTGCCCAGACAGCTAGATCCGAGGAAGATCATCCGCAGCTGCTGGATTTATGAATGAAGGTCCGAGAAGGTAGAGAAAAGATGTTCATTAAAGGAACGGAGTGCGAACTCTGCAGAAAATCTCCCATCACCATAAAAACACGAGCTACCCCGTCAGAAGAAAATGGAGCGGCAGAATGTTTCAGTGCAGAAAAAAAGGAAGATTAAAGCTAGCTTACGAGGATCTTGAGATTTTAATCCGAAGTTTAGAGGACAAAGCAGCAGATTACAGGCCCCGAGGATCGACTACAGGATTCCAAGCACAGGCAAAAGGTAATATCTGGGTTTTTCATCGGCAAAATGTTTGTTCTTCATCAAGTACATGGTGCCCATACGGATTTATTATGCACCATGTCCCTGAAGTGTTTTCCACCAGACAACAGACCTCAAAATAGTCAGACATTTATGAGACATACCTTCCTAGCAGTTTACTTCATTTTTGTTCAAATCACCAGGAGTACTTCAGCCAAAAGATGTCAAGATCAAATCTGGAGCAAATCATTCTTTCCCAAGGGAGGTGACAGAGATTAAATATACAGCATGTCAAGCAGAATGGGTTTCGGCCCTGCATTCATTGTTGTGTTTAAAGATACATTTAATTTTCACCTACCCCTTCAGTCGATCTTAGGTTCATCCTTTGCTATAAAGCACAGAAGGAAAAATTGTAATGGTTGTTGATGAGATATCAGTGAAACGCAAGCATTGTTCCTTTTGAGACAAGTTCTCTGTGTATATTGTAAGATAGACTGAGGCTAGATGTATTCAGACTGAATGTTCAAGCTATGGGCTATGATGTACCTGATTGGTGTTGTTTTTAATATGACAAGCATGTTTCTTTGGATCTTGATCTAAAGCAGCTGGTGATGTTTCCTCTTTCTCTGTATTTGTGATTGACTTGCTCTTCTGTTATGTTCCATTTCATTTCATTTCTACTGGTAAGCAACAGAAGTATAATATAGGATTCACCCTTGATAGGTGCCCTATGTTTCCTGCTCTCCCTACCCCAATGTTTTCTGCTTATATGTGTATCTGAATGTTGATTTCAATTGATTTAACCAGTGTAGTGGATGATATTGCCTGCTTTCTTATGTATGAATTGATGAAGTCCATGTTCAGGTGTTCTTGGTAAGATTTAGCTGGAAGGTTTGGGAACACTGGGGATTAGTGTTAGCCCTGTCCACTAGGATCTTTGCACGACCAACTAGCCTTTCTAAGATCCCTTGTTTTACCCCTAATTCTACCTAAGAAGGCCTGGAGTTAAATGACCTCTGGCCTGATCTATAGACGGAGTTGGTTGGTTCTCCTCCTTCATTTTCAATCCTTTGTCTCCCATTCCAAATATCTCCTTCAAGATCCAAATGCTCTAGATGACTAGCCCAACTGAAAGCTTGCACATTGAACACAAATAAATCCTTTCTTGACTCCATAACCCAATGGCTTTGATGTTCTATGAGTCATCTGTCTCTGCCTAAGCTTCCTCTTTTCTCATCCTTGTCTTATATTGGTCCTTCTTTTCCTGATTCCCTCCAACCAAACACAAAGAATCAAACCAACAACCCTGAGCCTACAACTAGCCTAAAATCATAACTTAGAGCTTCAAAGACATATCCTTTGACTAGTATAGAGAGATCCCTCTCTGGACCTAGGAGGGCTAGATCCTAAGGTCTGAAAGTGGTTCTATGTTGTCTCATCTTTTGGTCTCTGTCAACCTGGCCAAAACATGGGAACCCCAACACCTTGCAAGCAATTGACTTTATTTCAGCTCCAAAACAAAGAAACATTTAAACCCTTAAAGCTACCCATGATTCTTCATCAATATCCTTCAAAAGGATTCAAATTTTTGCCAAGTTTCTCTGGAGAGGATGAGGATGTTTCAGCTGAACAAAATATCTTGGAATTTGAGTACTTTCTGGACAAATTTCAAATTATTTATGAAGATGTGGCTTTGAGGATGTTTTTTCATTCATTAAAGTAGGGTGCTCAACAATGGTTCCAGTGTTTGGAAGCAAGTTCAATTAGTTCATGGCAAGGTTTTCAAGATATCTTTCTTAGATATTGGGGCAAGCATAATTCATATGAAAAATACCTTTTGGAATTATATTCTATTCATAGGCAGAGCAATGAATCAATTGTTGAGTTTAATAGGAGGTTTCAAAAAAATTGTTCCAGCATGCCAAAAGAAATTTGACCTCCTGAAGCAGTAGCTATGGTTCACTATTTGTGGGCTCTTTCTATTGTCTTGGCCTTTTATCTCAAGGAGAGAAAGCCTTGCACTATGAATTTTATGTTTATTTATGCACAGGAAATTGAAGATAATGTGTGGGCTTGTAGAAAATTTTCCTGTCACGTTGAAAGAACACGTTTTGTTGAAGACAAGAGGGCTTTTCAAGAAAACATTGGAATTTCTTTAGAAGAGAATGCAAATTCAGAGGTGAACAAGGATTTTCAAAAGGTGTCACAGGATTCTTGCATTGTTGCAAGAAAAAAATCCAAGAATTCTGAAGATTCTAGTCAAAAATTCGTTGCAACAACTACAATACTCGATGAAAGCCTGGAAGATCATTACAATTTTCATAATTTTAATGATTTTGTGAATAGAGGGGAAACTAGTGGAGCTTCTATGGTATGTTTGCGGGAGGAGGAAGATTATTGTCAAGAATTGGCATTATGTGAAGAACATCAACATTATAGGGAGCAAACCTTGGATTTCTCTTTTCAGCCTAAATGCCTGCCTACAGAAAATGGAAATCAAGTTCCTCGCACACAATTCCAAATTGAGGAGTCAAATAGTGAAGAAAGTTGCGTTGTTCAAAGAATGCTAAATTAGAAAATTTTTCAAGAAAAGGAGGTAGCCGAAATTTTGTCTCATCAGTTCTATGATCCAGTGGCTGTGTATATGAAAATTTTCTTTGATAAAAAACAAGGTTTTATGCAGCGGTATGTACAAAGTTTTGTATATGGAAAAAATTCATGGTACATTCCTATTTTGATTTTTAAATTTTAGCAGTATGAAGGTATTAATACTAACATATGTTAGGTTGGTGCCATTGGAAGGTTGACTTGGCCTGATTAAGTTCATCCACGCATATATATATATATATATATATATATATATATATATATATATATATATATATATATATATATATATATATATATATATAGGATTTGTACATAAATAAGCTCAGGAGTTGAACATTCCCAGTTGCAGTATTTCTAGTTTAGCATTTCCAATTCAAGAATAAAGATCCTAGAAGAAAGAGGTTTCAGAGAAATTTGAAAATTTTCAGAGATTTTAGATTGGGAGAAAATTTAGTTTGACTTAACTCCATGTCCAATAAAGGCTACTAATCTACAATTTCTCAACACTTTTCTACCAAAATGTTGTCCCCAATTAGAGCCAGATGTTGTAGCCTAATTCGACTCAGCTAAAATTCAAGAGAGGGTATGAGAAATTCAAGGTTGTTGAGACATTTAGATGGACAAAAGTCAGATAGGGATTCTTTTGCTTTTGTCTAAAGAGATGGTATCAGCTGGAAAGTGCAAGCAAACACACTATTTGAATAAGGGTCTCAGACAGTCCCGATGGATGCATAGGCCTGCTAGTCCAACGCTTCAGTGATTCACGTTGTATACACATGGATGAAAGGATGCCAAGTGTACCTTAAGAAAAATTTACGTTTTCACCTTGGAACTGGACTAAAATCATTAAAATTATTATTGCTGGAAGTTCATGTTTAAGGCCAACACTCCAAAGGAATCACTCTATAGAGAAACATGGAATAGAAGAAGCTGAACTGGAATCTCGTAATCTGTCGAAACTTGGTCTTAATATTCTCAGATGGGGTTGTCAAAGATTGGAAAAGGTGAGTTTAATATGATGCCATGTAGTCACAAGTTTGGTCGTAGCATCAGTGGCTCAACATTGTAGGGTTTTGAAGGCCTTATATTTACAAGGTTGCTAAATAAGTGATCAAGGTCTTACAGTTGTAGGATAACAATGTAAACAACTTGAGAATTTGAACCTCCGGTTTTGTGAGGGTTTGACAGGCAGAGGTATGACAACAATAGAAATTGGTTGTGCAAAGACACCGAAAGTGCTTGGAATTGCAGTATGTACAAGGATAAATAATAACACTATGGAAGATATTGGAGTTCGATATCACTTTCTTGAAAAATTAACCTTGGATTTTAAGTTTGGTAATGATGTTGGATTGATGGTAATAGCTCAGGGTTGCACTGATTGAAATTATTTACATTTACAGATGTAGATTTCATATACAAAGCATTAAAAGCTATGATTAATCACATATGATTTGTGGAAGATCATATTTTCACATGCGTTTAAAAGTTAAGCAGGGTTACTGATGCAAATGAAAAGTCAAAGTTCAAAAAACGTAATACTCTCAGAATAGTGAATTTCGATTTATTATTCTGGGCAAATGGAGAAAAAATTCAAAAATCCGCAATATGGGTTTTTTGCAGAATATGCCAAATTGACTTGTTAGCGAGAATTGCTCAAAAATTCAAAGCGGTTCAAGAGATTTCTTCAGTTCTTCAAAGGTGATTTTTTCTGGAAATGTCCTATAAAATTGGGTTTGATTCATTCCATGGGAATCATATTGATAATTTCATTCTCAGATGATCACTTGGCATTCAAAATGATATTTAAATAAAACCCAGTACATTTTATATTGTAATTTGATTTCATGCAATCCCAAAGATCAATGTGACTCTGCGTGAAAAAGAAGAGAAACAAACAGGTTAAAGTTCTGCCATATCTCATAGAAATTTGATATTTGGATCATTTGGCCCAGATCCGACGGTAATGCGGAAGCACAAGTTGCATGGAAATTATGAGATGTAATGCCCCTGCATAGTGGTTTGATTTAAACCAATGTTCATAGATCGACGGTTATATTTTAATGCGGCATCACTGATCCTCGTTTTTGGAAACCACCGAAGTGCCTCCGTAAGCGGTTGATGGTTTTAATAGATGGAATATGAATATAAACAACCACAAGGAATGATTTTTTATATCCATTGAAACATTCATCCTCTCCTACCATTTATTATTTTAATTTTAAATTCCGACATGCATATATGTATATTGCGAAATTTGTTTATTTGGGTTTTGTAATTTTCAAAATAACGATTTGTAACTTACATATTTTAGAAAGATTAAAGAAATTTAACAGTTTTATAATTGTTAAAAGAAATTTTTTTTCAAGTTACACGGGAACAGTTAGGTTAGGAGAAGAATAAAAAGGAGAAAGGAAGACATTGGTAGGGTTCTAGGTTTTGGACCTCTGGAGGACTATAAATTGTACTGAATTTTTTGAAAGTAGTGAAAAGAAGATCAAGTTTCTTGCACATGTTGATGTTGATTCCAGTTTCATCATATGTTTTTTCTTCTGTGAATGAGGTGAAATAATGTAGCTACGAGTCTCATTTTATAGTTTGTAAGTAAGAGTTAAATGTCCTAAATATGCGCTCCTTCACTCCAACTATTTTCTTTCTATAAGTTCTTTCTGAGATTAAAAGTGATAGATTCTGTTATCCAACATATCATTCTTAGTTTCCATTCCATATTTATTCCTTCCATTTCATGTTACATCAATAGATAATGGAGTTGTGAAATATTTCATTATATTAGATCATTGAGGGTTATAAATAATTAATTTCCAAAAATGCTTAACGTAGACCATATGATAACCTAATATTGTGACATACATTTATAAATGTCTTGAGCACTAATTCCTTACCACAACCAAGGGATTTTTTCTTGAGATACAACACACATCATGATATGTTTCAGGAGCCAACAGGATTGCCCCCTAAAAGGGAGATTCAACATGAGATTTCGTTACAA
This sequence comes from Pinus albicaulis, assembly GCA_034641835.2. NCBI lineage: Eukaryota > Viridiplantae > Streptophyta > Pinopsida > Pinales > Pinaceae > Pinus > Pinus albicaulis. The sequence goes on from CM076584.1 coordinate 312,560,396, forward strand.
CAAGATTGTCCTCTTCCAAACATCAACATGTATCGCATGTTCTTAATTGAGAATGCTGAAATAAATAGGCAAATCAAGGAATTGTTGGACAATGTACTCATAAGGCCAAGCACTTTGCCATGCAGTTCACCCATAGTCTTGATTCCGAAGAAATATGGAACTTGGCGCATGTGTGTCGAATTCAGAGCTTTGAACAAGATAATGATAAACAATTGATACACACTCCCAAGGTTAGATGATTTTATAGATTAGCTGAAAGAAGAAAAGCTTTTCACTCAGTTAAATTTACAAAGCGGATATCATCAAGTAAGAATTGCAGAAATTGAAATATGGAAGACTGCATTCAAAACCAAACAAGGACTCTTTGAGTAGTTGGTTATGCCATTTGGTTTGTGTAATGCACTGGCGACTTTAATGCGTGTTATGGATAATGTTTTGCATCCATTTCTTGATGAATTTGTGATTTTGTATTTATATGATATACTCTTTTTCAGCAAAACAAGAGAAGAACACGTCTTGCATGTGAAAATGGTACTTGATTTTTTGAAGAAAGATAGATTATTTCGTAAGATGTCAAAGTGTGAATTCGGAAAGATTTCTCTAGTTTATTTGGGACACATTGTAGGAGGAGGCGAGTTGAGAATTGATCCTTCTAAAGTGGAAGCCATTGTGAATTTTCCCACTCCCATATCAATAACCGAAGTAAGAAGTTTCTTAGGTTCCACTCAGTATTGGAGAAAGTTTATTGCTAATTTTTCTTCCATAGAAGCTCCTATGCATGCAATGACAAGTGTAAAGAAAGGCTTCCAATGGGGAGGAAAACCGTAGAAATATTTTGAAGCTTTAAAATACAATATTAGTTCAGCTCTGGTCCTTGCATTACCGAATCTGAGACAGCCATTCGAGATACAAACAGATGCTAGTGATTATGCCATGGGCGCAGTACTTTTGCAGCATGGTAAGCCTATCACTTTTCATTATGAAACATTCAATGGTGTTGTAACTAATTATCCCACATATGAAAAAAAATTGTATGCGTTGGTACAAAGCATCAAGAAGTGGAAACAATACTTGATGGGTAAAGAGACGATTATACATATTGATCATCAACCATTGCAATACTTACAATCACATACAAAATTGCAGCAATCACAACATTTCAGGTGGATGGGATTTTTTCAACAGTTTCACTTTTTTATAAGGTACAAGAAAGGTATTTTCAACAAAGTTGTTGATATGCTTTCAAGTCCAATTATAAGTGCTTCTACTTCACTTAAAAATGATTCTATTGTACATGAGATTTACATAGAGCAGTATGCATCTGACGCTGATTTTCACGATGTGTATGCTAGTTTGAGTGAAGGGAATCAAGTTGAGGAAAATGATTATCACATGCATAACAATTTGTTGTTTCATTTGGGCAAGTTGTGTATACCACACGAATAGAGACTTAGTTTCATGAGAGACTCTCATTCGTCTCTTATTGCTGGACACTTTGGGGTAAGAAAAACAATGACACATCTACAGAGGTATTGCTATTGGCCTAACATGGTAGATAAATGGGCACATTTTATAAGAGGATGTTCTATGTGTGAAACAAGCAAGCCTAGCAATAGGAAGATTGGGTTGTACACGCCACTACCGGTACCATCAAGGCCATGGGAGAATGTCTCCATGGAATTTTTTGAGGTGTACCTATGTCAAGAAAACAACATGATTATCTTTATGTAGTTGTGGATAGATTCAATAAAATGTGTATATTTATGCCATGTAAGAAAACCGTTACTATTGAAAAAAATTCTAGAATTTATTTTCAAGTATGGGTTCATTATGGTTTTCCAACTTCTATTGTTAGTGACAAGGATTCCAGGTTTGTTGGGAATTTTTGGTTCAATATTTGGAAGATGATTGACACAAAGTTGAAAAAGAGTATTTCTTTTCATCTGCAAACTGATGGCAAAACCGAGGTGCTGAACAGAATCATTGTGCATCTATTGAGAGGATATTGCAGCAAAAATTCCAAGTTGTGGGATGAACAACTGCATTACATTCAACACTCTTACAATCAAGCAAATCACTCTTCTACAAATACTTCACCTTTTGAAGCCTCCTTTGGGTATTTGCTGAAATCTTCATTAGACTTCATCTTTGAGAAGGATGTTGCAATTGATGGGCATAGTGATATTGACAAGGCTCAAAAGTTCATTGAGAAAATTTAGATTATTCATCAAGAAGTTCAAGAACAACCCGAGAAGAGTCAAAGAAAATACAAGGAGAGGCTTGACAAACATAGAGTTGATCACAATTTTCAAGAAGGAGATGAAGTATGGTTGCACATAAGCAAATAAAGGATGCAAGGAGAAGGTAAAAATATCAAGCCCATTGGTTATGGTCCAATCAAGATCATTAAACAAGTTGGTAATAATGCATTTCAACTTGACTTTCCTTATGCAAATGTATTCCCTTGTTAATGTGGAGAATTTACGTTTGTATGAGCCTCCTTTGATTGATGATCAAGGGAGTGATATTCAGCTGCCATCTATAGAATATTTCTCACCATAATTTCTGGATGAGCTCAAGGATGATTCCATCCTTTATAGGAGGACATGCACTTCTAAGAGGGGAGGTGTTGATTATCTTCTAATTGGGCTCAAGGGCAGCAAACTAAGTAAGGAAAGATGGATGGAAGTGGAAAAGCTGAGGGAGTTGTACCCTCATCTTCTGAACTGGTAATTAAAGTCTTTTAGGGTCCAAAATATTCCCAATGGGGAGGTGTGATCATGAGATCATGTTATTTTCTCAAAATTTAAAGTGCTTGAAACTTTACTGAACCTGAGCCACCGGAAAGGTCTCGTCGTTGCGATTTCGGCACTATGAATGGTTCGAAAAACTGATGTCGTATGAGGAAGATATCGCGTTTTGTTAGTTTTCCAAAACAACTAAAATTTTGTGACTGGGTTGCCCAGTTAGCATGGAGGTACAGTCAATAGGTGGCATATTCTGGGGAATATTCCTGTTGAGCCTCAAGATTGTGTTTTCTTTCATCTCACTTTACCTCATTTTCCTTTTTCCATTGTTATCCCAGACCCAATTGATCAATGAATTTAGTTAAAATTACTTTTAGAATGATTAACATGACTGACTTGCTAAGTTTTGTGATTATTGTCATTGTAATGCATTTTGACCAGAACTAGCTGCAGAATGCAGACATTCCGTAGCTAACCGGAAATTCTGCAGCTGTCTTCACGTTTGGCCTTGTTCCAGGTGGCCTCTCAAGAAAACCCACATATGGGTATATTCCACGTCATGTCTACATTGTTTGTTGCTCACCATGAAGGAAAAACTGAATTCTGGATATGGTTTTGATACGTGGGAACTCATTTAAGGAAGCAGATTTCTAATAGGACTGTCTTAGTCCAGATGTCCTTTTCCTTTTTACGCTGCCACTTTAAGAGTCCTAGTATGATTTCGATAAGGAAAGACAATGATCCTTGAATTGTTGCAAGTATTTTTATGTAAATTTGTTATAAAAACACTTGGGAAACCGAGAGCTAGGCTAGATTTTGCTCTAGATTTTGCTTAGATCTTGTGCTACATTTCTGAAGATGCAGATTGCTCTGTTCAAGTTATTTCTCCTTTAATGAAGAAGACAGTATTGTTTTGAAAGCGTTGATTTGATTTGGAGTTAGATTCCGTCTGGTGGTAGAGGGCCCCTGCCTCCTGCACGGTTTTACTTGTGTAATTTAGATAAGTATCTTAGTTGCCTTTACGTTTTTGAAGTTTGAGTTAATAGTTAATTTCATAGCCACTATATTTATACTCGTTCTAAAAACTCTTCCAAAAGAATAAACTCTTCCAAAAGATTATGATAATGAATGGGAAATGGCTATAGTGTTGTAGGATTTAATTGTAGTTTTTTTTGTTCACTATCACGGTTACACTTGTTCTAAACACTCTTCCAAAAGAAGAAACTCTTCCAAAAAATCCTTATGATGTCTAAGGCATGACTGTGATGATGAATGTTTTAGTTGTTTTTTTCACTAAGTAACATAGCCGACCTTGCTCTTAAAACGCTCTTCCAAAATATCATAATGATGGGTAGGAGACAACTGTGATATCTTAGTTTTTAAATTGCTTTCAGTATTTATGTTTGCATTTGCACTGAATTGTACATTCAGGATTGTTCTAAGAAACTCTTCCAAAATACCAATCATGATGGACAAACAAGCTGTATAATCCCATAGATTAATGCATGATAACTTAGTTAGGATACTCCAGAGTCTAATTGCATTTAACTCATGCTCTGTTATTTTGTTTTGAGTTTGATAATGACTTTTTAGTTCAGCACTGTTTTAGACTAGTGACATCTTAAGTTCAGTTTTAGCTTAACTCATTGCATTTGCACTCCACATTTAGTTGTCATCCACTACATATTATATTACTTCAGTTGTTAGACTTAACAAAACAACCTTCATTATTTACAAACTTCTTCTTGTTCCAAATCTATAATTGATTCATAACCATATGAACAGAAGACAGTATCATTTCAAGGCCTGAGGTACTTTTGCAACTTCTTTACTACTTCATAAACAGAGCCTTTCCTCAAGATTTGTTTCTACTTAGTCATAGTTTAGATTTGATTCTGTTTCAATATTTGCAATTGCATTTGTCATTTGTCATCAACCAATTAGGTTTCACTCTGTTTTTAATCATTAGCTTCTTTCCACTAGCTTTCTAGTCATTTTCCTTGTGAACATAAAATTACCAAAAGACCAAAAACATCATAAATCATCACAAAAGACCAAAAACATCATAAAACACTAAACACAACGCATTAAGAGACAAACACCTAGGCACATACAGTGCACTTCACTTCAGCAGTTTACCAACCCTGGTTGACAATTAAATGAACTCAATTTAGGAGACTAGGTTGAGCACAAACATTTTGGCGCTGTTGCTGGGGAAGTGAAAACTAGGTAACCTTTGTTTCTTAACCCCCAAAAATAATTATATTCATAGAGAGAGAGATTCAAGGGGTAGATTTATAAGCAGCAGAAGCAGAAATTTGATTCCTAGAATACCACTTGTTTCACCTAGACCAAGAGCTAGTACACCTTCAACTCGGACCCACATTCCATCCTTTACTGATCCTGGACTTCTAGAAGATCTAAGGTCAGCTATTCCATTAGAGAAACCTTCCACTTCATCCACTGAACCTGCCATAGAAGAAGATTTAAAGACTCCTGATAGGGACACAAACCTTTCCACTTCCACAGGAGAGTCAACCATGGAAGAAGAAGGAGGAGGAGGAGTCTTTAATGGAGAACACACACTATTTGGGGGTAGAGGTAGAGGTAGAGGAGAAGGAGGTAGAGGTGCAGATTGAGGAAGAGGTAGAATAGGAAGCTCTTTTGGGTTCCCTATAATTGATTAAGAAACCAATACAACCATGAAAAAAATTTCACCCTCTGTCCTTCCAAACTTCTATGGACTTAAAACTGAAGATCCTGAAACCTTCTTATTTGAATTTGAAGTTCTGTGTAGAACTTATGACTACTTACAAGATGCTCAAAAACTGAAATTATTCCCTTCAACCTTGAAAGGAGCAGCATTGAAGTGGTTTATGAGTCTGATCAGCAGTTCTATTAGAACATGGGAAGACATGAAATAAGAATTTCTAGAGAGGTATTTGGATTATTGTATACCAGTTAATCATAAGGAAGAAGTGTTTAAGATGTTACAAAAAGAAGATGAAAATTTGGAAGATTTGTTGGAGAGATTTAATTACAACATCAAAAGAGCAAAAATGGAAAACCTAGATCAAGACACCTTAAAAGCTCTTTTGTTGAAAACAATTAGGGATGAATGGTTGGATATCCTTAACATGATGGAAAAAGGGGATATATCACAGCTCACATTACCTGAAATATCTGAGTTATGTATCAACCTTTCAAGAGGGAAGTCTAAAACTATAAAAGGTCCAAGAGATCCTGCTCTTGTAAGGGCAAGTAAGTCTACTTCTGGGACAGTAAGTAGATCAGAAATAGGACACATGCTTGATGATTTTAAATCTGACATCTTAGGGAGTCTTAGTGAAAAAATAGACACCCTTAAGATACAAAACAAACAAAAGGCTGAATCTGATGCCTTGGCAATCTTTTGTCCCAAATGTAGAAAGAAACATGCCTTGAGAGAGTGTCCTTTGGATGTAAAATTTGTAGAAACCTGTGTCATATGTTCTGAAAAACATGAGACCAAAAATTGTCCTTCTCTTCCTGGTCTCAAGGCTGTTTTTCAAGAGGAAACTCCTACAGATTCCATAGAGTCTCTCAATTTTGTATCTAGAATGCCTTGGCAAGGACCTCAGACACAAGGATTCCATGATCAAATGTATAATCAACCTCCACCTTGGAATTCTTGGCAGCAACCTTGGCCTCAATTTAAAAATCAATCTCCAGCTTGGGCACAAGGATCACAAAGTCCCTATGGAAGATACTCCCCATACTATCAGTATCCACCATCCTATCCACCATACCCACATTTTTATCCTCAAAATCCTCAACAAAACTTTCCTCAAAATCTTCAACAAAATTTTCAACAAAATCCTCAACAACATCATCAAAACCAACCACATCAAAATCAACCACTTTCATTACCATTCCCTCAAAAATCAAATCAATTTCCAGCTCAACCCATACCAAACCCCAATAATAAGAACCCTCAGAATACATACATGATAGAAGGCCAACAGTTTCCAACTTATTTAATTACTCCTCTAGACCTTAGTGATGTTCAACTTAGGTCTGGAAGAATACTTGAAAAGAGGAAACCTTCTGTGATTATACAAGAACAAGATAACTCTGAGGAAGACTCTCTATGGGTGGATAAAATTCTTGAGGAAGACACGTCCTTTCAAGACCCAAACACTGAAAAATTAAAGCAAAAAGATCCAATAAATTCAACTCCTGTATTAGAGCAACCATCTACATTTACTTCTATACCTCCCTTTCTAGAAAGATTACAAATTGATAGAGGTGTAGAAAAACAAATCATGGTGCCTAATTATGATTTCCTAGATGAGCTGAGAAATGTTTGCATTAAAATTCCATTATTACAAGCCATCAAAGAAATTCCAATTTTAGCCAAAACAATCAAGGAGTTGAGCATGAAGAAAACAAGAAAAAGAATAAGAGAAACAAAGAAAATTCAACTGGTAGGACAAATAGAAAATATTATGACGGGCAAGATTTCTATTCCAAAGTATCTTGACCCAGGAAATCCAGTTGTCAAAATTCACATCAATGGAATTGAAATCCAAAACACAATCATTGATTTAGGAGCAGCAATCAATATCATGAGTAGACAAATCATGGATAAGCTGAAACTTCCTAATCTTCTCTTTACACCCACACTATTACAATTAGCAGACAGATCCGTGATCAAACCAGATGGGGTAATAGAAGATATTCCAGTGTCCCTAGATTCTTGGGAGTACCCTGTGGATTTTATGATCCTAACTCCTAAGAATAATCTAGGAGGACATCCTGTTATATTAGGAAGACCTTGGTTGGCTACAGCTGATGCTTTTATTAGTTGTAGATCCGGTGATATGTATATCTCTGATGGTAATTCAACTAAGAAATTCACTTTATATTCTCCAGCTAGGACAATTACAGATCTAGATGACACTCAATGGATAGAGGATGAAGAATATTTACAACCTCTCTTCACAATTTCAGAAATTAGTGAAGATAATCAAATTCTGAATACTCTAGAAAACTTTGAATCCTCTCCAGAACACAAACATGAATCATTTCAAGAGGGATCCAACATTGAGTTTTTGTCATCAAGGCAGATGTCTCTTCATTCTATGGACAAATTTGGCAGCTCTACAAGTGAGATTTTTCTAGGAAAAACTTTGAACATAAACAAGAACCTAGAAAAATCTCAACAAGAAGAGTTAGTCAAAGTATTACAAAAACATTCTTCTGCATATGCATGGGAATACACTGACATGAAAGGGATAAGCCCCAAGACTTGCACTCATCACATCTATATAGAGGAAAATTGCAAACCAATCAGACAACCTCAAAGATGGATGAATCCAAATCTTAGGGAAATTGTTAAAGAAGAATTGCAAAAAATGTTAAATGTTAATTTCATCTATCCTATTTCAGATAGTCAGTGGGTTTCTCCTTTGGTAATTGTGCCAAAGAAAAATGGAGATGGAGGGTATGTGTTGACTACCGAGAACTAAACAAAGCTACTCTTAAAGACCATTTTCCCTTACCTTTCATAGATCAAGTGTTAGATACATTAGCTGGCAGAAAGTACTTCTCATTCTTAGATGGGTTTAGTGGTTACAACCAAATCCAAGTAGCACTTGAAGATCAAGACAAAACCACATTTACCTGTCCTTGGGGTACCTATGCTTACCGAGTATTTCCATTTGGATTATGTAATGCACCTGCAACATTCCAAAGGGCAGTATTAAGAATTTTTTTAGATCTAATACATGATTGTGTAGAGGTGTACATGGATGATTTCACAGTTTATGGAAACACTTTTGAAGAAGCTTTAGAAAACTTGGAAAAAGTTTTAAAGAGATGTCAGGAAGAAAATCTTTCACTTAGTCATGAAAAATGTTTTATGATGTTTACTAAAGGTATTGTTTTAGGGCATCACATTTCAGGGGATGGGATTAGAGTTGATGAGTAAAAAGTTGAAGTCATCTCTAACTTATCTATTCCAAGTTGTCAAAGAGATGTTAGAAGTTTTCTAGGATTTACAGGATATTATCGGAGATTTATAGAAAACTTCACCAAGATAGCATCTCCACTCTTCAAATTGCTTACCAAAGACTGTGAATTCAAATGGAATTCTGATTGCCAGTTAGCTTTTGAAACCCTGAAAACCAAAATTTCTGAAGCACCTATATTAAGGGGACCTAACTAGAAGTTACCTTTTCATATCTCGACAGATGCTTTCAATACAGCTCTAGGACCAGTATTGGGACAAAAATATTTGATTCCTTATGCCATCTATTATACCAGTAAAAATTTGACTCCTGCAGAGTTAAACTATACTGTAACTGAAAAAGAGTTTTTAGCTGTTGTTCATGCCATAAACAAATTTAGACATTATATAACAGGCTATGAAACTTTTGTTCACACTGATCATTCTGCAATTAGATACTTAATGAACAAATCAATTACTAATGGCAGAGTCATAAGATGGTTATTTCTCTTACAAGAATTCAACATTACCATTCTAGATAGGCCTGGAAAACAAAACACAGTAGTTGATTTCCTATCTAGACTCCAAAATATCAAAGATGACACTCCAGTTGAAGATCAATTTCCTGATGAATATCTTTTTGAAATTTCTACTCAAACTCCATGGTTTGCTGATATTGCTAATTATTTAGTTTCAAGAAAATTTCCTTCAATAATGAATGCAAGTGATAAAAGAAAAATCATTTATGACAGTGCAAAATATTCATGGGTTGCTAATGAGTTGTACAAGACAGGTCCAGATTTGATCATTAGAAGGTGTGTTCATGAAGATGAGATGCCTGAGATTCTCAAGGCATGTCATGATGAACCTTGTGGCGGACACTTTGCAGATAAGAGGACAACCTATAAGATCCTTAATTTAGGATATTATTGGCCATCCTTGTTTAAAGATGCTAAGGAGTATGTCAAAAGGTGTGACAGTTGCCAAAGGGTAGGGAAACCTTCTCCTTCAGGTGAGATGCCATTACAACCTCGGGTACATATTGAACCTTTTGAAAAATGGGCTTTGGATTTTGTAGGACCTATTAGTCCTCCATCAAGACAGAAGAGATATATATTAGTTTGCACTGATTATGTTACTAAATGGGTAGAAGCCAAGCCATTACTTGTTGCTAATGAAGCATCTATAGTTACTTTTCTTTTTGAGGATATTTTTACTCGTTTTGGTGTCCCAAGGGAAATTGTTACAGATCAAGGAGCTCAATTTACATCAAGGCTAGTGGAGCAAGTGATGGAGAGGTACAAAATCAGGCATAGAAAATCTACTCCTTATCATCCACAAGCAAATGGTCAAGTGGAATCTACTAATAAGGTCATTGAAGGAATCCTAACAAAGAATGTTCATTTACATAGAAGAGATTGGGTAGATAGGCTTCTTGAAGCCTTGTGGGCCTATAGAACTACATGAAGAAACACAACAGGCCATACTCCTTATGAACTTGTTTATGGAAAGCAAGTTTTGTTTCCCATAGAGTTCCAGATTCAAACTTTCAAAATGGCAGTTCAGCTAGGACTTGATTTAACGAAGGCACAAAAGCATAGACTGGAGCAGATTAATGAATTGGATGAGATCAGACAAGATGCAGCTCAGAAAACAAGTCTAGTCCAACAGCAAAGGACTAGATGGCATGACAAGTACATCAAAGAGAAGAAATTCAAAGAAGGTGACTGGGCTCTCTTGTTTGATTCAAAATTCAAGGATTTTCAAGGTAAATTTCAAACACATTGGCTTGGGGCATATGAAATTGTTGAAATTTTTGACAATGGAGCAGTAAAAATCAGGACAATAGATGAAGAAGAGGTCACTTTTCTTGTGAATGGTCATAGATTAAATCTATATCACAAACCACTCTCAAGAGAAGAATTTGTCAAGAAGTTCCAAGAAAGCAGTGATGTGAAGTTAATGAAGAAGAATCTCTCTTCTTCATCAACTTGATTAAATTTTCTGAAGCATTTCTCTTTGAAAAAAAGAAAAAAAGAAAAAAAGAATAATAATAATAATAAAAATAAAAAAAAATAAAATAAAAATAAAAAATAAAGGTATAAACATGAAAACCAATCATTGATTGGCATGTTTATATAGAAAATATAGGGTGAAAATCAAATTTTTTCTGACACTCTAACTTTTCCCATTTTGTTTTTGCAAGCAGTTGTTACAAAATCATAAGTTCAGATCCATTGTACTTATGATCCATTTCATTTCATTTCATTCCATTCACTTATCCATCCATACTCCATTTCATTCATTCATACATACTTCACTTCATTCCATATATCATTCATCTCATTCCATACTTCATCCACCTCATTTCCATGTCAAAATTTAAAGTTTGATGTCTTGCTGCAAATGAGTAACACATGTCATGGATTGCAGGGCAGTTCTTATATTCTTCCACTCCATTTCATAAATTGAATTCATTCCATTTCATCATCCACTTCATACATATCATGACTAATCATCCATCTTCATTCGTATAACATCTCACTCATATCCCAAACCACTCCATTCCATGATTAAAATACTCTACAGGTACATTCTACAGCTTAACAGACATTCTACAGCTGATCAGACTTTCCGCAGCCAGACAGTCATTCTGCAACTACAAATCCTGAAGGCACTAATCAGCAGACATTTGAATTGCAACAAAATGATCCAGTGTATCCATGAATAAGAAGAATCAAGAAGGATTATGAAGACTCTTCCAAAGGAGAACAAAGAAGACAAAGACCACAAAAAGCAAATGAAAAGCAGAGGTAACAAGTTTTGATTATAATGGAATTTCATAAAGTTTAGCATAGTTTTAGTTATGAATCATTCGAAAAAGTTGTTTTGATTATTTTTTTTGATCATGACCAATATACCCTCCACAAACTTTGGATTAAAATCTCTCATTTCAAATTCTATACCCGACATCGTTTAAGCGGTTAAAAAGGCTGAAGTGTTTGATTTCTTCACGTCACCCAACCAAATCATTCAATGATGATTTTCTTTTCCGGTGTAAAAATCTCCGCAGTCTTTTCACTCATTAATTTTTTTTCTCCACCTCACTCCATTAACTCATTCTGTAACTACTTCCATCACTCCATTCTGTAGCCGGCCCTTCATTCCGCAAAATAGAGATATCCCTATCACCGTGAGCAGAGAAAAGGGTATATCAGTTTGAATATCAAAGCCCTATCACCGTGGGCAGAGATTGAACATTATCACTGTAAACGCAGAGGTATAGTAGTGTGGAATTCGAAGCCATTTGTCACCGAGATACAGAGGTATAGCAGTGTGGAATTTGAAGCCATTTGTCACCGAGAGACAGAGGTATAGTAGTGTGGAATTTGAAGCCATTATCACCGAGAGACAGAGATATATCAGTGAGGAATTTGAAGCCATTGTCACTGTCAACCAGAGGCATATCAGTCCGAAGTTTGAAGCCATTGTCACTATTAACGCAGAGGTATATCAGTCCAAAGTTTGAAGCCATTTTCACTGAGAACCAGAGGTATATCAATTTGAAGGTGGAAGTTATTGTTTCCGTGGGTAAAAAGAGTATTAATCTGAACATTGAAGAAGCAATTATGGGTTTCATTGTAAGAACTGAACTAGTGG